>CM073437.1:45273459-46505959 GCA_037074515.1 Mimosa bimucronata | reverse complement strand
ATGAATATAAGCGCAATTAAAATTCCTGGGGAGTTATACATTTGTGTATTGATAAGACCATTCACTATTTATTGAAGCTTGATCTCTCCCTGGATGAACCATATAGCCAAGAGAAACTATGAACCATAATAGAAGAGCTTGCCCCACCCATGAGTAAATATTTCGTAGTAGCATCATTAGACCGTACATCTTTCTTGGTATATCCAGATATTAGATAAGAGCATAAACTGAAACATTCTAGAGCTACAAAGATAGTTATTAAATCGTTAGCACCTCATAAAAACATTCCTCCTAGAGTAGCTGTAAATGAATTATGAAATTACAAAAACATAAGTTTTTTGAATTGGATCAATACTCCCAATTTTTTGAGTATGAGTAAAGGATCCATGGAAAAAGATATAGAAGTATGGGCATTTTGGATGCTGCTATTGCAATAGCCTTTCTGGCTATATTTTCTGTGACTCCACATATTTCATAAAGTATTCTACTTGGTTTAACGACAGCTACCCAATATTCGAGAGATCCTTTTCCTGGCCCCATACGTGTTTCTGTAGGTCTTACTATAATCGGCTTGTCTGGAAATATGTGTACCCATATTTTTCCACCGCGGCAGGAATTTCATGACATTGCTCGCCGCCCTGCTTCTATTTGTCTAGATGTGATCCAAGTGGGTTCAAGTGCTTGAAGAGCATATCTATCGAAGAAAATATGATTACCTAAAGAAGATATTCCTTTCATTCTTCCTCTATGTTGTTTACGGAATCTGGTTTTTTTTGGGTTATAGTTTATGGCTTTTTCTCAATTCCATCTCTACTACAGAACCGTACATGAGATTTTCACCTCATACTACTCCTCGCGAATGAAACAATTAAAATCAAATATACATGGATTTCATGAATTCATGAATAATATACATCAATGAGAAGTTAGTTCAATAAGTGTTTAGTATTTTTTTATAATTATTAATATTAATAATAATATAATATTAATATAGATAAATGGGTCAAAAGTAGTCTCTCTTGAAAAATGGAAGAAAAAGACCTTTCATTAGAAGTGCATAGGCATGACGTCTCATTGGTGTCTGTACTAGTAACCCCTTTTACAGGATCAGTACAAGACTACCATTCTTGTGTAGCTTGAATTATATTGTTGCCTCAGACATCATAGATTTACCAATATATTTATACACTTCACATGGCATAATCTAATCGTTCTTGAGTCATTGTAAGAACTCAGATTGCCTTTCTCATATCTGTAGTATCCACACTTATGAAATTACAAAAATATCATAAGGGACATGTCTCAGATACTAGCATAAGTGTGTACATTCCAGGTAATCTTCCTTTCACTGATATATCATCTCCATATACATCAATCGCTTTCCTAACACAATACCATAGATCGCATAAATCATGACCGTAGGACATGCCTTAAGGTATCTGTCATTGAAGTATATTTCCATGATAATGTCAAAGTCTAAGGATATCTTAGAAGTATAGAAACTTCTTAGGACTCACACAGCATGAAGCAGGGATCCATTCATTTGCTTCCTGTTTGTGGTTCTCTAGCACATGTGGTATGAATCACATGCTACAGTGTTACTCTTATATCATAAGAGCGTATGTCATTTTGACTTCTTATCAATAACACTGTATAGACTTAAGTTCAGATACTCCTAGTATACAAACCCAAATTCTTCATTGTTTACTCATCTCATGACATCAAAGTTGAAGAATTTGTTGTCTGGCAACATGCATCATGGAAGTGGGCATCCATGATACGATCTATATTTTGTAATTTATATTTATAGATCGCATCTCGACAGGCTACACTTTTGTCGAGATGACATGATTTTGTGTTACTTCTCTACCATATTAGTATTCCTGCTACTTTGTTGGTGAACACAAATGTCTCATCTTTACACACTCCTCCTGAGTGTCAAAGGTGGTTTACTCATGTGAGAAAGCCAACCTCTCTTTCCTGTACGACATACTATACATTGTATATATTTATGCAGACACAAATGAATATGGGAAAAAATTAAAAAACACTTCATTTATCACAAATGAATTACATTGTGTGTGCATATTCTACATTTGGTGCATAACAATAGTTTTTGCATGTTTTTCATACATTTCTCTAGCTATCAGTTCAGTCAGGGGATCTGCGACCATTTCCTTGGTCAAAATATGTTGTATAGTAACAACTATCTATGCTACATAATCTCTGACAAAGTTATACTTTATGTCAATGTGCTTTGTCTTGCTATGATACTTAGGGTCTTTCATAAAGGCTATGGCTGTAGTATTGTCACAGTACACTAACACCGGATTGGTATTCTCATTACCAAAACCCAGGTGTTTAACAAACCTTTTCAGCCATATAGCCTCTTGAACTACTGAAGTGCATGCCACAAACTCAGCTTCCACAGGATGAAGTGCAATGCATGTTTGCTTCTTGCTGCTCCAACTTATGGTGCTATTGTTCAGCAAGAAAGTATAACCTGAAGTTGAACTTCGTTCTTCTTCATCACCTCTAAGTTCTACATCTGAGTATCCAACTAGACGCAGATCACTTCCTTCACAGCATAATGCATAATCTGATGTGCCCTTCAAGTATCTCAAGATTCTCTTCATGGCTTTCCAATGCTTTTCATCGAGATTTGATTGGAATCTACTTACCAATCCAACTGCATAACATATATCTGATCTTGTAGACATCATTGCATACATTAGACTGCTAACTGCACTGGCATAAGGAAATATTTCTATTTTCTGTTTGTCTGATTCAATTTTGAGACATATTTTATTGCTCAAGGTTACTCTGAAGGCTATAGGAGTATCCATGGGATGGAAATCTTTCATATTGAATCGCTCAAGAATTTTCTTAATGTAATTCTCTTATGAAAGAGACAGAATTCTTCTTGAGCGATCCCTTTGGATCTTAACTCCAAGTATATACTCTGCCTCACCCATGTCTTTCATTTCAAAATTTGATAATAGTTAATAACGAATTCAGATTATTTCTAGCCAATAGTATATCATCTACATATAGGGATAATATCACAAAATTACCCTCAAAATGCTTTATGTAGACACAGTGGTCTTCTTCAATCATCTGAAAATTGTATGAGGTTATTGCTTTATGAAACCTCAAATACCACTGTTTAGATTATTGTTTTAATCCATATATGGACCTTTTGAGTTTACAAACTTTACTCCCCATTCCTTTCTTAATGAAACCTAATGGTTGTTGCATATAGATTTCTTCATCCAGATCACTGTTTAGAAAAGCTGTCGTTACATCCATTTGATGTAATTCTAGATCTAAACTGTTTATTATTGCTAGAATTAATCTTATAGAATTGAAATGAACAATAGGAGAAAATTTATCTCCATAATCTATACATTCTTGTTGTATACCCTTTTGCAACCAATCGAGCCTTGTACTTATCGATTGATCCATCCACTTTTGTTTTAACTTTGAGAACCCATTTGTTCCCAATGGCTTTTTGCCCTTTTGGTAGATCAACCAATTCCCAGAATTGATTCTTTCTCATTGAATCCATTTATTCTTCCATTGCTTTCATCCACTCACTTTTAGCAGGACCTGTCAAGGCTTATTGTACAAAACGTGGTTCGTCATCTCCATCAAGAGTGACTAAGAGTGTTTCTCCCTCTATTAAGAAGAGTCTCCAGGGTACATTACCCCTATCACTCCTCCTCATAGGAGTGTCTTGTCTTTCTCGTCTCCTTTGTTCAGGTTTTTGCAAAGACCCTTCTAAGCTCCCACTCAAGGTTATGATTTGAGACGATTGAGACTCATTCATTTGTCCAGTATTACCTTGTTCCTGTGTCTCATAAAAAGATACAGTTCGATCAACTTCTCCTCTGCTAGGATAGTCATTCTCTAGAAATTTAGTATTTCTTGATTCAATTTCAGTTACTGTTCCATCTTCATTCTCTCCAATAAGAACGTATCCTTTTGATTGTTAAGAGTATCTTATAAAGATACACTTCCTTCCTCTTGGACCCAACTTCCCATACTTATGAGAATCATCATGGACATATACAGCTGACCCCATGGTCTAAGGATACTTAAATCTAGTTTTCTTTTTGTCCATAATTCATAGGGCATGGAAGTCACTGACTTTGAGGCGACATGATTAAGTATAAAAGTGGCTATTAATAAAGAATCTCCCCAATATGAAATAGGTAGATTTGCTTGAGCCATCATTGACCTAACCATGTTAAGAAGAGTTCTATTTCTTCTTTCTGGAACCCCATTTTATTGTGGAGTGCTAGGGATTGTTAGTTGCCTAATTATTCCCTTTTCTTCACAGAGCTGTTTGAATTGTTTGGACATGTATTCTCAACCTTGATTAGTTCGCAATACTTTGATCTTACTGTCCATTAGATTTTCAACCTCATTGATGTAACGACCAAAACACTCAGGTGCCTCAGATTTGTGTGAAATCAAATAGACGTGACCAAATCTTCAATAATAATCAATGAAAGTGATGAAATACCAAGCTCTGTGTCTTGCCCTCACACTCATAGGTCCACATATGTCAGAGTGAATTAATTGCAATGGAACTTTAGCTCTAGTTCCCTTACTGAATGGCTTCCTTGTTGCCTTACCAGTCAGACAACTTTCACACAAGGACATTTCAATGTTTGATATTTCACCTAGCAAACCTTGTTTAGCTAGTTTAATCATTTTATTTTGGTTGATATGTCATAGTCTAGCATGCCAGATATTCATGTCAACAGTTACATTGGAGGAAACAGTGAAACAGTCATGCACATAGGAATCACCAACAATATCCATTACGAAGAACTTTTTGAAAACGAAAGCTAAACCATAAAAGGACGAGTTGCTAAAAATGTCTGCAACTTTATCATGAAAGTTTACCATAAACCCACAATCCATAAGACATAAAACAGAAACTAAATTCCGTCGGATGTTCAGTGCATGAAGAACATCTTGTAGAGTCAAAGTCCTCCCACCACGTAAATTTAACTTGAAAGTATCAATTCCTTTAACCTCTATCCCATCATTGTTGCCCACATAAAGCCACTTGCTCTAGTTCGGCAACTGACAGTATTTTATGAAGGATCCTCGATCCCTTTCTACATGGTCTGTTGAGCCTGAATCCAAAATCCAAGAAGAACAAACAGGTTCAGTTAGAAAAGCAGTACTTGAAACATAGGAAACATATGAATTCACATAATTCACTAGTACCTTTTCATTGTCATTTTGCTCGGTGCAATCCCGTGCAAAATACCCATTTTCTGGCAAGCATAACATTTGACCTTTTTCAGGTTAAACTTCTTATTTCCGCCTTTCTTTCCTTTATTCTTGAAATTTTTCTTGCCTTTCTTGGATTTTGAGCCGTCCTTTTTGCCTTTCTTGTGAGAACTTTTGCCCTTCTTGTTATCGGGCTTAGCATGAGAAGGACCGGCATCCTCAGTGTAATAAGCATGTCTAGAGGACATGTGTGCCTCCAAACGTTCATTCTCAAGCTCAATATGCTTTACCACATCATCAAAAGTGACAATGTTATCATTATGGGTCAGATTTACCTTCATGTGCTCCCAACTAGAAGGAAGCGACCTTATGACAGCTTGAACTTATTGTTCGTCTGTCAACTTGTGTTCAGCTTCCTCAAGTTCTTTGATCATGTTTGACATATCTCTCAGATGCTGTTTCATGGAAACGTTTGCTCTAACCTTATAGGTATCAAACTTGATAGTCAACCTCCTAAGCTTAGAGGTTGATGTGCCACCAAACTTGTCCTTAAGTTCTGCCCACATGGCTTATGCAGTTTGGTGTTTCTCATATTGGCACATCAAGTCATTCTCCATGGAGCTCAGTAAGGTGATCCTTGCAACACTATTTTTCTTTTTCCAGTTTTGGTAAGCTTCTAAATCCCTCCTGTGTTGGACAGTGTTACCAGCCTCAGGTTCCATTACAACAGTTGTAAAGGGTTCCAAAGTTTCCTGCTCCTCTAGAATATATTGCACCTTACGATGCCAGATATCCCAGTTATCACTATTCAGTTTGTCCCCCTTGTTGAGTTTAGCGATAATGTTCTTAGTGGCCATTTCGATTTCTGTGACAAAATTTTCCCATATTGATTGCACCATACTTTTATACACTTTTCATTGATAAAATCAGTAGATTATTTCATGTTCTTAGGGTAATTGCACCTAATTAGGGTGATTTCTGGCTTTTGCAATCTTTGTTGGAAGTTATTCTAGTCAAGGACAATTTGGGCATAATTAGCATAAATTATTGTTAACCTATTTTCAAGAACATTTGATGCTACCTTAGGTCCATTTTATGTGCAGATCATGAAGGAATATACCCAATGGAAGAGCCAAGCTGCGGACAAGAACGCCGACGGAGCGCAAGGAAGGATTCTGGGTTTCTGCCCCTCGCCGTGGCTCCCCCACAGCGAGGGCCACGGCGAGGCCCCTCCTCCCGGGCCATTTTCTGCCCCTCGCCGTGGACCCTCCACGGCGAGGCCCCCTGTTATGCAGCCTTTTCTGCCCCTCGCCGTGAGCCTTCCACGGCGAGGCCCACGGCGAGGCCAATTCGCATGTTTCTCCTCTGCCCCTCGCCGTGGGAGGCCCACGGCGAGGCTCTGATACAAATTCTGCTGCGCGTTTTTTCGGGTTTTTTGATTTTAATTGGTAGAATCCGACCCAGAAACCTTATGACCCGACTTCTTCACTATAATTTCGACCTATACCTTCATTTCCTTCAGTTCATTCATTCCATTCACTCCCAAAAACCCTAAAACTTCATTCTCATCCACTTCCACCTCCATCTTCTTCATCTTCCACCTTCTTCCACCCTCTTCTTCCATGGATTTTCGGATGGGGCTTCTTCTTGGGGTTCCTCTTGGAGTTTCTATGGTGGATTGAGGAGCTCTTCATCTCTTGAGGATGGGTTGATGGTGTCTCAAGCATGGGTTCTTCATTAGGGGAGTTTTTCTTTGTTCTAACATATGTATTTAGGATTTCTTCTATATTTATTTGAACCTCTCTTGGAAGATGTTTGGATTTATGTATTGGATTGGGATTTTGGATATGTATGTGTATGAACTATATGTGTTTATTTTGGGCTTTGAATGCTTGAGTTATAAATTCTTATCTACATTGTGGTTGTATGAAGTTAATTTCATTCTAGTGGTTGCTAATGGATTTAATTGATTGCTTCCATTCATAATCATTGTGATTGCATTTTTATGAGAGCCACAAGTGTTTTTACCCAAAGTATTTCACACATCAAGTGGACTTTAACACTAACCCTAAGTAATGACTATGAAAGTGGTTGCTAAATTAGTCATTGATTAGGGCTAGTGGACCCCTAGTGGTTGCTTGGGGATTTCTCTAACTAGACTTGATGAATCAAACCCCCAAATGATTTGAACCTATGTTTGTCACCTCACCTAGACTCAAGAGATCCATTCCATCAATTTCACTTCATCCATCCATCCATTCCGCCTCATTAAAGAAAAGACCAAAAAAATATTGTAGTTAGGCTCATTTTGCATTCTTCATATTAAAAACCCAACAAAACCCCTTTTATACTTCATTTGCATGGCATTTAGTTTCCTAGGTTAGTCATTAGGCTCCTTGAGAGACGATCCGGGATCACACCACTGTAGTGCAATCCTTGGTTTTATAAATATTTTGCATTTAACCCCCAAGGCGATTAGGCAAAGGTTAAATCACATATCAAATTTTGTTCTCTTTCAGAATAGGCCATAAAGAACATACCAATTATGTAGCACATACTTTTATAAAATATCTTATACTTATATTGTCCTTAATCAGAAGATGATGTCATCACCAGATTCATGATCGGAAGTATACGTTTGTATCTTCCATCACACAAAAACTGATAATTTCATCTTATTCTATCAAGGACATTATATAAGTATTTGTTATTATCACTTTTAGAAGCCTCATCTTCTAAAAGCTCCCACTAATCATAAGTGAACTTGGAATTCAAATGACTAACAATAACATATACTTTAAACATGCTATTTGCATAAGAAAATATCAAGTTCTACAAATTACATGTTCACAATACTATATAGTACATGTTCACAATACATTACATATTCACAATACAATACATGTAATCAATAAGAAAGACAAAACAACATACTAACTTATGTACATCAATAAATGTCACAACAATATCTCACAATGGCTTTCCACATTTTTATAAGTCTTAGGTTTTCTAACATGGACCTTGTTGTTCTCTTTATGAATACCTCTTGCCCTTATTTCCTCATGATACTTCATCATGAGGTTAACATAGAACTCTGCACTTATTTTATCATATATTTTATCTACATTTTCTCTAACAATTGTATATATAATCTTAACATTTTTAGCTTTGATTGTTCTAGCTATAGCTTGGTCAATTATCCTCTGAGCTCTAGTTGGTGTATAAGGTTGGTCCACTACTATGTCCAAATCAAGAGTTACTTTAGGTAAAGAGGGTTCCAATTTAGGACTACTAATAGTTAAAACCTCATGAGGTTCCTCAAGGTGCAATTTGAGATCTTCCAATAGACCTTCCTCAGCAAGCACATCGAGATACTCTTCAAGCAACTCATCATCGAGATCTTGATCTTCAAGGAACTCATCATCGAGATCTTGATCAATTTCCTGTTGAACAAGCTCTATTTTCTCATGTTCATCAAACTCAAATATTTCGAGTTTGGGATCTTCCAGATCATCAAGAAAATGATCATCTAGGTACTCGATGCTTAATGATCGATAATCATGAGATTCAGTGCCTCTTGAAGCCTCTTGCCTCATATCTTTTTATCAATCACAAATAAATTAGGTTCAATAGCTTTTCACATTTTCAAACTAAACATGAGCACTGAAAAACTCATAAACGGATCATAATAATGTCTTGAAACTATACAAATAGTACACCCAATTAAAGCTCTCAAATTTAGGGATTTTTCAAGACAAACTGCGCCAAAATTGGAGCTTTCACGCTCCTTCACGAGCCCCGAGAAAGTACTAGCAATTTTTTTAGGTACGACGCATGTACTACATGTGTTGCCTTAGGGGCTTCAGCTTGTGACACGCGCTAGATGAATGGTATCCACGTGCCATCAGCTCTCGGATGGGCCCCACTACTTGATGACAAGGCTTACCACGTGTCGACATGCGCCACGTGGCACCTTCTGGAAGTTTTTTTAATGTATAATAAATAACAATTTTTTTCGAAATGGGCTGGCTGTTGGGCCCAACTCATTCAGCCCATTAGCCACTCTTTGCCCCCTTTTTTTAAATTCACTTGGATTGGGGCTAGAGCACATGACCCAACAGATAAACCTTTTTTTTATTTAATATCAAAACGACACTGCATTAGGTCATCCCTGACCTCCAGCCGGGTCAACTTGAAAAAATCATGCTTGACTTGAAATTTACATGATAAATGGAAAGTTTGTTGGTAAAAGAGAGATATCTTTGCTAACCTTTCATTGTCACATTAAGGTTTCTTTTCAAAGTGGATTTTCATGATTTGTAGTGAGAGATTGTGCATTTTAATGAAAAGATAAACTTGATTTTGAATTGAGAAAGCTTAGTCAAGTGCATATGAACCCTAGACAAACACATATTTATGGAAAATACCATTTAAGAGGGAGTTCATCATGTCTTATGAAATGCAACGGGAATAAATAATCCTAGACCCCATTTAATCCTTAAAGTCCAAGAATCTATTGCTTTTATCACTTTCTAGTTTTTAGAAATAAATTTTCAACATTTCTTTACACAACCAAAAATGTTTTCTTAGTTCAACTTGAATGAAAAATCACTTAATCTTTTGTTTAGTCAAGATTATAGTCCAAATCTCCATGGGAATGATATTTTATACTACTTGTGATCTGTGCGCTTGCGGTTAACCCTTGACGGTGAACAAGTTTCTGGCGCCATTGTCGGGGATTTGCAAAATTCCCTTGGCCAACCCTAGGCTAGTGATATTAAATGTTGTTTGAACTTGTAAAATTGTTTATAATTGCACTTTCTAGTTTGTTTTTCTTATTTCTTTTGTTTTAGTTTGATACTCGCTTTGTGTTGTTTTTCTTCTAGGTACCCTTATGGCCTATGCAAGGATTGGATCCAGGAGGATCGAAGGTAGTTCTTGAAATAGCCGACATCTTTGAAGAAAGTGAGATTGAATCTGAAACCATGGTAGAGGACGAGATGATAGAGCTACTGTGAATGATTTTGCTGGTAGAAACATGAGGAATACCCAATCTTGTATCCGGATGCCTGAAATGCAAGCTCTCACTTATGAGATCAAGTTGGTGATGATCACAATGCTTCAATTGCATGGGATGTTACATGGGCTTTACAATGAAGATGCAAACAAGCACTTGATGTACTTCTTGGAAGTATGTGGCTCTTTCAAGCAGAATGAAGTTTCTAATGATGTTCTTAGACATCAATTATTCCCATTTTCTTTGCAAGGCAAGGCAATGGAATGGTTCAACAATTTACCAGAGGGATCTATCAATTCTTGGAATGGTCTTGAAAGCAAATTTAGAGCTCATTTTTTCTCTGATGACAAGTCCATTGAAGCTAGAGATGAATTTTTAAGCTTTAGGCAACATCCTTATAAGCACCTTTATGCAGCTTAAGAGAGGTATAAAATGTTGATGAAGCAATGCCCTAATCATGGGGTAGATAAATGGGTGATAGTCCAGATTTTCTGCAATTGCCTTAATTCTCAATCTAAGGCAATGGTTGATTCTATGACAAATGGAGGGTATAGAAATGTCCCGGGTAATGAAGTGTTTCAACTACTAGATTAACTATCTGCTAACAACTCTCAAGGCACTGATAAGAGGACTTCACAACCATTGATAACTCCCAAGGAAGATTCTCCTTCCTCTTCACAACTTGCAACTATTCTCTCTGCAATAAATAAGTCGTTTGATGTGTTAGAGTCTCTAATGCACAAGAGTAATTCTCAAGGTGTGCATTCTATTCATACCAATCCAGTTGTTTATGAACAATGCCATGAAATATATCAAGAAGGAATGAAATTCCTTTGACAAACATGTTAGAGGTTGAGCTTTTTGATGTTTGGGGGATTGACTTCATGAGACCATTTCCCAAGTCCTTCAACAATGAGTATATCTTGGTAGTAGTGGATTATGTGTTAAAATGGGTTGAAGCCATTGCTTGTGCAAATAGTAATGCAAAGACGATATTCAAGTTCTTGAAGAAGCACATTTTCACTCATTTTGGGACTTCAAGGGCAATTTTTAGTGATGGTGTATCTCACTTTTGCAACCATCAATTCCAAGCCTTGATGAAGAAATATGGAGTAAAGCATAAAATAGCATTGTCCTACCACTCACAATCTAATGGGCAAGCTGAAATTTCCAATCGGGAAATCAAGAATATCCTTGAGAAGATAGTTGGTACAACAAGGAAGGATTGGTCTACAAAGCTTGATGACGCAATATGTGCCTACAGAATCTCCTACAAATATCCCATTGCAATGTCTCCATATCGACTTGTTTATGGGAAGGCGTGCCATTTGCCATTGGAGTTTGAACATGGAGCTTATTGGGCTATTAAAAAGATCAATTTTGATTTTAAGGCTGTTGGTGCAAAGAGACTTCTTCAACTCAATGAATTGGACGAATTCCATATTAGTGCCTATGAGAATGCAAAGCATACAAAGAGAAGATCAAGAGGTACCATGACAAGAAGATTCTTTCCAAGACTTTTGAACTTGGTCAAAGATTGCTCTTGTACAACTCCAAGCTCAAATTATTTTTGGGGAAGCCGAAATCCCATTGGTCTGGACTATTCACCATTGTCCATGCCTCAAATTTCGGTGCTGTGGAGTAATCTAAACCGTTCCTAATATGCCTTGGGGTTCAAATGCAAAATATTTTTTACCAAGGATTGCACTATAGTGGTGCGATCCCGGATCGTCTCTCAAGGAGCCTAATGAGCTAACCTAGGAAACTAAATGCATGAAAAGCTATAAAGTCAGGGTTTTTGAGATTTTCAATAAGGAAACTAAGCTAGATTCTTTTTGGGATTTTTGTTTATGAGGAAAGAAATTAAAATGGTTGGTGAAAACTATATGATGAATATGGGTCTCTTGATGAATTGGGCAACCTTCCTATCTTCTAGAATGATATGGGAGTTTTTAAACCAAGTTCTAGTGCAAAACCTAAGGCAATCTCTCTTAGTTCAATTAACCTACTTAATCAACTAACGTGGCGCATCGCTCATTCAATTAATTAAATAGGCAATCGTTAAGTTTCAACTTGGTAGTGAAGATTCATGATAAACATGCAAGGAGACTCTCGTTAAAAGTAAATCAAACCATCTAACGTTGGACCTAGTGTCTAAACACACATACAATCGCACATGCATTCAACATATTCTAGAAATCCAAAGGGAATATAAATTAAGCATATCCATTGCATAATATCAAGAAAACAACACTTAGGTTTATACATATAAAAGACATCTCTTAATTACATGCATGACCATTTAAACAAAAGATCAGACAATGAAGCACACTTGTTCCAAGACCCATTACATATAACAAAAGGAATTGAAATACATAATAAGACTTAGACAAGAGAAACTAGATAACTCCCAATTAGAAACATTGAAGCTCCGGTTTCCTTCATCCATGAAGATCCCCACGAAGAACTTAGCCACTCATGCTCTTGAACACGATCGAATGGAATTTGGAGTTGGAAGCCATGGGATTATGGTGAGATGAGTAAAATTGGTGTAGATGAGTGAATGGAGGATGAATTTTCGTGTAAAGGTAGAGGGCTCGGGAATGGAAGGGAATAGAGTGAGTGAAAATCTAAATCGGTGGTGGAATGGTGGTGAATAGTGGTAAATGGAAGAGGAAATTCGGGTATAAATTTATAGAACAAGATAGGAAACCCAAAATCCTTCCTAATTCCCTCTAGAATACTTGGGAAGGTCGAATTCATCCTTTAGGAAACAATGGAAGAGGACACAATCACCCAAAATTTGGAAATCAACTGAAAACTTCCATTTCAGACTTTTTATCAGGCCCTCGCTGTAGCCCTCGCAGTGGCTAGCTACGGTGAGGCAACTTGTATCAGATTCGTCTCTCTGTCCTTAGCCGTGGGGGGCTAAGGCGAGGACCAGAAACTTCTTCTTTGATTTTCTCACATTTTCTTCATTTAGGGCCTCATCCTTTACACCTATAATGGGAAATTAAAGTATATGTGAGGTATTTTAAGTCCATAATCATGAAATGCATGAGTTAAAAGCCTAATATGCTCAAATTACCACAGAAATGCAACTAATTCCTTAAGTATGGACCATACATGTAATTGTACTTAATTCCCATTGAATTCTCCGAAATTAAATGCTAATTTCCCATTATTAGTAGTTAAAATAGTATAATAATCATGCACAATCATGGAGCTAGAAAATGAGGAGGGTGAAAGATTCAAAGTGAATAGCCACCGGTTGAAGTATTATTAGGGCAGACACATGGAGCATCAAGTGGCCACCCTCTAGCTACTTGTCTACAACAACGTGGAGATTGAAGAGTTGGGCTGGAGGACTCTAAACCAAGCGCTTCTTGGGAGGCAACCCAAGTTCTCAACCTTATTTTTATGTTCATGTAGTGTTTTAGGTGTTTTAGAGGTTTTATGTTTGGCCTTTTGCTTTTTGTAGGTGAAAGAGGTACCCCGATGCTTGGAGGAAATGGAACATTTGCAGCTGATATGTAGACCATTTTCAAGGAAGTATTTCATCCATCAACCTTTTTCTGTTTTAAAATCTGTCAAAGGAAGCATTTGTCTTGATCTGAGCTTGTGTGAGCAATTTATTGATTTTCTGGAATTTTATGGACCTGCATGTTTATTTGGATGATGACTGTGCTATCAGATTCTACATATTTTGGGCTGTCACTGATGGAAATTCCTCTCAAAATTTAGTGCACAATAAGCTCATGTTTGTGAATGATTAATCTCTTGTGGAAAATTGTAGTTGGGAAGTGATTTGATGTGATTTTGGACTCAATTGTGATGAGAGCTACTGTTGTACTTTTGCTGTCAAATTCTGCATAACATGTTGACAAATCTCTGATTTGTATGGTTTTTATATGCCTAATTTGAGGAAATTAACATGATTGAGATGCAAGTTTGGTCCAATAATGCTTAATTGAATATCTTAAACTCTCAAGTGAAATGAGTATAAAATTAGGATTAATTAGCCATAATTGTAGATTAATTGCATTGATTAATTTATAGGGCTGTTTGATCTTGGTTCAGTCTTGTTTCCACTTGCAGGGTCACTCAGGACCAAAAGATTAGACCCGGGATGAAGAAAAAGGCCAAACTAAAGGGCAGCAATGAAGGGTCCTCGCCACGGCGAGAAACACCTTGAAGAGGTAGAAAAGAGTGGTCCTCGCCGCGGTGAGATGACGACGAAAAGGCCCCCAAAGTTCCAGAAACTACAGCACCTCGTCGTAGCTTCGCCGCGGCGAGCCTGAGATTCTGCAGAATTTCAGCTGCGAAAAATTGGGCCCAATCCGGATCTAACTCATTACCCACTCACTTGACCCGACTTGGGGGACATAAAACACGAAAGCTAGACCCAATTAGGGCAGATTTGGAGTCCCAAAACCCTAGCCTCCCATTTTTCTCTCATTTCCTCTTATCTCCATCTTCATCTTTCTCACTTCCTTTCACCCAAATCCATGGCCTCTTTCCTTCCTACCTTCGTTGTTGTTCTTCCCATGGAGTAGCAGCTAGGCTCCACCATTCTTGATGGTGGGAGCCAAGGGATGAGCTTGAAGCTTGAATAGGGGAGTTTTTCTAGTTCTAATCCTTCTTTCTCTTGTTGTATTTATGCTTTTCTAGGGTTCTAGGAGTATATTTATAACATTTGGTTGTGTTCTTCATTTCTATATGTTGTATAAGGGTTGGAAACTATTTTATGTTGTTTCTTTCTTGTTGAATACTTGACATTGTGCTGTATTAACTTTGAGTTTGATGAAATTTATGGGTTCATGATTTTGTTATTCTCTTAGTGAAAATTATGTGCTAATGCAATGTGGCTTGGTTAGTGGATCAAAAGTGTTAAGTGGTTTTGCATGAATGGAATGGCATAGGAATTAATTAATTGTGTTTGGACATTGGGTAATTACTCTTTTCAACCTTAATCTTTGTTTGGGTGGCCATCAATGAGTTAGGGTTAATTGAGAAATTAAGTGCAATTGTGGGGTGGCCCAAGTTGTGGATTTAAAGTCTTGCATGATTAGTTTGTTCTTGAATTTGTGAAATTGAATGAGTGGCATTGGACTTCAATCCTAGAGTCTTGATTTATTATGTGGGGTTCCAGTAATCAATTAAACTCTAGGATTAATTAAGTGGCAATTCGGGGTCCCGATTGTTGGATTAGGAGCCCCTTACGATTAGCAAATTCATATTGATTTTGAACTTAATCAACTTAGGTTAAATTAAGTAATGTGCGGGGTTCCGGCATTAATTAAGTTAACCTAAGCCTAGCCTAGAGGGGTTCCTCTAGGGGTCTTTTGAAAATCAACAAAAACTCCCTGAAAATCTTTAGAAGCAATGAATCCTGAGGTTTTCATTCATCAAGAATGATTCCATCTTCATTCCCCTCCAAATCTCACTTTTATCTTATCTTTATTTTACTTTTGAACATATCATACCTTTTGCATCTTTTCTAAATCAAAAACAAAATACAATATTTTTACCCGCTTTCGTTGGTTTGCATCTTAGCTACTAGGTCATCTTTTGCGTTAGGCTCCTTAAGTGAACGACACCCGGGGGTTAGCTTCCACTATCCCCTTGGTTATTATTTTCTTGAAGGGTGAACCCAAGGGCGCGCTACATGCACACACACTCGATAGGGTGGGGCTCTTCACATGTGTTTTTGTTGATGAAAAATGCTGTCAAGTGCTGGGACAAAATTCTGACCATGTTGCAATATGTTCATGTTTGTGGATAATTTATTTCTAGTGAAAAATTGCATTTGGAAATTGGTTTGATGTGGTTTTGTACAAATTTGTGAAGTTGGACGATATTGTGAATGCATTGTGATGTTTTTAATATATTGAGAAGTTGCAGTTGTTTCTTGATTTTTTGAACCTCTCTTGACTTATTTTTTGGGTTGTGAGATGCTTGAGAATTTTGAGGTTATTATCATGTTCTTAATGTGTGGAATTTGTGCTGATATAAAGAGAAAAAATGATGTCAAGATTTAGCAAGATTTTGCTCATGATGCAGTAAACTCATGAATATAGATGAGTGATTTTGGTGAGGGATTGTGTTTAGAGATTGAGTTGATGTGATTTGGAGTGATTTGTGGTGTTAGATGTTATTTTGGGCATGTTGGAAGTGGTTTTGCACTTGGTAGAAAGCTGAAAAAGAATCTGTCTGCATTGTTGTGTTTCTAGTTCCTATTTGCTGTCTTTTGGTTCTGGACTGAGAGTTATTGGCTGTGGCCAGACCAAAGGCCAGCAAGTTTTAGCTACAGTCAAGAAAAAAAATAATAATAAAAAAACCAATGGTGCTAAGTACATCTTATTAAAAAAATCCTAGGGTGCTTAGTGCACCTTAAAAAAAAAGCTACCCTCTTCTTTCACTTTGACCTTGCCCCTTCCTCCCTTCCTCATTCACGAGTCACAAACCCTCTCCTTCAATCCGCCGCCTTCATCTCCACCTACAACCATAAGCTCTTCCACCGGCCACCACGTCACCATCGAGACTTCCGACTTAAACCTCTAGTCTCTCTTCACTTGCCATCGATTTCTCACTCCGCCACCACTCCATCGTTAGTTTCACCATCGTTCAAGATACTAACCGTCATTCAAATCACGAGTTTGCCGGCGTCTCTATTTCAGATCCTGAGTTCTTTGCTTTTCACTCGCCATTGTTCAAATTTCTCTTAGCTGTGACCATCAATTTTGCTGCAGTATCTCATTTCTGACCAAAAGCTTAGAGGTCCTCTTCTTTCCTTTTGTGCTTGAGTGTTATATTTCCAACTTTAGATTAATCTTGTAACACCCCAAATTTTAGAAAATAGAAAATAGGAAATTATTTAAGATTTTAAGAATTTAATTAAATATTGAAAAGCATTGAAAAATAAATTTATGATATTTAGGTATTTTTAATAATTTTAAGGATTATTTTCTTTGAAGAAATATAGAGAAATAATTGGAAGGTAAAACTTAATTGGAGAAAAGAGATAATAAGGGTTTCTTTAAAGTCTTGGGATGGTATATAAAAATTAAACTGCCTTATAAATAAATTTATGAGGTCAGTTGCATTTTTAATATATATATTTTTTTTAAAAGCTTATTTTCTATATTAGTTAAGGAAAAATAGTAATGAGATAAATTTAAATAAGGAAATATTTGGAATATTAGTGTATTGTTTGTTATTTAAAAGGTCTTATAAATGAATTTAGAAATTAAAACATATCTAGAGAAATTATTTTGGGGACAGATTTAGGTCTATTTTTAAATGATAATGATAAATAAAGTTATGATTTAAGAGAAAAATAGAAAATAGAAAATGTAAAAGACAATATCTGCCCCTAATTGAAAATATCTTCAATTATAAAAGGAAGGGCAAGATAGGAAAATGCTTATAAAATAAAAATATCAGTCTCTCCTTAATATACACCACACACGTGTATCTGCCATATATGTTCCAATTCATTTCCTTTTTCCCTCAAATCTGAATATACACATATACTCCTACCTTCATTCTCTCTCTCGCGTTCTCACTCCGTTTTCTCTCATCTTCGTCGGTCCAGCGGCGAACTCCGACGCGGACGGTGGCAAACAGCGGCGAAAGGTGGAGGAAAACACTCAAGGGACTTAGGTTAATGTTAGGTGAGCTCCTCTTCTTCATTTTCCCTTTCTCTCGTCCGATTTCGAACTGAATGGGGGGAAGAGAGATTCGGATTTTTTTGGGAATTTGAAACTTCTAGATCCCTTAAAAGGAAGCCTAGGACTTAAATAAGAGTAGTTTTGTAGTGGTTTTCGTAAAGGAAGCTGGTTTGGTGGTTGATTCCTCATGATTTGGGCTTCGGTTACTGTTCACCGATGCCATTGTTTTTTATTTCTAGAACATTGATGCTTTGAAGCTTGGCTAAGCATGGATTGGGGAAGAGTTAAGGTGCATAGAGGGGTTTTGTATGTCGATTTGTTGAAGTGTGGAATTTATGGTTGTTGTTGCTCATATGGAATTGTGAGGTAGTTAAGTCTTGTGAAATTGTTGGAAACAATTCTGGATATAAATGGAAGAAGTATCCTAAGAAGTCAAAATGGTGATCAAAGGACTTGTTGTAAATTGTCAAGTGATTCTATAGTTTGTTTAAAGGGGTTTGGGGATTAAAGTATAGGATTCTTTGAGGAATTACATCATTTTAATTAGTAAAGTTTCTAGGAATGTCAAGAAATTAGGAAAAGGTCATTTACGCGATGGATAATGGGATAACAGAGGAATAATGTTTAAGGGATTATTAAATATTAGATATTGATCTAATGAGTGCTTTGTAAATATAGTCTAAGTAGGAAAAATTGGTACTGTTGTATTCATTTTTGAAGGTTCACCAAAATTGAGAGATAAGTGTTTGGTTGATAAATGATAAAGTATTGAGGGTTGTTGGTATGATATTGGAAGTTAGGAAATTAAATATGATTAATTAGGACTAGAATTGTCATTGAGCATTATGTGATATGGGAATTGATTTACAAAGTTACGATTTAATTTAATTTATGGTAACTGTTAAGGACTTTTGGGGAAATGCTTTAGGATTGATTGATATTTTGAACTAATTTGGAATTATGTTGTGTTCATGTATTCATGTGCATGTTGTTATGTTATTATTAAGGATTTATTATAAATACATAATTTATTAACTGAACTAAATAATTAAGTTATGTAATGGGTTTGGAAAACTAGAAAACATAGGTTTAGGATGTTGATATGTTTTATATGTTTTAAAGCGTTGATTTAGAAGCTTGGAATGATTTTATACATATTCTAGGTATGTTGTGGGATTGTAAAGATATCGAGGATGTTATAAAGAATTAAGCTTGGATTTGACATTGAATTATGTGCTAAATAAATAATTAAAATATTTAAAGAATGGCTCTTATAAAAACTATTGGTCAAACATTGAGGATAAGAAAATTTGAGTAAATAAATATGGATAAATTATAATTTTTTCAAACAAAGAGAATGGGGTAGTAGCAAATATTTAGGTTGTGAGAGACGCTAAATAATTACATAGAAGTAGAGGTATTAATTTACTATTTATATATTACATGTCAATAGGTCTCCGTAGTAACATAAGTTGAGAAAGTCGGTGGAAAGAAAAGGAGCAGATAAGGACTAAGCTTGGAATCCAGGTAGCAGTTTATTTCATTACAATTAAATTGCATGTATTATTTTGTAATAACTGTTGCATTTAGTTGGTAAGTTGTTATTCCTCAGTTGGAGTACTCCAGGCTTAGGAGGTTCGCTACCCCTTTGCCAAACCAGTTTAGTTATAACGGGATTATTATAACGAGAAATCCTGCAGGTAGAGCCTCCACTAGTTAACGAAAATATCGTTATCAATGGTTGGTAGGTGCGGATCGCACACAGATTAATAGGAGTAAGACTATCATCATTTGTGCAGTTTTATAAAATATATACATGACAATACTAGCGTGATAACATAAGTTAATGAAAGAAACTGCTATTGGGATTTCCAATCTCACTCTTTCCCCAAACATTTTCAGTACGCAGGATGTGGGAAGCTAGCTGGAAAGGAAGAGTAGAAGAAGAAATTAGGAGTATAGTTGAGAAAGTAAAAGGTGGTTAAATAATTTGGTAATATTATTTGTATATGTTGTAAGAATTAAATTATTAAATTAATAGTAAAAAGCATAGAAAATAAAATTGCATAAATTTATTAAGGAATTTAAATTCCCTAAGTGTTATGAATTATTAATAGACACCGAAAAATGGTTAGTGTACTTTTAAGTGTCTTATTAACCACTTTATTTTATAAAAAGTTTTAAGCGGTTCCAATTTGTCTGAAAAGCCCATTCCAACTGAAAGGAAGTTGGTCTAATGTTTTTAAAGAAAAGTTTTAAATTTTTACATATTTTTGGGCTTTTGACATTAAAAAGTGGTTATAATTCAATTAAAATGTTATATTATAGTAGTAAAATTCCAGACGTTACAAATCTCACCTCAGGTAATCGATTTGTACACCTATTGATAGCTTTTGTTTTAGTTTTGCATAGGGATTAGATGAGGAAATAAATTTGTAGAGAAATATGTTGATTTTGGTGAGGTGAGCTTCTTTTTTGGCTATCCATGATGCTGAATGTGTTTCTTTCAACTGAGACATTGGATCACTAAAAGTAGTTAGGTCAAAGTTGTTTCTCAGGAGGGATGAGAAGGATTTTGTGTTAAAAATTTAACATGTTACAGAGCATGAGATTAATTTTCGGTAACGTTCTAATTGCTAGTTGTGGTGTTAGGATTGAGTAGGCAATAACTTTAGAGCATCAAATTGAATTTTCAGTTTGTTTGCAGTGATTATTTTGGCTGTCAATGATTTGTTTTAATCTGATTAAGATTCACTTTGAAACTGCTCTGTATTGTTGTCGCTTGTTTTGAAGTTGTTTCTCATGTGGATAGGATTATGTTGTGTTATAGATATAGGATACTAGGTTTGGATTTTTTGGGTAGCATTGGGTGTTTATGATTGATTAATTGAAGCTACAATTTTTTGGTTTGAAAGCATATTTTCTTAGGAGTGTAATTTTGAAGATAATCTGATTCAAGCATGGTTAAAATTGCATTTTTTTGTGAAATTAAGTTTGAACAGGTTGAGGATTGGTGGATTTAGAATGTGCTTGTCATTGGAAAATTAGCAAGGAATTTGCCTAATTGGTTGTAGGCTATTTTGAGGTTTAATGGTGATTAAGTCTGGGGGAAATCTCTCTTTTGCTTTCTTCTAGGATTGGTTCTAGATTTAGATTTTTTTTAGTTTTGTTTTTAGGAGTGTGCTTACTTTCCATGTGATTAATTGCTTGTTTGTTTTGGTCGGTTGCATTTTCTCTTTTGGCTTGTAGGAAAGGTGAGGCTAAAGCTTGCTGCTGATTTCTAATGAAAAGACCAATACTGACGTTAACATTGCAGATGAATAAGTGGATATGGATAACTGTTTTGTTGTGATGATGGTCATAGGGAATAGATAGCTTTTAATTGTTAGCTATAGCTTGTTGTTTGGCCGTTAGATACCTTAGGACTTTTTGACAAAATCTTGTAGTGCATTTTTTTGTACACTATGATCTTTGCACTACCATGCTCTCTCATTTTGTTAATACCTAACTAAAGTGGACTTGTTTGACATTGTGAACTGCTAGTTTAGTTAGCTCATTTTGTATATGATTAAGCTAACTTTCACTTTGTTACTTGTGGATATGATTGATATTTGCTGCATTAATTACAGGTGATTTTTAAGCCTTTCATGCAATTTCGCATGAGAGAAGGCCTCAATTTTCCCTTTTGACAGTGAGTACACTGTCAATTTTAAGTTTGGGGCGAGGGTATTTTTGAACTTTGTGAACTTTTTAGCTAATTTGGCATGGAATTCACTTTCGAGAACTCTAGATTGTTTTGTGGTTTTGAATGTTTAAAAGTTGTGTTAGATTGATTAATTATCTCATATAGTAAATGTGTGATCCAATGATAGAAAAGTTGCTTTGGTGATATGTTTGATAGGAAAGTGTGGTCAATATGTGTGCATGATTTATCTGCATTTTAAAGCTTAAATCCTAGCAATTTTTGGAACAAAATTTATGCATAATAGATTATGGAATGATTTGAATGCTTTTGTAGAGAGATTTTGTAGCAAGTTGGCATATATTTTCTATCTCAGTTAAAAAGATTTAGAACTAATCGTTGAATCTCTTGAAACAATTGGATGTTTTCACACATTTTTGAAAAACAATTTGGGCATTCTTTTCAATGAGTTTGAGCCCTTCAAGGCAACCCATGACATAAATTCATTTGCACCCTCTTTGAGCCTTATAATGAAAAACCATATGAACTTTCTTTTTGAAACACACAATGGACTTTTACCTTAGCAATTTGAAAAACCAAGAATTACCCAAATTTTGATGTTGAGGTTGCTTTATACATGTTGAAATGTTGCATTTGATTTTGATAACTGCAGGATTTTTATTCTATGACTCTTCACACACACACTTTTGAAAATTGGTAGGAAATTTGTTTTTCATTTGCAAACCTAGCATTTAAATCTATTCCACTCCTTTCCTATTGATTATATGATCTTGAGCAACCAATGAGGAAATCATCATGCATTGACCTTAAATGGATAATTAGTGAATCTAACTCTTACATCACTTGTTTTACTTGAGGATGAGCAAAAGTTCAAGTTTGGGGGTTTGTTAACTTCATAAAATTCATGCCATTTTAGCACATTTTCCCATATTTCTTACACTTTTTGGGGGATTTATACATATTCTGATATACACATGTAGGAAAATGTGCCAAGTTGATATTTGAGTTAAAGTCATTGAATACTTGATTTAAATGTGAACATTTTACCCTCTTTTTATCAACTTTGGCTTTTGTAGATTTCATTACTTGTTAGGTGGTTGAAGCCAATCAATTAAGCCACATTTGAGGTGCATTTGAAGTTAAAATCAAGGAGAAAGAAGTGGAAACGAAGATTTAAAGCAATCAAGAAACCTGAAAAAAAGAGTGTGCAGAAAGTTATTGGCCGTAGCCAAAAGCACAGGCAAAATTTGTGGCCGCAGCCAAATATAGAAAAATTCTAGGGAGAGAGTTATTTGTAACACCTAAAATTTTCCACTATATTATAGCAATTTTAATTCAATTACAACCACTTTTCAATGTTGGAAGCCCAAAAATACTGAAAATTAAAACTTCTTCTTTTAAACATTATACCAATCTTCTGACAGTTGGAATGGGCTTTTCGGACAAATTGGAACAACTTAAAACTCTTATAAAATAAAGTGGTTAATAAAACAATTAAAAGTAAACTAACCCTCTTAGGGTGTTTATTCATAATTCATAATACGTAGGAAATTTAAATCCCTTAATAAATTTATACAATTCTATTTTCTATGTTTTCTACTATTAATTTAATAATTCAATTTTACAACATATACAAATAACATTATTAAAATATTTACTACCTCTTGCTTTTCAAATTATAATCCTAATTTCTTCGTCTAATCTTCTTCCCCAGCTAGCTTCTCCCATCCTGCATACTGAAAAATATTTGGGGAGGGGGTGAGATTGGAAATCCCAATAGTAGTTTCTTTCATTAACATATATTATCATGCTAGCATTGTCATGTATATATTTCATAAACCTGAACAAATATCACAATTACACATACTTCATGTGCTACATGTTCTACCAGCCACTATTAACAATATGTTTGTTAACTAGTGGAGGTTCTACCTGCAGGACTTCTCGTTATAACATTTAAAGCTATAAGTAACTGGTTTGGCAAAGGGGTAGCGAACCACCTAAGCCTGGAGTACTCCATAAACTGGGAAGTAAAACTTCCATGCAGGAATTAACAAGGTTTCTCATCACCTTCATGCATAATGTAAACTTGCAACAGATATTACAAAATTATACATGTAATTTAATTGTTACTGAAATAAACTGCTACCTGTCTTCTAGAATTACTCTTATCTTGATCCTTTCCTCCGTCGTATTCTGGAGATTCAACTCCACTATTTCTTCCTATAAGTATTTATAATATAAAATGATATATTAATATCTATTATTATTCTTAATAATTTGACGTCTCTTACGGTCCTAATGTAATTTATACTACCCTATTCTTTGTATTAGTGAAAGATTACAGTCTACTATAATTATCTTAACTCCTTTTAAAACTAAAAGGGTCAATTATAAATAATTTATTTTAATTAATAATTCTGATTTTCATTATCATCTTTTCTGAAATTAAATATAAAAGTCCTAATGACTTAATCATAATTAATCTATTAAACATTACCATCTTCTATCATATACTATTTTCCTTATTCGTGTGCAGCATAATTTTAATCTTATCAAAGTCACAGTTTACAACTGATTTACTACTGTCACTGAAAATGTTGTTTATAATCTATTTTCCTCTAATTTCCAATTTAAATAATAACAAATTAAACTTCAAGATTATTAACCAAATATAATCATAAATAGTTCATCTTTCTAACTTCTTAATTAGAATCTATTATTTCGTTTTCCAATTTATAACACTTACTTTCTATTCATTACAAACTTTTCGATAATAAATCAATCAGCGATGTAAATTATTTCGAACCTAACATTCCAATTGATTAAAAGGCATTACAACTCATAAATCACAATACAATTTAATCACCCTTTTCCCATTGTCTAATAATTGCCTTTCCTTTCTTAATTTGCCTTCTATATAACAAAAATTCCATATTAACTAATAATATATATAAGAACCTTCAATACTAACTAAAATCATATTTCTCCTCTTAAAGTCCTCAACCTTTCTGAGATCATTTTATCGATCAAATTCTTATAACCATAATTCAATACCAAGTCTAATAAGACTAAGGTTTAGCCTTTGATTAATCATCCCCTAATCTTAGTTTGAAATGTTAGGACAGAATAAATCTTAATGGACATTCATAATCTCTAATCATCTTGGAATATTGGTTTGGCCACTAGGGGTCCTAGAACAGTAAAGTCCCATCAAGTATAATCCCTCAAAACATCCAAATCATTTACAACACCTAGTTTGATCTTTTAAAGATCTAATACAATTTTCGCAACTTCACCGCAAACATTCTAACAATTAGATCCCTAAAACACACTTTCCCAATTTATATCACACCTTATAGTCTAATGTCCTACTTAATTCCAACTTAAAACCTTAAATTCCATCTCTTACTTCCACCAATTCATCACCCTTTAATCATTTACAAAATCCCATATCTCTAACAGTCAGATCAACCAGAGGGAGTAATCTCATGCCTAACTACTATTATTAATACCTCTATCTTCAAACTGCAGAACTATTCATCTCAAATAAAGCACCACATAGAAGAATATCAAGTGTTAACATCCCAAAATTCTCATTTCAACATTTAATATTACCATAGACCAGCTTTGGGACTATAGAAACTCCAAATGAAACTTTAGGATTTAATAGTCAATAACTTAGAAATCAAATCTTAACTCTTCTTAGCATTCCTGATTTCCAGGTTTCTCAAACCATATATTTCAACATTCAGAGCTTCTAAAACCAACTTTGAAAGCTAATTCCTGATTTCCAGGTTTCTCAAACCATATACTTCAACATTTAGAGCTTCTAAAACCAACTTTGAAAGCTAATTCCTGATTTTCAGGTTTCTCAAATCACATTTTTAACATATCTATTTAAATGGTAAAGCATCAATTAACAATCTCACCCGAGCATTTACAAACTTAAACCATTACTTCTCCTTCTTGAACATGAAGAAAAAAATCATACCTTTAATTCATAAGAGCAGGCATTCAATCCTAAATCACCTTCCAAATCAATATCCCTCGCTTAATCCAATATAATCGAAACTCAAACTTTGCTTAATTAAAATAGAAGTAGAACAGAGAACCTTTATACTCAAATCGATACCGCTCTACATGGACTCAAATAAGATAATCAAGTGAGTTACTCATATTATTCCTATAATTAACTTAACACAATTTCCTTTCAATCTAACCAATAAAACCCAAGTTCAACTGTGTATTAACGTCATTCAAAAAAAATTCAGAACTTCCTATTCCAATTAAATCTCAATCCCACTAAATTAAACATCACAATTTTTCCCTTCCCCAGTCATGAGATCTGCCGGCCAGTGCAAGCAAGAAGAAGAACTAAACAATTAATAACCTATATCAAGCAATCATAAGAAGACAACTTGAGTTCCTTTGTACGATCATCCATGTCAGGATAATCAAAGAAAGCATCAATCCCAGTTGGTTTAGGTGTGATGGGTTTGGGTGGAGGTGAGGGATCACGTGGTGGTGGTTGGTATATAGTTTGGTAGGAATGGGGAGATGGCTCGAATGGGAGGGGAGATTCATGATATGGCTTATATGGTGGAGATTGGTATGGTGAAGGGTATGGCTCATGGCATGGAGGAAAATATGGTGAGTAAGGTTCATCGAAGTATGAATGTGGTGTGGATGAAGGTGGGTCCCTACAGTGTGTGTCATAGGATTGGAAGAAAGAATTGAGATTGGCCATCATTTTATCTCTTTCCTTACGAAACTCTTCCATGCTTGAAGAAGGTGCCTCTTCCGTCCGAGTGGTATTTCCTGCAAAGGAATGAGAATCCCAAAAGTCCCAGAGAATCACAAGCAATTAAATCTATGCACAATTTAAAACAAGAATTAAAAAGAAGAAGAATAATGCAAAATGCAATGCATCTAAGCTAACGTAAATGGTGAAATAATGCAAATATGACCTAAAGGCTCCTACCCCTTCTAAATGTCTCAAGTGACACTTAGTTATCCTAGGGAGTCAAAAATGACTCCCCGGCAACGGCGCCATTGATTTAAACCTTTCCTAATCGCCTTGGGGGTTAAATGCAAAATATTTATAAAACCAAGGATTGCACTACAGTGGTGTGATCTCGGATCGTCTCTCAAGGAGCCTAATGACTAACCTAGGAAACTAAATGTCATGCAAATGAAGTATAAAAGGGGGTTTTGTTGGGTTTTAATATGAAATATGCGAAATGAGCCTAACTACAATATTTTTTTGGTCTTTTCTTTAATGAGGTGGAATGGATGGATGGATGAAGTGAAATAGATGGAATGGATCTCTTGAGTCTAGGTGAGGTAACAAACATAGGTTCAAATCATTTGGGGGTTTGATTCATCAAGTCTAGTTAGAGAAATCCCCAAGCAACCACTAGGGGTCCACTAGCCCTAATCAATGACTAATTTAGCAACCACTTTCATCAGCCATTACTTAGGGTTAGTGTTAAAGTCCACTTGATGTGTGAAATACTTTGGGTCAAACACTTGTGGCTCTCATAAAAATGCAATCACAATGATTATGAATGGAAGCAATCAATTAAGTTCACTAGCAACCACTAAAATGAAATTAACTTCATACAACCACAATGTAGATAAGAATTCATAACTCAAGTGTTCAAAGCCCAAAATAAACACATATAGTTCATACACATATATATCCAAAATCTCAATCCAATACATAAATCCAAACATCTTCCAAGAGAGGTTCAAATAAACATAGAAGAAATCCCAAATACATATGTTAGAACAAAGAAAAACTTCCCCAAATGAAGAACCCATGCTTGAGACACCATCAACCCATCCTCAAGAGATGAAGAGCTCCTCAATCCAACATAGAAACTCCAAGAGGAACCCCAAGAAGAAGCCCCATCCGAAAATCCATGGAAGAAGAGGGTGGAAGAAGATGGAAGATGAAGATGGAGGTGGAGATGAGTGGAGAATGGAGGAATGGAAGGAAACCCTAGGAGAGGGGCTGATTTTCGGACTGAGGAGGGCTGGACCATGAAGGAGGGTCTGATTTTTATCTTATATACTCCCCCAAAAATTCCTGAAACGCATAGCAGAACACCAGTTTTCGGGGCCTCGCCGTGGAGGGCCCACGGCGAGGGGCAGAGGAGAAGCAACACAGGGGTCCTCGCCGTGGGCCTCGCCGTGGAAGGCTCACGGCGAGGGACAGAAAAGGTGCATAATTTAGGGGTCCTCGCCGTGGGCCTCGCCGTGGGAGGTCCACGGCGAGGGACAGAAAATGGCCCAGGAGGAGGGGCCTCGCCGTGGGCCTCGCCGTGGGAGAGCCACGGTGAGGGGCAGAAACCCAGAATCCTTCTTTGCGCTCCGTCGGCGTTCTTGTCCGCAACTTGGCTCTTCCATTGGGTATATCCCTTCATGATCTGCACATAAAATGGACCTAAGGTAGCATCAAATGTTCTTGAAAATAGGTTAACAATAATTTATGCTAATTATGCCCAAATTGTCCTTGACTAGAATAACTTCCAACAAAGATTGCAAAAGCCAGAAATCACCCTAATTAGGTGCAATTACCCTAAGAACATGAAATAATCTACTGATTTTATCAATGAAAAGTATATAAAAATATGGTGCAATCAACAACTCTAATACACATTTCAAAGCAAGACAAAATAACAAATTCATACTCCCTGGCCGACAAAACAGGGAAGCAAGAAGAAACACAAGACTTCACGTTCACTCATATTACCTATTCCACTATCTTTTCCTTATACTACAGACGTGTATACAGCAAAGGAAAGAACAAAAATTGAGCAACAGAGAGGGAAACAAACTCGGACGAATAAGGGAGGATGAAGAACAACAATCCAACAATTACAAACTTCCTTCTATCAACCAAATAATATCCTCTCTTCAAACTTATACTATTCCTAATCATATTTATTAAGAAATTTTGTTCAATTCTTGCCCAAAATCATAAGAACCAAATCGAATGAACAGTGGCCGATTTTGGGGTTTTAGCACCAATCTGCCAAATACAAAACCAATACTAAAAATCTTCCCCAAATCCCCAAAATCAAAGCTTAAAACTTAATTTTACGAGTTTAAGAACCCTAAATCCTTCAAACTCGAATTGGTTCTTCCTTCCCAAACTCACCAAAATTGAATGAAAAATGAGAAAGACGAAGGAATAGAAGCTCACCCACAGTCACTCAAGCTCACCCACAAACACGTGAGGGTATATAATTAAAAGGTAAGGGTGATATTTTTAATGGGTATTTTACCATCTAGCCCTTCCCTTTATAATTGGAGATATTTTTAACTAGGGGCAGATATTGTCATCTTTATTTCTCTTTTCTATTTTTCCCCTAAATGGTAATTTTATTTACCATTACCATTTACAAATAAATCTGAATTTGTCCCCAAAATAATTTCTCTAGATATGCTTTAATTTCTAAATTTATTTATAAGACTTTTTAAATATTGAAAAATACCTCAGGGTTCTAAATATTCCCTTATTTAAATTCATCTCCTAACTATTTTTCTTCAATTAATAAATAAAATAAGTTTTAAAAATTATTAAAAATACATCTGGCCTCATAAATTTATTTATAAGGCTTTTTAATTTTAAAATGACGCCTAAAGACCTCAAATAAATTCTTATTATCTTCTTTCTCCAAATTAAGTTTTATCTTCTAATTATTTCTCTTTGTTTCTTAAGGAAAATAAGCTTTAAAATAATTAAAAATTCCTAAACATCATAAATTTATTTTCAATACTTTTTAATATTTTAATAACATTCTAAAACCTTAGATAAATCCTTATTTTCTATTTTATACAATTTCGGGTGTTACATTATTGGCCACAGCCAACCAGTGCAGGCAAAATTTTTGGCCGTGGCCAAAACTGTAACACCTACTTCTAGGACTTATTACCAAACTTAATAATCATTGGGAATCATATTCAAGCTCATATGGGACTTAGAATATCAAAACCATTAACTTTTAAAACTTTTATTTATTTCTGGAAAAATGCTGAAAATGCGGAACTTTTCCAGCAAAGTTGAAAACTCATAACTAATTGTAGAAAACTGGGTTTGAATTGGTTCAAGTCTCAAATTAAAGCTTGAAAAGTCCTCTATTTGGGAAAAATATCAAACATAACATGCATCAACCCAGGTGATACAGATATTTGATTTTCCCAACCTGCCTTCATTTTCATGCCCAGAAATTTTGGCCTTCTTTCGTGATTTTTAATTTAAGCTACATAACTCCGATTTATTTCGTTTTTGGGTTTTCAGAAAGCCCTACATGTCTAGTATTTTACATAAAAAGTTCAAATCTAAAGAAATTTATTTTCTATCTCGAATAATAACATCAATAGACATTGCACAGAATGGAACCCAGAAAACAGCATTTCAATTGCATGAATTAAAACTTGTTCTTAATAGCCAAGAGTGACCATATACATACATAAATCCAAAAGGGAAACATAATAACAACATAATCCAAGGCATCCCAGCAATATTACAGATTTATCATGAGTTCAAAGATGCACAACAAAAACAATAATATTGAATTCTTCATCTTGATTAGGCTAGCTTCTTCTTGTTCTCCTTGGATGAACTTGCTCCTAAAATGGTTTAGATTTGGGGGGGTGAGATTTTGGGGAAAATCTCAGCAGCACAATACTCAACAAACAACCATGCAAGTTTAACATTGGACAAGATATGGCAATACCAATAACTTATACATGTGAGCATTTATGTTCTTGAATAATAACATATGGCCATAGCATTATAAGAAACACATAATCACTTCAAACATGATTCATCAAGGCAACCAAATACCACATCACAATATTGAAACAATGCTGGAAATGTAAGAGAGTAAGTACTACCTTAGAGCTTTACAACTTCTTTTGGAGTCCCAACCCTCAAGGCTCCTCAAGAACACTCAAGAACACTCCTTTTTCTCTCACTTTCTTTAGGGCTACAAATTTTGGTGTGAAGAATGGGATGGAAGAGGTCCTATTTATAGGGGAAATGAGGGCAAGCATCACCCCAAGCCACCTCACACATTGCCCAATAGTTTTGAGATTTCACTTGCACACTTATCCTATTTTAGACTAGCCTCCTCTATTGCACCACTCATGCATTTTTCTCTTCTTTTCTTGCCTTTTATTTTTATTTTCTCTTAATAATTATTATTTAATCCCAAATAAGAGGTACCGTTAGTCTATTTAGACCCTAAAGCTTATTATCTCATTTTATCAATTTAACAATTTCTTTTTAGTTCATTGGAGGGTTATTATTTTAACTATTTTCCTCTTCTTCTAGCCCTCCCATGCGCCATCTTTGGCCTATTGGAGAAGGAAGAGAGACTTCTCGTCTTATTTTGCATGAGACACAATGACATCACTCACATGCATCTTCTCAAGCTTCCATATCTTCTCATTAGTCACTTATTTTCTTATTTCTTTCTCTTTTACTCTTTGCATGCATTTCCATTGGCTCTCCTATTTTATCTTATTTCCTATTTTTATTTTCTTCTTTGAATGTCTTTCTATTGGCTCTCTTGTTATGATGACCCCTTCTTATTTTCCCTTGCATGCATTTCTATTGGTCATTAATAATCTTTTTCTCTCTAATATAATTTTATGCTTACACATATTTCAATTCATATCTATTTATTATTTGCAACATAATTCCTTCCTTCTTCATGACATGTGGCGCCACCCTAAGCCTCTACAAGGGGGAATTACCACTTCTCATGGGCTAAGGTCTTTCTCATCTCCATTTTCTATGACCAACCCTAAACTAGATGGGTTTCTAAGAAAATAACATTATCTCATTAACATGCAAAAATTCTACTTATTTATTATTAATTCTTCTTAATGTTTTATGAGAATTCTTAGGGGAAATCATCTTAAAGTTAATGCCTATAAAAATGTAATTTCTAAGCTAATAAAAACTGGGACATTACAAAAACTACAGACAGACTGCATAGTGAAAAATTCAACTCAAAAAATAGGTTTTAAAACACCCCCAACTCACACTAAAACACATGCTTTTTACTTCGGCTTTCTTTGGGGACTACTTGGGAGCATTTCTAAGCTGGGGTTTGGAGATTTTCAAGGAGATTCAAGTAGAGATTGAAGATTTGAAGAGATTCAACCTCATTTCTCTTGGTTTTTCTTGTTCTTCTCTCTTTCTTCTCTAAAATTTCTTCTATGGCTTCTCATATTTTCCCGATTTGTATATTCTTCTCCATGAGAAACTAAACTTCTATTCTAGGATTATTTTGAACCTTTGTATGGATTAAGACTTGATTCTTCCTCTCTTTCGGTAGTAAATGATATATATGTGTGGATTTTATCCTTTTCTTCATGTTTCTAAGTGTTTGGCCACCATTTAGCTTGATTTGTTCATGTGGGTTTGACTTGAGAGAACTAATCCATGTGTAGAACTTGGTTAAAATCATGCTTTCCTTTAAATTTACATGATAAATGGAAAGTTGTTCGTAAAATAGAGATATCTTTGCTAACCTTGCATTGTCACATTAGGGTTTGTTTTCAAAGGGGATTTTCATGATTTGTAGCAAGAGATTGTGCATTTTAATAAAAAGATAAAGTTGATTTTGACTTGAGAGAGCTTAGTCAAGTGCATATGAACCCTAGACAAACACATATATTCATGGAAAATACCATTTGAGAGGGAGTTCGTCATGTCTTATGAAAAACAAAGGGGATAAATAATCCTATACCCCATTTAATCCTTAAAGTCAAAAAATCCATTGCTTTTATCACTTCTAGTTTTTAGAAATAGATTTTCAACATTTCTTTACACAACCAAAAATATTTTCTTAGTTTAACTTGATTGAAATCACTTAGTCTTTTGTTTAGTCAAGATTTTAGTCCAAATCTCTCTGCAAACGATATTTTATACTACTTACGATCCGTGCACTTGTGGTTAACGTTTGACAGTGAGCAAATGTACAATTTTATTCTTCATTTATTACGTGTTGACTTTATTTTCATGTGGAGTAGTGGATATTAAATATGGTAAAGTTGGAAAGTTGTCAAATTTCAAGGCATTATTAATGAAGTTTTCATTGATTTGTGTGAAATGTGTTGCAAGTGCTTTATAATTAGGACCAGAGGAGTAAATCTAATCTACATGAACTCGATGACAAACTTCTAACTTACACACTTCTTATTTGTTTTCTGTATTTCAATATTCTTTTCCTTTTCTATTTGTTTTTGGAAAGGGAGAAGGTGCAAAAATGTCCATGTAGTTTGGTCCAAGGTGCACTCAACACCGTAAAGTTTTGTTTGGGCCAAAAGTGCCCATGTAGTTACCAAAATGGGTAAAAAGCTCACATGCTATTAATATATACTAACAGCACTAAGTTTTTCAAATTTAGGGAAAATAAAAGGTGCAAAAATACCCATGAATTTTGGTCTGAAGTGCGCCAAACACCACGAAGTTTGTTTCGAAGTGCACCCAACACTATGTCGGCACTTTTGGGGAAAACAATTCGCAGTGTTGGGTGCACCTCAGACCAAACTTTAGGGTATTTTTGCACCCTTTTTCCTGTAACTTTGAAAAATTTAATGCCGTTAGTATATATTGATGGCATGGACATTTTTGACCCATTTTGATAACTATGTGGGCACTTTTGGACCAAAAAAAATTCACGGTGTTGGGTGTACATTGGACCAAACTACATGGGCAATTTTACACCTTCACCCTTTTGAAAATTGTTTTTGAACTTAAAGTTTTTGAAAAAGATCACGGTATTAGGTGCATTTTAGACCAAACTATATGGGTATTTTTGCAACTTTTATTCTCCCTAACGTTGAACAACTTAACACTATTTGCCTATATTGACGGTACAGGAACTTTTGACCCATTTTGGTAATTATGTGGACACTTTCGAATTCAAAAAAATTTTTGCGATGTTCGATGCACCTTAGACCAAACTATGTGGGTATTTTTCCACCTTTGTCCTATTTGCCAATAGCTTTTTTTTTTATAACATGGAAATCAAAAAACTGAAGCAACATAAACTAAAAATAAACTCTACGTGACTCCCCTACTATTCCTCAAGAGTCGCAGTGATTCCTTAGGGAGAATCTGGATGCCCATGCCATTTGATAGCCCATGCTTTGCAAGAAAATCAGCGTCATCATTGTCTTCTCTATCAACAAGCCAAACCTGTACTTCCCATTCTTGACTCATGAGACTACGTAGCAACTTTAGCAACTCTGCATCCTCATGTATCTCAATATCATCTGCAGACCATTTTACCACATCCGAGCGATCGCAGAAAAGTTGGACTTTCCCAAAGCCCAAGTCCCATGCTCTACGAAGTCCCCAAATGCAGCCCCAAACTTCTGCAGTAAAGCTAGAATTTCCTTCCGCCCCACAGAATAAAGATTCAATCAATTCTCCATCAAGATTCCTTAACACTCCTCCACAAGATGCTGCTTGAGCAATAAAGGAGAAAGCCCCATCAGTATACACCTTTATACTGTTCACATTCATCTGGTTCTCATTTCTTGTTCGGACAACATGCTTGGTAAATAAAGAGGAGACACACTTTGCTTTCCTCATACAGTTAGCTACACCTCTAATTTCAGCCAACCCTTCATGTAAACTTACCACAGTATTTTGATGCACATGCTCATTCCGACGTCTCCAAATCAGCCAACAAGAATGGTGAAGGTGGCATTCCGACTCCCATTTATTCCTTGCCGAGAGTTATATATATTTGAAGTCAACTACTCTTGCAGGTTGCTATTCCAGAACACTGAGTTGGAAGGTAGAACTCCCGAGCCCTATCACAATCCCGCAACATGTGAAGAGTAGATTCACTCTGATTCCCATAATACTTACAGCAACCATCAGGGTGGAGGCCACATTTGAATAGAGACTCATTAGTAAGTAAGCGGTCATGCAAAGATAACCACATATGAACCCTGCAACGTTGTGGGCTTTGAATTTTTCAAATTTTCTGCCACCTAGTCATACCCCTATTCATGTCCTCCGTAATAGCATTATATGCGGATTTAACTATGAACTGGCCACCCCGATCATGTTTCCATCTTATTGTTTCCTCACCTCTTCGTGATAGCACCTCCATTCCATTGCTCACATCTCGCCAAGTGGATTTGATTCCACTCCATACTCTAGAACCTCTTTTCTCCATATTAATCCTGGGCAATACATCCACCCCACAATTATATTTACTACGCACCACCTTAGCCCAAAATACATCTCGATAAACTGTAAGCCCCCATCCGACCTTCATCATGAAAGCTCTATTTTGGAGATAAGAGTGGCGTAAGCCCAGCCCCCCATTCCCTTTTGAAGTACAGACTTTATACCATGACAAGAGGTAGGCCCGTTTCCTTTCTGATGTTGTTCCCCATAGAAAGTTACGAGAACTTTTATCTATCTCCTCACAACACCCTACTGGTAAGAGAGAGGTTTTCATAAAATGATTAGGGATGGCTAAGGCAACAACTTTAATCAAAGTATTTCGCCCCGCTAAAGACAAAGAGTTACATTTCCAATTTGCTAACATTTGTCTCACCCGATTCACAACAAATTGGTATGTATTTTTTGTAACTCTTTCATGATGGAGAGGTACCCCCAAATATTTCCCCAGGTTGGTAGCCATAGTGAAGCCAAGAGATTCACTCAATTGAGCTTTGATGGTATGATTAACATTTCTAGAGAAGTAAACTCTAGTTTTTGCTGCATTAACTTTCTGTCCTGATGCTTTACAAAACACTGTTAGACAATTATTAATAACATGAACTTGGTCTAATCTGGCCTCCGCAAAAATCATCAAATCATCTACAAAAAATAAATGGGAAATTGGAGGCCCATTTTTATTGAGCTTGATAGGTCTACAATTCTTAGCCTCAATTTGTTCCTAGATAGGATGAGCAAGCTTTTCCATACAAATCACAAAAAGGTAGGGAGAAAGGGGATAACCATGTCTGATACCCCTAGAGGGAAAAAAGACTTTAGACTTACTACCATTCCACAATAATTGCATCGAGGGAGATGAAATACATTGCTTCACAAGAGAAATTAAAGTTTCTGGAAGTCTCAGCTCTCGAAGACAATCAATAGCAAAAGACCAATTAATTCGATCATAAGCTTTCTCCAAATCAATTTTAATAGCCATAAAACCCTTCTTCCCTTTCATTGTTTTCATTGAATGGATGACTTCTTGAGCTACAATGATATTATCTGAACTAAGACGTCCCGGGACAAAGCTACATTGGTTAAGAGAAATAACAGAAGCAAGATGTGGCTTGATTCAATTAGCAATAATTTTAGTAATTAATTTATAAATCACATTGCATAAGCTAATTGGCCAGAAATCCTTCAATACTTCCGGGTGAGGCACCTTCGGAATTACAACAAGAAAGGTTTGGTTGATATCCTTGATCTCCTCAGGACATGCAAAAATATTAGTAATAAAATCAATGACAACCTGACTAACCTTACTCCATTGAGATTGAAAAAAGAGAGCGTTAAGGCCGTCTGGTCTTGGAGCTTTCAAAGGTCCCATACTAGACAAAGCTTATTCAATTTCTTCCTTGGACACTTTAACCTCCATGTTTACAAAAACCTCACAATTTAGTCTAGGAAAAGAAATACTCGTCCGTAAATCAGGGGCTTCCTCCATATCTTCAGTAAAGAGGGATATATAAAACGAAACAGCTTCCCTCTTTATCTCCCTCTCATCAAAAATCCATTCCCCTTCATCATTCTTGATGGCCTCAATCAACTTCACTTTCTTCCGTGCATTAGCTCTACGATGAAAATACTTAGAGTTTTTATCTCCGAGGGAGAACCATTCGCAACTTGCTTTCTGGGCTGAAAGGATATCCTCTTGTAAGATAATATCTTCTAATTCGATCCATAAATCCTTTTGAAGGCGAGACATGGAATGGGTTGGGTAGTCAGATTGAAGAGATCGGTTAATACCCTCCAATCTTTGACGAATTTGTTGCTTTCTTCAACCAAGATGGCCATAGACTTCTACCCTCCAATTCTTCACTTTCTCTGTAAAACTAGATACATTTTCATACCACGAAGCTTGCATTGACCAAACTGACGACATGAAACTATTAAAGTTTTCATGTAACAGCCATGATGCTACGAACCTGAAAGGTTGCTTCGATCTAACTCTCTAATTCTGTGGGTCCATATGCATTAAAAGGGGTCTATGATCAGATTTGAAATTATATAAAACAATAGCAAGTGAAGCAGGAAACTGGTCTTGAAAATCATCATTTATCAATACCCGATCCAATTTACTCTCACAGCCTTCTTTACTCCATGTGAAGAAAGGACCAACCGTATGAATCTGATTCAAACCCAAGCTCTCATACCAGCGACGAAAGTCCTTGTCAAGAATGACATGTTCTCTTTGAGAAGATTTACGCTCATTCTAAAAAAGAATGCTATTAAAATCCTCCCCAATACACCATGGCCCATCAATCGCTAAGTTAAATTCCTTAAGATCATTCCATAAAATCCTTCTCTTAGTAGGATTTGGGCTAGCATAAACTCCTGAGACAAAATATTTATAATTATCAGTTTCTACCTCTATATGGATACTTTGATCTGACCATCTCAAAACTTTGCACTTCCCATTTTCTTCTCTCCATAATGCCCAAATACCACCTCTGAAGCCATTAGAGTCAACAATATGCATATTTTGAAAATCCAGTTTGCTTGCAATTTTCCTAGCATTCATACCACTTGAACGTGTCTAAAAAAGAAACAAAAAATCATATTTATATTTGTAACTTAATTCCCTAATCAGTCCAGGGAATGTTCGTGCACCCACTCCCTTACAATTCCAAAATAGACTAATCATGATGAAACTTGAGATATATTGTCTAGGCTTTTAGGGCCCTCTTCTTCCATAGCAGTGAGATCGTCACTCTGATTATTCTCCCTTACCCCATTTTCTGTTACTATTTTTGCACCATTGTCCAAGTCCAAGTTGCTTGTGGGCTCTACAATTTCCTTCCCACCAGAATTATCATAATTCATTAGAACATCAAAAGGGTTGGATTTCCACACAAATGGGCTAACATTCTCCTTTGGCCCACTTAAGCCATTTGCTTCTTTGGATCTCATTGAAGTAACGCCACCTCCCTTCTTCTTTGTTAAAATAACACATGTCCCTTTCTTAGCATGGTCCACTGGGACCCATTTCTTCCCATTAGTCAAATCTTTCCAAATTGCTCTGGATTCTATATTATTGCCAAACGAGAATCTCGTCTTTGATTCTTCCATAATAAAATCCACTTTAATAGGTCCACGCTTATCATGCTTCATATCCCTTTGATTTTGATTACCAAAGTTTCCTGATCTTGTATCTCCTAATCCTGCCTTCTGCAGAGGAAATCCCGACTTCTTCGACGGTTTCCTAACAAGGTTCCATATGCCCAGAGCCTCTTTCGGCTAAACCAAGGTCTCATCGAAATTCCCCTTCTCTTTCGTATCCCTTCTACGTTTTTGAGTATCCTGTGAGCCTTGTTCCACTTTGGGATTTGCTTCTTCATCTGCTTTCTTTGTCCCTGACTTCAAACCCGACCCTCCTGCTTCATATTTCCCAGTTTCATTTAGAGAATCCCCTATACCTTGATCAGGGCATACCTCCCTATGATGGCCATACTTACCACAATTGAAGCAAATCAAATGTAAACCTTCATACTCCACCGTACGTTCTTTGCCGAATATTCTAATAGCTGGAATAACTCTTCTCCCCAAATCTAGTTCAACACAAATACGAGCAAATCGTCCACGTTCTGTTAAGTAAGTAATTGAGGCCACCTTCAAAGTCTTTCCCACCAAGTTTTCTATCATGTGTAAACTTTCAGCACTGAAGAACTCCAAAGGGAGAACTGGGATGCGAATCCACGCCACAATCTTGCGTTGGTGATCAGCCATACATGGGTCAAAATTCGGTCTCCATCTCTGAACCAATAGATAATGGTCCGCAATCATCCATGGCCCTTCAAGGTATACGTAGTTGAGGTCTTCGTCACTGCTAAAGGAAGCCACAAAATATCCATTATCAATATCTCTTAGTGAGAATTTGTCTTTAGTCTTCCATAAACGTTGAAGCTTAATTTGCATATTCCAATAGGACAGATTCTTTCCCAACAAGCGAATGATTAGAGAGCGTTTCCACGGGGCACACCAACGCTCATACTGTTCCTCCGATACAACCAATGTAGGAATTGAGTCCAATCTCTCAGACCCTTCTCCTTCTGCCTTGTCATCTGCTTCAGGTCCCTTGCCAAAAAAACCTTTAAGGCTTTGAATATGCTCACGCCAAGCCTCTTCAAACACTCCACTTCCTCTAGTATCAACGGAACAAGTCTTAGGCATTGCATCAACCAAAGTATCCTTATATGACATGCTTTTGAACATGATGCCATTTCCTTCACCTTCAGTAAGGCCGTCATTAGCTTGGCCCTTGGCCTTTTTCCGACCTCGATCATGAGAGCTTTCATCCTTTGATGTACCACCACCACCGCCGTCCATCCCGATCATGAGAGCTTTTATATTTTCAAGCATGAACTATTTAAGGGCTAAAGTGAAATAAAAAGTATGTATCTTGCCAATAGCTTTGGTGAATACCGTTTCATCCAAGTTATTGTCTCCATTCTAGCAATATATATATAAGTTTATTTTCTCCAAATTTTATGGGCCATATTTTGTTTGCTGCAAAATTCACCAAGGAGTATAGAGTGAAGACATATTTCAAGAACTATATAAAGATTTCCAATGATAAGGGAGTTGGTGAGGCTAAAGGTATCGTTCAATCTTTGATTTGGACTCGAGTAAGGCATCCTCATCTTCTTCTACCCTTACTTTCTATGATTCAGTTAATTTTGGGAGAAATCACATATAAAAGGAAGAAAAAGTAAAGATTATAGATTTTAGGGATAAGCTAAGGACCTAAAATTACATACAAATGGGAACGTAACTGAGCATCTAGATGTTTTTGAAGGGACAATATTATCCTAGAAATCATAGACAGAAAAGGGCAAAACAACCCCTCAGTTAGCAAACTATAATAGGCAACACTGTTGACTTTTAATATGCATACATGGCATCCACATACCCTTTATTTAGATCATATTTTTTAAAGATTTTTTTTGGGGAAATTCCTTAAAAAAAAGTAAGATTTCATTGTGATATATTATCAGTGTTAACAAGGAGGTAGATTTAAATCCCTTAATTGTTCAAGTTTAAGTTTTCTTATTCAGATATAAGATTGGATACCAAAGCACAGTAAGAATCTACCATTATGCAACCTCCCTCTATTGCTTATTTGTCATTGAGGAACATTAATAGCGATAATTTGGGGACAAGTTAATAAAAATTAGAAAAATATCTTATATTTAGGAACAAGCTCACCTCACCAAATAGATCTTATATATAGAAATGGAGGGAGTACTATTTACATATTAACAGTAAAATTTTAAATATATACCACTTATTAATAATCAATTCAGTTAAAATTGAAAAATTTAAAATAAAATTCAATATCATATTACTCAAGTTTCAATTTTTTCCAGTTTTTCTAATATTAGTAGTGGTTATAAAATTGCTACTAATTTTAGTAACTTTGTAGCTGTTAATGCAATGCTACGGTTATTGGCTACTCTAAATACTTATTGAAATTCGAGATTCCATTTCTCATGATTTTTGTAGCGGTTTAGGACCGCTACAATTTTAACAATAGTAGCGGTTTAGGCATTAGTTGCAAACCACTACTATATATTTAGGAAGAGCCAATTGTGGGTTACTTGTCAACTATATCATTTTGTGTGTATGTATATATCCTTCAAAAGGAGGTTCAATCGCACCTTACAAGTAAAATAGTTGGGGTGAGATAAGCAAGTTATATTTAGTTATGCTTTTTTAAGCCTTAAACCTAGCTATTTCATGAGATTCTAGGTTTCTTTTTTACTTTCCAGGCATAATTTTTGAGAAATCTTAGCTTGGAAATTTTTCAAGGATCAAACCTAACTATTTGATTGAATTGGAAGTCAATAGAGATTTTATATCAGTTTCAAATTTACTCACATTTATCCCCAAAAAAGCCCATTTTCACAAAGAAATGTTTTACTTTGTTGTAAAACAAAAAGTTCTAACTTATTTAGATTTTTGGGCTTATGAATGCTTTCAAATGCTTCCAATTTAACTAAATTTCACTCTTGAAATTTTTTCATTGCAGAATTTAGAAAACTAAGGTGATGGGATGCATTTGACATTATGAATTTGGGACTATATATATATATGTTTGCCGTAGTTGACAGGCATAATAGCACCATCTTCGTACGTGTTAAAATCAGCAAAGCTACGGCCGGGATCCTTCTTTAACAATAATTCATTTTTTTCTTCATTTTTGGCTAAAATTACATTTTATCAATGGAAAAATTTTGATTGGGCGAAATTTTTTTACATATAGTCCCTTAAACTTATAAAATGTCACTACTACAAAACAGGGTTTTCACGTCACAAATTTTGGACTTTTCACGTCACTTTTTGGTGTGACATAAATTCAAGTGACGTGGAAAACTGGACTTTTAACGTCACACCAAAAAGTGACGTGAAAAGTCATATTTTTCACGTCACAAATTACAAAACTTGTGACTTTGTTTGTCCAAAATTAGTTTATATTGATAGTGGTGTGGCAGAGAAACCACGTCACAAATTGGTAATGTGTGACGTGGTTTCTCCAGAAACCACGTCACAATATACAAATTTGTGACGTGGTTTCAGGAAACCACGTCACACATTACTAATTTGTGACGTGGTTTCAGGAAACCACGTCACATATTGTGTAATGTGTGACGTGGTTTCAAATTTGTAAATTGTGACGTGATTACTTTTTTTTTTAAAAAAAACGGTGGTTAATTTAACTTTTTTTGGTTTCCCAATCTGTATTCATTGCAAATGTCACAGAAATAGATATAATGCAGATCAACAGTATACATTATTCACACAACATGTATACATAGCTATATTATAACTAAATCAAACTAAACATATATATAGACACACAAAATTCCATGTTTACACAACAAAGTATTTTATGCAATGATCACTTTTTAACCAACCACAAATGAAAGAAAAAATTGAGCAATACGGTCACAAAGTGAATCAAGGTCTTTGTCTTCAAATGAGTTGTTTCCATCATAAAACTGCAACAATAATGGATGCTATGATTACTGCAAAGTTAGATAAATAAATCATATAATTATATAATGATTGTATCAAACTATAGATAAGAATTTAATTTATACCTGTGTAAAGGATCCGGTACGATCACTCTCAATAATGTCACACATATACTTCATGACGTAATACCCACACTCCTTATTCGTCGGTTGCTGGGGGCACTTTATAAATCACAAGAAATAGTATAAATTAATAGAAAAGTAAATAATATCTCAATTGACTAACATTGAAGGAATTTAAATTAAAGGTAGTTACTTTAGGTCTTTGTGTCACGATGGGATCATCCATTTCACCGGTTTCTGATGCAAAATGCCATTGTTGAATGCCCCTAAAATAGAACTAAAATTAGCACATATACATGAAAATAATTTATGTAGCCCAAAGTAAAAAGTCATTAAAAGTACTTACTTAGATAAGAGGGTTTTATAATATGAGGTTATATTATATCGCAATGGGTCAAACCAAACCAGATGATGTTGTATGGGGCAAACGACAGCTAATGACCAGTGTTTACTGAAAAACATTAAGAATATTATGTCCACACAGAAACATAACATTTGTAAAAGTGCAAATAATGAAAAGTTGGCAAAAGGTAATAATCACACTTACTCTTGAAGAATAGGCGCAAAATAGACAGATCCCCGATTCGCTGACATTTGATGTGTGACATAAGCCCACATCTCGTCCTCATACTCCAGTTTAGCCTTGTCAGTTTTAAAATCATCTCTCCTCACCAAGGCCATTGGACTAAGGAATCTGTATTGTCCCCTGCCTAATTGGTTGCACAGCTGGTGGAAGTACCTATCGTAAAATGATTGAAATTATAAAAGGATAGACGCATACCGCATCAATCGACGCCTTTTGTGGAGTGTTGTGTACAAGTCTTCTAGGCCACAGGATGAATGTCCCGATCGCCTCGTATAGTTTGGTGACTTCATTATGGGGAATGGGTACATCTGTCCCCCCTCATTATTTAAGATATTTGTAACAAACACCTTCACTTGGTCCTCCCCAATAAGCTTATTATGTATGAAGGAGGCGTTCGAGAACTGGCGAGCTTCTGCAACCAGGTGCAGGCGAGGGAAATTGAGACGAAGATAACACTTTACTCCAACTTTAGGGTCATTGTCTGGAGTGGGATTTGATTCATTCTCACGAATTGATCCTAACGGCACAGTCTGATTGCAGCTATCTTTGCCGCTTAGACCGCTGGTAGCAGGGGACTCCTACAGGAGATGGGAATATACAGAGTGAGCCTAATTGATAAACCCATAATTCGGTAATTAACATATATAGGAGATGGTCAAACCTGCTGTCTTTGTTGAGAAGAATGTGATTACAGTCCAAGCTGCATGGTAGACGCTCTGACTTGTGCCTCAATCTGCGCTCAGATCTGCTCTCCCATATAAACCAACAGAGCTTCCTGGACCTTCGCGGCCACCTGCACATTGAACTGTGCTTTAATCTGCTGCTCGGATAAAGCAATCCGCTCCTCCAACTGGGCCTCCATCTCTGCTCGAGCCTTAGCCAATATCTCCTCAGTAGAATCTGTGCGGGTTGATCGGGATTTACGGCCGAAATACTTGGTAAACCCTACAGTCCTGGGCTCCCCTAATACCTGGTCGGGGCGATCAGGCTTCCCAATTACCGTGGCCAGGATGTCCATCCTACCAGAAGGTGTGAAGGACCCTTGGGTGGTCTGCTGCTCAAGTTCTTCCTACAATAACCGAAAAAATCTTAAGTTGTAATGTGCTATAAAACCACAAGTTAAAGAAATAAACAACCAAGTAAAATACTTACAATCCTCTTTGCAACTGCTTCAACCTCCAGATTAGCAAATTTTCCTTCTTTAGACTTCCTTCCCTCAGCCCATTTCGTATGACGTGAGATGGGCGGCGGAGGCTGTAGAACAGCGGTAGGATCGGTCCGTGCTGCTTCCTCCATTTCTGCAATTTGTTTCTTAATCAACTTTTTCTTGACCCACTTGTAACCCCCCCGAGACATTGTATGCTTGTAAATATTCTTTTCTTGTCGCTCCTTTTGTTTTTGGCTATTCTCCTATGAAAATAAAACTAAGTTAGTTAATTAATATAATGTGCTCAAAATTCATTTTTGAAGCAAAGTTAAAGAACTATTTATAACCTATACACACCTGGAACTTTTGGTCTAGCCATTTCTTAACAAAGGTCTTCCAAGTCTCCGGGTCAATAGAGGGATAGGTCTGACAGGGATCTTGATCCATCTTGTCCCCTCGGATGTAGTCTCTGGTTAGGTTATTCTTAAAACCCTTCCACATCTTGTGTGATTCATTCAACCAAAAATCCTTGAACGATTGGGTGTTTGGAACGTCGAAGTTTTGCTACAAAGAAAAATAAGAATAAAAGACACATCAGTTGAGTTAACTAAAAAAAACAAATACATGCATATTAGGAACAAACAGATAAATAATGATAAAACATACCAAGATATCTGACCAACATTGATCCTTAATGTCTTTATCGACTTCCCTCCAATCGTCATCCAAGATGCTTACTCGGTTCCTTGCCACAAAACCGACGTAGCTCACGAATTGTGGTCCAATCTCTCCAATAGGATTCATGTCCTCGTCAAATTCCACACGGATAGGCTGAACATTTGTCCCTTGACGGACAATAATGTCTTTGAGATTCGTCGGACCTCTTCCCTTTTTTCGAGGGGGATTGTTTTGTTGTTGATTGTTCGAATCATCTGCCATGATGTACCTGTTAACAAATCAAAGATGTGATGAGTCATTACAAGGCAACAAATTTCACAAAACCAAAACAATAACAATAATACTTAATACATTATAATTCAAAAAGATTATCACTTTAGGTGTTATCCCATATCCCCTCACAATGATCATTTCTAGAGGCAAATTGGTCGTCATCATCTATCAATTCCGATTCACTTGGTTCAGGTGGAATTGCACACAAAGGTGGTATCTCATCAAGATCTAAAGTGGGAGCACGATCTTTTTGCTTTTTACTTTGCAAGACTATGGACAATTGCTTATTTGCGGGATCCGTTACATTGAACACTTGTTTCGCATGACTTGTTGAGATAAATGACTCATCTCTGTACCCAAACTTGTGAAGATCAATTGAGATCATACCAGTGTGGAGTTCGATCACAATTGCACTATTGTTAACCCACTTACATTTGAAGATTGGAACCTTGAACTTGGTGTAACTAACTTCCCAAATTTCTTTAATTACCCCATAATATGCCATGGAAACCAATCTTGGGTTTTTATCTTTCGAACTGGAGAAGTGCATCGCTTCGGCTACCACCATCACGCCACTGTTTTGCATGGTGCTGTTGTTGTCCTGAGTCTTAGTGTAGGAAGAATAACCATTTATATCAAAAGAGCCCCATGTAACAACCTCAAAACGCGGCCCTCCGGCTAACCATCTTATTGTATCCAGCCCATCGGTCTCCTTTTCAACATTCTCCTTGAACCACCCAAAGAATGTCCTATTATGCTCGTTAGAAATCTGCATGTCACTCTTTTTCGGGTTCTTTTCTTTCAGGATCCTCTTATGCTCGTCTAAATAAGGCTGCACTTCTTCCATATTATTCAAGATGTATAGGTGTGCTTGTAACACCTCTTCACGGCACATAGTCTTTACTTTGACGCCCCGTACCCGCTTACCGATCCCATCTTCATGTTGTGGCTTTTCCTCAACCCTTTTTAGATACGATTTGCAAAAATCCATTGCCTCCTCAACTAAGTATCTTTCAACAATTGATGCCTCAGGTCGGTGTGGTTTCTTGGAATACCCTTTTAAGACTTTCATGAATTGCTCAAAAGGGTACATCCACCTTAGATAAATAGGGCCACAGAGCCTTATCTCCCTTAACAAATGAACAATCAAGTGCACCATAATATCGAAAAAGGCTGGAGCAATGTGCATCTCTAATTGGCACAATATAATGTAACCCTCATTTTCCAACTCGTCTAGCTTTTCAGTGTCGATGACTTTGCTGCATATCGCATTGAAAAACATACACAGTCTTCCTATAGTCTTCCTGACATCATCTTGTATAATGCCTCTTATGGCAATTGGTAAGAATTGTTGCATCAATACATGGTAATAATGTGACTTCATTCCCACCAACTTCAAATCATTCATAAACACATGTCTGCTATCATTAGAAGAATAACCCTGTGGAACCTTGATCCCACTCAAACACTCACATAGACTTTTTTTCTCCTGTTTCGAAAGTGTATGAGCAGCAGGTTCCATATAATCCCTCTTGCCATTTTCACTGACTATAGGATGCAACCGTTGTCTTATACCCATTTCAACCAAGTCTAACCGTGCACTGAGTCCGTCCTTAGTTTTCCCTTGTATATGCAACAACGTTCCAACAAGACTATCACCGACGTTTTTCTCCACATGCATCACATCTATACTGTGCCTCACATCGAGATATCGCCAATAAGGTAGATCAAAGAAGATTGACCTTTTCTTCCAAATGATCTTTTCAGAACCGGTCTTTGGCTTCTGTTTCTTACCGAATACCATACTGACATTCTCAACACGGCGGTAAACTTCCTCCCCGGTTAAGGGGGTAGGAGCAGATCGGTACTCAGATGAGCCATTAAAACACTTCTTTAGTCTACGGTAAGGATGGAACCGATCAAGAAACCTCCTATGACCGAGGTAAACAGTTTTTCTTCCGTGTTTGAGATGGTGACAGTGTGTGTCAGACTCACATATAGGGCATGCCATATAACCTTCACACTGTAACCAGAAAGATTGCCATATGCAGGGAAGTCATTTATTGTGGTAAACAACATAGCTCGCAACTTGAATGTCTCCTGCTTGTACGCATCAAACACATCTATGCCTTCCTCCCACAACATCTTCAAGTCCTCAATCAAAGGTACCAAGTAGACATCGATATCGTTACTAGGCTGTTTCGGACCCGAAATCATCATTGACATCATCACATACTTGCGCTTCGTGCACAACCAAGGCGGCAGGTTGTAAATGACCAGCAAAATAGGCCAAGCACTATGTGTGCTACTGAGACTCCCGAAAGGGTTGAAACCATCCGTACACAGTCCGAGACGAAGGTTCCTCGGCTCACCACCAAATTTAGGAAACATGGAATCTATCTTCTTCCATTAAGGAGAATCAGCAGGGTACCGGAGATATCTTCCATCTGAGATTTTCTCATCACAATGCCACCTCAGTTTCTTTGCTTCTGCCTTATTTGCAAACAAGCGTTTAAACCGTGGCACAATTGGAAGGTACCACATTACCTTCAAAGGTACCCCTTTCTTTGATCCATCATCATCACCAACGGCATCCTTCCTCGGCTTGTACCTCGGAGTATTACATTTTGGACACTCTTTTAGGCTTTCATACTCTTTCCTGTATAACACGCAATCATTAGGGCAAGCGTGTATCTTCTTATACTCCATGCCCATCTTGCTTAGAACTTTTTTAGCCTCGTACATAAGCTTCGGAAGCACATTGCCTGCTGGGAACATATCACTCAAAGCTTCAAGCTTCTGTGAGAAACCCGCGTCCGCCCACCCATTTTCTGTCTTTAGTTTCAACAATTTCAGGACGCCAGTCAACCGAGTATACTTAGTACACCCCAGGAACAACGGTGTCTTTGCATCACTCTGTAACTTGTCAAACTCTTGTACCACAGAAAACGACTCCGCCCTAATGTCATTGATCATGTCGTCCATTCCATCATCACAAACATCATCCACCGCTCCTTCTACATTTTGTGACGGGCACGCATGTACGGTACTTCCCAATTCCCCATGCCAAAGCCACTTCTTATAATAGAGATTGATCCCATCACAAAGAAGGTGATCCCTTATATCATCAACGCTCTTACGATAAGCATTTGCACAATTCACACAAGGGAAAAGATACATGCCATTCTTACTAGGCACGTTCTCTTGGCAAATTCAATAAATTCTTCCACACCCATCTGATACTCTTTAGTGGTTCTCAATGTATGCATCCAACTACGATCCATTCATTTAAACCTATGCCATTTCCAACAAGCTAGTCAAGTTTATCTCACTACATTATGAAGAAATTGGCATGCTATGCACTTAACTTCACTTCATGCAAATTTTTTTAAAAAATTGGCAGAGCTTCCTCAAGTGATAAAAACAATCAGTGAGAAATGAAAGCACAAACAAGATAATTTCCTAATTGTTTTAGCTATTGAGTTATACCATTTTAGGATAAAAGAACAAATTCAATAATAGTACTAATAGTAATAAAATTCAAGATAACCAAAATGGAGTAGAAAAATTGCTTACTCAAATGAAGTCAGACCCAACACTGAAATTGCAACACCAAGATGACGTGCAGAAATTACTCAACTTCTACTTAAAATGTTTCTGGAAAGGCAGGGGTTTTGTTTATGGTCCTCCGATTAAATGAGTAGATGATAAGCTAGAACATGAGCACTAAAGTCACCCATCCTACAAACAATAGTGTAATAATACGAGGGAGATTAAGAAATGAGAATGAAGGCTCAAAATAAAGAAACCAAGTCAATAAATGTGAAAACAATAAGTATCATGTTGAAACAACTCAATTCGACATATCTTTATGCTTATAACAGCCTGTGAATTCAAAATAGTAAAAGACAACAATAGTCCCATATCTCCTAAGATCATAACTTCTTAATTCACAAACTTCCTTTCTAGTCTCAATTAATTCTATCACAAACTACTTTAACCACTCTTTATAGTTTCTTCTCTTTCAATCACCATTGTTCCTCAAAGTTTAGCTACCATTTACTCCTTCCCATAACATCAAGATATAAATTCTATTTATTTTGCTATTTAACAGCGAAATTCCAAAACAATCAGTAAACTTTGTCTCTATATACACTTAACACCTAAAATACTTGCATTAGCCTTAAAAATACTAAATACTAATCAAATATCACAAACAACACTTTATAACTAGTTCTTAAATTTAAACAATCCAAATCAGTTTTTAAACTCACTTCAATTGCCCAATATCCCTTGCAAACTTCCTGTACAACAAACTCCAATTTAGTGCTTTATCCTCGCTGAAACTTCATTTAAATCTGAATATCACCTCTCAATACATCAATTTATTACTCTAAAGAAATCTTTCACCCTAAAAATCTGAACTCAATATTATTCAATCCTTTTTATATTTACAAACAATCAAGAAATGGAGCTAATCACCCATTTAGAGCAGAAATCATAGAGACCAGGAATTTGATATATGGTCAAAGGAATGTAGAATTATTCCACACGTACAGGGAAGTAATTCAACAAGCTGACACCTTGGCTAAGGAGGCACGCGTGGTAACTCAACAATTCGAGTGGTGACACAGGAACCTATCAGTTTTAGGAGTAAACCTGCAAATGACAGCGTAAGAGAAGAGGAAATCTTCCTCTTGGGCTGAATATCAGTAATGTAAACCATTCCAAGCGATAGCTTGCCCATGTAATTAAAAAAAACAATCAACAAAATAGATCTAAAACACCTAATCAATCACCTACTCCTAACCCATCAGTTCATCACCATCGGACATACACACCAATGGCGCCAGTTAGAAACAGGGGAAAAAGAAGAAATTCTCCCAACGTACTGTACCCTCTGGATTAATGAAGACCATCATTAATATAACAATGTCCAAGATAGCATTTTTATCACAGGGAAGAATGAAGCTAACTTCTAGTGCGATTCTTCGAACATAACAGGGAAGTAAAATCCAAACCTGAGAAAGCGAATCCCAAGCTCAGAAGTAGCGGTGAAGTTCTCCGGCGACTAGGCTTTGCTGGAGGGACCCATGGCCAGCTTGATGAACCAAACAAAATGGGATTTTGATGATTTTGAGATCTGAAGTTAGAAAGACTTCATAAAAAACAAAACTTGAAGAGGATGAAGGAAGATGATGCTCACCTGACCTCGGATCAGGTATTGCATGCGTTGGCCGGAGCTGTGGAAGGAAGGAAGTATGAGATTTGCAGAGCTGTGGGGTGCGGGCTCTGAAATTCACCTGACCTCAGTTTATTATTTTCGTTTTTGTGTTTAGAAATTGGAGGGAGCTGAGGGGAATTATTTGGAGGGAGCTGGAGGGCGTAGACTTTCAACGTCACACTTAAATTAAGTGTGACGTTGAAAGTCACAGAAATTTTAAAAAAATTTTAAAAAAATATTTTCTGTGACTTTCAACGTCACACATAAAATAAGTGTGACGTTGAAAGTCACTAATTTTTTTTAAAAAAAATTTTAAAAATATTTTCTGTGACTTTCAACGTCACATTTAAATTACGTGTGACGTTGAAAGTCACAGAAATTTAAAAAAAAATTAAATAAAATTATCTGTGACTTTCAACGTCACACTTAAATTAAGTGTGATGTTGAAAGTCACAGATATATTTTTTTAAAAAATTTCTGTGACTTTCAACGTCACACTTAATTTAAGTGTGACGTTGAAAGTCACTAATGTTTTTAAAAAAATTAAAAAATATTTTCTGTGACTTTCAACGTCACATTTAAATTAAGTGTGACGTTGAAAGTCACAGAAATTTTAAAAAAAATTTTAAAAAAATTATATGTGACTTTCAACGTCACACTTAATTTAAAAAAAATATCTGTGTCTTTCAACGTCACACTTAATTTAAGTGTGACGTTGAAAGTCACTAATTTTTTTTTAAAAAAAAATTAAAAATATTTTCTGTGACTTTCAACGTCACACTTATATTATGTGTGACGTTGAAAGTTAAAGCAAATATTTTTATTTTTTCGTTTTTAAACATACAACGTCACAAATGTCTAAAGTGTGACGTTGAAACTTTCAAGTCACATTTTACGGTTTGTGTGACGTTGTAACTCCCTCCACCTCCAACTTAATTACAAAAATGCCACCGCATTTTTTTTTCATGTTAGTTTTATTATTATGTGATGTTAATTGGTGACGTGAAAAGCCTATTTTGTAGTAGTGTGTATTTTCAATAATCCTTTAATGTTAACATTGTTAATTTCATCGATGGAAAATGTTGATTGAGTGGATTAAATGATGACTTTGCAATTAAATACTACATATTGATCTTTAGTTTAAACTTTATAAATTAAAAAAATAAAATGTAATGAATATATACCCTCTGTATTATTTCAATTTTATCTATGTTTTCGAAGGGATTAATGAAAATATACTCTAATATAAACTTTTAATATAAAGAACTCATAATCAGTCCAAATATATATATATATATATATAAAGAACTCATATTTTCTAATATATTAATATTAAATGATTAATTTTGAAGCATATTTTTTAACATTTAATTGTAGAATCATTATTTAAATTTTTTAAATCATCATTTTTTTTAAGAAGGCACTGCGTAAACTTTGAATACAAAAGTATACTTTACCTTTTATTTTAAACTTTTTTTAAGTTTTTCGTTGTTGACTTAATGATGTTGTGCCCGTTAACTGCGACAAGCAAACGTATAGATCCAAATAATGGATAGTCTCTTATATGAAGTCTTAACATGTGGAAAATTTAAAAGTTGGGACCAAAATAATAAATAGCAAAGAAGTTGGAATCCCATTCCACACGTTGGACTAATCATGCATGTGGTATTTTAATAGTCTGTAATCAACATTCATATAATATAAGCACCTATAGAATTGAAATAAAAAAAGGAAAATTAATTTGAGACCCCAAGAAAAAACATAATTAAAATGAGGTTCCACCTATAGAACCTTGTGATCACGTCTTAATTATACTTTTTTCTTGGGACCTCGATTAACTTAATTTTCGCAATAAAAAACACCTATAGAATGACCATATTAACAGTGCCTTTTTAAATGGGAAGATAATAAGTCAATTGTGAAAGACTTTTAAAAGTTGAATTGCAACTAAAAAAGAATAAAACTTTATTGTCTTTGAGACACATAAAAACAAGAAGTTAATTATGAAATACTTTTTTTTTTCCAAAAGTGAATTATGAAATACTTTATAAAGTTAGAATATGAATTTCCCGCCAGGCGCTTGATCAAATTTTGCTCCAAATTATGAACAGTCTCTTTCATCAACCTTCAAGAGGAGAAAATTTAGAAGTTAGGACCAAACAACAGACAATAAAAAAAGAGTTAAATTGAATAATTTGGATTGTAATATCGCCCTTAGTATGTATAATAATACAAAGTGGATTGTGAAAGATTTTACTAAGTTGTTGCGCTGGAGCTAATGTTTTGAAATTGTTGATGTTGATTTTTTGTTTAGAATGAGTATTTATATTACACGCATATCACATTTATTTGGAAAAATACATTACTTACCCTTAAACCAATATATGCTTAACACTTTTTTTTACAATAGAAAATTTACGAAGGGGTTGGACTCTTCAAAAGTAGGACTTTTAACTTCTAATCCACTAGAACCTATCAGTAATGTATGCATAATCCTTACTATACAAGTGAAATGGACCTCCTATGCATTGCACGATGAGCTAACCCTAATGAAAATTTTATGTAAATGAGTTACGTTGATTCAGTCCAATAAGTTGTATTTATTTCTTAATCTACCAAAAGTACTCCAATAAGTTATATATTAGAAAAATACTATCAATTCTTAACAATAGAAATAATCTTTTTGCAATTATAGAACCACGTAGATGTACATGCTGTTGTGGTTGATTTATAGGTATTAATTTGAAGTGCACACATTTATATAATTTAATATGTGGTTGGCAAAAAAAAAAAATATATATATATATATATATAATTTAATATGTGATGTACCTATCAAATTTTACTCTAGACATGAGAAAACAGGGAAAATATCATTTAACCCCCTTTATAGCAATAAAATTTCAGATTCCCCTCATGAAAATTTGAAACTCACTTTGCCCCTAAAAGAAAGTGAAATTAAATGTTTCATTCAAAAGACCAAAATGTCCTTTTTAATTTTGTAACTAGAATACAATGCATATATGGGGATTTCCAAGACATTTATGCTTCTTTCCAACATCAATGTATGTATTTCTAGTCTAAAAAATCTTGTAATCCAACATTAAAGCATCCAACATTTTGGCAACTGGAATTGCAAAACATATATGGGGAATTTCCAAGACATTTGTGCTCTTTTCCAACATCAAAGTTAGGATTTTCAAGTCTCAAAAATCATGGAATCAAACAGAGCATATGATATTTTACAACTAGACTTTCAAGACATATATGGGGAATTTTGAAAACATTTGTACTTCTCTTTCCAACACAAACTTGAGGATATCCAAGTCTAAAAAATTATGGAATCGAACATTAAAACAAGAAACATTTCATAAAAGAATTTCCAATACTCAATACGGGAAATTTTCAAAACATTTATGCTTCTTTATTCCAACATCAATGTCATATTTCCGATGCTCAAAATATTGGAAATCAATAAGGACATTTTGGTCTTTTAGGTGAGACATTTAATTTCACTTTCTCCTTATTGGATTTTTTCTCATTTAAAAGACCAAAATGTTAATTAATTAGATGTCTCACCTAAAAGACCAAAATGTCATTTTTGAATTTCATAACCATAATACAAGGCACATATGGGTAATTTCCAAAACATTTGTAATTCTTTCCGACATCAATATGCATATTTTCAAGTCTGAAAAATCATGGTATCCAACATTAAAGCATGCAACATTTCACAACTGAATTTCTAATACACATATGGAGAATTTCAAAACGTTTTTGCTTCTTTCCAATATCAAGTTGATAATTTCTATGTTTCAAAAATCATAGAATCTAACACTAAAACATTTAATATTTTACAATTGGATTTCCAAGACATATATGGAGAATTTCCAAGACGTTTGTTTTTTCTTTCCAACATCCGTGAGGATTTCCAAGTCTCAAAAATCATGAAATCTAACATTAAAGCATCCAACATTTTACAACTGAATTTCCACCAAAATTCATATGGGGAATTTCCAAGGCATTTGTATTTCTTTCCAACATCAATGTTCGTATTTCCAAGTCTCAAGAATTAGGGAATCAATAAGGACATTTTGGTGACATTTAATTTCACTTTGCCCTGTAACGTATAAAGTGAAGTTTCATATTTTTGTGAGGGGGAATCTGAAATTTTTATTTTTTGCTACATAGGGTTAAATGATATTTTCCAGGAAACTATCGCATAACCATGGAAACCGATTCAATTTATTCCTGCTTCTAACTTAATCAAGGTAGAAATGAACAATTTAACTGTCATAAAGACCAAAAGAATCTTGAGTTTTGAGTAAGGGAAACTGTTCACAATGACAATACCTTTATGAAAAGACGTAGTTCATATATGACCAGCAAGTTGCAGATAGTTTAAAGTTCGGGTGTATTGGGCAGTGCTTAAGGTAGCAGAGGTTACACTCATAGCTGAACCTATTACATAGAGATCTTCTTTTTGCTTACAAAGTAGGTAGAAAATACTAATTCCAACACTAATCAGCCCCCTCCAAAAAACATTTCCGGCTAGCTACCAAACGAGGCATCAATAATCTGTTTTACAGTAGATAGTGATAAAGATCGAAACTGTGTTAAATGGGTACTAAAGTATATGTCGGACACGCACAACACATATATCACTACCCTGTTCTTTAATAGCTGGCAATATTTTTGTACCAATAATTACAAAATTGTTAACTAGATAAGATAAAAACTACCTTCACATCGAGGCATACAAAGTAAGTTTCATCGAACCGCGAATATGCTATTTTAACAAAACAATTTTGTTTCAGGAGCGTTTGGTACTATAATATTTTTTAAAGAGCAAAAATACACAAATTTATAAAAAGAAGCAATTCTAACATAAATCCTAACACCGTTAAACTTCCGTTATTTTTTTATTTGTTAGCCCCACATTAATAAATTTTGAATATTTTTAGAAATAAAAAAGTGTAATTTTAACAACAAAGTTTTGTGTGAAGGACGTCTAACACCGTAAATTTTTTTTTATGAACAAAAATACACATAACCTTTATAAAATATAAAACTTTTAACAAAAGTCCTAACACTGTTGAACTTCATTATTTTTTAGTTTTGTAGGGCCCATATTAATTAATTTTTTAAAAAAGTATTATTCACTCTATCAATTAATGATTATTTTAAAAATTATTCAAAAAAATTTCTCTCTCTTCCATATCATCTGATCTTCTCCATCATCCTCCCTCTTTCTCCACAATGTTCGTAGCAACAAAGCATATTAATTACCAAGTAGGTTAAAACAAATAGAAAGGGTGCGAGATGAGAGAAATTGAAATGAGTCTAGGGAGTCCACAATGGCATCGTTATAGGCAGACCAAACAATGCGTGTGTTATTGCTGAAGATAGCAAGGGCAATGAAGGAGGGAGAAGAAGTTGTTGGAGTTTGAGAAGGATGGAAATTGAGAGAGAAAGCATTGTTGGGAAAGGCCATATTTATCGTATCAAAAGTAAAATGTGTTGAACTTGTTGAAATACTAAGCGCAATAATGGCGGAGAAGAAAAAGAATGTGAAGAAAAATTACTGAGTGGGTTAAATACCAACACTACTACAAAAATACTCTACGCTGCTTACCAGTTGTAAGCACTGGTATTGGTTGTATTAAACCTATACCAGTGCTTACTAAAACAAAGCACCCAGATAGGTTTTTCCTATCGCGGTGCTTATTAATTATAAGGGCTGGGATAGGGGATCTCTTTCTGACTTTTTCTTTTTTTAAACAAGATGACCAATCCCAACGCTTATTTCCTGGAAGCGCCGGGATAGGTCTTTTTTCTTTATATTTTTTTTAAATTGTTTTAAGCCTAATGGGTAGTCCTTTCTCTCTTAACATTGGATTCGGGCGAGGATGCAGCGGCCCGTGCTCTCTTCTCACTGTACTCGAGCTATACAGCGCATTGTTTACGGGCAACGACCTAATATTCACACAATTTCTTCGGTGATCCATGTTCATGAGATTCGACAGGGTTTTTACGCTAGTTGTCGGGGCCTAACACAACCATCCTCCTTTGCCCAAGCTTGGGACCAGCTACAAACATGGGCGGAGTTAAAGGGGGAGAAGCGAGAGAACTTTAAGAGGAATCATTAAAGGAAGGTCTGTGGGAGCCGCAAGAAAATGCTAACATCATGTGGATGAATATGGCTAAGAAGGTAGAAAGGGTCGCTAAAGCAATTTTAGGAGAATCAAAAGGTTTTGGAACACGAGATAAGGAGACTTGGTGGTGGGATGAGGATGTCCAAGAAAAGGTCCGAAATAAGAAGAATTATTTTAAAGCCATACACTTGTGTAATGATGCTGAAAATTGGGAAAAGTACTGCTTGGCTAAAAAGGAGACTAAGAAGGCAGTGAGTGAAGCTCGTGCTAAAGTTTATGAGGGATTTTATAAGGAGTTAGGGACAAAGGTTTGGGAACAAAAGATTTACAAAATTGCAAAGATTAAGGAGAGAAAGTCGAGAGATTTGGATCAATTAAGATGTATAAAGGATGAGGAAGGTAAAGTTTTGGTCACTAATGAAGATATTAAGAATAGATGGGAGGCATACTTTTCTAAGTTATTCAATGATGGAGGTAAAAGTTCACCTTGTGAGTTGGGGGAGTTGACAATTAGTAAAGATGGACTTAATAGATCATTTTATCGTAGAATTAGAGTTGAGGAGGTTATGGAAGCTCTTAAGAAAATGGAGAATTGTAAAGCTGTTGGACTGGATGGTTGTTCGCCCTATGCCGCAAGTGCACGGGTGCTCCAAGTGATGAGAAAAGTATCGTCCCCACGAGGATTCGGTTCCAAAACCCGGTCAAACAATGATTGTTACACTCTCGCCCAATTTGAGTAACACAAATGTTGAGATTGGATATTAACAATGAAAATAAACCTATGCTAAATGAAAATAAAACTATAAACAAGTGATTCTCCAACTTCAAGTATAAAATGGTTCCTAAGATTATCTATCCCCCTTGTACTTCTTAAAACTCAATTAACCTCCCCTCAAAAAAGCTCTCAACGAAACCACGTGCTAATCTAGGGTTCATAGAGTACTTGTAAACGCTCTCTCAAGTCAAGAATAAGTGTTTAGTCTTATTAATTCCACAATCTCTTGCTACACTTTAATAAAACCCAATTATCAAGCTCCGACCCTAATGTGATTATGCAAGGTTAGCAAGTATATCTCTATCTTACCGACAAAACCATCCATCCATGCAAACTTTAGGTTCTTGCACTATTTTACCCAAGTTCTACACTCAATCTAGCCCTCTCAAGCATCAATCAAGTGAACCCAACATCTAAATGGTGATCAAGCACTTAGAAGCATTAGGAACAGAGTAAAATAAGCACATAGATATCATTAATCACAACATAAGAGGAGGAATCAAGAATCAATCCATACAAGGGTTCAAAATAATCCTACAATACAAGTATTTTAGCTACTCATGTTCTACAACTCCATGGGAGCATATATATACAACATTACAAAACAGAACAAGAGAAGACAATGAAGATGGCGGAGATAAACCAAGAGAAGAAGCCCAAATCTCTTCGAAGCTCCAAGCCCAAGCTAAATCCCCACCAAGCTCCAAGCCCTAGTAGAGCAAAACACCCCCAGGAATGCCCAGAAGTCGAAGAATGACGAATAAGCTCGAAGCCCTAGCTTTTATTTCCTTCCAACTCATTTGTTCTGTCAAAACGCGCAGTAAAGCACACACTTCGCCGTGGAGTTCGCCGCGGCGAGCTCAAAAATTCCAAAACTGAGAGATACTCGCCGTGGCTTTTGCTGCGACGAGATGACGGCGAGCTATCCAAAATGGGCAGAGGCAAATGGACTTCGCCGTGGCGGCGAGGCCACGGCAAAGTCCCACTTATTATGGTCCTTTGCTCTGTTTTCCTTATTCCTTGGGCTGCTTTGGCTTCTTCTTATTTTTGTTCAATTGGGAGCTTAGTGGAGGGCTCAAATCTCTTATTAAAACAACATAAGAAATTAACTACAAAAATAATCAAAATCTTCATAAATATACAATAATATGCGATCGAAAATCAAATGAACATTTCTTATCTTGAGTATCCAAAATTTATCAATGATTTAATAAAACTCAAGGAAAATATGCTCAAATAACATGAATTTCTAGGATTTATCAATGGTATACCGATTGAAGTTTGGAAATGTTTAGGTGAAGAGGGTGTGTTGTGGTTATCTAAATTGTTTAATGAGATTTTACAATCCAAAAAGATGCCTGATGATTTGAGAAAAAGTACTTTAGTTCCTATTTATAAAAATAAAGGTGATATACAGAATTGTGCTAATTATAGGGGAATTAAACTTATGAGTCATACAATGAAATTATGGGAAAAGGTGATTGAGCATGGGTTAAGATTAAAGACTAGTATTTACTAAGAGGGATGATGGAAAAGTATCGAAGTAGAAGAAGAGAATTACGTATGGTTTTTATTGACTTAAAAAAGGCGTATGATCGTGTACCAAGAGATTTACTTTGGAAAGCCTTGGAAAAGAAAGGAGTGTGTGTTGCATATATTAGAGTTATACAAGATATGTATGATGATGTGTTGACTATAGTTAGAACTCCGGGAGGTGAGACAAAAGACTTCCCTATAGGAATTGGCCTACATCAGGGATCAGCTTTGAATCCATATTTGTTTAACTTAGCAATCGATGTTCTAACTGAGCCTATCAAAGAAGAGGTCCCTAAGTGCATGCTTTTTGCTGATGATATAGTCCTTTTAGCTGAATCAAAAGAGGAGATTGACAATAAACGAGAGATATGGAGAAACACTCTGGAGTGGAAGGGTTTCTGTCTAAGTAGGAGTAAGACAGAATATATGCATTACAATTTTGCAAATACATAACTTAGAGGTGATTTGCAAGTTAAACTGGGAGATCAATCAATCCCTCAAGTGACAAAGTTTAAATACTTGGGATCAATTATAAGACAAGATGGTAAGATTGATGACGATGTCAACCATAGAATTCTAGCTGGGTGGTATAAGTGGAGGAAAGCTACTGGAGTTCTCTGTGACCGGAAAGTACCCTATAAGATAAAAGGAAAATTTTATCGCACTGCTATAAGACCAGCAGTTTTATTTAGTAGTAAATGTTGGGCTTTGAAGGGACAACATGAACCTAAAATGGGAGTACCTGTAATGAGGATGTTAAGATGGATGTGTGGTCATACAATAAAGGATAGGATTAGGAATGACCATATACTCAATCGAGTTGGAGTGGCACCTATTAGTAAGAAAATGGTAGAAAATCGTTTAAGGTGGTTTGGACATGTACAAAGAAGGCCATTAGATACACCTACGAGGAGGGTAGATCAAACAGTCTAGAGTCTAATTAAGAGAGGAAGAGGGAGACCCAGGTGTATACTCAGGGAAGTTGTAGAGTGAGATCTTTTAGTGAATAATATATCTAAAATTTTGGTTAATGGTAGAGCACAATGGCATCGTGTGATCCATGTAGCCAATCCCACCGAGTGGGATAAGGCTTGGTTGTTGTTGTTATTGTTGTTGCTCTTATTTTAAGCCTATCCCGGTGCTTACAAGTACTGAGCACCGAGATAGGCTTCTTTGTCCTCTTTTTATTTTGTCTTTCTGACTTTTTTTTAAATTTTGACCAATCCCGGTGCTTATTTCCTGTAAGCCCCAAGATAGGTCTTTTTCCTTTATATATTTTTTTAAAATTGTTTTAAGCTTATCCCAGCACTTACAAGTACTAAGTGCTGGGATAGGCTTCTTTGTCCTTTTTTTATTTTGTCTTTCTCACTTTTCCTTTTTTAAAAAAAAAAAAAAGATGACCAATCTAAGCGCTTATTTCCTGTAAGCACTGGGATAGATCTTTTTTCTTTATTTTTTTAAAATTGTTTTAAGCCTATCCCAGCTCTTACAAGTACTAAGTGCCAAGATATGCTTCTTTGACCTTTTTTATTTTGTCTTTCTGACTGTTTATTTTTTTTAAATTTTTTAAGCCTATCCTAGCGCTTATACGTACTAAGTGTTGGGATAGGTCCATTTTGTTTTAATTTTTTAAGCCTATCCCGACGCTTATAGGTACTAAGCACTGGGGTAGGTCCTTTTGCTTTTATTTTTTTTTTTAATTTTTAAGTCTATCCTGGTGCTTATGTGGATTAAGCAACGGTATAGGCCTCCCTTCTTCTAAAAACTTTTAAGTCCCCGCACCTTTCCTTTCCCATTTCCCTCCATCTCATTTTTCCTTCTTCCAAAACCTTCCCCCACCGTTCCAAGGTCAGCCTAAACCCTCCCAAGTCTCTTCCTCACCATTCTTCTTCCTCTCCAACTTGAAATCGTTGCTCCAAGTTCCAATGCCGTTCTCTAAGATCCCACATTGTCCTCTAAAATAGCGTCATTTCTCCACAGCGTCGTTCCAGCCGAGGGAACCCACTGGAGGCAGCGTCGTTCCTCACCATTCTTCTTCCTCTCCAACTCGAAGTCACGCGTCACGGATAGATTCAAGTTAGGTGAGTTTTCTGTGTTTTCTCCTACCTCCAATTTCTCCTCTTTGGGCGAGTGAATTAAAATTTGGGGCTTTTGGACGGAATCCTCAACAACAATGAGGTTAAGCTTAAGCAAAGTCTGTTTTTTTAAGTTCAGATGTTGGTTGTAATAGCCCAAGCCTCGCTCAAGATATTGTCCGCTTTGGTGACAAATCTATGCCCCTCATAGTTTTGTTCCTAACGGTAGGGATAATGGCTGAAGCCTCCCACACTCACCCGTGAAAATACGTCTTTCTGGGTAGGGATGCTACCCTTCTGTGGGCCCCACACTCACCTCATACTTGATATTGTCCTCTTTGGCACAGTAGAAGCATGTACCCTCAAAGCTTTGTTCCCCTCTTGGGACACGTCTTGAGGGGAAGGAGAGCCCAACACCTTATATAGGCTTGGGACATCTTGAACCCTACCAATGTGAGACATTACAATCTACCCCCTTAAGGGCCCAGCGCCCTCGCTGGTACACCGACCTAAGCTTGGCTCTGATAACACTGTAATAGCCCAAGCCTCGCTCAAGATATTGTTTGCTTTGGCGACAAAGCTATGCCCCTCACGGTTTTGTTCCTCATAGTAGGGATAATGGTCGAAGCCTCCAACACTCACCAGTGAAAACGCGTCTTTCTGGGTATGGATGTTGCCCTTCTGTGGGCCCTCACACTCACCTCGTACTCGATATTGTTCTCTTTGGCACAACAGAAGCATGTAGCCTCAAGGCCTTATTCCCCTCTTAGGACACGTCTTCAGGGGAAGGAGAGCCCAACACTTTATATAGACTTAGGACATCTCGAACGAGACAACAGAGAGAGAGAGGTCGTGCTTGGGAGATGAGAACGAGAGAGAAGACGAGAATGAGAGGGATGAGTGAAGGAAGAATGAAATGGAACATGTGGGGAGCATATAATAAAACGATAAGGAAGAGTTGATCTTTTAATTAGGTTATTTACCATTTTGTCCCCACTTTTACATCTGAAGATATTTTGAACTAGGGGTAGATATTGTCATTTTTATTTCCTCTTTCCCATTGTACCCTTCCTTAAAAATTTTATTTACCATTTCCCTTTTCAATTTAATCTGAATTTACTCTAAAAATAATTTTTGTAGATATGTTTTAATTTCTAAATTTATTTATAAGACTTTTCAAATATTAAACAATACCCCAAGAGCCTAAATATTCCCTTATTAATTCTTTTTGAAAATTAAATTTTATCTTCTAATTATTTCTCTTTATTTATTAAACAAAATAACTCTTAAAATTTATTAAAAATACCTAAAACATCATAAATTTATTTTTAATGCTTTTTAAGTTTTTAATAATATTCCTAAAGCCTTAAATAATTCCTTATATCTATTTTTAAAATTTTGGGGTGTTACATTGATTCCTCTGTTAAAAGTGTTCTTCATAGCCGAATTTCTCTAAATGTTGATCCTAACCAAACGAAATTTGTGATTAAAGGTGTTCATGATTACACTAGAGTTGATTTCTATGCTTGCATATGCGTGGTCTGTGAAGGGTTGAGATTTTTGAACTCACCCAGTGTTGCCCAGTTCTATCTTCACAGAAACTAAAGTAAAATGAAGTGAAATTGCTTAGTAATGTAAAGAAATCAGTGGACTTTTATGGCAAATTCTTAAGTAGGATATGCACACTGATTCCTTTTACTAAATCTTAAGATTGCCGTGCCATAACCCTTGTTTTGTTGAGTTTATACTGTGGTTGTCTGAACCTTTTAAAGGATAAATTTTGGATTGGATAATTATTAAGTTCAACATAAAGTTGCTGATTTTGAGTCCAAAATATTTAGTTTATAGTTTTTCAAGTGCATATAAGTTATATTTGTATTAAGGAATAGTTTGAGTTAATAGTTGTTTCTTTCGTCTGAAACGAATGGATATGTTTGCTGAAAACCATATCTTACTTTTATATAAAAAACTTGATCTTTTTTTATGAGGATATTTCAATAATATAAGACATCATCGCCAAGAAAATAAAACACCTAGGTGTTGCACAACTAACATGTGGCTAGAGTTTGCAACTTGGCATCATGTGAATCACTTTAGATAATTGTTGTGTGAGTACACATACGGCCAACATGCTAGGCAACTTATTTCAACTTCTTGCGTGAATTTAAGTTTTATAATTTCTTCCTATATGCAGGACTGCTTAAGCAGCCAAAGTGGGACCATTTGAATGATTTACAGAGAGTAATAAAAGTCTGTGAACTTGCTATAGTATCCAGAGGTCCTACTGTAACACAAATTGGACACTCTTAAGAGGTATTTAGCTTGATTCGGTTTGTTCCTACTATTTGATTTTGTAGATTGGTTCTTACATTATCCTAGTTTAGGTTTAAATTTAACATAAATGTTATGAAGAAAAGGACTATATTAGAGGTAATAAAGAACTTACTGCTTTCTAAATCATGCTTGGAGATATGAACTTATTGTTTCTTAAATCATGCTTGGTTTAAATCATGCTTGGATATATGAACAAGTCCATTTGATTTTTGTGCATAATGTGTTCATTTGAATATATTAAACACTTGGGTTTCTCAAATTATTTGAGTATACTGCTTGTAGGGTTTTTATTTTTTTTTTATGTCAATTAATGCTAATTTCCTTGTCTAAATTTTTTGTAATGGTGTTTGTTTAAGTGGTAGCTGCTAGCTTGTTGCTAATCAGTGTGTGTCATTTGCATTACCTAGTAAGATTTTGAATCTTTAACTCTGAAGAGATCGTTTTCTTTGCTTTGTGACAAAACTGTATGGTTTGCAAATTACTGTTTTTGTTCCAATTAATGCTTTATGTATGCTCTATGAAATATGTTGTGGTGGGCTGTGGAAATATATTGAGTTGATGTTGTTTATATAGTTGGCTATCCATTTTATGTTAAAAAGAGAGGGCGTTGAGCTTGGGAACGTTCAATTTTTAGCTGTTATGCTGCCAAATTTTTATTAAAAAAATAAGGTAACATCGTAAGGTGGCTACCTAATGAGTAAGTCATATACATCTTACGCCACTTTCCTTTAGTAGGTTACAATGTTGGATCAAAAATGGATGTCTTGTGATTGACTTTCAAGGGAATATATAGATGGAGCAAAACAGTTTATTGAATTTGCTATTGAACATGAAAAGAATGCTAACAAAATTGTATGCCCTTATATGTCGTGTTTGTATGGAAAGCATCTTCGTCCTCTTGACTTCTTGGGTCATTTAATTTGTCATGGAATCAATCTGTCTTATACACGATGGACAAAGCATGGTGAGACCTATGAAGATGAATGCGGAGACCGGGTACCTGATGTTAGTAGCGCTTCAAATGTGCTTGACACAGACATGTGTGATGAGAGTGATGATCTTGAAGAAATGTTGAACGTGGTGTGTGAGGAGAATCCTGAAATTTTTGAGACACTGAAGAGCAATGCAGAGACGACTTAGTAAGTGGGCTGCAGGAAATAAATAAAATTGTGTGCGGTGCTTAAATTGTATAACCTGAAGGCGCGATACGGTTGGTTTCACCACGCTACTGTCCGTTCTACGAGATATACTCCCAGAGCTGATGTACTCCCTTCGAAAACATACGAGGCAAAGCAAATTCTCCGGTCAACCGGTATGAAATATGAAAAATACATGCATGTCCCAATGATTGTATTTTATTCCGGAACCAGTAAGCGTCATTGGAGAAGTGTCTTAAATGAAACACATCTCATTATGGAAAGAAAGGTAAGAGTCCTTCTAAAGTCTTATGGTACTTTTCGATCATTCCAAGATTCAAGCGCATGTACAATAATGCTAATGTTGGAAAACTTTTGACATGGCACGCTGATGAGATGATTAAAGACATCAAGCTTAGACACCCCGCTGATACCCCCCAATGGAAAAAATTGATTACAAGTACCCTTAGTTTGGTAAAGAACTAAGAAACCTATGGCTTGCATTGGCAACCGATGGAATCAATTCGCATGGAGTTCAGAGTAGTACTCACAACACTTGGCCGGTGATTCTGATGATATACAACCTGCCCCCAAATTTGATCATAAAACACAAATTTATGATGTTTTTCATACTTATTTCCAGGCCTAGACAACCCAGCAATGATATAGAAGTCACTACTACAAAAAATAGTATTTACGTCCCTATTTCACATCTCTTATTTAAAAATGAGATGCAGAAAAAAGGCAGTGGAAAACTATAAATATTTACAACATTTTTAACGTCTCTTTTTATTTATGAGACTTAGATTCTCTTCAAAAAATGTGGTAAGTACAAAATAGCAAAAATAAAGGCGAGATGTTTGCAGAAAAAAATACAGGATTTTCCACGTCTCATAAAATATATGAGACGTAGATACTTGCTTTTTTTTTAATGAGAATCCACGTCTCAAAAATTTTATGAGACATTGATTAAAAAGTATTTACATCTCATGTAAGTTATGAAACATGGATGCCTTGTTTTTATTTTTTTCTTTTTTTTTAACTAAGTATCCATGTCTCATAACTGGTTATGAGACATGGAAGGTGTTTAATTTACGTCTCACTTTTTAAGTGAGATGTGAAAATGTCTCAAACACCAAACAAAAATGGAAAAACCCTCTCTCGCCCTATCATTCTGAAATTCGAACAAAGCCCTAAAAAAATGTGATGGCAATGGTTCTTAGGGTGGTTGAGGAAGGAGATGTTATGGTGGATTTGGTGAAGAATGTAGGGGTCCTCCTCCTTATAGGGTTTCAGATGTCGATCAGCCGTCTAGGGTTGAGAGGTTAAGTATCAATCATCTTCTCCCATTCATTTTCATTTCCCAGCCCTTCACCATTTTCACTCCTCTGAGCTTTTCAGTGTATCATACAAGTTAAGTAGCATCGATAACACCAAAGAGACCGTTCAGCTTCGCCAATGCTTTCAAATCCATGAAACCAAAATGCTTCAGCTTCATCATCCCCGACTAGGTCTTCACTGTAGATTAAGTACTTCTTTGAGGTCGTCTGGCATGGATCTCACTCTTTTTCTTGTTTCTGCCTTCTATTTTAGTCTTTGCATTGCTCTTATAAGATACTTTTTTGTGGTGAATTTCAGTTCTGTGGTCTTGTTCTGGAATTTTCGCCCTTTTTTCCTTTGAAAAATTCTCATTTTTGGCTGAAAATTTGGTCCTCAGGCAGGGATTTTATTGTTTCTTTTGGCTAGTTTGACTCAAATCAGGTCTCTTGTTTCTTCATTTCGCTTTGATTATCTCTTATTACTGTTATTCGTATAATTTTCCTTGTCTGAAAACCATGCATGTAAGATTGCAAGCGGATTTTCTATATAGCGATTGTTGGATTTTGATGTTTGTTGCAGTGAGAATGAGAAAACTGGATTCATCAACCTCGTGGCTTGCTATCTCAGCTAATTGAATCTCTTCGTTAGGGACCTTAATGTCTTTTCTTGCAATTCGATGATCTAGGTGTTTTTACTCTGCAACCGAGCAAAGATGTTTTGATTTATAGATTTTGTTGATGATTCTTTTTTCTTGTTTTTTAATGCATTATAGTGTTGAAGCTCAGCATGTTGAATGGAGTAAGATTCAGACGCCTACTGATGAAGTAGTTGTACCTTATGAGAGTTTGGCACCAGCTCTTGATGGCAACAATCTTCCTCTGCTTTGATTGCTTTTGTCAAGTTGATACATCTTAAATCATTATTGTCGTTTATAGGAATGAAAATCATTGCAGGTTCATCTCAGATTAAGAATCTCTTGGACAAGCTTGTGGTGCTGAAGCTTAATGGAGGCTTGGGCACAACTATGGGCTGTACTGGTCCAAAGTAAGCATAGTTTGAATTATAAGTATTATTTTCCCTTCCTTTATTTGTCTATAATTTGGACGGCCCGAAGCTTCAGTTAAGATCGATATTAGCTGTATGGTTGATAATCTCCCATTTTCTAGCTAAACAAGAATGTAAGGCTTTTTCACTTATGTGGTTAATCAATAGAGTGAGCATTGTTTTGTTTTGTGGTTAATGCACGGAATTTTTTTTTGGAAAAACTTAAGGCTTCATTCACTTATGAAATCATTTTAAATTTTTATCCAAATGATGTTTATAGAAATGATGGAGATGTAACGTTTAGTCTCATGTCTTGGATTTGGTGAGGATATTTTTGCAATATAGATTAGTTTGGTTGTTTGTTTCATGATGTCACCTTCCGTGATGGCCTATAATATCATATCTGTCATTGTGGTTTGTGATGGGTTGACATTTCTTGATTTGATTGTCATCCAAATTGAGGTTATTTTCTAGTCCTTACTTGCAAGAAATTTTTCGTTCCCCACTTTTCTTCATCAAGTTCTTTACTCTGATAACTTCCATCATTCTAGAACCTCAATATCTGCTACTACATGTATTTTTGAAATGGTGTTTAGTAACTCGTATGTGGTGCCCATGTGTATGACTGTAAAACTTGAGTAACTAAACTTTATATGTGGCGTATAAATGATGCTTATCTTATGTATGTGATAGGTTAATTTGGGGGCAGCGAATTTATTGTTTCTTTTCACTAATACAGAAATATCATATAGCAGTGTTTTTTTTAACCCTATAGCAGCGCTAGCCAGTGCTACAATAGGTCATTTGACCTATTGCAGCACTTATTTTGTATTATAAGCGCATCTATAGGTAACCTAAAGCGGCACTTATAATCTCAAAAGCGCAGCTTTAGGTCATACCTATAGGAATTATTTTTTAAAAAAATGAAAAATAATACCTATAGCAGCGCTTATTAATAAAAAAGCGCTGCTATAAATAACCTATAGCAGCGCTTATTACATAATAAGCGCTGCTATAGGGTTACATATAGCACCGCTTATTGCTAATGAGCGCTGCTATATGTAACCCTACAACAGCGCTTATTACGTAATAAACGCTGCTATAGGCATTATTTTTTTAAAATATTCATTTATTTTTGTTTCACACCCTCCTGCATCAGTGCAAAAAACCAGCAACTCTATACCATTCCAGCCAAACCATATATACATACACACCAAAAAAGTCATACTAATGTACAATTAAACCAACCATTGTAAGTTAAAAACAAAAGCATACTAATTAATGAATGGATCATCTAATTTCGGAGAAAGGAGGGTATACATAAATGCACCATTCTTCAATTAGTGCATTAATTTTTTCCCTTGACAACATGAAGCAACGAGCGTCTGGGTAATACTGCACAAACACATTTAAATGACAAGTAAATTTACTTGAAGTCTAACAAGTACACACCAAATATATCATATAAGAAACATTTACGTTATATTTTAACTATAGATATATTGTTTCAAAAATTGAATAACTTTATAAAACCTGGACTGTTTGCCACTTATAAGCATCTTTCGGGTCAGGGGATCTAGAATACTTCAATTTAACATCGACCCGAAAACTAGTCAATACTCTGAAAAAGAAACATAAAATTAAATTTATTAGCTAGGATCGAGCATAAAGTGACAAATAATACAACGCATTCAAATAATATTGACATTCACTTAACCATTGAAGAGACGCATCAAATCTGGGCGATTATCTGGGAGAGCATATTCCACAGGATCCAAATAGTAAATTATGGGTTCCTTTTATGCCATCGGATTGATGACAAGCAAAATCAAATGTAGCCTAAAATGTTTTATAACGTTATGTCAATATATATATCTATGATGCTCGGAACTAAAAATACAATGAAAGCTATAATACGTATAGACTTACCCTGTATTAATTGGAGCTAAGAATAAAGTTCTGACTGTTGCCTTTAAAGAGAAACACCTTTGAATCGCTTTGAACTGTTCCTCACGTTTCGAGACCGTAACTTGTGCTATCGAATAAGGGCTTATGAACTCGAACGAAATGTGGTGCCCGACGATCATGATATGTTCATGCAGATGCCTTCATAGAAACCATACCAACTCTCAATTAGTGTAAAACTTATGACATTGAATGAAACCACAATGGAAACACATATATACCTGATCCATAAATTGATAATTGTAGCACCGACCCATCTTTGGTTAAGCACTTCCATTACCTGATCCTTAGAAAGAGGGTCAGTAAAATTTACCTCGTCAAATATAGGCCTGCTGAATGGAATCAAGGCAATAGCATCACGAGATACAGTAGTTGCAAATGCTCGCAACCGAGCACGATATGGCATTTCGACACTTGTATCTTCAATCACATGATCAGGCACTTGAACCTTTTTCTTACCCTTAGCTTTTGGTGCCTATAAACCGTGTAAATATATAGTTTAAAAATTCATTCCAATAATTAAGAAGAGTGCTAGTTTAAATTAATTAGCAAATAATCACATGTGGCAACGGATCGGTACATGTACTATTTTTCTTGATTTGAGCAGCTGAACCACGGGTACCTTTGACATTAGCCACTTGTGCTTTCTTCCCATAAATTGGGTACCCTGTAAAAACATGTAAATAAAAGAGCGTTATTCAAAAACAATGAATGCTATTGGAAATTTTATTAGTAAATAATTACCTGTGGTGTTGGCACAATCAAACCAATGAGCCAAGCAACGTATGCACCAACAACCTCTCTGATTCTAGTCATCAAATCAGGAGTAGGGAATGGTAACGGTGCCCAGTCATTGTAAGAGTTTTCAATCAATACCCTTAGTGCATTTGTAGGAACGGCGAGTTGTGCAGGGTCATGCTCAAAGTGTTGTAGACTTTGCCAACCGCAACTACCTCACTGAAAGATTGATCCGTATATAGCCTGCACTTTGTCTCGCCCTACGAAAGAGTTGTCAACATTAGGTCATAACTGATAAAATAATAGAATCACTGTTAGTTTGTTAGTAGAAAATGTATGAACTACATGAGGAATGTCGGCCCTGGGCATCGTACAACTATCCCTAATGCTTAGACTCTCGACAGAAGGAATGTGACTTGGATGCACGAAGTTGGACTTTTGTGATGCAACATTGCTTTGCTGGAAAAATTCGAACATCTTCTTGTATCGTTGTTGCATTTCTTCATTCCGTTGTTCCATTTCCTCGTACCGTCTTTGCATTTCCTCATTTGTCGTTCCATTTCCTTGTTACGTCGTTGCATCTCAAGCATCTCCTCCCTCACAGTAAGAACTTCATCTTTCAATGCTCTAATATCACCTTTTGATGCCCTCTTTTTGTGCCCAAAGTAAGATGAGGGCGTGACGCCTACACCCGTACCCCGAACACGGCCTGAATACTTAGGGCGATCGAGTGCTCTACTGAGGAAATCGTCACTACCAAATTTATTGACCTCGTCAGGGCATTCTTGCGTTTACAAAACCTACAACAAGGAGGAAGGATTACTAGTTATTAACTTAGCAAAGTCACTATTTAGAAAAATTTTAGAAATTCTAAGAGAATGACTTACACATCGTTCATGGACTCTTCTGACATCGTCATGAATGATGGTACCGTCCGCCTTCGAGTGACCTCTGACCCAGAGGTCATGCCGTGGTGGCCTACCATCTAGGCCTTGTTCCTCACGCAAACATATAAATTACTTTTCATAATTTTGGTAAACGTATAAATTACTCACGCAAACATGTATTCATAATTTTGGAACCAAAAGCGTTACTAACATACCATATCTTCCTCCAATTCAGGAAATGTCTTTCATTCGCCCATATACGGATACTCACAGCTCTTAGCCGCTTGGCTATTTTTTTTACTTCTTTCTTGGAACTCCTTACTCAAACGTTGTCACACAAATTCATCCCAATGTTCTTGAGTAATTGACCCAGCATATAAAGATGGTGGCGTTGGAATGATCTCCTCGTCGTCATCTCACAGGTACTACGTGGTCAAGTTGGAACGATATCCCCGGTGCATTCTCGAAGCTTTCTTCAGCACATAATCCCTGTGAGTATCATCGATATCAAAGACAGTCTTTAAAAACAAAAATCATATTAAATTTGTTAGTTACAATGTTATAATGACATATATGCCATTAATTGTAAAAATGTAGCTTACCTGAATCTCTAACCAAACCTCCTCATGTTTGTCGCCTACTCTTCTCCAATCCGTAATAGTAATAGGGATTTTGTCTTGAACAGTGCACCCAATTTAACCCGAGAGGAGCTTCGCCGACTTTACGGTAGCTTGGTTATCTGGATTTCATTTAAGTCTTGTCTTTACTCCCTGAGCTCTGCGTGTGAGGAGTTTGCGGGTAAGGGTCTTGCCACGAACAACATTCAGCTCATGTCTTGCTCTACGTTCAGTGATATCTACCTGGTTACTAGGTTATTCTTCTTCCTACTGGTCACTAGGGGGATCCATTCTCCTATAAAAAAATTAGACAAGACATGATTTTAGTGCATAAACATATAATCATGTAAGTGTATGCGAATTAAATGAAATAATTCATAGTGTAAAACATAAATACATACAAACTGAGGGCTTTCGCCTCTTTTTCCTCGTTATATTGTCTACAATTGTCTACTTCCTCTTTTTTGTTGAATTTAGGGTTGTGTTTACCCAAATGCCTTCTTCATGATCATTTCTTACATAAACGGGCTCATCTTCATCATCATTCCTATTTGCATCAAAGTATTATGTCAGTAGTGTCTCAAAGGAAGGGACATCTTCTATCACATTCATATCATCATCACTACTTTCATCATCAACTTGCTTGGAATAATTTTTATTTGACTGCATGACAACTGACCAATTCTTCTTAGAAAGATCCGCAACGTAAAACACTTGTACTGCTCGAGACAGTAGAATGTAAGGATCATCCTTATATCCAACTTTAGAAAGGTCAACCAATATAAACCCAAATTCATCTAACTGCCGTCTACTATGGTTGTTAACCCACTGACACCGGAACACGGGAACTCTGAACATGGTGTAATCTAACTCCCAAATGCAATCAATCACACCAACATATCCCATCTGCGCATATATGGGATTTGTATCTCTTACACTAGTTATATGCCGCCCCTCAGCAACAAATGTGACTCCACTATTTTGTGTGGTGCTATTTTCAACCTGGCCTTTTGTATAGAATGTGTAATCGTTGATTGCATAGCCAGTATAAGAAAATGCGTGCAAACCTGGTCCTTTCGACAGCCAAAACAATCTTTCACCAATCGATCCGGCATTAAGCTCAACCTGCTGACAAATGCGTGCATTGAACCATGTAATGAAATGTTTGTTGTGCTCCTTTGTGATCAAACTCTCATTCCTATCACCGTGTATTTCACAAAGGAGGTTTTTGTGTTCTTCAACAAATGGTTCAACCTTAGGAGTGTTGTGAAGAATGTACAAGTACGCCAACTCCCTTTCAGCATTTGAAATGCGTAATAACTTGAACCCACTTATTCCTTTCCTCGTTAATCGTCCAACATGATGAGACTTCAGCAAACCAATAGGTTCAACATTTGATAAGTAATCGGCACACAAATCACTCGCTTCTTCAATGATGTATCGTTCAGCAATACAATCCTCTGGTCGATATCTGTTTTTGACATACCCCTTTAAAACTATCATGAACCGCTCAATCGGGTACATCCATCTCAAATAGACTGGGCCGCATAGTTGAACCTCTTTGACCAAGTCTACAATAAGGTGAACCATGATATCAAAGAATGAAGGGGGAAATACATTTCAAGTTCGCACAGGGTACAAACGATCTGCCTCTACAAATCCTGTAACGTTATTGTATCAACCACTTTACTACAAATGAGCTTGAAGAACATACAAAGTCTAGTGATCGTGCTCCGCAGTTTCTTGGGTAAAATGCTTCGTATGCCAACTGGTAAGAAATTTTGCATCAGGACGTGGCAATCATGAGATTTCAGGTTCTTCAACTTCAACTCTTTCATGGATACAAGGTTCTTTACATTTGAGGAGTAGCCCTCTGGAACTTTGATTCTACTCAGAAACTCACAGAATGATCTTTTCTCTTTCCTCGAAAGGGTATAAGCAGCTAGAGGTAAATAAGTGCGGTATCCCTTCTCGACAGGTACCAACTCTTGTCTTATTCCCAACCTAAGCATATCTAACCTTGAATTGACAACATCCTTACTTTTTCCTTGCATATTTAGTAAAGTGCCAATTAGGTTATCACAGATGTTTTTTTCAATTTGCATCACATCAAGAAAGTGCCTGACATATAAGGATTTCCAATATGAGAGTTTGAAGAATATGGACCTCTTCTTCCAGCCACTTGTCAATACATTTTTAGCAAAAGGCTTGCCAAAATCGTCCTCCACCGCATTTACCTTTTCAAGAACATCTTCCCCAGTCAATATCCTCGGTGGCCTACCTTCTTCTAAGCTCCCGTTAAATGCCTTCTTCCACATCCGCCAACGATTCTTTAAAGGCAAGAACCTCTTATGTCCCATGTAAACATTTTTCCTGCAGTGATCCAGTGGCATCGAATGGGTATCATCTTCACATATATCATATCCTTTGATGCTGTATCCAGACAAATTACCATACGTTGGGAAATCATTTATCGTGCCAAAGAACATGGCCCTTAATTTGAAACTTTCTTCCTTACATCCATCAAAAAATGTCTCACCCGAATCCCACATATGCTTCAAGTCTTCAATCAAAGGATCCAAATACACGTCTATATCGTTGTCAGGCTGTTTAGGCCCGGAAATAAGCATGGAAAGCATCATAAACTTGCATTTCATGATTAAATTTGGGGGGAGGTTATATATCATCAGAATCACTGGCCATGTACTGTGAGTACTACTCTGAACTCCATGCGGATTGATTCCATCGGTTGCCAATGCAAGCCGTAGATTTCTTGGTTCTTCACCGAACTGAGGGTACTCGTAATCAATTTTTTTTCATTGGGGGACGTCTGAGAGGTGCCTAAGCTTGATGTCTTTAATCCTCTCATCAGCATGCCATGTCAAAATTCTTGCAACATTCGCATTACTGTACATGTGCTTGAATCTTGGAATGATTGGAAAGTATCACAAGACTTTTGAAGGACTCTTATCTTTCTTTCCATACCCATATGTGTTGCATTTAGGACACTTCTCCAATGACGCATACTGGTTCCAGAATAAAATACAGTCGTTAGGACATGCATGTATGTTTCCATATTTCATACCGGTCGACCAGAGAATTTGCTTTGCCTTGTATGTTTTCGAGGAGAGTACATTCCCTTTAGGGAGTATATCTCATAGAGCGGATAGCAAGGCGGTGAAACTTGCATCACTCCAACCGTATCACGCCTTCAGGTTATACAATTTAAGCACTGCACGCAATTTGGTGTATTTGCTGCATCCCACATACAAAGGCGTCTCTGCATCGCTTTTCAGTGTCTCAAACATTTCAGGATCCTCCTCAACCACCACATTCAACATTTCTTCAAGATTATCGCTCTCATCACACATGTCTGTGTCAACTACATTTGTAGCAGTACTAACATCAGGTACCTCATCTCTGCCAGAACACTCATACGTATCACCATGCTTTGTCCAACATGTATAAGACGGATTAATCCCATGACAGATTAAATGGCCCAACAAGTCAAGAGGACAGAGACGCTTTCCATACAAACATGACATACAAGGGCATACAATTCTGTTAGAATTCTCTGCATGCTCAGCGGCAAATTCAATGAATTCTTTTGCTCCATTTATATATTCCTTTGAACGTCGATCACAAGACATCCATTTCCGATCCAACATTATAACCTACTAAAGGAAAGTGGCAGTAAGATAGATGTGCATGACTTACTAATTAGATAGCCACCTTACGATGTTACCTTATTATTTTTTTACAAAAATAGTGTAGCATAACGGCTAAAAAATGAACGTTCCCAATCTCAAGGCCCTCTCTTTTAATATAAAAATGGATAGCCCACCACAACATAATTCATCACAGAGCATATATTCACAGGTATAAAAACTCAATTACAGCTCACAAATCCAGTTCTATAAGGCAATCATTTCATAAAAGTACATTAAACGACCACACAGTAGTCTTAGCAGCTAACATAACATATAATGTACCTGATTAAATTCTCTTACTTGTCTTTTGGTGGAGGATAAAAATGTGGACTAGGAAAATGCTTGTTCAAATTCCTACAACATATAAATAAAATAATTAGATGAACCTAATTATTTAGATTCTAAAAAATTTTTACATCTTTAAAGTCTCTCATATAACATAAAACATTGATTCAACATTTACACACTCCAATGGTTTAGATTCTAAAAATCTAACAAAAAATGTTCCCTTAAGTCACACAAACCATAACCAATCAGAGCAGCCAAAACCAAATATACAAAGATTCTAAAACAATAATCATTCGCTTCATTAAACATACTAAGTAGGGACTGCATACAGCTAAATTTTAAAATAAAGAGAGCAGCTATTTGTAGGGGAGGGAAATGGATCATAGAAATTTTCAATGAGATTATGAATCACTTTTTCTTGTATATATTACGAGAGGTATCCTATAAGAAGTTAAGAACATTATATAAAAGATTGATAAGAAAGTTAATAGTTACTTTTCACTTTTACAATTAGAGGGCTAATTGCTTTCATTAAGTACACCACCAAAATTATTAAAGACCAAAAGAAATACTAAAATTAAAATCAAAATCTCAAAAACATTCTATGAATCCATCTTTAGCAGTGTATTGATATGAAGAATCACTCTTCAATAGGTTTTACTCGTTCATGAATAAAATGGGGCAGGGGAATAGTGATTATATAATTTAATAAACAATTCCTTGCAAAGGGTTTCCAATTTATGCAATAGTTATGTCAACCACATGATAATGATTCATATATGTTGTTGATCCTTACTACTAGTACCACCATAAAGGTGGTTAAGTGGAATAGGAAAACTATTACCCACTCCCCAATTTGGTTTATTGACTCTTATAATTTTTTATTTCCATGGATGTTTTGTAATTGTCCTATTGACGAAATCTCAAAAATATAGATATTTAGAATTAAATAGGAAAAGTTCCCCTTTTTAACAAATTCTTAATGAAAATTATCTTTCTTTATATAGTTTCACATAAACCCTTAGTTATGGGATATGATTTCTAAATGATAATACTTCTCCTGTTCTCCATTGTGTCCATTAAAACTCTTGATTTCAAAGACCCAAATCAATCCTAATTACTTTTACACATAATAACAATAAAGTTCTTTTAATGAGTATATGACATAAATGTATATTTAAGATTGGAATTCAAAATTATTGATTAAACTAGCACAACAACCTACCAATTGAGTTTTGCATTCATTGGTAATATTTCCTTTAATAGACAACAACAACGATACACTGCTCTTCCGTATGATCAGTGAACCAAAACACAAAGAAAAAGGTCCACACTTGCAGACCAAACAAAATAGAGCAGTGACAAGCTTCAGAGTTCTAAAACCACACAATCCAATAGGCAACAATAATCATTCGCTTCATTAAACACACGAAGTCATTAGGCCCAAAACAAAGTAGCTGAACAGGGGAATAATTAAATAAAAAATTGGAATGACTTCTATTATGGTCAAATGACCACACGGCGAAACAGAATCAAGAACAAAAGATAACAAGAACAACCCTTTTCTCAGAGTGTCCTGGATACCGCATTATGTGACAGTCACTTCTAATTGTCATTTATTTATGGAGTTTGTAAAAATGGATGTAGAATCAGTCGTTTTTGAAAGTGGCAATCGCACAATAGGGGGGTGAATTGTGCTATTTATAAATCTGGGAATAATTTAAAACAACACAGAAGTTATACTGGTTTGGCCAACACTGCCTACGTCCAATTCTCCAACACTTTGTTGGGTTCCACTAACCACAGGTTTTACGAGCACGGGTTCACCTGTCAACCTTTACAGAGTTTTAGAATCTCTCTAAACACTCCCCCTTACTACCTGTAAGGCAATATCCCTGTTCTAAAGCACCAAGCTTTTAGAACAACCTCAAACAGAAGAGGATTTCAATAAATATGTTCACTCAATGAACTGATTTTGGTAAACACTTAAGTACAAATAAAATCTCTAAGACAATAAATACAGAGCAATGAATGAACTTATGAATATTCTCGTTTTTCGTCTCTACTCAATAAATGCTTGAGTTCTGTATTTATATCTTCTTCTTCAGATTTTGCCCTAACATTCAATCTTTAAGAAGCCGTTTGAATTTAGTCGTTGGGAGCTCATAGCCTTTGGCATTTAATGCACCTTCTTTATCGGGCTTAACTCTCTGCTCTAGCTTCAACTACTTCTTGCATAGGGTGAGCTAAGAGAGAGACAGACTCAGCGTTCTGAGCATCCGTACAAGTAGTATTTTCTGGAAGCTTTTTATTAGCGCTAGCTTGATCTGCTATCGCTAATCTCTTAGAGTGTTCTGCACTTGGGCTGTTAGCTAACCAAATAATCATAGATTGCACAGAAGATACTATCGCAAGCTTAATCCATTAGCTTAATGAGATAAAGTCAATATAAAGTATATCAAAGCTTTTCATATTTATAACAAGAAGATATAATATCGATTACAGATTCATTATCGCCATTATCTTTAAGGATACTAAAGTACACATAGGAATCCTATTATTGATAAACAAGCATGTTAGCGCTAGAATCATGTTAGTTCATTTTACTCTTGCTCTGAGGCCTTGGCTATCTGAGTGTTTATTATCTGAAGTCCCTTGTTGTTATCGATAGCTTGTCCTGTTATCGCTAGCTGATTTCATTTGCTCAAGAACTTGGTTTATCTTTCTGCTATCTGAGTTATCAATTGAGCTTCTAGCGATGGATTCTTCTTTAGCGATAGAGGATGACTTAGTGATAGATAATGTCTTTGTTATTTCTAAGTCTTCATTCGCTATGGTTCTGTCCATTAGCTATTTAGATTCTCTTAGCGATAGAGATACTCGTTCATTATTGATCTGCTAAGTTGTCATTAGAGATGAATCTTTATTATTGCAATGGTGATCTGTTACCTAGCAGATTTTACACGATTAATTCAGAGGTAACTTTCACTTATGTTTTCTAAGGGCAGTCTTCATCAAAACTTAAGATTCTAACAGTTTTATCTTCTGATTGATTTTTAGTTTCAATCTAATGATCTCATTAATTGTTAGCTATTATGAAGTTTTATTCCATTAAATTTGAAACCTATGTATTTGATGCTTTTCTACATTTCACTTCTGTTTCATAGTGAGTCTCATTTTCCTAACAGAATGGTTCTTTTTGATAAAATACATTATCTCTGATTTTTATTTTAGACCCTGAGCTTGCAATTGTGTCACATAATAAGTTTGTGCAACTACCTCAGTTTTGTTCTCAATGGAACTGCTGTCGTTAATGACATATGAATCTAAAAGCTCTTTGAACCACATGTTCTTATTGGAATTGTAGGTTTTTGGCAGAATTGGAACGTTGGTTTTGCGTATAGCAACTTCAAGGATTCCCTGTTAATATGGTTTACATGAATAAATGCATCTATTCCCTATCTGGTGGTGCTTGCACTATTATGGAGTATGAGAATATTTTCTGTTAAGATTTATAATTGTTATGGTCAGTGTTACTTTTGTTTTTTAGTGCTAACCATCCCATATATAGGATCAAAGTTGTATTATAACATTTTTGTAATATTAGTTTGGATATAAATAATAAAATTAGTTCATTTTTTCATTTTAAGTGTTGTATTTGTATTATTCCGATTAAATGTTGGGTTTTTTTTGTATCACCTTAATTAAAAGGAGATGTGGAAAGTGGGAACTTTCCATGTCTCACATTCAAAAAGGAGACGTGGAAAGTTCCATGACCACTTTCCACGTCTCATTTTTAATGTGAGACATGGAAAGTTCCCACTTTCCACATCTCATTTATGAATGTTAGACGTGGAAAGTGGGACTTTTCACATCTCACATTCAAAAATGAGACTTGGAATGTTCAGACTTTCTACGTCTCCCCTATCCACGTGCCAGCAAAAAAAGACGTGAAAAGTCCAAAAAAAGAGACGTAAAAAGTGTTTTTTGTAGTAGTGAGTGTACTTGGATCCTTTAGTTGAAGACCTGAAGCATATGTGGAATTCAGGTGAGATGGTTTTTGATGCCTATAATGAAAAAAGTTTTAAATTGAGAGCCATGTTGTTTGATCATGAAACACAAATTTATGATGCTTTTCATACTTATTTCCAGGCCTAGGCAGCCCAGCAATGATATAGAAGTGTACTTGGATCCTTTAGTTGAAGACCTAAAGCATATGTGGAATTAGGTGAGATGGTTTTTGATGCCTATAATGAAAACAATTTTAAATTGAGAGCCATGTTGTTTGGCACAATAAATGATTTCCTAGCATATGGTAATTTGTCCAGATACAGCATCAAAGGATATGGTGAATGTCCTATATGTGAACATGATACCCATTCGATGCGACTGGATCATTACAAGAAAAATGTTTACATGGCACATCAGAGGTTCTTGCAGTTAAAACATCATTGGCAGAGGTGGAAAAAGGTTTTAACAGGAGCTCAGAAGGTAGGCCACTGAGGATATTGATCGGGCATAACGTTTTTGAAAAGTTGAACGCGTTGGAGGATGATTTTGGCAAGCCTTTTGCTAAAAATGTGTTGACAAGTGGCTGGGAGAAAAGGTCCATATTCTTCGAACTCCCATATTGGAAGTCCTTATATGTTAGGCAGTTTCTTGATGTGATGCATATTGAAAAAAAACATCTGTGATAACCTAATTGGCATGTTGCTAAATATCGGTGAAAAAAGTAAGGACAGTGTCAATTCAAGGTTAGATATACTCAAGTTGGGAATAAGACAAGAGTTGGCACCTGTCTAGAGAGGATACTGCTCTTATTTATCTCTAGCAGCTTATACCCTTTTGAAGAAAGGGAAAAGATCATTCTGTGAGTTTCTGAGTGGAATCAAAGTTCCAGAGGGCTATTACACAAATGTAAAAAGCCTTGTATCCATGAAAGAGTTGAAGTTAAAGAACTTGAAATCTCATGATTGTCACGTCCTAATGCAAAATTTCTTACCGATTGGCATACGCAACATTTTACCCAAGAAACTACGGAGAACGATCGCTAGACTTTGTATGTTCTTCAAGATCATTTATAGTGAAGTGTTTGATACAACAAAGTTTCAAGATTTGCAGAGGCAGATCGTTCGTATCTAGTGCAAACTTGAAATGTATTCCCCCTTTATTCTTTGACATCATGGTTCATCTTACTGTTCACTTGGTCAAAGAGGTTCAACTATGCAACCCAGTCTATCTGAGATGAATGTACCCAATTGAGCGGTTCATGAAAGTATTAAAGGGGTATGTTAAAAAATAGATATCGAACAGAGGGGTGTATTGCTGAACTATACATCATTGAAGAAGCGAGTGATTTGTGTGCTAATTAGTTATCAAATGTTGAACTGGTTGGTTTGCTGAAGTCTTGTCACGATGGGCGATTGACAGGGAAAGGAATAAGTGGGTTCAACTTAATATGCATTTCGATTGCTGAAAGGGAGCTGGCTCACTTGTATATTCTTCACAACACTTTTGAGGTTGAACCATTTGTTGAAGAACACAAAAAACTCCTTCAGGAAATGCACAATGATAGATCTGAGAGTTTGATTATAGAGGAGCAGCACAAACATTCATTAGATGGTTTTTTTAACTAATTCATCAGATGGTTAAATGCGTGCATTTGTCAGAAGGTTGAGCTTAATGCTAGATTAGTTTCTAAAAGATTTTTTTGGCTGTCGAAAGGACTGGGTTTGCACGCATTTTCTTATACTGCCTATGCAATCAACGATTACATATTCTATACAAAAGGCCAGGATGAAATAAGTACAATGCAGAATATGGAGTCACACTTGTTGCTGAGGCATGGCACATATCTAGTGCAAGAGATACAAATCTCATATATCACAGATGGCATACTTTGGTGTGATTGATTGCATTTGGAAGTTAGATTACACCATGTTCAGAGTTCCTGTGTTCCGATGTTAATGGATTAACAACCATAGTAGACGGTGGTTAGATGAATTTGGGTTTATATCGGTCGACCTTTCTAAAGTTGTATATAAGGATGATCCTTACATTCTACTGTCTCAAGGAGCACAAGTGTTTTACATTGCAGACCCTTCTAAGAAGAATTGGTCAACTGTCATGCAGTCAAACAAAAATTATGCTGAACAAGTTGATGATTAAAGTAGTGATGATGATATGAATATGATAGAAGAGGATCCTTCCTTTGAAACATTACTACTTGAAGACTTTGATGTGGATGGATATGATGATGAAGATGAACCTGTTTATGTAAGGCGTGATCATGAAGAAGACATTTGGGACAACATGTAACACCTAAAATTTTTACTATATTATAGCAATTTTAATTGAATTATGACCACTTTTCAATGTCAGAAGCCCAAAAATACGGAAAAAAGTTTTTCTTTTAAAACATTAGACCAACCTTCTCTTGGTTAAAATGGGCTTTTCAGACAAACGGGAAATAATTTACAACTCTTTATAAAATAAAGTGGTTAATAAAACAATTAAAAGTACGCTAACCCTATTAGGGTATCCATTCTTAATTCATAATACTTAGAAAATTTAAATCCCTTTATAAATTTATCCAATTCTATTTTCTATGCTTTCTACTATTAATTTAATAACTTAAAATTTACATTATATACAAATAACCTTACTTTCAAATTATAACTTTAAATTTCTTCATCTAATCTTCTTTCAGCACTCCTGCCTTATCTCAACCATCTTACTATCTTCCAACTTCTTTGAAAACAGCAGTTCAACACAGTTTATGTCATTAACTGTAAATTTCATGCATGCACTGCATTTATATATTTCATAAACCTTTGCACCTTGATGATAGAATTTATCCTATTAATCTGGGTGACATAAGCACCTACCAACCACTGATAACGATATCTTCATTAACTAGTGGAGGTTCTACCTGCAGGGCTTCTCGTTATAACATTTAAAGCTATAACTAACTGGTTTGGCAAAGGGGTAGCGAACCACCTAAGCCTGGAGTACTCCAACTGAGGAATAAATAACATACCACTTAAATGCAACAGGTATTATAAAATTATGCATGCAATTTAGTGTAATGAGATAAACTGCTACCTGGAATACCAGAACTTAATTCTGACCTATGTACAAGACCTATGTACATATGATATATAAATAATAAATTAACACCTATGCTTATACATAATTATTTAGCATCCCTCACGGTCCTATAGTATCATTTATTCTACCCAACCTTTTTAAATCTAAGCAAATTTGTAATTTGCCGAAACTACGTTGAACCTTTATAGTCAAAGGGTGTCTTTAATTACTTCTTTATAATTCTCAATCACACACACACACATAAAATCACTTAACCACACACATGCTACTTCATATTTCCTTAAATAAATTCTAATAATTATCTAAATCATACCATATAACATTCAAAACATACATAGTGTATTAATATATATAACAACTTACTTAACTTAATTAAATTCGTTAGATCTCAAATAAATTTCTAATGATCATACTTTTCCTCCACATTAGTAATTATTACCTACAACTTAACTTATTGTATTTAACCTGACCATTAATCAGAAATAAATCATGTCTTGAAAATACCAAACCAAACAATGTGCAGATGGTATTGAAACAATTCACACTCATTAATGGACAAAAGGAGTATTTTCATTCACTGTAAAACAAGAATTACTAAACATCTATATACTCTGAAAATATTTCTCCTTAAGAAAACTATACGCTTTAATCAATTCAAACAAATTTCAATAAAGCTTCAAACATCAGACATACACTCATAATTTATTCTTCTGGCCATACTAAAACCTCAGGTTCATTTATTTCATTCTTCAATCTATAATTACCCTAATTCATTACGCCTCTTGCACGTCTTGAAACAACAGTAATTCAACATGTTAATCAGAACATGGTGACACGAGAAGAAAATAGAATTTGAGAGCTTGCAATAGCACCAATAATCTAATTTATTGCAGCATTATAGATGCGTTGCTAGGAAACATCATTCAGCAACCTCCATTTAAGGTTTTTTACTTAACTTAAAACAATAAAGCTCTTGCTTCTTTAAAATTGTTAACTTTAAATAATATTACTTCCTCTCCCTATTATATTCCACTTACTCATTAGTGAGTTTATATATACAAGCATTTGAACTCTCACAATCGCACACACTTATATATAAAAATAAAACAACAAAGAATATTTCGTCAATCAGTTAAAACCCTTTCATAACCATTTAATCAATTTATGTCATATTTCTTATCAACATTGAAATTAATTTCAATTCAAGTCCTAACTCTCCTTCCAAAAGAAATTCTTAAAAGTCAGAACACCCATTATCTCAAAGCAAACCAAAACAGAATAAAACACTACAATTAGCTTCACATTCATAGTATAAATTAAACATGCAAAAATCCTTATTTAACTATTAATATATACTTTCATATCAGTTGAACGGAGATAGGAACACTTAAACTGAAATTTGTGCCCTAAAATCAGGCCATCACAAAGTTTAGTTTCAGCCAAAGAAAATATGGGTTGGGAAGTGTGTGTATGTATATATTTCCTTTATAAACCAACACCACAAACAAATAAGCAACAAGTAACTCAACAATTTGAACATCCATATAACATAAATCTGTACTAAACCCTTTTTAAAACAAACTCTCACATTCAACACTTCAACAACTCTAAGAATTTCATACATTATTTATCATGAAACCTAAACTTCTTCTAACTTCTATAATGGTTATTAAATCGTCATTTTAGTGCTTCAAAACAACAGCTCATCATAAATTCCAGCTTTGTATATACTATTACTAAATTGTCCCAACCAATATCTAAAGTATAGTATTTAAGCACTTAACTTTACTTCGTAGGTATGTATTTCTTTAATAATCTTTATAATATATTTCAAAACAGTAATTAGAATAGGTTCTTAAAACTAGAACCATTAACTTAAACATTCCATTACTAATTTCCCTAAACCTTAAACAATGCCATTTATAACGGTATCTTTAGAGGCTCCTCTTTGTTTCAGCATTTAACGTTACATTAAAACTAGCTTAAAATTTTTAATTCATATTATCAAAAGAAACATAACCAGAATCAGAAGATAATTTTAGAAACCGAAATCATCACAATTCAATAGGAGCAAGCATGCAACCCAACAAAACAGGTTACTAGTTTAATTCCAGATGCCTAACGAGAATCTCACATACTAAGCCATACAGTATTTTTATCCTATTCATATCATCATTAACTTACCAACCACAATTACCCAAATCAGAAAAATCGAACCAAACAGGGAAATAAATCAAAAACCTCAGAAATTCCCAAAAAGTACACGAAGTATATCATCCACAATCATATGCTAATTCATTACTCATCGTATCAGCCTTATCACAGAAAGGCAGAGAAATCAAACCGGACAGAAGCAAGCATAAGAAATTTCAACATCCATTACTTATTTCCTTCCCCTACAATCTGTGAGCCAGCAGGGCAGAACCATAGAGAAAATCCCACAAATTCATATATTTAACCAAATCTCAATCATACATAGAGCATGGGAAAATCAATAATTAGACAACACAAAACCTGCTCATTAATAACCCAGAAATCAGCTACATAGAGGGAACAAATTTTCGAATGAACAGGGAAAAAAACAAGAAGAGGATCAGAATAAGATCACTCAGAGAATCATTCCATTGTTTCAGCTGAACATATATCATAACAGAGTAAAAATTCGTAAAGAACAGAGCAGAAGGAACAAGAATTTCGGCCAGACAGAGAGAAAAATCGGATCCTCTAGAAACCAGCCACAAATTCACACACAAAAATCAAATTCTTAATTAAATCTTATTCTTAATCAAACTTAGTTAAGATTTTGGGACAATTTCCGCCTGAAAACACCATTGAATGCGTCGGTGAACAGTACTCGAACTTGAAATTGAAGAGAAATCTGACCCAACAAAACTCTTTTCACAAAAACACTTCAGGAAAGCTTTGAATCGAAGCTTACGCTTCATTTTCACTGGTTTAATCAACCACAAAAACCCTAGAATCCGATTTGATTCCCCCCACAACCTCACTCGAAACAGACAGAAGGAAAGGAATAACAAAGGGAAAAGGCTTACCTAAGGCCGAATCAGTGTTCCCCACTCTCCTAGGCTGATTGCCGCTGTGAAATCGCCCACCTCTACCGGAGCTTGCCGCTGGAAATCGAAGGAATAGAAGACGAGAGGGAGAGGAACAGAGGGATAGTGAACTGAGAGAGAGGGACTGTTGGTTTGAGGGAGAAGAGAGAAAGGAAATGAAATGAAATAACACGTGGGGAGTATTTATTTGAAAAGGCAGAGAGTGATATTTTTACTGCTTGTTCTACCATCTTGCCCTTCCTTTTATAATTGAAGATATTTTCAACTAGGAGCAGATATTGTCATTTTCTTTTTCTTTCATTTTTCCTCTTTCTCTTTATGCCCTTTTTCAAAAATTTTAACTACCATTTCCTTTACAAATTAATCTGAAATTATTCTAAAAAAAATTTCTAGATAAACTTTAATTTCCAAATTTATTTATAAACCTTTTTAAATATCAACCAATATCCCAAGGTTCTAAATATTCTCTTCTTTAAATTCATCTTCTAACTATTTTTCCTCAATTAATAAAGAAAATAAGTCTTAAAAATCATTAAAAATACACCTGGCCTCATAAATTTATTTATAGAGTTTTTTAATTTCTAAATGACACCCCAAGACCTTAAATAAATCCTTATTATCTCTTTTCTCCAAATTAAGTTTTATCTTCTAATTATTTCTCTTTGTTTCTTAAAGAAAATAAGCCTTAAAATTATTATAAATACCTAGACATCATAAATTTATTTTCAATGCATTTTAATATTTTGGTAACATTTCCCAAAACCTTAAGTTAATCCTTATTTCCTATTTTCTAAAATTTGGGGTGTTACACAACACAACCCTAAATCCAACAAAAAAGAGGAAGCAAACAATTTTAGATAATATAAGAAAGACGAAAAAGAGACAAAAGCCCTCATATTAATTTAAGTTTGTATGTATTTCTGTTTTACACTATGAATTATATCATTTAATTCGCATACACTTAGCATCATTATATGCATATGCACTAAAATCTTGTATAGTTTAATTATTTTACAGGATAATGAATCCCCCTTAAACGAGGAGGAAGAAGCACAACTAAGTGTACTGATAGATATCGGTTCAGGTAGAGCAACTTTTGAGGAGGATGTTCACCGTGGCATAACCATTATACGTAAACTCCTTAAACATAGAGATCTGGGAGAAAAGACTAAACTTAAATGGAACGACAATGACCAAGCAATCGGAAAGACTGTGAAAGCCCACTCAGGTTTCATTGGGTGCACTGTTCGGTAGAAAGTACCTATTACTGTTACGGATTGGAGAAAAGAGAAGGACAGACATGACGAGGTTTGGTTAGATATTCAAGTAAGCTACTTTTTTACAATTAAGTTCAGTTTTGCATTGATAATATTGTAACTAACAAATTTAATATGATTTCTATTGTTACAAACCATGTTTGATATCAATGATACCCATAGGGAGTATGTGTTGTGTAACATCCCAAAAATCCAAGAAGCTTTAAAGTAGCTAATGAATTATAAGAAAGATAATTAGGGCCTCAAGAAAATAGAAATATTTTAGAAAGGGAATTATTATTATAAGATTAAGGGCCCAAAGTAGTTATATAAGCTTGTGGATTAAGTAAATGATATGTTCCAAAAGTTTATATATAGCAAGTTTCAGTTGGAAGTTTATTATTGGGATCATAAAAGAGCTTAATTTACATGTCTAGGACATGTCAAATAATAATCCCAAAATAATTAGCCATCTTGTTTTGAATAAAGACAATTTTATTTAGCAAGTGTCCAACTAATTTTTATTTATAATGGTATTTTAGATACATGGCTTTTTCTTGCTACAAGAGATAATATTGAGCTTCAAGAAGAAGCCATTTGATCATCTAAGCCTTCATTGGACATGGCTTCTAGCATGATTTTAGGATGCCATACATTAGCTAGTATGGACACTTGGCACTTGAATGCAAGGAAGTCTTGGCCTTAAAATTGATGCATGTGTGGCCTTATACATGGTTTATGCATATTATATATTGTCCACCAAGTTGTGTCTTTAAGTTGATGCATGATTCAAGATGCTAAATACGTGGCCTCTCATGATTTATGCATATTATTTAATGCTACACATGGAAAATGAATGCAAGAAGGCTTTGTCTTCAAGTTGCCATGGAAGTCAAGATGAAAGAAAGCATTATTGTCTTCAAGTTGGACATGCATGGCCTACTAAATGCATTATGCAATATCATTGAAATCTTCCCTCTCACAAAGCCACAACGTGGCCTAGGAATGAAAAAGGAATCAGCCACCTAATCCACATAAAACATATATCAAATAAGAGAGCTTTGTCTTGAAGTGTCATAAAGTCTTCAAATTTGGTGTGTATCTGTGGAAATTTTGCATGGCTTGTGATGCCATCTTTCTTTCCTTAATGACACATGTCCTATCCAATAATTATGTTATATTATATTCCATTGCAAGCAGCCACAACATGGCCTTCTCGTGAATAAAAAGGAAAAAGAAAAGTAGCCACCAATGACACAATTTCAAGCAAGGACAAATGGCTTTTATAAAAACATTTCCTCTCCAAGTTGATTTATGCGTAGTCACCAAGCACTTTTGGTCTATTAATAGGCTTGGTTGCAATGAAATGGAGTGTTAGAAGGTGAGTGTGTGGCGTGAGAAAGAGAAGAAAGAAAGAAAGGAAGAGAAAAATAAAGAGAAAAAGAGGAAGAAAAATAGAGAGACAAGGAGGCATAATTAGAAGGAGTTCTAGAAGGAAGTTATTTTAAGCTCTTGGTAAGTATATTTTTATCTCCCTATTTTAATTTTATACAATTCTATAGTTGGATTAAGAGTTGAATTGTATAGAAGTAATTCTAAATGGGAGAAGAAAGTGTTCATATGCTTACTAAAATTAAAGGCCTCAAGTTTTAGCATGAAATAAATAGAAGAAGTTTTGATTGAAAATTTAGAAATGGAATATTTGGGGTATAAACGAAAATTCAAGAGAAAGAGTAATAAAAGGTTTATCCCATGCACCAAAATTAATCTCTTGTTGTACCTATTAATATTAGGGATTAATCTACAATCGGTTTTACCAGAAGGAAATCAGAGAGGAAGTGCTATAGAAAGAGACTCTACAAGAGGTGGCTTTAATTTGCAATTTTGTATATTTTGTTTTGGTTGCATGTATGCTCTTGCCATTTATGCTGTAGTTAGGCATGAGAATATTTAATATCCTTACTCAGTTCGTTTTGCCATGATCATGTGTGAAATAGCTTCAGTTACAGTTTACAGTTACAGTTTTGTAAGGTATTATTCTCATTGGCTTATTTTACATGCACAGTTTTTACCATGAATTATATACTAATTGTGATTATTGCTACTGAGATTTCCCCAAATCTCACCCCCTCTCTCTATGTCCCACCCATAGGACCAAGCACTTCTAGAGGAAAGGAAAAGCAAGCAGATCTCTAGCTAAGGCAAGGAGGGCCTAGAGTATTATGGAGTTTATAGTTAATTATCATATTTTGGTCTGTATGTATAAACTCCATAAGGAGCCTAATTAGCCTAAAGACCTGCAATAAAACCAAGAACATGAATTCTACTTCAAGTAGAAATTAATATCTACACTTAGAATAATATGAGTGCATGTGAATATGCTTTGTTATGGTGGATATTTCGTCAAGTTATACTCTGATTCAGGACGTGAAACTTTCCAGATAGAAAGTACATATCCTAAGCTTTAAATCAAGTACTCATGCATAATTTTTGGACGTGTAGATTAGGAGATATGAATTTTACAAGTTAGGCCTAAAAACAGGAATTCCTGCGAAATTCCAGTATGTCTGGAAAATATAAGAAGGTTTTTCTGTGATAATGGGACCAAATTGAGCCATGATTATGTTATGATTATAAAGAATGTTTAAAGAGATAAAGTTTGAGCTTTGAACCACAGTTTTTGAGTTCGTATGCAATTAATTATGAATTTTCAAAGTTAGAAGCCCAAGTAAGATATTTAAGAAAAGTTTTAAGTTTTTGGTATTCTTGGGTCTTCTAAATAGTTCTGGTGGTTCAAACTTAATAAAAGGGCTCTAAAGATTGTCCCTAGAGTAAGGTGTTACATGCTGAAGAAAGCTTCAAAAATCAATAGGAATTTTCGTGCAACTTTGACCAACTGCAGGCTGTATACGGATTAGTCTTTCAGTGAAGTTGTTGCGCTCGGCAAGGTTCACAATACTTCCAACGCGACCCTACATAACTCATCATTGCCTGTAAATGACATAAGGGTCCTGATTGAATACTCCTGCAACAATGGGGCACCGTTACCATTCCCTAGTGATGAGATGACAGAGGCTTTCGGTGCATTTGTTGCTTGGCCCATTGGTTTGATTGAGCTAACACCACAGGTAGTTATTTACTAATAACATTTACACTAGCATTCATTGTGTTGGAATAACACTCTTTTATTTACATTTTTTTAGGGTACACAATCTATCAGAAAGAAAGCACAAGTAGATAATGTCAAAGATACCAGTGGTTCAGCTGCTCAATTGAAGAAAAAGATTTAATGTACTGATCCATTGTCACAGGTGATTATTTGCTAATTAATTTAAACTAGCATTCTTTTTATTGAAGAAAATTTCAGACTTTCTATTTGCATGGTTTGTAGGCAACAAAAGCAAAGGGCAAGAAGAAAGTACAAGTGCCTGCTCTTGTTATTGAATGTACAAGCGCTGAGACACCAAATTGTACTCGATTACGAGCATTTATAGCCACCGTATCTCCCGACTCTATTGGCATGATTCCATTCAACAAACATATATTTGGTAGTCAAATATGAGTGAGCTTCTTTCTAGGGATCAGGTCATGGAGGTACTTGATGAAGGATAGATCAGTGCTATGGTTATCAATTTATGGATCAGGTATATATGTGTTTTCATTTTGGTTTCGTTCAATGTCATAAGTTTTACACTAATTGGGAGTTGGTATGGTTTCTATGAAGACACCTGTATGAAGATGTCATGATCACCGGGGAGCATGTATTGTTCGAATTCATAAGCCCTTATGTAATAGCACATATTTCGGGCGCGTAACATGATGAGCAGTCCAAAGTGATTAAAAAGTGTTTTTCTTTAAAGGCAATAGGTAGGACTTTATCTAATTAATACAGGGTAAGATACGCATTATAGGTTTCATTGTATTCTTAACTCCAAGCATCATAGATATATATACTGACATAACGTTGTACAATATTTTAGGGTACATTGGCTTTTGCTTGTCATCCATTCGACAGCACAACTGGATCCCTTAATTTAGTATTTGGATCCTGTGCAAGCTGCTGAACCAAACAATCACCCAGCTTTGATGCGCCTCGTCAATATGCACATGAATTTCAACATTCTTTGAATGCATTGTATTATTTGTCATTTTATGACCCAAGCTAATAAAATTAATTTAATTTGTTTCATTTCCAGCGCATTGACCGGTTTTCAGTCCTCTATTGACTTGAGTTATTCCAAAGCCCTTGACCATAAAGATGCTTATCGGTGGCTCAAAGTCCAAGTTTTACAAGTTATTCAATTTTCAAAACAATCAACTTAAACCATAACATAAATGTTTCTCATATGATATTTAGTGTTTTTTGTTGCAGTGCCCCTTCCAACACAATAACAACGACTGTGGATACTATGTAATGCAGTTTATGAGGGATGCCATTAAACATGATCGAAGTAGCATTCTATTGACAGTAACTTTTATATTTTTCCAACTCTAATTGTGTTTGTACTTGTTATTAGATTTCAAGTAGATTTAATTGTCATTTAAATATCTTTCTTTGTGCAGCATTACCTAGATGCACCTTGCTTGATGTTGTCGAGGGACAAATGAATGCACTAATTGAATAATAGTGCACTCATGTACTGTCTCTTTTCTCTCAATATATACAAATGTAGATAGCATATAGCTAGTAGCATGCTTTTTGTTTCCCAATTGGAATGCTTCGTTTAAATGTACATTGCTCTCTAGATGAGTTACTGGTGTATATGGATTGCTTGGAATTGTATAGAATTGCTGGTATTTTAGCACTGATGCAGGTGGGGTGTATATAAAATTAAATCAATTATTTAAAAAAAATAGTGGGCCTTTTTAAGTTAAAGTGCCGCTATAGATATACCTATAGCGGCGCTTATTTCTTTTTAAGCACCGCTATAGGTATTTAAAAAAATTAAAAGGCCTAAAGCGACGCTTAACAATGTTAAGCACATCTGTAGGCTAGCTAAATTTAAATATATATATATATATATATATTAACTGGCCTTAAATGGTGCTTTTAACAAAGTAAGCACCGCGTTAAACTTAATGGCCTATCACGGCACTGGCTATAATGACGCTTATAAGCACTGCTAATGAGCCAAGAATAGCCCCACTATTGGACATTTCTATAGTAGTGCAACATTAATTATGTGTATATGACACTCTCTTATCTGTTACTATGAGTATTTCATAGTAATGTGAGAACGGGGAGAGGGAGGGAAGCAGGGAGGATAGATAAGGTGGAAGAGAAAGAATAGTTTTAATTAATTTTCAAAAATAATCATTTAAATAAATTAATGTGGGCCCTATAAAACTGTAAAGTATCAAATGTTTTAACGGTGTTAGAGTTTGTGTTAAAATTCAGCCATTTTATAAAGTTTATTTTAATTTTTTGCTCCTCAAAAACTTTATGGTATAAGATGTTTCTAGCATGAAACTTTGTTGCTAAAATTGCACATATATCCTTTTATTAAATAATCATTTGAAATTAATTAATGTGGTGCCCAAAAACAGAAAAAGAGTAACTAATGTTTAACTGTGTTAAGACTTGTGTTTAAATTGCTCTATTTTATAATGTTTATGCATTTCTTCTCCTCAAAAAATTTTATGGTGTCCAACACTACTGACATGAAACTTAGTTGTCAAAATTTCATCTCATCCTTTATTAACATTAAACATCAAAATCACAACAAATGGAGTTATACAACATTAAACATATCTATAAGTAAATATTTATATATAAAGTAGTATTTAGAATTCTGATATTATTTTTCGGTTCCATCCCTACTTTTATATTTTCTCTGATTTATTTAGCACTCTAATGTTATTTTTCTAAGAGTTAAAGTGCATTTTGGCCAATGATTTGTTACAAAAAACGCGTTCTGCACAATTATTTTTAAAATATCTAAATAAGTCAACCACTTTTAAAATGGGGGCAAGTTGACCAATACCGTTCATCCTAAAGGATGGGATCGGTAGTTACTTTACCAAACGTGGGAGATGGGACCGAGAATTTATAATTTAGTTATAGGCATAAATACACTAAAGGAGCTGGACAGTACTCATTCCTAATTAAATAAACCAAAAACAAAAAACAAACAAAATTATTAAAAACATTTCCCAATCCACTTCCCCATATTTCCATCTTGCTCATATTTATACGTGTCATAATAGTATATGTCTATCTATCTCAATTATCCATTTTGTTTATCGTCAAGAGAAACTTTCTTCTCTTTATCAAAATAATTTAAAAAATTAACATTTAAAAATTAAATAACAACAAAAATAAATTTAAACTGTTCGATTTTGATATGAACAAAATAACCCTGGTTCTTGACACACACACAATTAACTAATTTAGGCGAATTAATAAAATTAAATACATTATTTGTAAAAATGTGTGTTAATTTTCCTATAATGCCCTCTTCAATCATTTTTATTTAAACTACTCTAACTATGAACTCCTCAATCAAAATGGATAGTTTATGGGGAAACTGATACATATGGGAACACTGTGAATTGAAATCTTATATTTAAAACTAAACTCAACTTTAAACTAACCCTTGTTATAGAGAGAGGATGTAGTAGTAAAAAGATTAGAGAGAATAAAGTGAAAGGAAACTGAAATAGTTTGTTTGGGTGTTTGAGAGAGTGAGTTAAGATACCAAAATATGTTATTACAATTTTTGACGACTATGTATATTTTTATCATTACAAAAAATCCTTAAAAAATATAGCAACGACTAACAAAAGAATTTGTCTTAGAGTTTTTTAGATGCAAAAGACATTATTGAATCAAAATGTGACCAGGAAAAAATAGTTTCCACCATGCATGCTTTAACAAATTTTCTCCAAATAACGAATAGTCTCTTTCATTTACCTGTGGAAAACTTGATAGTTTGGACTAAAGCAGTCGATAGGATAAGCCAATTTTAAAATTTATAAGGTTAACATGTCATTTTAGTTAAATAATGTATTTTTTACTCTTTATATTGAATATTGATAATATAATGGTGATGCGTAAAATGGATAAGAGAACTATTTTGGCCATGCATTTTAATGTTATTTTCAATTTTCATATCTTTACATTATATAAAATAAAAGGATACCTAATTGAATCATCCTTTAAAAACAATAAATAAAACCCTTAGTATATCTGATTTTTTATTACTCTGACATAGAAGGTTTACAAGAGAAAAAAATAATTATGTGGTCTTGCTGGATATACAATAAATTTTTTTTTCAACACATTAAAATTATAAAGATATATTTTTTATGTCTCAATATGTATTATTATTCTCTTATTCATTAGTGACTAATTTTTTGCAAAACATTTTTTACAAAACATGCGACGTGTTCAGCAGGTAGAACCGGAACTAAAAAATTATGGTGTTGGATGTAACATCATTATGAATTTTATGATTCTATCTATATGTTCCTCATAGTTGACTGACACAAGAGCCCTTTCTTTGCCTGTGTTAAAATTGGCAAAGTTATAATCATGAATCTTCTTTGGTCATAATTTAACTTTTTAACATATATATGTTTGGTTTTTTACTTTTATATCAAATTTTAGTATTTTCTCTTAAATATATGTTTGGTTTTTTCTACCTTTCTTATTTTAAAAGAAGTTAAGAAAGGTAGAAATTTCTAGTTCCAACCCCCGAAAACACTCCGGCTAAACGAGGCATCAATGTTGTAGCAATAATTACAAAATTATTAATTACAACTAACGAAAAAATTTGTTGTTGCCATTTTTGAGACGCAAAAGACTTTATAAAATTAGAACATGACTACCAAAGAACTTTCCACCATACATGCTTTAATAAATTTTCTCCAAATAATATTCTCTTTCATTTACAATTCGAGTGTGGAAAAATCGAAAGTTGGGAGCAAAATGGTCTATAGGATAATCTAATTTTTACAATTTGAGAGATTAACATATCTACTAAGTTTGATAATTTAATCACTGTAAATTGTTCTCTTTATATATTGATAATATAATGGTGGTGGTTTAAGTGTATACAAGAAGTATTTTGGCTATATACTTAAATGTTATGTTCTTTATTTTATATCATTGCATTTTATAAAGTAAAAGGATGCATAATTTAATCATACTTTATAAACAAGAAAAAATTCCTTGTTATATAGGGTTAAGGGTAAAAAATACATATATGATTTTTTCAAAAGTTTATCTAGCACTAAATTTTTTTATACAAAAGATACACATGAACTTTCAAATTGGATAAAAAATACACAATTACAATTAAAATAGGGTAAAAAATAAACATGTGATTTTGTAAAAAGGTTTTCCCAGTACCAATCGCTTCCTTTAGAAATATAACTGTAAATGTGACTTTTGATCCAATTTGAAAGTCCATATGTATTTTTGGTTAAAAAAAACATTTGGTGCTGGATAAACTTTTGACAAAATCACATGTGTATTTTTTACCCTTAACCCTATTATATATGATTTATTTGTTACGCTGATCTGACATTGAATGTTTGCAAGAGGAAAAAATAATCATGTTGTCTTGCTGAATATATAATAAATTTTCTTCCCAATACGTAAAAACTATATAAGTATACTTTTTATATCTTAATGTTTTTTGTTTTTGTCTTATTCATTAGGTGACTAAGTTTGTTTGTAAAACAGTGATCGACGTGTTCAATAGGTAGAAGTGAACCTAAAAATTGGTGTTGGAGTAACCTTATGAATTTTATGATTTTATCTAAATGTTTCCCATAGATGACAGGCACAAGAGCTCTATCTTTGTACGTGTTAAGATCCGTAAATTTATCGTCATAATCCTTCTTTGGTCATAGTTTAACTTTTTTATTTTTGGCTAACATATATGTTTGGTATTTTAAGTTTATATCAAATTTTATTATTGTCTCTTCAACTTATAGTGTATTTTCAGTTAATTAATGTTAACGTACACTGTTAGTTTAACCAACAGAAGAACATTAACCTGGCGAATTTAAATTATGACTCTGCAATATTAATGCCACATTAACACAGCATGCTTAAATTTTCAATCCTTTAAGATTTTGGTCACTAATTAAGTGCAGAATAATTATTTTAATTGATTATGGGGGGTTTCCAAACACCTCCTTAAATGAGAAAACATATATGTGAGATAATGAATTTTGATTGTAACTTTGTCATTTCGAAAACTTACAAAAGATGGTGCTCTTTTACCAGTCAACTACGGCAAATATATAAATCCAAATAATGAATAGCCTCATTCATGAAGTATATATATTGAGTGGAAATTTCAAAAGTTGGGAAAATACCGAATTAGTTGGAATCTCATTCCATACGTTGCGACTAAATCATGTGGTTGTCTATTAGTCTACAGTCAACTTACATATAGACACCTAAAGAAAGGCACTTTCATTTGCTTTTTCATCATTATTACATTAATTTTGTTTTCTTTTCTTGACTTTTTTCACTATCCTTGCAAGAATACTAACAAAATAAATTTCTGTGTATAATTTCAAAATAAAGTTTGAAGAAAACCAAGAGTAAATTGTTGTGTGTTTTTTATGCAAGGGAATAGTTGTTTTAAAAGTATACAACTTCTAAAGATTATCTTTTATCATATATAAGAAAAAAAAACTTAGACCGCCTATTCCTTAGCCACAGAATATTATAAATACCAGTAGTGCATATTCTCCACTTATCACAAGAGATTCATCAAATAGAAAATTCAATTATTAAGCTTCTCTAACTATGGGAAGAAATGTATTTGCATTTCTTTTCCTAATGTTGTTGGGAATTGCCCAATTAGGTTTTTGTGGAAGGTGCATTGAATCAGAGAAGGAACCTCTTCTCAAGTTCAAAGCATCTATTCATGATGATCCAAACAACAGGCTTTCCTCCTGGAATCCAAAAACCAGTTGTTGCAAGTGGGATGGCATAGCTTGTCACAATATTACTGGTCATGTTCTCACACTTGATCTCAGTGGCTATTACCTAGAAGCTAATGGTGTTGATCCATCTTTGTTGGAGTTGCGACATTTAATTCATTTGGATCTGAGTGGGAATGGCTTCAATGATACTTCAATTCCCTTCTTTCTTGGTTCTATGGAGCGGTTGAGATATCTTTCCATCTCTGATGCTAATTTCGCAGGAAAGATTCCCGCCAATTTTGGTGGAAACCTCACGAACTTACAGTTTCTTGATCTTAGCAAGAATGATGGTCTGAACATCAATGACATGAGTTGGGCCTCTAAACTTGAGTCTCTACAATATCTCAACCTCAGTCATGTCTACCTTGGAGAAGCTCACAACTTGTTCCAGGTACTTCACATGCTTCCTTCTTTGTTAGAACTCCAATTAGAAGGATCTGGACTTGACTATTTGTCCACTCCTCTTCCCCCCATTAATTTTACAAATAATGTTGGAGTTCAGCTCCTGAATCTAGCTGATAATGAAATTGATGGTCGAATCCTTGATTCTTTTCAAAACTGGACTTCTGTTGAATTACTCAACCTTTGTAGTAACAATCTTAGTTCATTGCCATTGTGGTTCAGAGAGCTTAAGAATCTGATTTCTCTTGAACTTTCGAGAAATGCATTTTCTGGACCCATCCCTATTGCTTTGCAGAACTTGACTTCCCTTCAAGACCTTCACCTTTCTTATAACAACTTCAGTTCAGTTCCATCTTGGTTGGGAGATTTGAGGAGCCTTCGCTACCTTGATATCTGCAATAATCAGATCACAGCCAGAATGGAAATTTTTGTGGCACAAATTTTAAGAAACATGTGTGATTTACAAATATTATCGATTGGAAATAGCAATCTTCAAGGAGAAGCATTTGATGACTTGGGTTTTTCTGGATGCACCAACTATGAAATAGAGCGACTGGACTTGAGGAATAACAAATTCAACGGCCATATACCATCTTGGGTAGGGCATCTTGAAAAGCTTCAATCCCTTGATCTTTCGTATAATTTTTTTTCTGGCAATATTCCTCAAAGTCTTGGTCAACTTGTAAATCTTATAACCCTTGATCTCTCAAGTAATTCTTTAAGTGGAAACATTCCTCAAAGTCTCGGCCAGCTTGTGAACCTACATGGCCTTGACCTTTCGAATAATTCTCTCAGTGGCAATACCCCTCAAAGTCTTGGTCAGCTTGTAAACCTACAAGACCTTTATCTCTCCAGTAATTCTCTCAGTGGCAATATCCCTCAAAGTCTTGGTCAGCTTGTAAACCTACAAGGCCTTCATCTCTCCAGTAATTCTTTAAGTGAAAACATTCCTCAAAGTCTTGGTCACCTTGTAAACTTACAACAACTTTATCTCTCAAGTAATTCTTTTAGTGGAAACATTCTTCAAAGTCTTGGTCAACTTGTAAACCTTGAAGGCCTTGATCTCTCAAATAATTCTTTTAGTGGCAGTATCCCTCACAGACTTTGTCACTTTGTATATCTAACAAGCATTGATCTTTCCCGTAACAATTTCTCTGGTGAGATTCCAAACTGTTGGAGAGATAATACATCATTTAAATTGGTAGAAATAGACTTTTCATTTAACAAATTGTCTGGTGCTTTTCCAATCTCAATGGGAAATCTTTCATCATTGCGTTGGTTGCATTTGAACAATAACAATCTTCAAGGGAATCTTCCATTGACTTTGGAAAATCTGAAGAAATTGAGAATTTTAGATTTGGGAGAGAATACATTTTTTGGATGTATACCGCCATGGACTAATAATACTTTTGCGATGCTGCAAATTCTGAGGTTACGGGATAACATGTTGGATGGTAACATTCCTTCAAATATGTGTCAACTCCAATCACTCATGATTTTGGACCTTGCAAGTAACAATTTAAATGGATCAATACCTACTTGCATTGGCAATCTTACCGGAATGACTTCCAAAGATATCGATGATAGCGCTTATATAATGAAACCATTAGACTTTGTTCAAATTTATCAGTATCTTGTACATAATAATACTGATCAAATGATCACCGATATCATGGAATACCATGAAATTGAAGATGAATGGTTAGGTCAGCATGTGGAACAAGTCATGAAAGGAAGAGAATATGACTTTACTAGAATCTTGCAACTTGTGGTTAACTTGGATTTTTCAGAAAACAACTTGGTTGGATCAATTCCTATTGAATTATTCTCGCTCAACGGATTGATAGGATTGAACCTTTCATGCAATAATTTGAAAGGAGAAATTTCAGAGATCATTGGGAATATGAAATCCCTTGAATCATTTGATCTCTCTCATAACCAAATTTCAGGCACAATTCCAAAGAGCATGTCCAAGCTAACTGCATTAAGCCATTTGAACATGTCATACAATAACCTTTCAGGGCCAATTCCAACTGAAAATCAATTCTTGACTTTTAATGATCCATCCATTTATTCTGGCAACCCTTATCTTTGTGGGATCCCACTATCAAATAAGTGCCAAGGTGTTGATACTCATCAAGTTCAGGAAACCAAAGAATTGGAAGATGAAAATGATTCTGAAAAAGTGTGGTTTTATTTTGTCATAGCAGCTGGGTTTGTCGTTGGCTTCTGGGGAGCTATTGGGACTTTGCTGTTGAAGAAGAGTTGGAGATATGCTTGTTTCCGACGAGTGGAAGATGTAGCAAATGAGATATATGTCTTCACTGCAATAAAACTAGCAAAGTTGAAGAGGTTGTTCACAAATCATGTCCATGGTTGATCTTTGTTGTTATGTGTGTGGCTTTCTTATATCTCTTGTTATTAGTATCATGTAATGTTTCAGTATGTGTGTGACAATAATATCAATAAAGAGTCATTTACTTATATTGTGTTTATCTTCATGATTTCATTGAGTAGAATTGAAATGATGATCTCCATGCTATTGTGTGGAATAGAATGTAGTGTTTTATAACAAAAACCTTGTGTGAATAGTCAATTGAGGTGAAATGATCCACATTGAAATTTGGGCTTCAATGGACAAAGGCCACCTAAAACAGATTATGAAAGGGGAATCCCCCAACAAAGATTGTGAGCTAATGTTGCTATCAATATTCATATCTACATACACACACATATAAACTTTTTGCCAAAATCATTGGTACTTTGAACGGCAACTAAAAATTAATTTTTAAATAAAAATGTAACAAACTCAAAAACTTGTTTTGCTTTTTGAGAAAATATCTTCATCTAACGACGAAGCCAGTGATGATATTAGGCGGTGTATTTAGGGTGTTTATTATGTTAGTGAATGAGGAAGTAGTAGTAAAAATGAGCTGAAGGATGAGCCGACAACGACAAGAAGGGAATAATAGCTAATATTGCCTCAAATCTTAAATATAAGATCTATTTAACTACTTTGATTAAATTAAAAATGTTAGCTTTGCTCCTTAGTATATTGTGTTTTCTCTAAAACACTTCAATCATCTTTCCCTAACCCTTTCCCCCATCTCTTACTTGATTATTGTTAGAAGAGCACTAATAAGAGCAATTTGGGAAGTAGATTACAAAAATTAGATTAAGATCCTATATTTATGACCAAGACTAACTCCCAAAATAGGTCTTATATTTAGGATCGAAGGAAGTAATAAGTTTAGTCAAAATGTCATTATAAAGCAAACGACCTTTTTTTTTCTAGAGAAGAAATCAGTAAATTAGGTAGTATTACTAGAAAGAAAGAAATTTAAAATATAATTGTTTGAAGCAAAATTAAATCAATTAATTAATTACGAAAGAATATTTTCATTCATATTCAGCCCTATATATGTATATCATATCATTTCTTACATTGACAATATGATTATAGTGTTATATTATTAAAAATTGACACCAAATATAACTTTTTATTTAGCCGGTCAAGTCAACTGTAAATGACTAAATTAGTCCTCAAAGTTTTCATTCATGAGTAATACTTCGGATGTTTTTAAGGGTTAAATGTTCTCCCGAAAGTGTTGACACAAAGCAATGTTGTCCACAAAGTGTTTCATTGTAAGGATTCAAGGTTCTACCTTAAGTATTTAAATAGAGCATTAATGCCCCAAATGTTTTTTTTAGGGTTCAAAGCTTTTTCCAAGTGGAGTAATCCTATGCTGTATGCTGTGAAAATTAATTAAGGATTTTGATTTCTATTTAACCTTTCAAGAATCAAGGAGTCAAACCCTCCCAAGGAATTTCCCTTCAAAATTGAACAATTAAATCACAGTATAAAATATATAAATAGACACAGTTGTTTAGCTCAAACCCTTGTATAAGTCTTTTTTTTTTATTGTGTTAAATCGTCAACTTATGTGATTATATGATGCTTATTCATAATTCATAGATACTACTCCATCTTTCTTAATATAGGAATTAATTGACTTTTCTGAAAATCCTAAAAAATTTAAATAAATTACTTATAAATTAATTTACCTAAATTGTTTCTATAAAGTAGTTTGTTTGACCTATAAGCTAATATGTAATATGTAATATACCATACATGTTATGATAAGTTTTATTTAGCTTGATTAATCTCTAAAAAAATGTCAACTAGATCTTATATTAAAGATTGAAATGAGTATCAATTAGTTGATAAAAACCCTTCTAATACACACACAATAACTCGATTTTTTTTCCTTTCCCAAGCAATATCCAGTCGTTACTTGCACCTTAGGTGCATACAATAAAATAGTAGCAACTAGCAACAATGATCCTATCCAACCAACTTAAACACGTTATTAAAACTAAACTAACATTATAGAGAAATCACACCACACATACACTCGCAAGTTTCACAAGAGTGATTATTTATATGATTAACTCCTTAATTGAGCACTCCCAAAACGGAATTGAATTAGCATCGGTTATACTAATAAATACACGATAAAATAAATGAACAAATAAAGGGACACAGGTCCTTCAAGCTAAGCCTAAATCAGCCTAATTCAACCAAATAAGAATGATTTGTGAGATTCTACATCTACCTAGAAGCCCTTCTTTCAACTTAACAATCATTCAAGCTATAAAAACCTTCCTTCTCAAGTTTAGCATCCAAAAAAGGGTAAGTTTTCTTTTTATAATTATTAAAATATGATAGGACAATATTCACTTGTTCATTGTATCTGAGGAATTTCATATGACACAACAGCAAAAGTAGGGATTCAGGTGTCAAGGGATGAATCTCCTAGCAAGTAGCTCAATGTTCCACTAGAAATCCATAAAAAAGCACATAAAGCAACAAGAACCGGCAAGAATCGGAAGATTCCCCTTCCTTTACCTGCTATCTTCACAATTGCAGTTTCATTAGCAACGGCAACAACGGCTATGAAGAGCTCACCGAATGGGGTTTATATCGGAGTAGTGCCACCTCGAGTCTGCTCTCCAAGAAATTAAAACCCGAGGGGATAGTGGAAGCTAACCCTAGGTGTCAATCTCAAGGAGCCTAGAGTAATTTGATTCCCAATAGCTAATATGCAAACTTGAAAAAGCGGGTAAAAAGCATTTTTTGTTTGGTTTTAGTATGAAGTTTGATATGAAAATGTGGTGTATTCAAAAGTCAAAGATTGGATTTAAAAAGTGAGATTTGGATGAAGATGGGATAAAGATCATTCTTGATGAATGAAACTTCGAGAATCATTGCTTCTAAAGTTTTTTAGGGAGTTTAGTTGATTTTCTATGAACCCTAGAGGAATCCCTCTAGGCTAGGCTTAGGTTAACTTAATTAATGCTGGAACCCCGCGCATCACTTAATTTAACCCAAGTTGATTAAGTTCAAAATCAAGAAATAATTAATTATGCAAGACTTTTAGATCCACAATTTGGGCCACCCCACAATTGCTCTAAATTTCTCTCTAAACCCTAATCCATTAATGGCCACCCATACAATAAATTAAGGCCAAAATAGTGTTCGCCCAATGTCTCAACACAATCAATTAATTCTTATGCCATCTCCCTCAAGCAAATAACTTAACACTTTTAATCCACTAACCAAGCCACCTTGCGTTAGCACATAGTTTTCACAAAGACAATAATTGTAATACCTGGACTTTTACTACTATATTATAGCCTTTTAATTGAATTATAACCACTTTCTAATGTCAGAAGCCCAAAAATACGTAAAAATTTAAACTTTTCTTTTAAAACATTAGACCAACCCTCTGTTGGTTGGAATGGGCTTTTCAGACAAATTGAAACAACTTAAAACTCTTTATAAAATAAAGTGGTTACTAAAACAATTAAAAGTACGCTAACCCTCTCGGGGTAACTATTCTTAAAGCATAATACTTAAGAAAATTTAAATCTCTTAATAAATTTATACAATTCTAATGTTTATACTTTCTACTGATAATTTAATTTTACATCATATACAATAATCTTACTTTTCAAATTATAAAACTTAATTTCTTCATCTAGTCTTCTTCTAGCATTCCTGCCTCATCTTAATCATCTCACTATCTCCCAGCTAGATTCTTTCAAACCTGCGTTACTGAAAAATGTTTGGGGATGGGGGTGAGATTGGTAATCCCAATAGCAGTTTCTTTCATTAACTTATATTATCATGCTAGCATTGACATGTATACATTTCATAAACCTGAACAAATAAAACAATTATACATACTTCCTGCGCTCAATCTCTACCAGCCACTATTAACAATATATTCGTTAACTAGTGGAGGCCTCACCTGCAGGATTTCTCGTTATAACATTTAAAGTTATAACTAACTGATCTGGCAAAGGGGGAGCGACCCACCTAAGCCTGGAGTACTCCATAAATAACTATGCAGGAATTAACAAGGCTCATCACCTTCATGCATAATGTAAATTTGAAACAGATATTACAAAATAATACATGTAATTTCTTTACTGTAATGAAATAAACTGCTACCTGGATACCAGCACTTAATCCTTAGCTGACTCTTTCCTTTCACCGAGGATCCACCTCCATTATCTTTTCCTATAATTAGGTATAACATATATCATATATTAATATCTGTTCTTATTTCTAATAATTTGACGCCTCTCACGATCATATATTTCTACTTATAATTCTACCCTTTCCCTTTCTAATATATGTTTAAATCTTAATCTCTGATTTAATTATTAATCACACAACCATTCATAGGCATTTTTCAATGATTAATCAATACACATATTTACAAACACATTCATAAAAACATCCTAATGATTTGATATCAACTTTATATCATATATTAACATACATAACAACTTACTTTACCTAATTAAATTCAATAGGTTTAAAATAAATTTCTATTAATTATATTTTTCTTCCACATTACTAATTATTTTCTACAACTCAATCTGTTATAATTAACTCGATCATTTTAAAATCAAGAAGTCTTTTAATTATTTTATTTCAATTAATCTTTCTTATTCTCAATGTTTGACTAATAATTTTATAAAACTTTTCTTTAAAGATTATAGTCATTCACGCACACAAGTACACACCTAAATATTTATATATTCATTTCCTATTTATTACAAAGTTTCAAAAATAATAAATCAATCAATAGTGTAAACCAAGCCCATTTACTTCATTTATTAAAGAATACTACAAATCAAATCATTAATCAACAATATAAATCAAGCCCATTTACTTTTACCATGAAAACAATTAATTTTAAATTTTGTTATCATCCATAACTCATCAAACAATACATACTACCATATTATCCAATATTCAAATCAGAAGAATAAAATCAATCAAGCAACTTCAATCACGCCCCAAACCAACTGATTAACAAAACTATTTAAATCATTATTCTTATTGAATTTCTAAAGTTCCCATATTTATCTCTATATAATAAATTCTTAAGCTTTTCTTTTAATTTCAAATCTTCTACCATTTAATTAGCAAAAGGACTTATGTATATAACATTTAAGTTCGTAAAGAACAACTTCCCTTTTCAATTCACAATTAATAGACTAACCTAATCAAATATGAATTTCATCATAATAGAGTCTTATTCACTATCAAACACAGCCCAATCGACCATATTAACCTCGTCTAGCCATAATTCACAGAATTCTAATACATTGAAGTTTCAGTTTCACTACATTCACAAATTAGATATCATCTGTTAAGGTACATCAACAAAGTAGAAGATTTTAATCCTAAACAACAATTCCTAATTCCTAAAATAGAACATACTATCATTCTTGTTCCTTATTCTCAGGCCCTAAGATTCTCATATCCATATATATATTCTTACCAATATTAAAGCTTCAATTAAGCATATAATATCAACAATTTCCCTCCTCCCCTATCAATGAAACCGCATGGCAGAACATCCCATGAAAAGGAAGAAAGTCTGAATAAATTCCAAATACAATCAATCAGACATAAATTTCAGAATTTCACATACTTTTATGAGAAATTTAGCATATGAAACCATAAACAAATTTCATTTCTATTTCTTCCATTTCTTCCTATCATCACCGACACCTCAACCAAAACATATATTTCTTATTAAATTTGTATCCAAATCATACCTCTTTAAATTACCAAGATTAACTCAACCATTTACTCATATACAAAATTCATAATTCCGTATTCTTAATCCTTTGGTTATCACAAAGCAGAGCAACCAAAGCACATACAATCACATAAGCCAGCAAAACAACAGAGCAACAAATAACAAACTCCACCAGCCCATGATCAGTAACAATAACATCACACACATATCACTCTTACAAGAAATTCCCTTTTTAATTTCAAGCATCCTAAATTAGAAAATCAGACATTCAGGACATACTCCCTTCAATAAATTTTCTTATTCATTATCACAATATCTTAGCTCATATGTACACAGTATTCAAGAACAGAGGTACCAGAAAATTGGTCCTCAAACCCCACGGCCAACGCAGAACAGGAACAGAGAATAAATTCCAATCAACACAACAATTAATCAAATTAATCCCATTTCAAATTAATGAAAACAAAGCACTAGCAAAGAGCAAAGAAAGAACAAGAATCAGCTGGACAGAGGGCACAGTTCGGCCAGAACTGAACAAGAATACGAATCATTCAAAACAATCAATAATAAATACATTTACTCCAATTTAGACTAATCAGAGCACAGCATCAGTGAAGAACAGAAGAGAAAGAACAAGAAATTCGAAGGAACAGAGGAAAGGGAAACAGAAACGATGAACCAGAAATTTCAACACACAAAGCATTATATGACCTTAAAATCACTCCTAATCACGGTCAATTAAGTGTTCGATCATTAAACACCCAGAAATCACCAAGGAGGGCGACGGATGAACAGTGCCAAGATTGGGGTTTTTTGATTAATCTGACCAAACACTCTTCCCTTCCCAAATTCGTTCTTGGGGTTTGTTAATCGGACCCTAGGCTTCATTTTAATGGATTCAAGAACTCCAAAAACCCCTAAAATCCGAATCAATCCCCCCCAAAATCTCGCTCGAATCGGACCAGAGAAGAGGGAAAACGAAGGGAAGGAACTCACTCAAAGCTATGCCGAGCTTTCCTTGAACGTCCGCCGCCGTGAACCGCCGTCCTCGCCGCCGATGATCACTGGAACCAGAGGAAGCCCGAGAGTGGCGTGAGGAAACGAAGGAACCAGAGGGAGACGGGAATGAGAGAATGAGAGAGTGAGTAATATATAAGGGTTGAGGGGAAATTTCAACTTCTGACCCCTAATACTTTCTTCTTTTCAATTTAATCCCTGAAATAAACTTTTTATTATTTTCAGTTTAGTCCCTTTTTCAGAAAATAATTTTCTAAAATTAATTCTTATATCATATTAAAGATTTTCTTACTCATATATTTCTTTGAACCTCAAAATAAATTTTCTAAAGTTCTCAAATTAAAATTTATCTTCTAATTATTTTTCTTTATTATCTAATAAAAATAATCCTTATAAATTACTAAAATTACCTAAAACATCATATATTTATTTTTCAATGCTTTTTAATATTTTACTAACATTCCCAAAAAAAACTAAATAATTACTTATATCTATTTTAAAAATTTGGGGTGTTACAATAATAAAACTATGAACTCATAAATTTTATCAAACTCAAAGTTAATAAATAGCAATGTCAAGCATTTGAACAAGAAGGAAATAACATAAACATAGTTCTAACCCCAATACAATATGCAAAATTGAAGCACACAACCAAGTGCCATAAATATACTCCTAGAACCCTAGAAAAGCATAAATACAACAAATGGAAGACGGATTAGAACTAGAAAAACTCCCCTATTCAAGCTTCAAGCTCATCCCTTGGCTCTCACCACCAAGAATGGTGGAGCCTCGCTGCTATTCTCCATGGAAGAACCAACAACAAGGAAGGAAGGTGAGGAAGCCATGGATGGAGGAAAGGAAAAAGAGGAAGATGAAGATAGAGATGGAGAAGAGAGAGCTAGGGCTTTGGGGGTGTGTATGTGAACCTAATTTTCCCTAATGGGATTTAATTTTTGAGTTTTATGTCTCCCAAGTCGGGTCAAGTGAGTAGGTATCAAGTTGGATCCGAATCAGACCCAAAAGCGTGAGCTAATATCTGCAGAATTCGCGTAGCTCACCGCGGGCTCGCCGTGGCGAGTCCGCGGTGAACTGAAGTGGTCTCTGGAATTTCTAGGGGCCTGCTCACCGTGGGCTCACCAAGGCGAGGCCACGGCAAGCTCACTTCTTTTCTGCTTCTTGGGAGTCCATTCGCCGTGGCAAGGCCACTGTGAACTCAAGTTTCTTCTGCTCCTTTTTTGGCCTTCTTCTTCGTCCCTGGGTCCGATCTTTTGGTCATTAGCGATCCTGCAAGTGGAAATAAGACTAAACAAGGATCAAATAACCCTATAAACCAATTCATACAAATTGATCTACAATTATGGCCAATTAACCATAATCTAACACTAATTTCACCAAGAGTCTAAGTTATATGTTAAGCATTATTGGACTAATATCGTATCTCAATCTTGTTAATTGCCTCAAATTAAGCATATAAAAACATTACAAATAAGAGATTTGTCAGGCTATGCTTGCCTGTTTCACATTATCTCTAACCCTACTAAAGCTAGACACGCGCTCAATGGCTCGATTTGCATTTTCAGCGACTGATGAAGGAGTGGTAGGTATTGACTTAAGGAAGGCTGAGAGAGTAGAAGATAATCTAGTTGTAGAATCATGTCTCACACTGCAGCTTTCATTACGAATACCTTCGGCGGGCAAGCTCGCAGATTCATAACTCATACCTAAACATATGACCAGAAACTAGCTTATATTAGAAATCATCTGTGTTGTTTCTTTTTAATTTTTAATTTTTTTGGGTTATATAAGTGCCACATGAAATAAAGCTCAAGTCACATTAATGTTAGAGAAGATGCCACAACACTAATAGTCGAGGAAGGTTTCTTCCACGTATTAAAAGGGAATCAACTAATGGAAGACAACTTCAAAGAGTTCAGATTAAATGATATGTGAAGCTTGCATCTCTATTCAAATCAAAGACACTAAAATCATTATTTGGAAGTTGAGTTAGACCACCAACACTGTTTGTGATGCCAATGAATGTACCTGAGGTTGATGAAGAGAAGGAAACATTGGGATGTTCTGATGGACTCATGATCTTCCTTTCATGATGCATCTAGAGTTCACTTTGTCTGCGTTGCCTCCAAGGGGTAGAGACTGATAATGCTGATTCACAACATTACTGTCAAAAGTATTCATATAAGGATGTGAAACAGTTCCTTGGTCAATGTGCCCCATGTCACGAAGAAACATTTATCTTTGCATCATGGAACAAGCCAAATGCACTTAATCCATCTTCAAACTCCAAAATCTCCAAAGGATTTTCTATTGTGGGCAATGTTGGTTCGGGATCAATGTGATCATTCATTTCCAAGAAGTCGTCCTCATGAAAGAGAGGCTCCTCTACTTGAACATTAAGACTAGAGGTAACTTCAGGTGCTTCAGAAAAATGCACGGGAGAGGTAACTGATTGGGTAGGGTCATAGTAGTGATCACTTGAATGAAATATTTTGATTCGCTCAACAAATGCCACCTCCTTAGAAATTTGATTCGCCACCACACTTTGTGTTTCTTCAACAGCAACCTGTAATGGATGATTATACAAGACAGAGTTAATGAAAAATCATGCCAAAAAATATCATGTAGCAACCAACAAAAATTATATTAAAAGAACCACTAGTTACTAAACAGTCATGCCGAAATTTAACATGTAACAGTCAAGCAACCATAAATTGTTCAGAGAAATAAAATAGTTTGGCCAAGTAAAAGGGAAGATGACAGCCACAATCACATATTCTCTTAATCCCAGTCAATGGTCTTTTCTTCATGCTCAAAGTCTTATATAGTGTCATAGCTTTAACATATCTTTACTAAGTGACAAATCTCTGATTTGTAATGTTTTTATATGCTTAAATTGAGGCAATTAACATGATTAAGATGCAAGTTTTGGTCTGATAATGTCAAATTGAATATACCAAAATCTCAAGGAAAATGAGTGTAAAATTAGGAGTAATTAGCCATAGTTGTAGATTAATTGTACTAATTAATTTATAGGACTATTTGATCTTGGTTTTATCTTATTTTCACTTGCAGGGTTGCTCAGGACCAAAAGATTGGACCTGGGATGAAGAAAAAGGCCAAACAAAGAGGCAGAATTGAAGGCACCTCGTCGCGGCTAGTCAGACGGCGAAAGGAGCCCCCAGAGGTCGGAAAGGAACCTTGATCGCCGTGGCCTCGCCGCGGCGAGCCAAGCCACAAAGCTCTAGAACCAAACCTTGCTCGTTGCAGCTTCGCCGGGGCGAGCCGACGGCTAACGAACGTATTCTGCAGAATTTTCAGTCGCGTTTTTGGGCCTGAATTGGATCCAACTTGATACCCACTCACTTGACCCGACTTGGGGGACATAAAACACGAAAGATACACCCCATTAGGGCATATTTGGTCCACATTTCACACCCCCAAGCCCTAGCTCTCTCTTCTCCATCTTCATCTTCATCTTTTTCACCTTCTCCTTCCTTCCATCCATGGCTTCCACTCGTTCCTCTCTTGTTGTTGGTTCCTCCATGAAGAGTAGCAGCTAGGCTCCACCATTCTTGGTGGTGGGAGCCAAGGGATGAGCGTGGGTGTTTTGAATAAATTAAATCGAAGCTTAGGTATCATAAAATAGTTCTCCTAAAGAAATTAGAGCATACATGAAAGGTTTTGGCTAGAATCCTAATTTGTTCCGTTTTGCTACTGTTCATCACCGAAAAATCTTCAGTTCCCACCTGCAGCTAATTAAACTAGTGATCTAGAGTATAATTGAGTATCTTAAAGTAATTTTATTTGTTTATAAGTTTGATTTGGAAGTAGATTGATGTTGCATGTGATTGGGATCTTCTTTTTGGAGTCAATCGGAATATAGGGAGGTTGTGGTTTCAGTCTTATGTACATGGATTCTCTGAAATCATTGTTAGGAATTTGTTAAATAAGAAAGAAGAGGGTGTGTGGATGTTCTTGCATTTCTTGGTTGGAGTGTTAAGTAATTTTGTTAAGATAGGCAGTTTTTCAGATTTCAATCCTAGTCAAATAAATGGGAGAAGACGAGTGTGTATATTTGTGTGACCAAGAAGCTTTATCTTTTGGTGGTTGTGTGTGCGTAAGTGCGAGTTAGATATGAAAGAATCTTATGGTTATATTATTATATACATAGATGTGATATAAGTTTTGGTGCTGGTGATATATAGAAGGAAGAAAGAAAGTTGGAAGTCACATATAAAATGATTTCATGAGGTGCTATTTGGTGTTTGTTAAAATTAAACCAGAACATTCAAGATGATGTGGGATTAAAAGTGGATTGTGAATACAGAAAATGAAACTGAGTTTATAAGTTAATCAAAAGTGTTGAGATTTGAAGATTTGGGGCTAATGAACTGATTTAATGTTCTGATTCATATCTCTAATTACCAAGTAATTGTCATAGAGACAGATGATTGGAGTGTTTGAATTTTTAAAATGGGACTAAAGTAACTGAATGCCAAAGAAATTTTTTGTTACAAAAGCTAATTAATGGCATTTTCATGGTTGATAATGGCATTTTCAGAGAGGGGGTTTCCTGATTTTGCTAATTTTGGATTTCTAAAATCTCTTCGCCTTCGCTCAGTTATGTAAGTTTGATTTTTGTTTTTGTTTTTGTTTGGCAAATGAAATTGCTGCTGTTCTTCATTTTGTATTTTGGGTTTGAGATTTTGATTTGGTTCTGATTTTGTTCAGATGCTTGTGTCCTGAACCATAATCCAGATCAACTTCTGAATTTTTGAAGGCTAATGGAATAAACTATCAAATTCGGATTGACGCCTTTAAGGTTGTTTTGTTTCTGGTCTTAATTCCCCCCTACGATCCTTTATTTCCTTCACCGTTTCAAGGCATAAATTCTGTCAAAATCAATATCCTGCTCATTCCAGACAGAAGTTTGTTTTTTTAGTGCAGAACTAGATCCCTGATCAGAATCATATGGGTTCTCTGGGATCAACACCTCTAACTCCTCGTCTCTATTACCTTTTCTAGAATTTCAAGAACCATTGTTTCCTTCACTGCCATTGCTAACATCAGTGCACAAGGTTAGATAATTCTCTGATTTGTTTTTGGTGCTGTGGAAACATTTATGACAATCTGCAGATAATTCCCCTTAATTGCACTTGGCGCTTTAGGAGAGCCAAATCCCTCATGCTGTGCTGTCTATCTTTAGTTTTCATTTTGTTTGCATGGTGTCAAAGTTAACGGGGGAGCTTTTAAAGATAATGATATACTTCCAATTAAATTTGGATATAAAGGGATAAAAACAGAAAAATAAATAAAAGGACATCAAATCATTAAAGATTCTATTCAGATACCAAATTAGCAGTTTAACATGACTTTGCTTGGTGCCGGCTGTTTGTGGGACTTTGAAATCTCAGTTCCTGGAAGTTTTACATTGATGCAGCTCACTAATTCAGATTCTTTGCAATTTTGTTAAAAAATCAAAATATCCCCCCTCCTTACACACACACACACACAGAAAATTTGCAGAGCCTCCCATGACTTAAAAGCGAATGGAATAAGATTCTATCAATATGACAATGCAGTTAATTGGTGACCTTTGAATGTAGACTTTGAATCTTCTAAAACTATATTTCTTTGCAGGCATTTTGCTAATTAAGTTGTATGCTTGTCATGAACTTTTTTTTTTTTTTTATTGTAGCTCCTTTTCTTAATCAAGTAACTTCTGTGAACCTCTGCCGTGGCTTTCAAGCTGTCTAAGAGAAAACTTGATGAGAACCTGCAAATACTTCATAATTTACTTTTTGGAAAGCAAGCAAAGGTGAAGCACCTACCTAGGCTTTAATATTCCTTGGATTTCTTGTAGAGAAAAGTTCTTACTTTTCTTCTCTAATTGTCTGTGAACTCTAAACCTATGAATGTTCATTGAATTAACAACATGGTTTCCTTGCATGCTCAGACTTTAAAGAGGAATATTGGTCAGTTTTCTGGCTATGTGTGGGTTGAAAATGAGGTACATTTTTATGCTTGATTTTTTTTAACTCTTCTGGTGAATTGTAATGAGATTTATGTTTAATACTCTCTCTATCCCTTATTATAAGAGCCAAAGGTAAAATCACACAGATTAAGGAAATGGTTGAGAAAAATAAATATGTCTGGAATAATTTTGTTTTCTCAAGTTTGTCCTTATTTATGTAAGAGAGAGAAATGTGATAATAGTGTTATAAATGAGTATAAGAGACAATGTGAATAGAGAGAATAATGATGGGTAAAATGAGAAAAATCTCATTAAATACTTTGACAAATTGTGTTAGCCTTTTATAAAAAGGGACAAAACTATTCAAATTTTTTGCTCTTATATATAGGGACGGAGGGAGTTTATATTTTTCCTAAAAAATTTCAATGTCTCGGGCTGTTTCTAATTTGTACTTGTGATGATAACTTTTTATACCTGGTATAAACTCAGAGTGAAGGTAAAGGAAAAGCTTGATAAGTATGTGAAAGAAAAGTTGGTGGTTTCTTTTTTTTTTTTTACCTTTTTCCTTTTCTGGTATACTAGGGTACATGGTTGTTAATTTTTCTTTAAGTATATAGTAGTTAACATGTAGTATATAATAGTTAGTTAAGTTGAATGCTTATTTTAAATGTATTTGATATCTGAATATATGGCTTTTTGGTGTACATATGCATCGAAAATGTATATAATTTTCAAACTGATGCATACATGAGATAGTATTAAAAATTAATTTTTTTTTAAAAAAATAACCTATTGCAGTCGTTGTAGGTAATCTTTTTTTAAAAAAAAACACTATTGCTGCGCTTTTTTAAATAAGTGTCGCATTTGGTAGGATTAACGCTGCATTTTGTGTGATAAGCGCCGTGATAAGCTTGCCTATTGTGGCACTTATTCAAAAAAGCGGCACTTTTACCTATATTAAGCATCTTTTGCTAAAGACCTTAAGCCCAAATAAGTGTCGCGATAGGCTTTTGTGTAGTAGTGATTTTTCTAAAATGATTATATAAATGCTACTACTTACTATAATTTGATGCATTATTGGAAAATGAAATTAAAATGAAAAATTAAACGGAATAGGAAATTTTATTAAACAAAGAAAAAACATTTTTTGCAAGGATAATGTGAAATAGAGAAAGTTTCAATTTTTTTAACGACCTACTGGCCCATTTTTCTTCCTATACTCAAAATGCAGCTGGCTTAACTATGTCGAGGGCAAAAAAGGTTGGCTCAACTATCATTGTAATTTAATCATATTCAAACTCAGTTAAAAAAGAGTAAAATACACCGAACTCCGTTATATCTTGCCTTAATTACGCAGACCTTACCTTTATTTTAAAAACATATAGTTTAGTTCAATACTTTAACATCATTAAAAATATCTGAAAAGATTCTAAAAATTTGATTTTCAACCTTAATAAATATTTAATTTACTGTTCTACTCTTCAGTCTGATAAATCCCTACATTTTAGGAGTATTATAGTTTCTTTGGATTCATAAATTCCATTCCTAATGTAAAACTAAGTAATTAAAACTTAATTACAAATTCAATTTTTTTTCTTTTACTAAATGTTTCACTAGTTAAATGTGTTGGCAATTTGTAAAAAAAAATTATGTTTTTTATTGAGAAAAATATATCTATTTAATAATTATGAATTATTTACCAAAAAAAAATAAATTTAAATGAATTATATAGTCTAATAAAATTTTATAATTTTTACAGTAGTATGAATTAAAAGATAACAAAAATGCGTTTTAGAAATTTAAAATAAATATTTTTAGTCAATATATTTAAAAATTTAAATTATGAAAGTTTATTATTTAGATAGAAATTAATAAATTTCTTAGAAATTTTGAAATTATTTTTGTGTTTGTTCTCTTTTATATATTGATAATATGATGGTGCTGGGTTAAGTGTATACAAGAAGTATTTTGGCGGTATACTTAAATGTTATGTTCAATTTTTTTTATATCTTTACATTTTATAAAGTAAAAGGATACATAATTTAATCATCCTTTATAAACAAGAAAAAATTCCTTATTATATATAATTTATTTGTTAAGCTGATCTGACATTGAATGTTTGCAAGAGGAAAAAATAATCATGTTGTCTTGCTGAATATAAAATAAATTTTCTTTTCAATACATAAAAACTAGATATAATTATATTGTTTTATATCTTAATGTTTATTGTTTTTCTCTTTTTCATTAGGTGACTAAGTCTGATTGTAAAACACGTGACGTGTTCAATAGGGAGAACCGAACCTAAAAATTGGTGTTGGAGTAACCTTATGAATTTTATGATTGTATCAATATGTATGTTTCCCGTAGATGACAGGCACAAGAGCTCTATCTTTGTACGAGGTAAAATCCGCAAAGTTATCGTCATAGGCCTTCTTTGGTCATAGTTTAACTTTTTCTATTTTTGGCTAACATATATGTCTGGTATTTTAAGTTTATATCAAATTCTAGTCTTGTCTCCTAAATTTATAGTGTATTTTCAGTTAATTTAACACCGTTAGTTTAACTGACAGAAGAATATTTTGCTAGATAATTTAAATTATGACTCTGCAATATTAATCCCACATAAACGAAGCATGCTTAAACTTTCAATCCTTTAAGGTTTTGGTCACTAATTAAGTGCAAAATAATTTTTTTAATTGATTATGGGGTGTTTCCAAGCACCTCCTTAAATGAGAAAACATATATGTTAGCTAAAGATCAATTTTGATTGTAACTTTGTCGATTCGAAAACTTACAAAATATGGTGCTCTTTTACCAATCAACTACGGCAAACATAAATCCAAATAATGAATAGTCTCATTTATGCAGAGTATTGTGTGGAAAATTTTGAAGTTGGGATAATAGCAAAGAAGTTGGAATCTCATTGCACACGTTGCCACTAAATCATGTGGTTGTTTATTAGTCTACAATCAACTTACATGCAGACACCTATAGAAAGGCACATTCATTTTCTTTTTCATCATTATTACATGAATTTTGTTTTTGTTTCTTGACTTTTTTTCACAATCCTCGCAAGAATACTAACAAAGTAAATTGCTGTGTATAATTGCGTGGCTGTGAGGTGGGAAAGATGTTACATGTAGTTACTATGTATAGGGGCAATTTAGAAAAAAAGTGATAAAAATTAGAAAAATGTCTTATATTTAGGAACAAATATATCTCTCAAATTAGCTCCTATATTTAGGAACGAAGGAAGTAATATAATGGTGATGAGTAAAGTGGAAACAAGAAGTATTTTGATGATGTACTAAAATGTTATGTTAAAAATTTTTTATATTTCTACATTTTATAAAATAAAAGGATACATAATTTAATCATCCTTTATAAACAAAAAAAAATTCCTTATTACATATGATTTATTAGTTACTTTGACATAGGATGTTTGCAAGAAGAAAAAATAATCATGTTGTCTTGCTGGATATAACTTAATCATGGAAAGGTTATACATGGCCTTCTGCAATCATAACTGGTTGCATCTCTTTCCCTTTTCTCATGTGGACATTTTAGCAATTGCAGCTTCAGATCATAGCCCAATTTTTGTGAATACTGAAATTGAGGTTCCCAAGAAGCCATCTCTTAAGTTTGAACCTTTTTGGTATAAATTCCCTGATTGCCACAGAATCATTTCAGAAAGTTGGTGTAACAGTTTCCAAGGCTCTCCCAGCTTCATACTTCAATACAAATTACAGTCAACTTTGAAGGCTTTGCAAAATCTATTATACATTAAACAAAAAACCTTCCCGGCATTTCCTTTTGCTCTCTCCTGTTTGCTATTCTTGTACATGAGCCGTGTAGTTTTTGGTCAGCTCCTGACCCATTTCACTATTCATTAGCCGTCTAACTCCTTCTCTGGCTCCGTGCATACATTGTTAAATGCCACATTCGAAAGTGTCCATAAAATCTCTCACTTCAAGCTTCACACCTCGATGCCTTCATGCACTATTGGCTTGGATTCTGGCTACCAATATTGAAATGGAATCTTCCTCAATCTTAATCAGCTCCAACTGTGGCCTTATTTCCTTTTTCAAGAGAGGAGCAAATTTAGTGGGAGATGTCATTTCCCAAGACATTGAACGACTCTTACAGTCTTTCTCTATGGTGTACTTATTTAAGGACGCCTCTTTTTCTACATCTACCTTTAATGCTTTTTCCTTTCAATTCTCTAGTTGTGATTATTTCACTATTTAGTACTATTTGTTGTTTATCCTTTTTATTTAATGATAATTGTCCTTTTATAAAATAAAAAAAAATTAATGTTTAACACCATTAGTTAACCAACGGAGAAATATTAACCCAATGAATTTAAATTATGACTTTGCAATAAAATTAATGCCACAATAACAACACATGCTTAAATTTTCAATCCTTTAAATTTTTTGATACTCCCTCTGGTGCTAATTATAAGATCAAGTTGACTTTTTTTTGTGGATGTTAAATAAACAAATTAGATCACTAAATTATAACATATGCCATATGTAATTAGATTATAGGTTAGTTTATAAGTAAGATAAATCAAATTTGAGGAAAAAGATAAATATAAACAATTGAAAACAATTTATTTGAAAGGATAAATATAAAAAATTGAAAATCATTTATTTTGCATTCTTAACTTTTCTAAAAAAACCAGCTTAATCTTACAATTAGGATCGGAGGGAGTACTAATTAAGTGCAAAATAATTTTTTTAATTGATTATTTTTTTTGTGGGGGGGGGGGGTTGGTTCCCAAACACCTCCTTAAATGTGAAATCTTATAGAATGTTCGGTAAAGAATTTTGAATGTAGTTTTGTCAATTTGTTGGGATAATATCAAAGAAGTTGGAATCTCATTCCACACGTTGCGACTAAATCATGTGGTTGCTTATTAGTCTACAATCAACTTACATACAGACACATATAGAAAGGCACTTTCATTTGCTTTTTCATCATTATAATATAAATTTTATTTTCTTTTCTTGACTTTTTTTCACTAGCCTTGCAAGATTACTAACAAAGCAAATTGCTGTGTATAATTTCAAAATAAAGTTTAAAGAAAACCAAGAGTAAATTGTTGCGTGTTTTTTTTATGCAAGGGAATAGTTATGTTTTAAAAGTATACAACTCCTGAATATTATCTTTTACCATATATATAAGAGGAAAAAAAAACCTTGACCGCCTATTTCTTAGCCACAGAATATTATAAATACCAGTAGTGCATATTCTCCACTTATCACAAGAGATTCATCAGATAGAAAATTTAGTTGTTAAGCTTCTCTTTAACTATGGGAAGAAACGTATTTGCACTCCTTTTCCTAATGTTACTGGGGATTGCCCAATTAGGTTTCTGTGGAAGTTGCATTGAATCAGAGAAGCAAGCTCTTCTCAAGTTCAAAGCATCTATTCACGATGATCCATACGACCACCTTTCCTCTTGGAATCCCGAAACCAATTGTTGCAAGTGGGATGGCATAGCTTGTCACAATGTTACTGGTCATGTTCTCACACTTGATCTCAGTCACTATCACCTTGAAGCTAATGGTGTTGATCCATCTCTGTTGGAGTTGCGACATTTGATTCATTTGGATCTGAGCTGGAACGACTTCAATGGTACTTCAATTCCCCTCTTTCTTGGTTCTATGGAGCGGTTGAGATATCTTTCCATCTATTATGCTAATTTCACAGGAAAGATTCCCGCCAATTTTGGTGGAAACCTCACGAACTTACAGTCTCTTGATCTTAGCGGGAATGATGGTATGCACATCAATGACATGAGTTGGGCCTCTAAACTTGAGTCTCTACAATATCTCAACCCCACTTATGTCTACCTTGGAGAAGCTCACAACTTGTTCCAGGTACTTCACATGCTTCCTTCTTTGTTAGAACTCCAATTACGACATTGTGGACTTGGCAACTTATCCACTCCTCTTCCCCCCATTAATTTCACAAATAATGTTGGAGTTCAGTTCCTGAATCTGGCTGAAAATGAAATTGACGGTCGAATTCTTACTGCTATTCAAAACTGGACTTCTGTTGAATCCGTCTACCTCTCTTCTAACAATCTTAGTTCATTGCCATTGTGGTTCGGAGAGTTTAGGAATCTGATTTCTCTTGATCTATGGGGAAATGCACTTTCTGGACCCATCCCTGTTGCTTTGCGGAACTTGACTTCCATTAAAACCCTTGACCTTTCTTATAACAATCTTAGTTCAATGCCATTGTGGTTCGGAGAGTTTAGGAATATGATTTCTCTTTATCTAAGGGGAAATGCACTTTCTGGACCCATCCCTGTTGCTTTGCGGAACTTGACTTCCCTTCAATACCTTTACCTTTCTGATAACAACTTTACTTCAGTTCCATCTTGGATGGGAGAGTTTAGGAATCTGATTTTTCTTGATCTTTCGGGAAATGCACTTTCTGGACCCATCCCTGTTGCTTTGCGGAACTTGACTTCCCTTCAATACCTTGACCTTTCTTCTAACAACTTTAGTTCAGTTCCATCTTGGTTGGGGGAGTTGAGGAGCCTTCGCCACCTTGATATCTCCTATAATAAGATCACAGCTACAATGGAAGTTTCTGTGTCACAAATTCTAAGAAACATGTGCCATTTACAAGAATTATATATTGAAGATAGCAATCTTCTAGGAGAAGCATTTGGTGACTCCAATTTTTCTGGATGCATCAAATATGAAATAGAGGGTCTGTACTTGGGAAACAATAAACTCAATGGCCACATACCAACTTGGATAGGGAATCTGGAAAAGCTTCAATCCTTTTATCTTTTCAATAATCTTTTTGATGGAAACATTCCTCAAAGTCTTGGTCAGCTTGTAAACCTTCAATACCTTGATCTCTCGAATAATTCTTTCAATGGCAGTATCCCTCATAGACTTTGTCACTTTGTAAATCTAAGAAGCATTGATCTTTCCCATAACAATTTCTCTGGTGAGATTCCAGATTGTTGGGAAGATAAGGATCCATTTGGATTGACGGAAATAAACTTTTCATTTAACAAACTGTCTGGTGCTTTCCCCATCTCAATCGGAAATCTTTCATCATTGCTTTGGTTGCATTTGAACAATAACCATCTTGAAGGAAAGCTTCCGTTAACTTTGAACAATTTGAAGCAATTGAGAATTTTAGATTTGGGAGAGAATACATTTTTTGGAAGTATACCAGCATCATGGACCAATAACACTTTTCCTACCTTGCAAATTCTCAGGTTGCGAGATAACATGTTAGTTGGTAACATTCCTGTAAATATGTGCCAACTCAAATCACTCCAGATTTTGGACCTTGCAAATAACAATTTAAGTGGCTCAATACCCCATTGTATTGGCAATCTTAAAGGAATGACAAAAGATAGTGCTACCATTACCCTCTTCATAGATAGCTTGAGAGATGAATGGCGCAGTCAGGATATCATGCAAGTTATGAAAGGAAGAGAATTTGACATTATTGGGATCTTGCAACTAGAAGTTAACTTGGATTTGTCAGATAACAATTTGGTTGGGTCAATTCCTCTTCAGGTATTCTCGCTCATCGGATTGAGAAGCTTAAACCTTTCACACAATCATTTGAAAGGAGAAATTTCAGAGATTATTGGGAATATGAAATCCCTTGAATCCTTTGATCTCTCTCATAACCTAATTTCAGGCACAATTCCAAAAAGCATGTCCAAGCTAACTGCACTAAACTATTTGAACATGTCATACAATAACCTTTCAGGGCCAATTCCAACTGAAAATCAATTCTTGACTTTGAATGATCCATCCATTTATTCTGGCAACCCTTATCTTTGTGGGATCCCACTATCAAATAAGTGCCAAGGTGTTGATACTCATCAAGTTCAGGAAACCAAAGAATTGGAAGATGAAAATGATTCTGAAAAGGTGTGGTTTTATTTTGTCATAGCAGTTGGGTTTGTCTTTGGCTTCTGGGGAGCTATTGGAACTATGGTGTTGAAGAAGAGTTGGAGATATGCTTGTTTCAGACGAGTGGAAGATGTAGCAGACGAGATATACGTCTTCACTTCAATAAAACTAGTAAAATTGAAGAGGCTGTTAGCAAACCATGTCCATGGTTGATCTTTGTAGTTATGTGTGTGTCTTTGTTATATCTCTTGTTATTAGTATCATGGAATGCTTCAGAATGCGTGTGACAACAATATCAATAAATGGGTCGTTCGTTTACATATACTGTGTTTGCCTTCATGATTTCATTGAAAAGAATTGAAATGACATGGAGGTCTCTACGCTATTGTGTGAAATATAATGAAGTTCTTTATAACAAAGACCTTGTGTGAATAATCTATTGTGGTGAAATAATACAAAATTGTTATTTGGGCTTCGATGGGCCAAGGCCACCTAAAACTGATTATGAAAGGGGATTCCCCAACATTAATCTTGAGCTAATGTTGCTATCAATCGTCATATATACACACACACCTATAAACTTTTTGCCAAAATCATTGGTACTTTGAACGGCAACTAAAGATTAATTTTTAAATAAAAATGTGACAAACTCAAAAGCTTGTTTTACTTTTTGAGAAAATATCTTCATCTAATGACGAAGCCAGTGATGATATTAGGCGGTGTATTTAGGATGTTTATGTTAGTGAATGAGGAAGTAGTAGTAAAAATGAGTTGAAGGATGAGCCGACAAGAAGAAGAAGAAGGGAATGATAGTTAATATTTCCTCATGTCTTAAATATAAGATCTATTTAACTACTTTGATTAAATTAAAAATGTTAGCTTTGCTCCTTAGCATATTGTATTTTCTCTAAAACACCTCAATCATCTTTTATTAACCCCTCCCATATTTCTTACTTGATTATTGTTAGAGGAATGCTAATAAGAGCAATTTGGGAAGTAGATTACAAAAATTAGATTTAGGTCCTATATTTAAGACCAAAACTAACTCTCGAAATAGATCATATAATTAGGACTAGAGAAAGTAAAAGTTTGGTGAAAATGTCATTATAAACCAAACGATTCATTTTTTCTTAGACAAGAAATCAGTAGATTAGGTAGTATTACTAGAGAGAAAGAAATTTAAAATATAAATATTTTGAAGCAAAATTAAATTAATTAATTAATTGATTACGAAAGGAAATTTTCATTCATATTCAGCGCTAGCTATATATATATATATATGTCTCGTATCATTTCTTACATTGACTATATAATTACAATATTTTATTTTTAAGAATTGAGACCGAAAATAACTTTCTATTTAGTTGGCCAAGTCAACAAATGAAAATTGTATATTTAAAAGTTAAAGGACTAAAGCAGTCCTGAAAGTTTTCACTCATGAGTAATGTTTTATGTATGGTTTTTAAGGGTTGAATGTTCTCCCAAAAGTGTTAACACAAAGCATGTTGTCCAGAAAGTTTTTTATTATAAGGATTCAAGGTTCTACTTGAAGTATTTAAATGGAGCAATGATGCCCCAAATGCTTTTTTAGGATTTAAAGTTTTTCCAAGTGGAGTAATCCTGCGCTGTATGATGTGAGAATTAATTAAGGATTTTGATTTCTGTTTAACCTTTCAAGAATCAAGGATTCAAACCCTCGCAATGAATTTCCCTTCAACATTCAACAATTAAATCACAGTATAAAATATAAAAATAGATAGTTATTTACCTCAAACCCTTGTATAAAAAAAATTCAATTGTGTTAAATCGTCAACTTATGTGATTATATGATGCATATTCATAATTCATCAATACTACTCCATTTGTTTATAATATAAAAATTAATTGACTTTTTTTGAAAATCCTAAAAAAATTAAATAAGTTACTTATAAATTGATGTACCTAAATTGTTTCTCTAAAGTAGCTTGTTTGACCTACAAGCTAATATGAAATCTGATAATATACCACATATGTTATGTAAAGTACTTTATTTAGCTTCATTTTCCCCATGCATTCTCTTTCATCTTTATTATATATTATTTGTCACATTATCTCTCATTTTCTTTTTCTTTTTCTCATGCATTCTCTTTTATATTTATTAAGAAGGGTATAATTGAAAAACAAATCATATTTCTAACATAATTATTGCTTTTAACCAACTTTAGTAGTTTTCTTGATAAATGTACGTTAATTATTTGAAGCTTATATTTTGGGATGGGGGAGTATTAAGAATGAAATAAGTATCAATTAGTTGATAAAAACCCTTCTATTAAATATATGATAACTCGATTTTTTTCTTTCCCAAGCAATATCCAGTGATTACTTGCAACTTGGCTGCATACAATAAAATAGTAGCAACAATGATCCTATCCACCAATTTAAACACGTTATTAAAACTAAAACTAACATTATAGAGAAATCATACCACACACAAAATCGCAGGTTCCACAAGAGTGATTGTTTATATGATCAACTGCCCAAATTGAGCACTCCCAAACGGAATTGGATTAGCATAGGTTATACTAATAAATACATGATAAAATAAATGAACAAATAAAGGACAATACCTTCAAGCTAAGCCTAAATAAGCTTAATAATTGAACCACAAATAAGAAAGATTTGTGAGATTCTGCATCTACCTAGAAGCCCTTCTTTCAACTTAACAATCATCATTCAGGCTATAAAAACCTTCCTTCTCAAGTTTAGTATTCACAAGAAAGGATAAATTCTCTTCTTATAATTATTAAAATATGTAAGAACAATATTCATTTGTTCATTGAATCCGGGGAATTCCATATGACCCAGCAATAAAAGTAGGGATTCAGGTGTCAAGGGATGAATCTCCCAGCAACTACTCTCAATGTTCCCATAGAAACCCAAAAATCATCACATAAAGCAACAAGAATAGGAAGATTCCCCTTCCTTTACCTGTTCTCCTCACAATTGCAGTTTCATTAGCAATAGCAGCATCGGCTATGCTTACCTGCTTCACATTATCTCTCACCCTACTAAAGCTAGACACTTGCTCAAGAGCTCGATTTGCATTTTCAGCTGTTGATGCAGGAGTGGTAGGTATTGACTCAAGGAAGGCCCAGAGAGCTGAGGATAATCTACTTGTAGAATCTTGTCTCACACTGCTGCTTTGATTACGAATACCTTCGGTAGGCAAGCTCACAGATTCATAACTTATACCTAAACATATGACCTAAAGCTAGCTTGTATTAGAAATCGTATGTGTTGTTTCTTTTCTAGATTTTTTTGGGTTATACAAGCGCCACATGAAATAAAGCTCAAGTCACATTAATGTTAGAGCAGATGCCACAATACTTATAGTCAAGGAAGGTTTCTTCCATGCATTAGAAGGGAATCAACCAATGGAAGACAACTTCGAAGAGTGCAGCACAAATGAGATGCGAAGCTTGCATCTCCATTCAAATCAAAGACACTAAAATCATTATTTGGAAGTTGAGTTAGACCGCCACCATTGTTTGTGGTGCCAATGAATGTACCTGAGGTTGATGAAGAGAAGGAAACATTAGCATGTTCTGCTGGACTCATGATCTGCCTTTCATGATACATCTGGAGTTCACCTTGATCTGCATTGTCTCCACGGGGCAGAGACTGATAATGCTGATTCACAACATTACTGTCAAAAGTATTCATATAAAGATGTGAAACAGTTTCCTAGTCAATGTGCCCCATGTCACGAAGAAACATCTCTGCATCATGGTACAAGTCAAATGCACTTAATCCATCTTCAAACTCCAAGTTCTCCAAAGGATTTTCTATTGTGGGCAATGTTGGTTCAGGATCAATGAGATCATTCATTTCTAAGAAGTCATCCCCATGAAAGAGAGGCTCCTCTACTTGAACACTGGGACCAGAGGTGACATCAGGTGCTTCAGAAACATGCACAGGAGAGGTAACTGATTGGGTAGGGTCATAGTAGTGCTCACTTGAATGAAACATTTTGATTGGCTCAGCAAATGCCACCACCTTAGAAATTTTATCCGCCACCACACTTTGTGTTTCCTCAGCAGCAACGTATAATGGATGATTCTAGAAGACAGAGTTAGTGAAAAGTAATGCCAAAAAATATCATGTAGCAACCAACGAAAATTATATTAAAAGAACCACTAGTTACTAAACAGTTATGCCGAAATGTAACATGTAACAGTCAAGCAACCATAAATTGTTCAGAGAAATAAAACAGTTTGGCCAATTTAAAGGGAAGATGACAACCACAATCACATATTCTTTCAATATCGGTCAATGCTCTTTTCTTCCTGCCCAAAGTCTTATAAAGTGTCATGGCTTTAACATATCTTTACTAAGCAGGACAAAAATATAACCATAGAAACCCCATGATAGTTGCAAAATCTAAATCTCAATGGAGTGTCAGCCTACATAAGTGATGCTAGCACATCTATAATTCCTACACTCCCAAAGGCCATATCTTACTTTCATCTTTCCGACAAAACCCAACCACAGAGAGAAAGAAGCCAGAACTGAAGTGAAACAGTACGAGAATAAATGTTAAGATAATGATGGACTAAGTGATTTTCAGCATTCAATTTACCGTGTTTACATTAGTAAAGGAAGAAATAGGATCCAAAAACAAAGTCTAGAAGTGAAAGACTAAAGCCGAATAGAACAGAGAAAAACCAAAATTAAATAAGTTTTAGACTAATGCCTTGCACGGTAATTAAATGGAGAAGAGAGAAAGTTTTGTTTTCTCTTAACGGGAAGCAGGATGAGAAAAAGGGAATATTTTTTATTTGAGGAGACCACCTAGCCTTTTTGAATGCCAGAAGTCACTGTTGTCCTTCCTTTTTCTCTTACACAGAGCTAGTGAGCGACTGCTACATTTTTCTGCCACCTATTCCTCTCCATTTCTTTCAATAGATAAGGATAGGCAGCTTATAGATAAACAAAACTAGAGTTCTAAAGGTTCCTCATAAAACAAACCTGAGGTACGGCAGGACACAATGAGGTCAGGTCAGGAACCTGCTCATCCATCATTTTTTTCAAGATCTCGTCAAGTTCATCATCAAACACAGGCTGCGCTTGATCATTACAAGTCACAGTATCAATAGAAGTACCCTCATCAACTTGTGACCTTGGAGTCTCCTTGGCAGCTGAATTAGCCTTAAAATCTACAAAATCATCATCAACCACCCATTCTTCCTCTTTGAATGGTGCACCATACTGTTCACCATTTTTAGGACCAGGTCCGCTTTTCTTGAACACTTTGTAAAGTGCATGATAGTCCTAATAATTTACGCATTAAAAAAAAAAACTTATTAAACAATACGTTTTCACAATCAAAATGACATCATAACAAAATAAAAAGAAAGATATAGCATAAAAGACACATGAATATGATACCTTACAATTCTGACATCTCACAACTTCTTCCAATCTGTACTCATGCATAACCCAATCAGTTCGTTCACCGTGTGGTGCTCTACCTCTATAGAAAACCAATGTCTTTTTAACCCCAACAGCCCGAGAATTGTACGTAATGTTACAATCCTTCCCTGTTGCTTTCTAGTATCCATATCTTGTTGCTCGATTAGTCCTACCACTATTAGGATACTTTCTTTCTCTAGGGCTGAAAAAGAACCATTGCCTACCTCCAGTTTTCAGCACTGAGTGCCCTGCAAAACGTTCAAATTGTAAGCAGATAAGCAATCAAGAAGGTAGAATAACTAACCATAGTAAAGGGTAAAGAAAACCTTCGAAGTTCAAAGTTAACATTCAAACTTATGATACAAAAAGAAGAAAAGCTACTGTTGGACATAAATAAACACATAATAGCAGTAAGATAGGCATCTCTATAAAAGTCTCAAGCATCAGGATATCCTCAACAACTTTAGAAAATGAAGACTTCTACAAATGGTTATCTTGCATACAATATCAATCCTAAGGAAAACAATGATTGCTAAACTCGAAATGCAAATCAGAAATCCAATAATAACCTTGCATCTAACCAGGTATTTATCACGAGATATTTGGTGGAAATTAAAAAAGGTTTCTTGGTATATGATCTGAACACATATTGACCAAGAGGTCTGAACACACCCAGAAAATGCCTAGCTCATCAAATTCAGCAAGAAATTATCAATACAATATCAAAGGAATAGAAACTCACCAAAATGCCTACCGATCAAAACCAATCAACAGAGTCACATATCAAATAAACACCACCCTTAGCCTAAATAGCTTCCTATCCTAACCAATTGCAACCATGAGAGCATATTTCACAATTAAATTCATGGACAAAGGAGATCTAAGTTCATAAGCAATTCAATATCAACCTGATCAAACAAAATACAAAATCCCTATGTCATCTTTAGCATGTTTGAAATTATTGGTTCCTAATTACGTATACGTGATATATTGACGATACTTTTATATATGATGAATTTGTCAAGAACAACATCTAGGAGGTCGATGAAGGAAACAATCTAAGCATAATTCATCAAAATCCCGTAAAAATGACAGACTTTGAAAATCTTCCTCAACATCTCATCCACTACATCATGAATTTTCTGTGTTACAAGGATGCAACTAAGTGTAGCGTTTTACTCAAAGCCTTCAATTCTTGCTGGCTTTCATTTCCTGTCCTTGAATTAGATTACTGTGTGTTTAAACAACACAAAGATACAAAATACAGAATGTTCACGCTCATAGACAAATCTCTCCAGCTTAGTTCTCATACAAATAACCCTTTGCAAAAGTTTAGACTATTTCATCACCATAAGTTTCACGAGCCACCTTTCTCCTACCAAATTACATTTGATAAGTTTGTGAAATTTGCAATAGAAAACACAAGTAAAGAGATATATAGTTTTCAAAATATTCACTTCAAGTTTAAAAATGTGAGAGATGAGCCCCTTTTCATCTATTTTCTTCAGAATTTTTGACCATTCTCAATCTCGTCGGATTGAGTATTCCAATTAATGATCCTATTATACAATGTCTGAAATTGAAATCACTTAAAATCAATAGTTGCAAAGGATTCGCACTATAACCGTATCATCTTCGTGTGTGGAACATGTAGGTATCAATTGTTGCCATGGGTTAGAAGGTATTCAATTACCCACGCAAAGGATGTATTCTATTTTGGGTTTGGCCCTTTTGTCCACCCATATTACTTTGACCCTCCTGCTTGGGAATCCATACATTTAATAATTCTTCATTTTGTAGAGGCGTCAGAGAATAACCTAACAGTACTAGTTACTGATACTTTACTAATAATTTATTGTCACTTGCCTACAAACTTAAGGAATAAAAATCCTAACCTCAAGAAGTTGCAGATATCATATGCCTCAAATGTAGAGAACCTATTCCTCTTCACTCCCAGTCTAGAGTGCTTATGACTATGGTTTTGATCCTTCTCAAAGCGGAAAAGTTACATTGAATATCTCAACATGTGTGGCTCTTAGTATTTTAGAAGGGAGAATTGCAAATAGGTCCCAAGCAAGAGAATTAATTTCAGACAGGTTCATTAACAACTCCTTCACTTGTTAACCAAGGCTATTGCAATTGTTAATTGCTGTCATTAACAAGTCCTTGGGACCTCTCTAAAATTAATTCTCTTGCTTGGGACCTATATGCAATTGTCCCATTTTATAATTGGAAGGAGTAGCCATAAAAGATGAGTGGGCGAAGAGTGTATTATCAAACTTAGATTGTCTGAAGGAGCTAATAATAAAACGTTGTACTTCCTTAAGGAAGATGGAGTTGAAAATTGACAAGCTTGAGTTTTTGTCAATGAAGGAATGTTCTGATTTAGAAGAAGCAATTATTGATGCACCAAACATGCTCAAATTTTAGTATGAAGGGAGCATGGAAGTTTATCCATTGACCATTTTATCCACAAAATTTGGTGCCAAAATTAAATTGCCACCTTCTCAAATAGATCCTATCTTACAATTTTATTACATAAAACAATTTCCCTCTTGCTTTTACCACATTCAACACATCACTATTACTTCATTTGAAGCAAAGGTACGCACTTCTTTTCTACTTCATATGCCATTTTTCTTATTAATTATGATATTAATCATTCTTCTTATTAATTAAGGGTATTAAGCTCATATATGCTTTCATTTGGTTTGATTTGTACAGTTTGATATTCCCAATACATATAGAGCACGAGACTAAACATAATCCTTTTCCATTGCGGGATTTGAACTATATGGAAGTTCAAACATTAATGGAAAAGCCAAAGAGCAAAGATGTAATGAAAATAATCGAAGGTTTGCTTTGGTTGGTGTCTAAACCCTTGGAATTGACATTATTTGTGTGTGACAAAACCATTATTGGCACCTTGAAAGTATGTTTAACTTCTTGAACTTCTATTTACCTACCTAATTATGAGCCTTGAATATGATGGTATTTTTATTTAACATATCATTAATATCACTTCGCTTCTTTTTAATTTGATTGGAAAATTAGGTACCATAAACACCAACTTGGGTAGTTAGGAAAGAATAATAAAATATTATTTCACCAATTGTCGATTTGAGACTCATTATTAAGATAAAGACCTCTATCAGAAAAAACCTTTGTAAACCTAAGTTGTAAGACTCAACCTAGCTTACTTTGGTGAATCCCCAAGATTTAAATTAGAAAAGGAAGACGAAAGAAAATAAACAATTTTCATGTTGAGTTTGAAGTTAAGGAGGCATTATATTGAGTGATGAGTGCGTACTCATTCAAATATGGCATGTAATTCTATAGGTAAACATTCTTATCATACCTTCAGAGAGGAACAAGGTTTCATCATATTATATATATAAAACTAATTAAATCAATTTGAAATTGCAGTTTAAATATGGCAAGGAAGTGAAGATGACGAAGGAGAAAGAGAGAGTTGGTTTTGGGGATCCCACACGGTGTTGGAGACACTATGAACTCAAGATAGACATCCAAGGCTTCAATGAATCTAACACAAGAGACTTGCACAAGTTCTTTGCTCCTTATATGGATTGATTATATGACTTACAAACAGTATACCTTGATGATAATTGATTGTGTTTTCTGATTGGGCTTCATAATCAACAATTTACTAGCAGTGATTAATACATCGTAATTGTTAAACAAAATGCACTTTTTTTTATTATATCCATGTGCTATGTAATAATGGGAATTCAAAGAAAGATGTTGGAGTTTAATTTATTCTAACCATTTATGCATTCAATTGCAACTCACTTTTAATGAATGTACTTTTGGATATTTGGATATTAGATACTCCACAAGATGTTTGAGGATCCTCAATGTACCCTAAAAATTATTTCAGAGTTCTAAATACGCCTTAATCCTTAGCATAGAATTATTAGTTTATAAAGGATGTTATATAGAATGCGAGATGTCTCCTATTAGTCTTTTGCGTCAATTACCCTAGGAACGGCAATAGGAAGTTAATGACAAAGAAATCATAATAGAAAACAAATGATCATGCATTCAAATTTAAACTTTGAAGTGTAATGAGGGTTATATAAACTGCTCCCAAGTTTAAAGGAGTTTTGCATGATTTTACCAAATTTAAAGTTCATAACTAAAATCACTTGTGTAATTTAATTTGATATCTGTCATCAAGAATATAACTAAGAAAGGAATGTAAAGCATGCATGTTATTTTGAAAATTTAAATTTTTTTAATGTAATAAATCCCTACATTGTTTGTACTATAGAGAAGAACTTTAACATTGATTAAAAATGAATTTTAACCTCGATTAAAGAAATGACGTTATATGAAACATTGTAATGTATTTCAAAGCTTCCATACATCGTAAAATGCTTTCAACATTGGTAACTTTTAATCGATGTTGACTATTGTTTTTCTAAAAACATTATTATCGATTTTCCAATCACATCATCATTACCAAAAGTACCAAATCAAAAATGAAAAACCAGGTTGATCAATAAAATGATAGTAAGTGCATATCTGAAGGATTTATTTACCATATAAAGTGTGAGCCTTGAGTTTTGGACCTCATAATGAAGTATATCTGGACAAGAAACCCATGAAGCAATCCAAAACCGTGGATAAATAGTTTAGAAGGTGTATTTGAAATAAGAATGTTTAACCTTTGATCTAAAAGTGATCTTGAAGTTTAAGATGATAACGGCAATCTTAATGTGAGTAGGAAAGGATAATATCAATTTAAGTTGAGAAGAAGAAATTAGCTTAACCAAATACTTACCTTGAGCTCAGAGATAATCTCAGTCAGCTGATTTCTGGATAGTTTCGCCAGATGCAGAGTTAAAGTGTCACATGCCAGTCCTGACTGAATTGGCATACCATTTTGATTTGACTGGATGCCAGATTGAGGCCCTCCTAGAGCTGCTTCCATGACTGTTGCAGCTGTTACAGCAATATGAAGACCAATAGGTTGATGGTGGGCAGCTTCCCCATGGACGACTGGCCCAGCTATTTGTTTCTGAGGGTCTTTTATACATTGGGGGAGAAAGGAAATGATGGAAAACAAGTCAGCATCTATAGTCTGAGATAGTTTATCACAATAACTAAAGGAGAGCCATGAAGAACCAACCAACATTTGCTGACAGTCCAGGCCCATCCCCTGTAACAAAAAGAACAACCATTTAAAATGTTCAAGAAACTGATATTAAGAGCATGATTGATCCGTCCATGTTAGAATGAGGGAAAGCAAAAAGATAAAAAGCCGCAGCAGAAAGAATATACAATCAGTTACAGGATCCAAGATACTTTATGTATCAGCTTTCAATTTTTGAAAAGAAAAATATCCATTTTTCCCTTTCAATAGAAAAACCTAGTTCAGCTTTGCTTATTCTTAGCAAGAATTAAAGAGTAAAAAAATAATATCTTTAAGCTTTTCCATCAAAGATATAATTTCAGAATATGTTTCTTAATTGATTGATCATACAAGCAAACTTAAACATCTAGTTTATACTAGTTAGAAAACATCCATCATGATCACTAGATAAAATTTTTCTCTGTAGTTCAAGGGTCTAATCTAACATCAGCAAGGAAAAGGTGGCCTCCTCATTCACTTGAAAAATTTGCCCTTTGGCCCCTATGGTGCTGACAATTTAAGTAAAAGAACAGTTCTTGGTTGTTACATTTTGATAGCCTCATCTCATTTGATATGCCCAGCAATCCATGCAGTAGGAAGTCATAAACAAAACATTCAACAATAGATAATTGAAATTATTTTGTGATTTTAGAAGCTTAAATTTCAAATAGGTGAAAATCTGGTCAGTCATCAAAGGGAAAAATTTGATGATAAAAAATTAGAAGTTGACAGCAGCTGCAATAAACAAGTCTGAAATAGTTTGCTGCTAAAACTAACAGACACAAGAGGGTATACAGGCATAGGGCCTTACATTGTCCCATCTTTTTCTATATAAATCTGATTTTTTTCTTAAAAGAAATGCAGATCATATATCACAGCAAAGAAAGGTAAGCTACATTAATGTTAGGAAATAAATTCTACCAACTTACCTGTTCTCCATTTCTGTCGGCACCTTTGTCATTTTCAGCAAAATCAACACGCAATTGCCACCCATTAATCTCATAACCCTGTAGGTTACGACGAGCAATTAGAGCTGTTTCTTCTTCATTCTTATACTCACAGAACCCATAACCTTTAGGTTTTCCAGTTTCTCTATCAAATGACTAGTCTGAAGAATGCATAAGAATAAAATAGCTCAACCAAATAACTTCTTGCTGAATAAAAACATAGAAAATTTAATCATTGAAGAAATACAAATCAAAGGCGTATAATGAATACTAAATATACAGCAGCTTTTAACCCCTTAACCACAATTAGATTAAGAAAAAATTGGAAGCAAGCTGGTAAAACAAACCTATTTATAGCAACTTCAATGTTGAATAAGAACATCTGAGTTACAAAGACCTCAAGATTAACATAACTAAATTTACCCTACTGATTACATCAATCCACCCTTAAAACTTTAGCACAATAAAGACTGCCTCCCTCTTCTTTCCAACCAATGGAGCAATCATTTTATAATCTCAACCAGTCAAAATTTCCTTTTATTTTATTATTTCCTTACAAAAGAAATGCTAGAGTTCTCAAATAATAGCTTCTCCTTAAAAATTTACCTGAATGATACAACAGGCCCAACCTCCTGGCAGATTTCAATAAGCTGTTCCTCTGTGGCATCATACGGTATATTCCCAACTACAACATAAGCAAACAATTGTCATAATTCGCAACAACTAACGTCATAAAACATCACAGGGACAAAAAAATTCAATCAAAGACTAAAACTTTGAAATTGCCATCACTACTCCCAACCATTATAAGCCCCCAATCACTGTTTTTTTTTTACCAAAACCCCCCAACCACTTTTAATCTTAAAATCTACGAAGAAAACTGAGCTCAAAAACGCAGCGATGTTGGGAAGTGGCCATGAAATCAAGTAGAGAACGAGAAGGTGAAACGCTGCTTCATATTCTTGAGGATTCTTCTACAAATTGATACGAGTTGTTGAAAATCTTCGTATCGAAGCGCGAGGGAGCGAATTCGAAACAGTTTATTTGCAGAGAGTGGTACGAGGAAGACAAAAAAGACTTTTGGATTTCGATATTTGATAGAGTCCCCAGACCTGATGGCATAAGGAAAGTAATTAGAACTAATGATTTATGCTTTTTATATAAATTAGGGGAAAAACCAATAACGTCAATCATGACTCATGGGTCACCCATCTTCAACGTTCAATCCTCAGTTGACAATGTGATCAGAATTTTCAGCCTCGACACTATTGGTAAATTATTATTTGTGCAGTTTTATTCTGTTTAAATTTTGTTAATTTTTGCCACAATCTAACTATATTTATGCAAGTATAATTTTAAAAAATAAATTTTTATATAGTGAAACTTAATACTAGGTACCATTGAAGACATTTGATTAAGAATAGGTCTGTGAAATCCCATAATTAAACCGAAATCTATTGAGACTTTGGTTATATTAATTTTTAAAAATGAAAATAACATTTTCGCTCCTTCTTTTTTTTTTTTTATCAGCTAAAAAAGACTTGTGAATATTGCTCAAAATATTGTGATAACAACATTGTCATTCGATTGTCAACAATTGTTGACATGTTCTAAAAGACTTGTTAGATAGAATACATATTCATTAAATGCTTGCCCTAAGAGTGTTCAACATAATGTAAACATGTGCTCATTTTATTGTAATTGGGTGCTCAATTAATATGTTCTAACTGTTTTAAAAAAATTGGTGTTCTAAAATAATTGGAGTGGAGAATTAATATAAATTTAAAAGACTTGTGAATCCTACTTAGAATTTTGTTATGGATGCCCAAAATGTTGTCATTTGATGGTCAAACATAGTTGCCGTATTTCATAATTTTGGGTTCATTATAATCAAGGTTCCAATCGACCTCATATTAATTATAAAATTTTGTGGGATATGATCTTAATTAAATGCCTTACAATTACTTGTTTTTTAATGAAGAATTAGAATGGTAATAACATAACAAAGTAAATCTTACACCAAAGTTAAACAAAAATTAAGATGATTGAAGAGGGAAAACCTTTAATAAAGAAGTCAAATCTTGCTTAATGATATTTCCCATAAATATGAATCTAGTTTTAGTAACTTATTTTGACACTTTAGTCCATTTTATTGGTTTTATATTTTTTTTAAGCCTTCTTGTCTCCTATTTAGCTGATAGAGTTCTCTGAAACTCTTCAAAATTATTTTATGTAACTCATAGTATCCCATAAGAAATCAAATATAGTTATAAATCTGCAGAAAACATAGCATTAAATTTTTAATATATATATATATACATGTATCGCTAAATATATGATGTATCATAAATGCAAGGAGAAAGAAGTAAAAAACTAATGATGAATGTTATTGTATCATGAGTACGTAAGTTCCACCATAACAAGTCACTAGCCCTACATTTATCGTCATATGTGTTCATATAGTTATAATATATAGAATTAAACAAGATGGATATGGTCAAAAAAAAAAAAGATGGATACAAGTGGATGGGAACTATGGAAACAAATGTATAGAAAATAAAAATGTATGTTGTAATGGAATCTAGTGTACATAAATTACAAGCATCAAAGAACATGAAGAGAAGAAGGATAATGTATCTTTTCGACTGCACAACAATGAGAGTGTTTGTCGTTGATACCTTTGAGAATGGATAGTCTAAAGATAGGTTACTAAGGTAGGTATATATACGTGTATTATCTATTTTCAAAAAAGTGATTTAAAATGTATTTATTTTAACAGTTATTCGATGATTACTACTTTTTTTTTTTTTATGAAATACAATATCAGCAACAAGTTGCTGCATAATGCAAATAGGGGGCTTATGAAAGAAAACAATGCCCTCAGCCAAAGATAATGCCTCGTTCGCCAAAATATCAGCAAATTGCAATCTCTTTTGCAGAATACAAACATAAGCAAACCTAATTTCTGTTGAGCACACTCAATCTCAATCGATTCCCAAGCCCGTGCTAAACCCCATAAAATGGCCCACAATTCACCCTGTTAGCTACTGCACACACCAATATTGAACATAAAACCTTCTAGTATATTAATCTCGGGGTGATTACTATGATAAAAACTTGTTATTAATTTGCTGAAAATCTTGAGTGAATTTGATAACTCATCACTAATTTCTACATTTCCTCTCAATCTAAATCAATAAAAATAAACATGTAACAATAAAAAAATATACTTATAACCCTGATTAGTAAAATCGATAACAGATTTATAAATCCATAACAACTTTTTGGACCCACTAATTTTATAGGAACTATAACCATTTTATCTTTCTTTTTCTGAATAATCACCCTTTTATCTTTTAAAATCTAAGGGGCTGTTTGGTTTCTTTTTTTAAAAAAAACTTTGGAAACAAGAGAATAAAAAACATGTAAGTTAATAGTTCTTAAAACATGTTTTTGAAAAAAAACGTTCAAAAATTGTTTTTATAACTAATATTGAAAACAAAATAAAACTATAAAAATTTGTTTAAAATACTTGCTTCTAATCTTATGGTAGTGATAACGTGACAACGACCGTTGGTAATGTCAAGGCCGTCATCAATGATATTGCGGTCTTGCGGTTTTCACTGTTGTAAGTGCATTGCAGCTGTCGTCAGTAACATTGTATTTTCCTTTGCCGTTGGGGTAACATTGCATTTTCAATCTCCATCAATGACGTCGCTGGTGTCAACAATGAAACTGTGATTCCGTCGCCATTGCCGTTAGTGATGTTGTGGTTTCCGTCATCATTGGTAACATGGCAGTCTCTATCGCAGTAGATGACACTGTTGTTTCCGTCGTCATTGGTAATGTCACATTTTTCATCAGTGATGTTGCGTTTCTTCGTCATCGGGGAACATCACAACCGCTGTCGGTGATGTCTTGATTTCCGTCGCCATCGTGGATCTTTAATGACATAGTGACTACCATTAGTAACGTTGCACTTTTCATTGTCATCGGTGAAGTCGCGACCTTCTAGATATAGTATGGATGGCTAACTCAAGCTTTCTTTCAAAAAAGAAAAATATTTTGACATTTCGAAAAAAAATTAAAGAACACCTAAAAGTTGTTTTTTTCTAATTTTTATTACAACTCTTTGTTTTTTTTTTTTGGTAACAATTAATTGGAGACAAGTTTCCAAGCAAGTTTTTTTTTTTTTTTGGCTAACTCTTCAGGTATTCGATATCTAGAAAATTTCTTGTGACTAGAAGTTTGTTGGAAAAGTTTCAGGAGTATGTCAGGAAAATTTAAGTCCAAAAGAGTTTGCACTTGGGTTGGGTTTTCCTCACCCTATTTTATCCTCTAATTCAAACAATGAAAAGTTAATTTTCCCTATTGGAGGGTAAGAAATAAAGAAACATGTAACATCTCAGGGCTTTATGGACAATTTTCAATACGGCTAAAATTTTAAAGAGTAAAATGCTAGATGTTAGAAAACACATAAAAACTTTAATTGTAACCATACGGAACAAACAATTTTTTAAGAGAATATGTTTACATATGATGATGCTATAATTCTAACTAAAGCACTAAATTAAAGTATTAAACCATTTGATATCTGTGTCTTAAGAAGATTCTTTGAGCAAAATAACATTCCTCCTCAAGCAATGCAACGATGGTTGTGTTTTCTGAAAAATAATAAGCTCTACTGAGGACAACTCAAAAGGAGGTGTGGGTCCCTAATTTTTTTATAAAAAACAAAATTATATTAATAACGATAAAAAGGTTTACAACGAAAAGGAAAGCTAAAACGTAACAAATCAACCCTATTTAGGAGTGGGTCCTATATATACAAAAAAAAATATGATATACTATTAGGAAAGTATAAATCCTATTATCATAAGGAAGGATAAAATCCGATTAGGATATAAAGTCCTATTGAAGAAGAATGCTACTTGAATCAATTATCTAAAGTTTGAGAATTAGATGTAAAAGAGATGTTAAGACTTTATTGGGTTAAGCATGTGACTTGAAATGTTAATATATCTTTACATGTTTTAAAGTATTAATCTTAGTATTGATTTAGAAGTTGGGAATAATTTTTCAGATTTTAGGTGTGATATGGGATTATAGAGATATCAAAGATGTGAATAATATTATTTGGTGATGAGTTTAAGTAGGAAATGAAATGGAATTTCTACTCTAGTTTTATTGAGATGAACGAATGATTGTTTGTTTATGTTTGGCTGGTACTTGATCATTTGGGTTGGACTTTGCTTGTTTGATATCTCTAAGTAGTTAATAAATATACCAAATATTTAAAGGTGAATAGTTTATTGTTAAAAATCCCTAAAGGCTAAATAAGTATCTTGAGAAATTATACAAACTAATAAGTTGAATAGAATAGCTAGAAGTGACCCTTTTTACCTCAAGGGTTCAATAGTGTTGGCAAATCATAATTTTTCTAGATGGAGAGATTTGGGTAGTGTCAAATACTTTAGGGTTTGTGAGAGACGATAAGTATAAATATATAATTATTAATTTATTTTTATTATATAGATGTGTAATAGACTTTAATAGTATCATAAGATTCATCAAGGCAGTGAAAAGGAAAGGAGCTGGTTCAGGACTATCTTCTGGTATCCAGGTAGCAGTTTTATTTCATAACATTAATCTTGCATAAACAATCTCATAATATCTGTTGCAGGTATATGGTTACTTTTTATTCATTTTAGTTCTATTTAAGGATTATTCTAAGGCTTAGGTGGCTAGCTACCCCTTTGCCAGACAGTTTTGTTATAACCTAATAATTATAACTAGAAATCATGCAGGTATAATTGCCTCCACTAGTTAACAAATATATTGTTATTAGTGGTTGGTATGTATATATAGCACACAATTAATAAAGATAAATGCTATCATTATTTGTACAGATTTATGGTGGTTATACATGATAATGAATGAAATAAACTACGTTTTGAAACATTTTTCAGAGAAGCAGGAAGGAGTTGGGACTTTTTTGGATTATGGTAGTGTATGAAGAAGCAGAACTGCCTGCTATATTTTTAATTGATTGTAGATAATTATTTTTAATATAATTTACCTGTATATATTATAGGATTAAGCAGCTAAACAAGCAATGAGCTTGTGTAGTATAATGGGAACTTATATGTATATATATATCCTCAATACAACACCACAACATATACAGGTAAAGGGGTTACTAACAGAAGTAATTCCAATATTCTATTATTATAACAGTAGAGTTATAAATAGGTAACAATACATAGTTAGATAATAGGATTATATCTATATAATTATAGGGTTTGTTTTATCATAATCATATAGGATTAGATACCATAAGGTGATCTTAGTTATTTTAGTTGTTTTGTAAATCATTTGATTATATATAAAGTTTTCAAACAAATCATTTTGTCAAAAAAGCCCATAAATGCGTTGAAAAAATGTTTTAAATTATTCTTACTTTTGTGCTTCTGGCATTTAGAAAAGTGGTTATAAATTAATTAAAATGCTATAGAATAGTAATATAAAATTAGGGGTTACAATACTTACTCAATAATTCATTTGCCAAAATGATATTTTATTGTCACACCCTAAAATACTAAAGCGTGATCAGCATAAAGTATAAGAAAAACTCACTTGTAAGCGCTTTTCAATTCACTATTTCTATTGATGATCAACAAGATCTTTTTAAATGGGGTTTTCCAAACAAGTTTACAACCACAAATCAATTATTTTTATTTTTGATTGAGACTTCTTTTATATCTTAATATAAAAACACACACATAAATATTAAGTAAAGAACTGAACATCAAGTATACAAATTTTGTGGAGCATCTTATTTACAAGAAAAGAATAAAAATAAAAATAATAAAAAATATTATACATTTATATTTTAAAAAAAACTTGTTCTTTCAGAGGAACTAACATAAAGCAAACAACTGGTGCAACCCCAAGACTACGAATAACTGGAGTTACCTATAGGTCACTAATAACTGGTGCAACCCCGAATAGTACGAATAACTGGTGCGACCCGAATACTACGAATAATAGATGTAACCCGAAGGTCACAAAGAACTGGCGCTCTATGTCTATTCCCCTGATAAATATATTTGCAATCTATTCTTTAACTTCATTAAGGTTTTTTCAAGTAAAAGTTATAAAAAAAAATACTAACCTTAAAAAAAAAAACTTACCAACTTCCACTCAGAGATAATACACACATACACACATATGAAAAATAATCAAAGTAATGAAGTTTATGATATTATAAAGCAGAAGCTGTAGAATATCAACTATGACGTCATGCATTTTCTTTAATTTACTGTCAAAGTAAATTTCATATTCGTTTCTCGACCAATACTTTCTCTTTAATAACTAGATTTTTTTTATTCTACTAACTTTCTTATTCCACTTTTCCCAATACCATTTATTTCATTAAGATTCAGTATTAATAGATAACTGCTAATCTCTTCTTATTATATCGATATAACACCCCTTAACTCTATGATCATTCATCAAAATCATTTATTCTAATCCTAAGCTGTTCTAACCAATACACAACTTCCTCAACAATATTCCCAACTTTTCCTAATCAGCTTAACAAGTTTAAGCAGTATTATCGGTTAATACATAATTCATGCATTATATTATATAAGCTTCCTTCCAACAGCAACAAATACTTTATGTATGTTACTATTTTCTTAGACTCCCTATTTCAAGCCTTTCAAAGAATTGCAGAACATCAAATTATGTCGAGGCATCAGATAGAGAATTTTAAATATATGCATTTTAAAAAGTATACTAAACCACATAAGCTAAATGACCATTACCTCCAATTGAAGGAGGAAAAGTTTAAAAAGTAAAGTGAAATTCAAAATATAATCAAATAGAGACCAAAAAGGAAAAAAAATTAAGATCCAAGTAGCTTCATTACACAACAATGGAATCTTAACTTTCAGATTCAGCTTATGATACATTCCCACATGTTAACAGGCACTAGGTGAGCATGTAACAACTGTCCAAGTAGTAAAGAGTCTCACTTACACTAGAAATCATTTCACGGTACATACAATTGGTCTTCTTCACTTTCTCCTTATATTATTATCAGTGTGTTTGGATTGGCTTATGAGAAGTAATTTTTTTTTCAATATGACTTTTTCAGAAGTAAGATTGGATAAAAGTCAGATTGTATTAAATGATTTATGTTTGGATTTGTGATTATAGAAGGGCTTAAAGGTCATATTTGCCCCTGAAGTGTTCAAGATGTATCATATCTATCCCTGAAGTATTTTTGGGTCCAAATGTGCCCTCAAAATATGAAAATGGATTAACTTCGCCCTTTAACCGTTATTAATGGTTAACATCCAACATTTAACAATCAACGTAAGTTTTATAATGGTAAAGGGCGAAGTTAATCCATTTTCATACTTCAAGACCACATTTGGACCAAAAAACCAAAAAATACTTCAGGGGCAGATATGATACACCTTGCACACTTTATGGGCAAATATGACCTTTAACCCTTATAGAAGTGACTTTTTTTCAATCTGACTTTTAGAAACATACTTGGATGATTATTTTGAAAAGTAAGTTTAGATGAAAAATTACTGAAAAGAACATTATTTTTATTAAATAATACATATATAATATGCATATATTCTTATAGTTTAGAAAGAAAAAGTGAAATTTGGGCTTTTTGAGGATTGTAAAGGCTTAATTTCTCCCTTAATTTAAGGAAAATAATTTTAAAAAATTATATTTTTAGCTAGAAGGAGGATATTGTGGGAGAAAATAGTTAAAGATTATTATGGTAAATTTTTGGAGATAAAAAAGAAATTTCATATTAAAAGAAAATATTTTATTTGAGAATTTTAAAGGTTTAATAGTATAATTTTCCCACCCACGTTATTAAATAATACACATCAAAAGGCGTGAGACCGATCATTCCAACCAATAGAAGCCAAAAGCTCTAATTTCCAGCTTTTTCCGAGAAGCCCATTAGAAGCCATAAGCTCTTCTCCAAAAAAAAGCCAAACCAAATATGATAAATAGGGGTGTCCAAATCTGGGACTAGGACCGGGAATCCCCATTCCCGGTTCTCACGGATTCCTGGTCCTGATCCTCGAAAGTGGCTGGGATTGAGATTGGTTCCCGTTCCTGGGATTTCCAGGTCTAGGACCGGGAAATCCCAGTAACAGGACCAGGAATTCCCGCTTTTAAGAAAGAAAAAAGAGTACAGTAGAAAAAAGAGATTAGATGATTGAGGAAGGGAGGAAGGTGAGAAGAAGGAAATGAATATAAATCCAGAAATAGCAACCTCCAAAGACCCCTGTTCTCACAATCTCTACTTGCTCCACCTTCGTTGCTCTCTCTTACACTGCCCTCAAACCTCTCCCTACCGTTCAATCCCTCCAGTCCTTAATTGCCCTGTCACTCCCATTCACTTCCATCTTTGAAACAGATCAAGAGAAGGGGGTTCGAGTAAACCCAAATCATAGAAAAAAACAACAAAGATGAATAATCATTATTCATCAGAGAAGGGGGAGAAGGTGAAGTGGGTATGGCTAATGAAAATTCCCTTCCTTCCTCAGCGCTGTTCTTGGAAAAAACTTGGGGTAAGGGGTTCAATTTTTTTTTTGAAAGCCGAGGGATGGGGGGTTCTAGATGGAAACATCACATGATTTTTTGGTGGGGTGGGGGGTAGGTTTGGCCACATGGTTTTATTTTGGAGGAAGATGAAATCAATGAGCCATCGTATGGGCCATATATGAGAGGTGTTTTTTTGGTCCAAAAAGTACTTGTTTGGGCTAACCCTGCTTAGGCTTACATACATTATGTTTTTTAAAAAAATATGGGTCCAAGATAGGGACCAGGATTCCCGACCCCCTTCCCGGATCCCACCCTGGTCTCGGAAATTTCTCGCTGGGCTTTTGGACCTCCAAAAGCTTTACCAAACACACCCTATATCAATAGCCTCTTTAAACCCTTGAAAAAAAACATTTGGTCATTCCCAAATATCAACTTAGAGGATACACAACATTTGCACTACAATTTTGTTAATATCATCAAACCACGCTTAAAAGCTCATTCTAGACATAATTTCTCTTTTACACATTTTGTCAAACACTTGGTGTGAACAAAAAGTTCTGAAGTTATGAAATAAGCTCCCTAGTTTCAAATCACACACCAAAGGTTTGTACCCCACCGTCAAGTATCTCATCAACCATTCTAAAATAAAATTCTCAGATTTCATACCAACGTTTTGATAGAAAACAGAGGGGTAATTAAACTACTCCCTCCGTTCCTAAATGTAAGACCTAATTTGGGATATGGATTGGTTCCTAAATATAATACCCTTTTCTAAATTTTGCCATTTTTTTCCTAAATTACCCCCTACATATATAACAAATTCGAGCATGAACGGAAACGGAAATTGAAATTCCCAAGTATATGTTTCCAGCATGATCTCCTGCAACCCAAATTCCATACTCTGCCGCCAAACATTCCTACTCCTATGTGACCCTCCAACAACCGATTCAAGATTTCCATCTTCCCTATCGTCATTGACGACGTTAAGTAAGAACCTGTCAAAGTTCATTAGAATTCCTCACACATCGATACAGCCTGAGGAGAGTAGCCTCTTGTCGAGGGATGAGGAAGAACTAGAATCGTGACGATAATAATTGGGAAACGAAAATCGGGATTCGTATGACTTTCTTCGACATCGACAAAAGTATATACAGCAAGTGCAGAAAGCAATGGAAATCGTGAGAATGATGCAGGTTGAAATTGAAGCTACAAGGAGATTCCATAACTGAATTCCCAAGAAGGACGTCGGTTTTGTGGGATTTGCTTTTAGGATCGAGAATCTATGGGAAAACAGTGTAAGAAGAGGAAGAAGAAGAAGAAGAAGAAGGGGGTGAAAATGGCGGTGGCTTTATGGTTGAAGTTGAAAATGAAAGATGTGGGGGGAAGATGTCAGAGAGCTAGATTATTATATTTGAAACAAGGGTATTTTGGGGGGAAACATATAAAATTAATTAAATTATTAACTGTTATCCTTAATCTCTTTAAATTAGTTAATTAACTTCTATATTTAGAAACAGAGGGAGTATAACTCATTATGTACATAAAAATGGAAATGTAAATATTTTGAGGATATACTTAATACAAATAAGGTTTACTTCCGCGGTCCTTCAACTGATCTTCCGTTCAACACCCTCCACGGGTATGGGAAAATGGGAGTTCGAGGGCACTCATCCCACCACCCACAAAAAAAAAAGAAAGGTATGAAGGAAAATTCATACGGATACACACACAAAGCAATGAGAAGCTGAGCAAAAGAAGGAGAAAAGGGATTGGAATACACATACACAAATCAGATTAGCTAAAGAACATGTTTGAAGCTGAACACGCATAAAAAAAAAGATACTATCATCCATTACAGGCTGAAGAACACAATTCCAGCTGTCCAGCACCCACAGCGGCAGCTTGAAGCTAGCATGCACATTCGTAAGAAAAAATATCTCAAGGCTTCTCTTTTGTATATTTCCTTTTTTTTATAGAAGGAAATTTTCGTAAATTCAAGGTGTTTTAAGTAAAAAAAAAAAAAAAAAAAAATCTTAAAAGTGAATATAATAAAATTCCCTTTACTGCAACGGAGTGTAAATTTGACCTCACCATCTCTAAAATATCATCACCCAAGCCACTAATATACTAATGTAGCCTTCTTGTCAATTTACAATAAGTAACTTAAATTTTAATTATCTTTATAATATATAGACATACATAAATATATGTATATTTCTTCAAGGCTATTACACATATATATGTAACAAATAAGGAAAATATTAATCATAAGTGAAATAATTAAACTATTTGATATTTTTTTGCGCCGTTACATTTGTCCTTTATTTAAACTACCTTTAATACAAACTCATCAATCAATAAGGATAGTTTATGGGGAAATTGATACATATAGAAACACAGTAAATTGAATTCTTATATTTATAACCAAAATCAATATTAAACTAACTGTAACATTCTAAAATTTGAAAAAGAAGAAATTAGGAGTTATTATAAAATTGAGGAGTCATTTAAAAATGAAAAGGCTTTACAAAGAAATTGAAGAAAATTAGTAAAAAAATAAATTTAAATATGAGAAATTTTAACCGAGTATTTTGAGACTAAAAAAAAGTTATAGTGGAAGAAAATTCCAAGTTTAACCATTAAATTCTACAAATTCATTTCATAAGAGGGACTAAAGTAAAAGGGCGAAATTGCCCATCGTTAGATAACTCTTTTAGTTATAGCTAGAAGGTCATAAACAGTAAATTGACATATATATAATCTCATACTATCCCCATCTCTTCTTCATTCCTGTCAGCCATTATTATCATCAATTCCGCTCTGTCTTCTCTTTCATTTCCCATGGAAACCAAGAGAGGTAGAGAGCGAGAGAGAGTGAGGTCGCCGGAGGATTCGAGGCTTTACTGTCGATGGAAGAGAGAGTTTATCACACATGCATGACTGGATTTTAGTTCAGGTTGGTCTCCTCTATTTTCTTCTTTACCTTCGATTTTTCTGATTCAAGCGAGCTTGAGTGACAGCATTAGAACTAAAATGGGGATTTTGAATAGAATCACCAAATAAGATGCGATTAAGCTTGAAACAAAGCATTGTTCAAAGAAATAGAAAGTTTCCTATGGGTTTTGGTTGGAAGTTTCGGGTTCCTTGTTTTAAGCTACTGTTCATAGAAGGGTTTCACCGATTTTCAACCTAAATCAAACTAAATAGTGTTTAAACTTTGATAGGAATAAACAAGAGATGAACTTTGGTCTTTTCATGTTTGATTGTTGGGTTGATCTTGTGATTCGAAATTTGGAGCTTCATACCCTGTTTGTGATTCTTCTTGCAGCGATATCTGAGCCCCTTTTTCTTTTAATGTTTGGAAACTATATATAATAAATGAAATTGGAGAAATGTGAATCATAAGAGATAGTGTGTAGTTGTGTTGAATGTAAAGTACTCATAATTGTCAATGGAAGAGGATTTTTGAGATCTGTCTTGCTGGTTGTTTTTGGGAGCCAGAAATATGTTTCAGATCATTGTGTGCTGCTGTTTGGATAATTCGAAGTATTAAATCTGATTTCATAGACAGTTTTTAAGGTTCTCCAATGCTAAAGAAGTGTCTGAAAATGTTAATACATGATTTGGTGGTTTTGAAGTATTGATTCAAGTGTGAATTTAGAATCTGTAATTTCAGTCTTGCTGTGAAGATATTGCTTAGAGAAGCTTTAAAAGAATGTAAACCGCGAATATGAAGAATATGAGGTTATTGCATTTTTAGTAGATCATAGGTTGCTTAAAGGCTAAAGTGGATTGATTATGCTAATGTCATTTAGTTGTATAGCAGTGAGAACATAATGGATTTGAGTTTGGAGTGAAAGCTGAAGGTAAATTATTGTTCTGATTGAAGCATAATTTAGGATTTCAACTAGATGACTCAACGTTAATTTCAAACTGATTTTATCCCCACTGTTCAAATATTATATGTTGAGACCACATAGCTACAAATTGAAAACTGATTGAACCTTTCTCGTTCATGTCTCTAATGTTGAGCCACTAATATGGATGTTTCAATTAACTATAGAAGCTTCAAAAAGAAGGTTTATATCTCATGATTGGTGCTGGAACTCTGTTATTGTTCAAAGAGATGGAATAAGTTTCAAAGTGCCAATCTATGATTAAAGGATTTCAATTAGTTTACAATTGTTCAAAACTGATAAATTTAGAATAGCGTGATTACAGAGGTTATTTGGTGAAGATATGAATTAATTATTTGTTTTTCTTAATTTAGTATTTTGATTTGGAGTTTCTTCTGTTTTAAAGTTGACATTAGAGTAATTTTAAGTGCTGAAACTGGGGAAAACTTTGAAGGTATCTTACTACAAGGTATTGTTGAAGGTTTAAAGAAATATGGGACTGTAATGGTTGAAGTTAATGATTTCAGTTTTAAGAATCCATTTTGACCACTGTTTTGGGAGTTATAAGCGATGTTAAATCTGATTTGGTATTGTTTAAGGTTCTTATATGTTAAGAGGTATCTCAAAGTGTTGCATATGAGAGGGATTACCTTTGGTTTAAGGGTTTATCATAGCTTACTGATTTAAGATACCAAATATTAATTTATGGTTCCATTTGTAAGAAGCATAAGGATGTTGAATATTATGGTTACTGTTTTAAGATATTAAGTATGAATTGTTTTGATTCTACCAAATAGTAAACAAGTTAAATATATAAGGTGGAATTATGTATGTTATATGTACTTCCCATTGTTTATAGAAGTTCGAAAGTCCTATTTTGGATTCTAAGTCATTAAGGTCAAGAATCTGACTTTAATTACTGTTATTAAGGTATGTTCTAGCATATTAAATGAGAACTTAGTTAACATGTTAAAGCTGGAATTTTTTTGGATGGTTGAAGTAATGTATTAAGCTTTAGGCTTTATTGTTGTAAGCATGAGCTAGAGTTTATGAAGTATGAAATCAGTTTTAAACCGTACATAGAAGGATTACATCTGATTTTATTTACTGATTTCAGGTTATTAAATGTTAAATAATCTTGGACCAAAATCTATGTCAAGGTCATGTATGGTTGGGTTTTAAGTGTTACATGAATTCTCCAAAGCAAAACGGAAAGGAGTTGGTAGAGGACTAAGTTCTGATAACTAGTTAGCAGTTTTATTCTATATCATTGATTATGTATGAATAATTACATAACATCTGTTACAAGTTTACATTATAAATGAAGGTGATAAACCTTGTTAATTCCTACATGAAAGTCTTACTTCTCAGTTTATATAGTACCCCAAGGCTAGGTGGGTTGCAACCCCTAGCGAGATTAGTTATCGTAACTTAATTGATGTGAAAGAGAAATCCTAGAGGTATAGATACCGCACTAATTGGTGTGAAAGAGAAATCCTAGAGGTATAGATACCGCACCATGATTTAGTGGTAGGAAGATACCCAACTATTATTAGTGGCTGGAAGTTACCCCACTATTATTAGTGGCTGGAAGTTGCCAAAGACACAGTTTATAAGGATAATTGTTATCATTAATTGTACAAGGATTATTGATATTATAACGTTTGCACGGGTTTATTAATTGTTATATAATATAATGAATGAAATAAATTACTACTGTGATTCTTTGAATCTCACTCTTTTTAATACATTTTTTTATTGAAGAGCAAGGAGAATGTGTTGTTTTGGGTAAGGTAGTAAGATGAAGGTTAGGCATGCCTGCATTGTTTTGTACTGCGGTGTATGTATATATATACATTTGGATGTCTCTACCTGTATATGTTATAAGATTAGGATAAGTAAAGCAAGATTGAAGCTTGCATAGTTATATAACTAGTATATATATAGATATAACATTCAAGAGAAGTACCACTGCATATACATGTAAAGGAGTTATTGACTGGAATAACCCAATATTTTGTTATTATATGACAGTAGAAGTATACATATGGGTATGAGATGCACATTATGCATAATAGAAATATTATGATAGTTTTGGCTTCCCACACACTATCAGATAAAAATAAAAATTTGGATAGAACATGGCTATTTACTTGTTTTATAAACCATTTGATTTTACATATAGTTTGTATTGAAGCCAATTTGTCAAAAAATAAAACCCATTAAAAACATGTTTTTAATACTTTGAAAGAAAAGTTTTAAATTTATTCACATTTTTGGGCTTATGATAATGACAAAGTGGTTATAAAGAAATTAACATGCTTTAGTATAGTATTATAAATTGGTGTTATACTAACCCTTGTTTTAAAGAGAGGATGTAGTAGTAAAAAGATTAGAGGGAATAAAGTAAAAGGAAACTAAAAAGTTTGTTTGGGTGTTTAAGAGTGTGATAAAAGATACCAAAATATGTTATTAAAATTTTTTATCACTTATGTATATGTTTATCATTACAGAAAAAATCCTTAAAAATAGAACAACGATTAAGAAAAGAATTTGTCTTTGCGTTTTTAAGATGCCAAAGATTTTATTGAATTAAAGTATGACCACGGAAAAACTTTCCATCATGCATGCTTTAACAAATTTTCTCCAAATAATGATGAAGAGTCTCTTTCAATTACATATTGAAAAACTTTGCGTCAAAGGGATTAGAGAACTGTTTTGGCCATGCACTTAAATGTTATTTTCAAATTTTTAATAACTTTACATTATATAAGATAAAAGGTAACATAATTGAATCATCCTTTAAAAACAATAAAAAAAATCCTTATTATATATGATTTTTATTGTTACTCTATCAAGAAGGTTTAGAAGAGAGAAAAATAATTATGTGGTCTTGTTGGATATAAAATAAATTTTCATTTCAACACATTAAAATTATATAGATATGTTTTTTATGTCTTAATATATATTATTTTTCTTTTATTCACTGGTGAATGATTTTTTGCAGAACATTTTTAACAAAAGATGCGACGTGCGGTGATAAGTGGAGCATATGCACTGATTCAAATTATGACTCTGCAATATTAATGCCACATTAACAAAGCATTCTTAAATTTCAATCATTTTAAGGTTTTGGTCACTAATTAAGTGCAAAATAATGTTTTTAATTGATTACGGGGTGTTTCCAAACACGATAAATGAGAAAACATATCTGTTAGCTAAAGATCAAATTGTAACTTTGTCAATTCGAAAACTTACAAAAATGGTGTGCTTTTACCAGTCAACTCCGGCAAACATATAAATCCAAATAATGAATAATCTCATTCATGAAGAGTATTGTGTTTAAAAGTTGGGATAATATCAAAGAAGTTGGAATCTCATTCCACAAGTTGCGATTAAATCATGTGGTTGTTTATTAGTCTACGATCAACTTACATAAAGACACCTTTCAAAAGGCACTTTTATTTTCTTCTTCATTATTATTACACTACTTTTTTAAAAAAATTTCTTTTCTTGACTTTTTTTCACTATCCTTGCAAGATTACTAGCAAAGTAAATTACTGTGTAGAATTTCATAAATGTATACAACTCCTGAAGATTATCTTTTATCATATATAAGAATAAATTTAGACAGCCTATTTCTGAGCCACAGAATACTATAAATACAAGCAGTGCATATTCTCCAATAATCACAACAGTTTCGCTAGATAAAATGAAAACTACCATCACATCGACATACAAAGTTTCATATAACGGTGAATATGCTATTTTAACAACAAATTTTTGTGTTAGGGAGTTTGGTACTAGTGTTTTTTGGGGAGCAAAAATATATATAAACTTTAAAAAATGAAGTAATTTTAACATAAATCCTAACACTGTCAAACTTCCATTATTACTTTTTGTTTTTTAGCCCCACATTAATCAATTTTAAATGTTTTTAGAAATAAAAGAAAGTACAATTTTAACAATAAAGTTTTGTGTGCTGAATATCTAACATCATAAATTTTTTTATGAAAAAAATGCACATAACCTTTTTAAAATACAATAATTTTAACAAAAGTGTTAACACTAATGAACTTCATTATTTTTTAGTTTGTAGGGCTCATATTAATTAATTTTAAATGATTATTAAAAAAAATTTCTCTCTCTTTCATATCATTTGATCTCCTCCATCATCCTCTCTCTTTCCCCATAATGTGTGAAGCTACAAAGCATATTAATTATTGAGTGGGGTGAAGCCAATAAAAAAGATGCGAGATGAGAGAAATTGAAACGAGCTAAGGGAGTCAACAGTGGCTCTGTTATAGGCTAACCAAACAATGGGTATGCCATTGGCGAAGATAATAGGGGCAATGAATGAGGGAGGAAAAGTTGTTGGGGTTTGAAAAGGATGGAAGTGGAGAGAGAAAGTGTTGTTGGGAAAATGCCATTTCTAGTTCGTATCAAAAATAGAAAAATGTTGAACTTGTTGAAATACTAAGCACAATAATGGCGGAGAAGAAAAAAAATATGAAGAATCAAAACTACCAAGTGGGTTAAATACCAATATTATATGTACATGATAGAGTTAGTGTTAAACTTGCATTATTTTATAAAGTTTATTTACATTTTTTTGCTTCTAAAAAACTTTATGATATTAGATGCTACTAGCATGAAATTTTGTTGTTAAAATTGCACCTATACCCTTTTATTTAATAATCATTTGATATTAATTAATCTGTGGCTCACAAATAAAAAAGTAACTAATGTTTAATTGTGTTATGACTTATATTTAAATGAGTCCATTTTATAAAGATTGTATGCAATTTTTCTCTTCAAAATTTTTATGGTGTCCGACACTCCTGACATGAAACTTAATTGTCAAAATTACACCTTCACCTTTTATTAAATAGTATTGAGGAAAAACGCAACGCAACATTAAACATCGAAATCACAACCAATGGAGTTACACAACATTAAACATATCTATAAGTAAATTTTTATAAATAAAGTACTCCCTCTGTCCCTATAAATAACCAAAAATTTGAATGGTTTTATTCATTTTTATAAGAGTCTGACTAAATTTGTTAAAGTATTTAATAAGTTTTTTTTACATTTTAACTATTATTATTCTATTCACATTCTCTTTCATACTCATTTATGACACTATTATCATATTTCTCTCTCTCTCTCTCTTATACTCAATCATAAATAAGGGCAAACTTGATAAAACAAAATTATTTCAGATATATTTATTTATTTTAACCACTTTCTTAATCGGTGTGATTTTACCTCATTGTCTCTTATAATAAGGGATGGAGAGAGTAGTATTTAGCACTCTGATATTATTTTTCGGTTCCATCCCTACTTTTAGATTTTCTATGATTTATTTACCACCCTAATGTTATTTTTCTAATCCATTTAGGTTTTAGTACTATTTTTAGTTACATCCAGTGGTACCTTTACTTAACATGGGAGATGGGACCATGAATTTATAATTTAGTTATAGGCATAAATACACCTAAAGGGTCTGGACAGTTATATACTCATTCCTAATTAAATAAACCAAAAAAAAAATTATTAAAAAAATTTCCCAATTAACTTCCCTATATTACTATCTTTGCTCATACTTCTACGAGTCATAATAGCATATGTCTTTCTATCTCAATAAATCATTTTGTTTAACGTCAAATAGGAACTTTATTCTCCCTATCAAATAATTTTAAAAATTAACATTAAAAAATTAAATAATAAAAACTAATAAATTTAAACCGTTTGATTTCGATATGAACAATATAACCCTGGTTCTTAACACACACTCACGCTCTTAACTAATTTAGGTGAATTAATAAAATTAAATACATTATTTGTAAAAGTGTTTGTTAATTTTCCTATAATACCTTCTTCATTCATTTTTATTTAAACTTCTCTTAATACAAACTCCTCAATCAAAATGGATAATTTAAGGGGAAACTGATATAATTGGGAACTCTGTGAATTGAAGTCTTATATTTATAACCAAACTCAACATTAAACCAACCTTTGTTAGAGAGAGAGAGAGAGAGAGAGAGGATGTAGTAGTAAAAAGATTGGAGGTAATAAAGTGAAAGGAAACTGCAATAGTTTGTTTGGGTGTTTGTGAGAGTGAGTTAAGATACCAAAATTTGTTATTAAAATTTTTTACGACTTATGTATATGTTTATCATTACAAAAGATCCTTAAAAAATAGAACAAAGACTAACAAAAAGATTTTTTTTTTTTTTGCTTTTTTTAGATGCAAAAGACTTTGTTGAATTAAAATATAACCACGAAAAAACATTCCACCATGCGTGCTTTAACAAATTTTCTCTAAATAATGATAGTGTCTTTCATTTACCTGTAGAAAACTTGAAAGTTTGGACCAAAGTAGTCGATAGGATAAGCCAATTTTTAAAATTTGAAAGGTTAACATATATTTTTAGTTTAATAATGTAATTTTTTACTCTTTATATTGAATATTGATAATATAAAGGTGATGCGTAAAATGGATAAGAGAACTATTTTGGCCATGCACTTAAATGTTATTTTCAAATTTTTAATATTTTTACATTATATAAAATAAAAGGATACATAATCGAATCATCCTTTAAAAACAATAAATAAAATCCTTATCATATATGATTTTTTTTGTTACTCTGACAGAAGGTTTACAAGAGGGAAAAATAGTTATGTGGAAAACATAACTATTTTTAGTATTATCTCTTAAATTTATAGTGTATTATAATTATTTTAAAAGAAGTTAAGAAAGGTAGAAATTCCTAGTTCCAATCCCCGAAAACATTCCTGCTACCAAACGTGGCATCAATCTGTTTTAGAATAGATAGATAGCGGTTAAGATTGAAATTATCATCACTATTTGATAATTTTTTTTTATCTAAGAATCTGATTAAAAATTAATTAATCGTCGAATTCCGTGACAATGTGTTCAATAGGTACTCAAGTATAAGTCAGACACGCACAGAAAATATATCACTAGCTATTATTTTGTTATAACTAGCAATATTTTTTACCAATAATTACAAAAATTATTAATTACAACTAACAAAAAAATTTGTCTTGCCATTTTTGAGACGCAAAAGACTTTATAAAATTAGAACATGACAACGAAAGAACTTTCCACTGTACATGCTTTAATAAATTTTCTCCAAATAATAGTCTCTTTCATTTAATATTCGAGTGTGGAAAACTCGAAAGTTGGGGCCAAAATGGCCGATAGGATAATCCAATTTTGAAAATTTGAAAGATTAACATATCTACTAAGTTTAATAATTTAATCACTGCAAATTGTTCTCTTTTATATATTGATAATATAACGGTGCTGGGTTAACTGTATACAAGAAGTATTTTGGCGGTATACTTAAATGTCATGTTCAATTTTTTTATATCTTTACATTTTATAAAGTAAAAGGATACATAATTTAATCATCCTTTATAAACAAGAAAAAATTCCTTATTATATATAATTTATTTGTTAAGCTGATCTGACATTGAATGTTTGCAAGAGGAAAAAATAATCATGTTGTCTTGCTGAATATAAAATAAATTTTTTTCTCAATACATAAAAACTAGATATAATTATATTTTTTTTTATATCTTAATGTTTATTGTTTTTCTCTTTTTCATTAGGTGACTAAGTTTGATTGTAAAATACGTGACGTGTTCAATAGGGAGAACCGAACCTAAAAATTGGTGTTGGAGTAACCTTATGAATTTTATGATTGTATCAATATGTATGTTTCCCATAGATGACAGGCATAAGAGCTCTATCTTTGTACGAGGTAAAATCCGCAAAGTTATCGTCATAGTCCTTCTTTGGTCATAGTTTAACTTTTTCTATTTTTGGCTAACATATATGTCTGGTATTTTAAGTTTATATCAAATTCTAGTATTGTCTCCTAAATTTATAGTGTATTTTCAGTTAATTTAACACCGTTAGTTTAACTTTAACTGACAGAAGAATATTTTGCTGGATAATTTAAATTATGACTTTGCAATATTAATCCCACATAAACGAAGCATGCTTAAACTTTCAATCCTTTAAGGTTTTGGTCACTAATTAAGTGCAAAATAATTTTTTTAATTGATTATGGGGTGTTTCCAAGCACCTCCTTAAATGAGAAAACATATATGTTAGCTAAAGATCAATTTTTTATTGTAACTTTATCGATTTGAAAACTTACAAAAGATGGTGCTCTTTTACCAATCAACTACGGCAAACATAAATCCAAATAATGAATAGTCTCATTTATGCAGAGTATTGTGTAGAAAATTTTGAAGTTGGGATAATAGCAAATAAGTTGGAATCTCATTGCACACGTTGCCACTAAATCATGTGGTTGTTTATTAGTCTACAATCAACTTATATGCAGACACCTATAGAAAGGCACATTCATTTTCTTTTTCATCATTATTACATGAATTTTGTTTTTGTTTCTTGACTTTTTTTCACAATCCTCGCAAGAATACTAACAAAGTAAATTGCTGTGTATAATTGCGTGGTTGTGAGGTGGGAAAGATGTTACATGTAGTTACTATGCATAGGGGCAATTTAGAGATAAAAATTAGAAAAATGTCTTATATTTAGGAACAATGTTCAAAAAACCGGACCGAGCATCGAACCGAATGAGGCACTGGTTCAAAGATTAATGGTCGGATCGGGGTCGAACCAGGTCAAATCGGATTATATTAAAATAATAAAATTTTATTGATATTAACATTAATAATCACTAATATCAAAATGTAAATGTAGATAGGTATGCATGATTCATCAAATATGAATATTTTAATGTTTCTATAAAGGAAAAAAGAGAAAATATTAGTTGATTATACGTGAAAATAAATATTATTCTACAATCCACAGACTAAAATACAAATATTAAGAATAGCAATAATAAAATATTAAGTATATGCAAGTAAAATAGTATTTAAAGTATTATAATTTCCTAATTTCTAAAATTGAGTAAAATGAAAGTTAGTAATTAGGTGAATTATAATAAAATAAAATTATTTATTATTTTTTTTTAAAAAAAAAGGGCAACCCAGTTGAACCCCCAGGTTGACCGGTGATTTAACCTTTGCCTAATTCGCCTTGGGGTTAAAATCACAATAATTACCAAGGATTGTGTAAAGTGGCACAACCCCGGATCGTTTCACTTGAGGAGTCCTTCTAAACAACCTAAGCTAACTAAATGCAATTAAAACGATAAAAAGGGTATGGGGGTTTTGGTTTGAAGATTCATTTACTAAAGCTATTAACAAAAGCAGATACTTGTTTTTGGTATTTTGGATTGATAAGTGAAAAGAGTTTGGATTAGGGGTGATTTGATAAAATGGGCTTTGGTAGTGCTTCGGTGACTCAAATGCTTCTTTCAAAATGATTAGAGGGAGTTTAATTTACCAAATCTAATTGAAAAATCCCCAAGCAACCACTAGGGGTCCACTAGCCCTAATTAATGACTAATCTAGCAACCACTTTCATAGCCATTACTTAGGGTTAGTGTTAAGATCCACTTGGTTTGTGAAATGCCTTGAATCAAATACAATTTAACTCTCATGAAGTGCAACCACAACATTCATGCATGGAAGAAATTGACTATAATCACTAGCAACCACTAAAACGGCTACAACCAAGAATGCAACCACAAGTAGATAGGAAATTATATCTCAATCATATTAAATTCAAAGCATACACAATATAGTTCACAAACATGGATAGCAATCACATATCCCAAGTCTTAAATCCATATACAAGACCAATACAAAAGAGTAGAAGCCAAATACAAAGGAAATAAGAAATTGTAGACTAGAAACTCCCCTATGTTGGTCCATGAAGCTAGAGCCACCTTCACACCACCAAAGCACCAAGAAATTAGCCTCTCATGTCTTCAAATTCGTGCCCTAGATGACCCATGATGATAGCCTCCATGAATGAAGAAGATGGAAGGAAATATGGAGTGAAAATGGAAGGTGGAAGGAGAAAGAACAAGAAAATCAACAAGAATGGAGATGAAATTGAGTGGGTGAATGGAGATTTGGATGAAGAATGAGAATGGAGGGCAAACCCTAGCAGAGGGGGTGAATTTCGGACTAAGGAAGCTTGCATAATCAATATGGGTCTGAAATTTATCTTATATACTCCCCCAAATATTTCTGAAACGCACAGCAGAACATCAGATTTCGGGGCCTCGCCGTGGGCCTCGCCGTGGGCCTCTCACGGCGAGGGGCAGAGGGGAAGCATAAATGGGGGCCTCGCCGTGGGAGGTCCACGGCGAGGGACAGAAACTCAGCCATTTTGGGGTGTCCTCGCCGTGGCCCTCGCTGTGGGGGAGCCACGGCGAGGGGCAGAAACTCAGCATCCCTTCTTATGCTTCCTTGCGCTCCGTCAGCATTCTTGTCCGCAACTTGGCTCTTCCATTGGGTATGCTTCTTCTATGATCTACAAGTAAAATCAAGCCAGAGGTAGCATCAAATGTTCTTGAAAATAGGTTAACATTAATTTATGCTAATTATGCCCAAATTGCCCTTTACTAGAATAAATTCCAACAAAGTGTGTAGAAGTCAGAAATTACCCTAATTAGGTGCAATTACCCCAAGAACATGCAATAATCTACTGATTTTATCAATGAAAAGTGTATAAAAGTATGGCGCAATCATTTCCCCCACACTTAGACCTTTGTACTCCTGGACAAAGGGTACAATGCAAAGAAGAATGGTTTTAACCAATCAATAATCTCAGGCTAGCATGAGTCATGATCAAGAATATGCAAAGGGAGAATTGGCAGAGCAATCGGATGAACAATGGCAAAGAGGACTCTCAAGATAATAGTGTTTCCCTCTACTCACCTCATGTGGGATTTTTTCACACTTAACTTGCTCAAACAACAATTTACCATAAGCTTGTAACTAATCTAATATCTCCACTCAAGCATACAATCATGTATGAATCATAAGGACTTGCAGGGTTGAAATGATGGAAAAGGCAAGATGGATTGCATGTTATGGAAAAGGAAAGGTTGCAATGCAATTCAAAGTCACAATGAGAGCATAATTTCAACACTAATGATGCCACACCCAGAAATGCCTTATTCTTCAAACTTTCTTTCTTTATTTCTATGCACACTTTTTTTTTTTTTCAACACATACATGGCATTAACAACAAACACAAGTGGCTCGGATTCAATGCTTCATCACAAAACAAAATTCATATCGATGCATTACAACCAAGGAATAGCTCAAAATGGGTGAACAATGGAAAGTGAAATGTTGTGGGTTTGTGTTTGGGAAAATGGGGTGGTGAAATGAATGCCTTAATCATCTTCATGCATGAATGCAATTCTAGCTTTGACAAAGAGTAGAGACAAGTTCTAGAAATTGAATGATCAAGCAAGTATACACTCTTGAAATGAAAAATAGGCCCAAAAATCTCACAACAAGGTTAACCTCAAATGCCAATTAGAAATCCAATTGCAAGGCCAATTAACACAATGCATATGCTTGAAAATAACTCATCACTAGCTCTTTGAATATTGAAAGGATAAAATGCATAATTCTTAGAATTCTTCCCATTGCCCCTGAAGCTCATTAATCAAAGGGTAAGGTCCAGTCTTGCTCCATGGTTTTCCAAAATTTTGCCACACTAGGTTTTCACAAACAAGTTTTAAAAATGGGTAGAAGAATGCAACCAGGTCCTCCATTGCAATGAATGCGACCCTCCATTGCAACAAAAGACTAAGGAGCACAATCTACCTGGATTTTGAAAAAAATTTAACAAAGAATTTCAAAAATTACCTCTAATGTGGCATAAACATGATAAAACCAATAGATCAAGCAAAAAGACTACCTAGTCCCCTCCCCCACACTTGAATTTGGCATTGTCCTCAATGGCATAGGGTATTTTATTGAATGAAAAGGTCCTAATTTTCTACTTTCTACTAGGATGCTCCCTCCCCCACACTTGTTCAATGCAATGATAGTAAAATATAAAGCAGCCAGCCCAGAATGCATGAAAGTAAACAAGATAAGGAGAAGAAGCAACCTGGCCTCAAGGAGGCTTGGCAACCGGTTCATGGTAGAGCTTGAGGAGATGTCCATTCGAAACGAATTCCTTTCCGGTTCCCTCTTCAATGAGCTCCACCATCCCATACTTGTGGACCTTCGTTACTTTGTACGGCCCGAACCAATTGGATGTTAGCTTCCCATGACCATGGCGGAAGCGGGCTTGGTACATAAGGACTTGGTCACCAACATTGAAGCTGCGGTTGAAGATCTTACCATCATGGATCAACTTGGTCTTTTCCTTGTAGAGCCTTGAGCTCTCATATGCCTGAAGGCGCAGTTCATCAAGCTCTTGCAATTGAAGGCATCTTTCATTTCCGGCGGCATCCAACTCCATATTGCATAGTTTCACGGCCCAATAGGACTTGTGCTCCAATTCAACCGGCAAATGACAAGCTTTACCAAAAACTAACCGGTATGGGGACATGCCTAAGGGTGTCTTGAATGCGGTCCGATATGCCCACAATGCATCCTCAAGTCGATCACTCCAATCTTTTCTTGATGGCTTAACAATTTTCTCAAGAATGTGCTTTATATCCCTGTTAGACACCTCTGCTTGGCCATTTGTTTGGGGATGGTATGGGCTAGACACTCTGTGGGACACCCCATACTTAGCAAGCAAGTTATCAAGAAGCTTGTTGCAAAAGTGGGTTCCTCGGTCACTTATAAGACCCCTTGGTACTCCAAATCTACTAAAGATGTTAGACTTGAGAAATTTAGAGACCGTGGGTGCATCATCCTTTCGGGTTGGGATAGCCTCTACCCACCTAGAGACATAATCTACAGCAAGTAGGATATAGGTGAAACCAGAAGAAGGTGGGAAAGGTCCCATAAAGTCTATCCCCCAAATATCAAAAATCTCACAAACTAGGATGGGCCGTTGGGGCATCTCATGTCTTTTTGTCACACTCCCCCCAAATTTTTGGCACTTACCACATGATTTACAAAAGGCATAGGCATCTTTGAAAAGTGTAGGCCAATAAAAACCAGCGTCTAAGACCCTCCTAGCAGTTTTCCTAGAACTATAGTGGACAGCACAAACCATCGAGTGGCAAGCAGAGAGGATGTCTAGGGACTCGGATTCTGGTATGCATCGCCGGATTACTTGATCACTGCACAGTCTCCATAGGTGTGGTTCATCCCAAACATAGTATTGGGCTTCTCTCTTTAACTTTTGCACCTGAAAGGGAGACATGTCATCCGGGGTGAGGGCACAAACAAGATAATTGACTAAACAAGCATACCAAGGCACCTCAATATTAATTGCATACAAAGAAGAATCCGGAAAATTATCACAGGTTAAGTCAGAAAGATCTACTCCCCTGGTGTTGTCTGGGAGTCTACTCAAGTGGTCGGCTACCAAATTGGCATTGCCGGCGCGATCCTTGATCTGCAAATTGAACTCTTGTAGCAAGAGTGTCCACCGAAGAAGTCTCGGCTTTGAGTGTGGCTTTGTGAATAAAAACTTTATAGCTGCATGGTCAGTATAAATGACAACCACAGAATGAAGCAGGTATTGTCTAAATTTGTCTAATGCAAAGACTATGGCAAAGAGTTCCTTCTCAGTAGTGGTATAATTCCTTTGAGCACAGTCCAAAGTCTTAGATGCATAGGCTATGACATGTGGTGCCTTGTTGCTCCTTTGACCTAGAATGGCGCCAACTGCGTAGTTGGAAGCATCACATGCCAATTCAAAGGGCAATGACCAATCGGGAGCAAGAAGAATAGGAGGCTCCAAAAGAGTTTTCTTCAATGTTTCAAAAGCCGTTTTACACTCATCATTAAAAACAAATTCAACATCTTTTTGCAGCAAATGAGAAAGAGGCAATGCAATTTGTGAAAAACCCTTGATGAAACGCCGGTAAAAGCCTACATGTCCCAGGAAAGAGCGAAGCGCTTTGATACAGGTGGGATAAGGCAAAGACGAAATCACCTCGGTTTTGGCTTTATCAACCTCAATGCCTCGGCTAGAGACTAGGTGGCCAAGAACTATGCCATGTGTGACCATAAAATGACATTTTTCATAATTCAGCACCAGATTCTTCTCGACACACCTAGCTAGTACTCGCTCCAAACTATGCAAGCAAAAATCAAATGAATCACCAAAAACAGTAAAGTCATCCATGAAAACTTCCAGGCAATCATCAAGCATATCAGAGAAGATGCTCATCATGCAACGTTGGAAAGTTCCTGGCGCATTGCATAAGCCAAAGGGCATGCGTCTGTAGGCAAAAGTACCGAATGGGCAAGTGAAAGTGGTCTTTTCCTGGTCCTCGGGTGCTATAGGAATTTGAAAATAGCCCGAATAACCATCTAGAAAACAGTAATGGCTTTTTCCCGCAAGCCTTTCTAACATTTGATCAATAAACGGAAGCGGGAAGTGGTCCTTTCGGGTGGCATCATTCAACTTCCTATAGTCAATACACACACGCCAACTATTTTGCACCCTTGTTGGAATAAGTTCATTGTTTTCATTTTTCAAAACAGTGATTCCGGACTTCTTAGGCACCACTTGGACCGGGGAAACCCACTCACTATCCGAGATCGGATATATGATGCCGGCACTTAGGAGTTTTGTGACCTCCTTTTTGACCACATCCAAAATGAGGGGGTTAAGCCGCCTTTGAGGTTGCCTAAGAGGCCTAGAATCCTCTTTAAGTAAAAGCCGATGGGTGCAAATAGCGGGGTTCATACCAGGAATATCAGCCAATGTCCAACCCAAAGCCTTGCTATACTTTTTCAAAACATCAAGCAATTTGACCTCCTCAATTGCACTCAAGGTATTAGAAATAATAACCGGCAATTTGTCATTGGGGGCAAGAAAAGCATATTTTAAATTGCTTGGCAAAGGCTTTAATTCCAAAATGGGTGGTTCCAAAACAGAGGGAACAAGAGTAGGGAGAGTTAAAGTGTAAGAGGAACTCCCCTTTGTAGACCCAATTGGAAAAGGTGGAATGGGTTCAAAAGACCTCATCTCTTGTTCATTGGTCTTCCCAAGAGTCGAATCAACACTTGGTTGATCTACCGCAGCGACTTGCCTTGGGGAAATGTCATCCACAACACCTACATCACAACTTGTAACAAGATCATTCAAATATCTAAGTGTGTGGGAAGAAACCCTAGGTCTAAAGTCAGAATCAATGGAAGAGGGTTTAGAAGGTGGCCCTTTTACCACATGGTGATCCGGTCCAAAGAAGGTCAAGTGTGAAGTAGCTTTTGTTGGGGTGAGGGCTATACCCTTTGAGCTCAAATCGGCCAACTCTTGGCTTCCAACATCAAATTCACATTCTTCAACCAACTTATGACCTGAAACATTAAGAAAACTACCATCTTCCAAAGAAATATCATCACTCATCAGGGAAAGGTTAGTGGAGCTCATATCCAAATTAGCAATATCATTATCAATCAGAGAAAAATCCAAAGGGACAGAAAGTAGACAATCAACTACATGTGAGTCAAGGTCATACACGTCATCACCTAAGGAAGAAAAAGAATGAACAGAAGGCAGGGTAGAAAAATAAGAGTCATAAGCTTCAAGATCAGATGTGTAATCATATGAATGCAAGCTTAGCTCATGCTCCTCAATAGCATCTTCCACAGCAATATCAATGACATTCAAATCTAGAAGAGAATAGTCCTCATGGGGGTGTCGCATTGCTTCATACATGTTAAAGCTAATCTTATGTTCTCCCACCTCCATTGTTATCAAACCATTTTTCATATCAATGACCGATCCGGCGGTCCGCATGAAAGGCCTACCAAGAATGATAGTCGATTCACATGGCTCGCTCGCGGTGTCAAGAACATAGAAATCGGCAGGAAAAACTAAGTCTTTAACCTTAACAAGTATATCCTCAAGAATACCTTGTGGATATCGGAGTGTGCGATCGGCCAATTGCAAAATGACACTTGTCTTTTTCAAACCGGTGATGCCTAAAGAAGTGAAAATCGCACTAGGCATCACGTTAATGGCCGCTCCTAAATCCAACAATGCATTTGTCACCGTCAAGTTCCCTATGGTGCAAGGGATCATGAATGATCCAGGGTCTTTGCACTTGACCGGCAACTGAGGCTTGAACAAAGCCGACACACTAGGATTCAATTGAATTCTTTCATTTGGCCTAAACTTCCTTTTATTGGTGCACAATTCCTTCAAGAATTTACAGTAACTAGGCATAGATTTCACAAGTTGAAAGAAAGGCACATTCACATGCAATTTGCTAAAAAGTTCAAGCATTTCATTTTCAACAACCTCATCATGTTTCTTTTTGCTTTTAAAATAAGCTTGAGGAAAAGGGAGTTGAGAGATAGTTACCTCCTTGGCCGGAGGTTTGGCCAAGGTATCTTGTGTGCTACACTCTCCCGTCTCATTGATACTTGATTGCTTGTCGTGCTTCATCTCCTCTTGAGGTTGTACTGTAAGATCCTCCACCACTTTCTCTTTTCTAGTCAATGCCCTTCTTTCTTGAAGTTCCTTTTCCTTAGCACTCTCAGATTGCGCAAACTTCATTGGGCTCAATGGTGGGCTCCAAGTAGGGCTTTCCACTTCAATCTCTTCATCCACTGGCTCATCATCATCCTCCCCTTCACTACTTGAAAAGTGAACCTTCTTCTTGGTTGGAATGGGATTTAGTGATTTTCCACTTCTCAAAGTAACAGCATTCAAAGACTTTGGGTTGATGACCGTATTGGATGGAGTTGGACCACTTGCCTTGGCTTGAAGCTCATTGAAAGAGTTTGAAAGCTTCATGACATAGTCCTCTAAGTTAGCACTCTTGGTCTCCCATTGGCTCATGCGGTTGTCTACCTTCTCAAACCTTGACTCCATACATTGCTTTGTTTCATTCGCCCTAGAATCAATGAGACCTTCCACATGGCGGAATCCCATAGTAATGGACTTGTTCAACTCTTCAAAGTCATTAGTGGGTCGGTCCTTTCTTACAGGAGTTAGTGCTTGGGAGGACTCCCCTTGGAATTGCCTTGGGGGATTTCCATCTTGGCGCCAACTAAATTTTGGATTTTGTCTCCACCCTTCATTGTATGTATTGGAATAGGGGTCCCATCTCGGATTGTTGCCTTGCCTTGGTTGGAACATTGCATTACATTCTTCCGGCTTAGAAGGGCAATCGCTTGAGAGATGCATAGGTGATGCACAATAATCACAAGACGGACCCACCAACTCATTACCAACTGGACCCGGTGGGGAAGATGGACCTGAGATCTTGTCCAATCTAGAGTGGATTGCTTTGAATTCGGCCTCAAACCTATCCAATTGAGGAATGTGAAGAGAAGTGGAATCAACCCTTTGAACACTACGAGTTGATCTTCTGGAACCATGTTTCTCTTTGGCCAAAGCGAGCTTACGAACTAGAGGCCATGCCTCTTCAGGTGTATAATCAATGAATGAGCCCCCAGCGGCTGCATCCAGCTTGTCTTGGTCTCTCTCCCTCAACCCATCATAGAAGGTATGGGCTAATTGTTCATCAGGAATTTGGTGATGAGGGCATTTCTTTAAAAGGTCCTGGAATCTCGACCAATAATCAAAAAGAGATTCATCGGGCTCTTGAGTGATGGAATTTATCTCTTTCCTTCTTGCAGACGTTCTAGTGGCTGGGTAGAACTTTTCTAGAAAGGCTTGCTTCAAGTTGCCCCAGGAGGCGAGGGCATCTGGATTGAAAGTAGGTAGACTCATGTACCATTGCTTAGCCTTGCCTTCTAGAGTGAGGTGGAACACTCTCCACATGACATCCTCCACTTGTGCTCTGACTGGTTTCATGGTGTTGCAATGTATGAAGATCTCATCCAAGTGATCATGTGGCTCATCTTCCTGCAAACCATAAAACTTAGGTAAGGATTGTATCAATAAGCCTTTAATTTCATAATCAGTGTTCATAGTGGGGAATGCAGTCATGAATGGGTTATGGTTAAGGCTGGTTGTGGTGGCTTCCCTGATGGTTCTTCTTCTAGGTCGCTCACCATCATTAACCACTTGTCCTCCCCCATTACCACCTAGATTTGGCTCTACTTGAACTTCAGGAATATGGTGATCCCCCTCCATGTCTCTAGTATCACTCTCAGTTTCTGAGGAACTCTCAATGCTTGGCTCACACGAGGGTGGGTGTTCAACTACCAAGGATGTAACCGAAGTTCCCCCTCTCTTTGTCTTTCTCAACCTAGTAAGGTGTCTCTCAATTTCTGGGTATTCAAGGTAAAGTTCTTTGTTTCTAGGGTTCCCTCGAGTCATACACAAGGAACAGACAACAAGTGTAGACTGAAGGCTCAACAAAGATGCACTTGCACAGATTCAAGGAAAAATGGATGAATGATGATGCAAGTGAGTATGGTGTGAAAGAGTGTACGATATGTTTGAAGTGTGTTGAAAAGTATGAGTATGAAATGTGTATGAGAGGTATATGAGTGTGGAAGTATGGCGAGTCAGGTATTCACAAGTAGGTGCAAGAAGATCCAGCAATACACCTAAGCAGTTATCGCAATTCAAGCAAGAGCAAAAGGGCAAGCAATATTTTTGGTATTTCCTTGTCAGACTTTATACAATGCAGCAGAAGCAATTGTAAACTAACTTAAGAATGCATATGACCTAAATCTAATCCTAATGACTCCTACCCCTAGTCAATAGCTTCAATTGACACTTAGCTAACCTAGAGAGTCAAAAAATGACTCCCCGGCAACGGCGCCATTGATTTAACCTTTGCCTAATGCGCCTTGGGGTTAAAATCACAATAATTACCAAGGATTGTGTAAAGTGGCACAACCCCGGATCGTTTCACTTGAGGAGTCCTTCTAAACAACCTAAGCTAACTAAATGCAATTAAAACGATAAAAAGGGTATGGGGGTTTTGGTTTGAAGATTCATTTACTAAAGCTATTAACAAAAGCAGATACTTGTTTTTGGTATTTTGGATTGATAAGTGAAAAGAGTTTGGATTAGGGGTGATTTGATAAAATGGGCTTTGGTAGTGCTTCGGTGACTCAAATGCTTCTTTCAAAATGATTAGAGGGAGTTTAATTTACCAAATCTAATTGAAAAATCCCCAAGCAACCACTAGGGGTCCACTAGCCCTAATTAATGACTAATCTAGCAACCACTTTCATAGCCATTACTTAGGGTTAGTGTTAAGATCCACTTGGTTTGTGAAATGCCTTGAATCAAATACAATTTAACTCTCATGAAGTGCAACCACAACATTCATGCATGGAAGAAATTGACTATAACCACTAGCAACCACTAAAACGGCTACAACCAAGAATGCAACCACAAGTAGATAGGAAATTATATCTCAATCATATTAAATTCAAAGCATACACAATATAGTTCACAAACATGGATAGCAATCACATATCCCAAGTCTTAAATCCATATACAAGACCAATACAAAAGAGTAGAAGCCAAATACAAAGGAAATAAGAAATTGTAGACTAGAAACTCCCCTATGTTGGTCCATGAAGCTAGAGCCACCTTCACACCACCAAAGCACCAAGAAATTAGCCTCTCATGTCTTCAAATTCGTGCCCTAGATGACCCATGATGATAGCCTCCATGAATGAAGAAGATGGAAGGAAATATGGAGTGAAAATGGAAGGTGGAAGGAGAAAGAACAAGAAAATCAACAAGAATGGAGATGAAATTGAGTGGGTGAATGGAGATTTGGATGAAGAATGAGAATGGAGGGCAAACCCTAGCAGAGGGGGTGAATTTCGGACTGAGGAAGCTTGCATAATCAATATGGGTCTGAAATTTATCTTATATACTCCCCCAAATATTTCTGAAACGCACAGCAGAACATCAGATTTCGGGGCCTCGCCGTGGGCCTCTCACGGCGAGGGGCAGAGGGGAAGCATAAATGGGGGCCTCGCCGTGGGCCTCGCCGTGGGAGGTCCACGGCGAGGGACAGAAACTCAGCCATTTTGGGGTGTCCTCGCCGTGGCCCTCGCTGTGGGGGAGCCACGGCGAGGTGCAGGAACTCAGCATCCCTTCTTATGCTTCCTTGCGCTCCGTCAGCATTCTTGTCTGCAACTTGGCTCTTCCATTGGGTATGCTTCTTCTATGATCTACAAGTAAAATCAAGCCAGAGGTAGCATCAAATGTTCTTGAAAATAGGTTAACATTAATTTATGCTAATTATGCCCAAATTGCCCTTTACTAGAATAAATTCCAACAAAGTGTGTAGAAGTCAGAAATTACCCTAATTAGGTGCAATTACCCCAAGAACATGCAATAATCTACTGATTTTATCAATGAAAAGTGTATAAAAGTATGGCGCAATCAACCGGTCTTGACTGGTTCAACCGAGTTGAACCCCCCGGGTTGACCGGGTCAACCTGTGTTGAACCGTCCGGTCCATGTTTTCTTTCCTTGTTTAGGAACAAACATATCTCTCAAATTAGCTCCTATATTTAGGAACGGAGGGAGTAATATAATGGTGATGGGTAAAGTGGAAACAAGAAGTATTTTGATGATGTACTAAAATGTTATGTTAAAATTTTTTTATATTTCTACATTTTATAAAATAAAAGGATACATAATTTAATCATCCTTTATAAACAAAAAAAAGATTCCTTATTACATATGATTTATTTGTTACTTTGACATAGGATGTTTGCAAGAAGAAAAAATAATCATGTTGTCTTGCTGGATATAACTTAAATTTTCTATATAAATATATTTTTTACTTCATAATATTTATTATTTTCTCTTATTCATTAGGTGACTATTTTTTTAATTTTTTTTATTTTTATTTTTTGCAAAACGTGTGACGTGTTCAATAGGTAGAACCGAACCTACAAATTATGGAGTTCGAGTAACCTTATGAATTTTATGATTGAATGTATATGTTATCCATAGTTGACAGGCACAAAAGCTCCATCTTTGTACGTGTCAAAATCGGCAAAGTTATCAACATGATCCTTCTTTGGTCATAAATCGACTTTTTTTTATTTTTGGCTTGCATATATGTTTGGTGATTTCAACCAAATCTACCAATCATCTAATAAATCATCAGCTTCTGGTACATCAAGTAATATGGACCGATTTCATGCTTGCTTGGACAAATGCCTTTTAACTAATATCATCCAAAAGGGTCCTAAATTTATTTGGTCCAATAATACGAAGGGCCAAAACCTAATCATGGAAAGGTTAGACATGGCCTTCTGCAATCACAACTGGCTGCAACTCTTTCCCTTTTCTCATATGGACACTTTAGCAATTGCAGCTTCAGATCATAGCCCTGTTTTTGTTAATACTGAAATTGAGGTTCCCAAGAAGCCATCTCTTAAGTTTGAACCTTTTTGGTATAAATTCCCTGATTGCCACAGAATCATTTCAGAAAGTTGGTCTAACAGTTTCCAAGGCTTTCCCAGCTTCATACTTCAATACAAATTATAGTCAACTTTAAAGGCTTTGCAAAATCTATTATACATTAAACACAAAACCTTCCCGCCATTTCCTTTTCCTCTCTCCTGTTTGCTATTCTTGTACATGAGCCGTGTAGTTTTTGGTCAGCTCCTGACCCATTTCACTATTCATTAGCCTTCTAACTCCTTCTCTGGCTCCGTGCATACATCGTTAAACGCCACATTGGAAAGTGTCCGTAAAATCTCTCACTTTAAGCTCACACCTCGATGCCTTCATGCACTATTGGCTTGGATTCTGGCTACTAATATTGAAATGGAATCTTCCTCAATCTTAATCAGCTCCAACTGTGGCCTTATTTCCTTTTTCAAGAGAGGAGCAAGTTTAGTGGGAGATGTCATTTCCCAAGACATTGAACGACTCTTGCAGTTTTTCTCTATGGTGTACTTATTTAAGGACACCTCTTTTTCTACATCTACCTTTAATGTTTTTTCCTTTCAATTCTCTAGTTGTGATTATTTAACTATTTAGTACTATTGTCGTTTATACTTTTTATTTAATGATGATTGTCCTTTTATAAAAAAAATTAATGTTTAACACCATTAGTTTAACCAACGGAGAAATATTAACCCGATGAATTTAAATTATGACTCTGCAATAAAATTAATGCCACAATAACAACACATGCTTAAATTTTCAATCCTTTAAAGTTTTTGATACTCCCTCTAGTGCTAATTATAAGATCAAGTTGATTTTTTTTTTGTGGATGTTAAAGAAACAAATTAGATCACTAAATTATAACATATGCTATATGTAATTAGATTATAGATTAGTTTATAAGTAAGATATATTAGTTTTGAAGAAAAAGATAAATATAAACAATTGAAAACAATTTATTGAAAAGGATAAATATAAACAATTGAAAATGATTTATTTTGTATTCTTAACTTTTCTAAAAAAAAAACCAGCTTAATCTTACAATTAGGATCGGAGGGAGTACTAATTAAGTGTAAAATAATTTTTTAAATTGATTATTTTTTTTGTTTTTTTTTGTTTTTTTTGGGGGGGGGGGTTTGTGTGTTCCCAAACTCCTCCTTAAATGTGAAATCAGTTCGGTAAAGAATTTTGAATGTAGCTTTGTCAATTTGTTGGGATAATATCAAAGAAGTTGGAATCCCATTCCACACGTTGCGGCTAATCATGTGGTTGCTTATTAGTCTACAATCAACTTACATACAGACACATATAGAAAGGCACTTTCATTTGCTTTTTCATCATTATAATATAAATTTTATTTTCTTTTCTTGACTTTTTTTCACTAGCCTTGCAAGATTACTAACAAAGCAAATTGCTGTGTATAATTTCAAAATAAAGTTTGAAGAAAACCAAGAGTAAATTGTTGTGTGTTTTTTTATTCAAGAGAATAATTGTGTTTTAAAAGTATACAACTCCTCCTGAAGATTATCTTTTACCATATATATAAGAAAAAAAAAACCTTGACCGCCTATTTCTTAGCCACAGAATATTATAAATACCAGTAGTGCATATTCTCCACTTATCACAAGAGATTCATCAGATAGAAAATTTAGTTGTTAAGCTTCTCTTTAACTATGGGAAGAAACGTATTTGCATTCCTTTTCCTAATGTTGTTGGGAATCACCCAATTAGGTTTCTGTGGAAGTTGCGTTGAATCAGAGAAGCAAGCTCTTCTCAAGTTCAAAGCATCTATTCATGATCGATACAACAGCTTTTCCTCTTGGGATCCCGAAACCAATTGTTGCAAGTGGGATGGCATAGCTTGTCACAATGTTACTGGTCATGTTCTCGCACTTGATCTCAGTGGCTATGGCGTAGAAGCTAATGGTGTTGATCCATCTTTGTTGGAGTTGCGACATTTGATTCATTTGGATTTGAGCTGGAGCGACTTCAATGGTACTTCAATTCCCCTCTTTCTTGGTTCTATGGAGCGGTTGAGATATCTTTCCATCTCTTATGCTAATTTCACAGGAAAGATTCCCGCCAATTTTGGTGGAAACCTCACGAACTTACAGTTTCTTGATCTTAGCGGGGAGTATAATGATCTGCACAGCAATGACATGAGTTGGGCCTCTAAACTTGAGTCTCTACAATATCTCAACCTCAGTTATGTCTACCTTGGAGAAGCTCACAACTTGTTCCAGGTACTTCACATGCTTCCTTCTTTGTTACAACTCCAATTACTAGATTGTGGACTCGGCAACTTGTCCACTCCTCTTCCCCCCATTAATTTCACAAATAATGTTGGAGTTCAACTCCTGAATCTGGGTGAAAATGAAATTGATGGTCGAATTCTTACTGCTATTCAAAATTGGACTTCTGTTGAATTCCTCAACTTCTATCATAACAATCTTAGTTCAATGCCATTGTGGTTCGGAGAGTTTAGGAATCTGATTTCTCTTGATCTTTGGGGAAATGCACTTTGTGGACCCATTCCTATTGCTTTGCGGAACTTGACTTCCCTTCAATACCTTTACCTTTCTGATAACAACTTTACTTCAGTTCCATCTTGGATGGCAGAGTTTAGGAAACTGATTTCTCTTTATCTTTTGGGAAATGCACTTTCTGGACCCATCCCTGTTGCTTTGCGGAACTTGACTTCCCTTCAAGACCTTTACCTTTCTGATAACAACTTTACTTCAGTTCCATCTTGGATGGGAGAGTTTAGGAAACTGATTTCTCTTTATCTTTCGGGAAATGCACTTTCTGGACCCATCCCTGTTGCTTTGCGGAACTTGACTTCCCTTCAATACCTTTACCTTTCTTCTAACAACTTTAGTTCAGTTCCATCTTGGTTGGGAGAGCTGAGGAGCCTTCGCGACCTTGATATCTCCGATAATCGGATCACAGCTACAATGGAAATTTCTGTGTCACAAGTTTTAAGAAACATGTGTCATTTGAAAAACTTAGATTTTGGAAACAGCAATCTTCAAGGAGAAGCATTTGGCGACTCTGATTTTTCTGGATGCGTCAAATATGACATAGAGCAGCTGACCTTGGGAAATAATAAACTCAACGGCCATATATCAACCTGGGTAGCGCATCTTGAAAAGCTTCAATTGCTTGATCTCTCAAATAATTCTTTCAGTGGCAGTATTCCTCACAGACTTTGTCACCTTGTAAATCTAACAAGCATTGATCTTTCACATAACAATTTCTCTAGTGAGATCCCAAATTGTTGGAGAGATAATCATCCATATGGATTGAGCGAAATAAACTTTTCATTCAACAAATTGTCAGGTGCTTTCCCCATCTCAATCGGAAATCTTTCTTCATTGCTCTGGTTGCATTTGAACAATAACAATCTTGAAGGGAAGCTTCCATTGACTTTGAACAATTTGAAGCAGTTGAGAATTTTAGATTTGGGAGAGAATATATTTTTTGGAAGTATACCAACATCATGGACCAATAACACTTTTCCGACCTTGCAGATTCTCAGGTTGCGAGATAACATGTTAGATGGTAACATTCCTTTAAATATATGCCAGCTCAAATCACTCCAGATTTTGGACCTTGCAAATAACAATTTAAGTGGCTCAATACCCCATTGCATTGGCAATCTTACAGGAATGACAAAAGATAGTGCTACCCTTACCCCCTTCATAGATAGCATGGAAGATGAATGGCGCAATCAGGATGTCATGCAAGTTATGAAAGGAAGAGAATTTGACATTATTGGGATCTTGCAACTAGAAGTTAACTTGGATATGTCTAATAACAATTTGGTTGGGTCAATTCCTCTTCAGGTATTCTCGCTCATTGGATTGATAGGCTTGAACCTTTCACACAATCGTTTGAAAGGAGAAATATCAGATATTATTGGGAATATGAAATCCCTTGAATCCTTTGATCTCTCTCATAACCAAATTTCAGGCACAATTCCAAAGAGCATGTCCAAGCTAACTGCATTAAGCCATTTGAACATGTCATACAATAACCTTTCAGGGCCAATTCCAACTGAAAATCAATTCTTGACTTTGAATGATCCATCCATTTATGCTGGCAACCCTTATCTTTGTGGAATCCCACTATCAAATAAGTGCCAAGGTGTTGATACTCATCAAGTTCAGGAAACCAAAGAATTGGAAGATGAAAATGATTCTGAAAAGGTGTGGTTTTATTTTGTCATAGCAGTTGGGTTTGTCGTTGGCTTCTGGGGAGCTATTGGGGCTATGGTATTGAAGAAGAGTTGGAGATATGCTTGTTTCAAACGAGTGGAAGATGTAGCAGACGAGATATACGTTTTCACTTCAATAAAACTAGTAAAATTGAAGAGGCTGTTAGCAAACCATGTCCATGGTTGATCTTTGTAGTTATGTGTGTCTTTGTTATATCTCTTGTTATCAGTATCATGGAATGCTTCAGAATGTGTGTGACAACAATATCAATAAAAGGGTCGTTCGTTTACATATACTGTGTTTGCCTTCATGATTTCATTGAGAAGAATTGAAATGACATGCAGGTCTCTATGCTATTGTGCGGAATATAATGAATATAACAGAAACGTTGTGTGAATAATCTATTGTGGTGAAATAATACAAATTGTTATTCGGGCTTCAATAGGCCAAGGCCACCTAAAACGGATTATGAAAGGGGATTCCCCAACATTGATCGTGAGCTAATATTGCTATCAATCGTCATACACACACACACACAAACTTTTTGCCAAAATCATTGGTACTTTGAACGGCAACTAAAAATTAATTTTTAAATAAAAATGTGACAAACTCAAAAAATTGTTTTACTTTTTGAGAAAATATCTTCATCTAATGATGAAGCCAGTGATGATATTAGGCGGTGTATTTAGGGTGTTTATGTTAGTGAATGAGGAAGTACTAGTAAAAATGAGTTGAAGGATGAGCCGACAACACCAAGAAGAAGGGAAAAATAGTTAATATTCCTCATGTCTTAAATATAAGATATATTTAACTACTTTGATTAAATTAAAAATGTTAACTTTGCTCCTTAGTATATTGTGTTTTCTCTAAAACACCTCAATTATCTTTTGTTAACCCCTCCCACATTTCTTATTTGATTATTGTTAGAGGAACGTTAATAAAAGCAATTTGGGAAGTAGATTACAAAAATTAGATTTAGATCATATATTTAGAACCAGTACCCACTCTTGAAATAGATTATATATAATTAGGACTGGAGAAAGTAAAAGTTTGGTTGAAATGTCAATATAAAGCAAACGATCCTTTTTTTCTTAGACAAGAAATCAGTAGATTAGGTAGTATTACTAGAGAGAAAGAAATTTAAAATATAAATTTTTTGAAGCAAAATTAAATTAATTAATTACGAAAGGATATTTTCATTCATACTCAGCGCTATATATGTGTCTCATATCATTTCTTACATTGACTATACAATTACAATATTCTATTATTAAAAATTGAGACCGAAAATAACTTTCAATTTAGTCGGCCAAGTCAACTAATAAAAATGGATATTTAGAAGTTAAAGAACTAAAGTAGTTCTGAAAGTTTTGAGTAATGTTTCCTGGATGGTTTTTAAGGGTTGAATGTTCTCCCAAAAGTGTTAACACAAAGCAATATTGTCCAGAAAGTTTTTTATTACAAGAATTTAAGGTTTTACTTGAAGTATTTAAATGGAGAACTAATGCCCCAAATGCTTTTTTAGGGTTCAAAGTTTTTTCAAGTGGAGTAATCCTGCGCTGTATGATGTGAGAACTACGGATTTTGATTTCTGTTTAACCTTTCAAGAATCAAGGATTCAAACCCTTCCAATGAATTTCCCTTCAGCATTCAACAATTAAATCACAGTATAAAATATAAAAATAGAGTTATTTAGCCCAAACCCTTGTATATAAAACAAAAATTCAATTGTGTTAAAATCGCCAACTTATGTGATTATATGATGCATATTCATAATTCATCAATACTACTCCATCTCTTCTTAATATAAGAATCAATCTCTTCTTAATATAAGAATTAATTGACTTTTTTAAAAATTCTTAAAAAAAATTAAATCAATTACTTATAAATTGATGTGCCAAAATTGTTTCTCTAAAGTAGCTTGTTTGACCTATAAGTTAATATGTAATCTAATAATATACCACATATGTAATATAAATTACCTTATTTAGCTTCATTAATTTCTAAAAAAAAAAGAAAAGAAAAAATCAACTAAATCTTATATTAAGAATGAAATAAGTATCAATTAGTTGATAAAAACCCTTCCAATAAATATATGATAACTCGATTTTTTCCTTTCCCGAGCAATATCCAGTGATTACTTGCAACTTGGCTGCATACGATAAAATAGTAGCAACAATGATCCTATCCCACCAATTTAAACACGTTATTAAAACTAAAACTAACATTATAGAGAAATCACACCACACACACTCGCAGGTTTCACAAGAGTGGTTGTTTATATGATCAATTGCCCAAATTGAGCACTCCCCAACGGAATTGGATTAGCATAGGTTATACTAATAAATACATGATAAAAAAAATGAACAAATAAAGGGACACAATACCTTCAAGCTAAACCTAAATAAGCTTAATAATTGAACCAAAAATAAGAAAGATTTGTGAGATTCTGCATCTACCTATAAGCCCTTCTTTCAACTTAACAGTCATTCAGGCTATAAAAACCTTCCTTCTCAAGTTTAGTATTCACAAGAAAGGGCAAATTCTCTTTTTATAATTATTAAAATATGTTAGAACAATATTCGTTTGTTCATTGAATCCGGGGAATTCCATATGACCCAGCAGCAAAAGTAGGGATTCAGGTGTCAAGGGATGAATCTCCCAGCAACTAGTCTCAATGTTCCCATAGAAACCCATAAAACAGCACATAAAGCAACAAGAACCGGCAAGAATCGGAATATTCCCCTTCCTTTACCTGCTCTCCTCACAATTGCAGTTTCATTAGCAATAGCGGCGGCGACTATGCTTGCCTGCTTCACATTATCTCTCACCCTACTAAAGCTAGACACTCGCTCAAGAGCTCGATTTGCATTTTCAGCGGCTGATGCAGGTGTGGTAGTTATTGACTCAAGGAAGGCCCAGAGAGCAGAAGATAATCTACTTGTAGAATCTTGTCTCACACTGCTGCTTTGATTACGAATACCTCCGGCAGGCAAGCTCGCAGATTCATAACTGATACCTAAACATATGACCAGAAGCTAGCTTGTATTAGAAATCGTATGTGTTGTTTCTTTTCTATTTTTTTTTTTGGGTTATACAAGAGCCACATGAAATAAAGCTCAAGTCACATTAATGTTAGAGCAGATGCCACAATACTTAATAGTCCAGGAAGGTTTCTTCCATGCATTAGAAGGGAATCAACCAATGGAAGACAACTTCGAAGAGTGCAGCACAAATGAGATGTGAAGCTTGCATCTCCATTCAAATCAAAGACACTAAAATCATTATTTGGAAGTTGAGTTATACCACCAACACTTTGTGGTGTCAATGAATGTACCTGACATTGATGAAGAGACAGAAACATTAGCATCTTCTGCTGGACTCATGATCTGCCTTTCATGACGCATCCAGAGTTCACTTTGATCTGCATTGTTTCCAAGGGGCAAAGACTGATAATGCTGATTCACAACATTACTGTCAAAAGCATTCATACAAGGATGTGAAACAGTTTCCTGGTCAATGTGCCCCATGTCACGAAGAAACATCTCTGTATCATGGTACAAGTCAAATGCACTAAATCCACCTTCGAACTCCAAGTTCTCCAAAGGATTTTCTATTGTGGGCAATGTTGGTTCAGGATCAATGAGATCATTCATTTCCAAGAAGTCATCCTCATGAAAGAGAGGCTCCTCTACTTGAACACTGGGGCCAGAGGTGACTTCAGGTGCTTCAGAAACATGCACGGGAGAGGTAACTGATTGGGTAGGGTCATAGTAGTGATCACTTAAATGAAACATTTTGATTGGCTCAGCAAATGCCACCTCCTTAGAAATTTGATCTGCCACCACACTTTGTGTTTCTTCAGCAGCAACCTATAATGGACGATTATAGAAGACAGAGTTGATGAAAAATCATGCCAAAAAATATCATGTAGCAACGAACAAAAACTATATTAAAAGAACCACTAGTTACTAAACAGTCATGCCAAAAATTAACAGGTAACAGTCAAGTAACCATAAATTGTTCAAAGAAATAAAACAGTTTGGCCAAGTAAAAGGGAAGATGATAACCACAATCACACATTCTCTCAATCTCAGTCAATGCTCTTTCCTTCCTGCCCAAAGTCTTATATAATGTCATGGCTTTAACATATCTTTACAAAGCAGGATGAAAATATAACCATAGAAACCTCAGGATAGTTGCAAAATATGGATCTCAATGAAGTGTTAACCTACATAAGTAATGCCAGCACATCTATAATGCCCACACTCCCAAAGGCTATCATATCTTAATTCCATCTTTTCTACAAACCACAACTATGAAAAGAGAGAAAGAACCAGAACTGAAGTGAAACAGTACAGAGAATAAATGTTGAGACAATGATGGACTTAGTGATTTTCAGCATTCAATTTACAGTGTTTACATTAGTAAAGGAAGAAAATAGATCCATCCAAAAAACAAAGTCTAGGAGTTGATGAGTGAAGCTGAATAGAAGAGAGAAAAACCAAAATTAAATAAGTTTAGAGTTTAGACTAATGCCTCGCACAGTGCTTAAATGGAGAAGAGAGAAAGTTTTGTTTTCTGCATGGGCTTTAGGCTTAACGGGAAACAGGAAGAGAAAAAGGGACGATTTTTTAATGGGAGCAAACCACCTGGCCTTCCGAATGCCAGAAGTCGCTGTTGTCCTTCATGCCCTTCATGTTTCTCTGACACAGAGCTAGTGAGATACTGCTAGATTTTTCTGCCACCTATTCCTCTCCAATTCCGTCAATACAGAAGGATAGGCAGCTTACACATAAACAAAACCAGAGTTCTAAAGGTTCCATCAGAAAACAAACCTGAGGTACGGCAGGACACAACGGGGGCAGGTCAGGAACCTGTTCATCCATCATTTTTTTTAAGATCTCGTCAAGTTCATCATCAAACACAGGCTGCCCTTGATCATTACAATTCACAGTATCAATAGAAGTACCCTCATTAACTTGTGAAATAGAAGCCTCCTTGCCAGCTGAATTAGCATTAAAATCTACAAAATCATCATAACCTACCCATTCTTCCTCTTTGAATGGTGCACCATACTGTTCACCATTTTTAGGACCAGGTCCACTTTTCTTGAACACCTTGTAAAGTGCATAATAGTCCTGACAATTAACACATCAAAACAAAAAGTTTTAGTAAACGATACGTTTTCACCATCAAAATGACTTCATAACGAAATAAAGAGAAAGATAAAGCATAAAAGACACTTGAACATGATACCTTACAGTTCTGGCATCTTGCAAGTTCTTCTTCTTCCAATGTGTACTCATGCATGACCCAATCAGTTCGTTCACCATGAGGTGCTCTACCTCTATAGAAAACCAATGTCTTTTTAACCCCAACAGCCCGAGAATTGTACGTAATGTTACGATCCTTCCCTGTTGCTTTCCAGTATCCATATCTTGTTGCTCGATTAGTCCTACCACTATTAGGGTACTTTCTGTCTCTAGGGCTGAAAAAGAACCATTGCCTATCTCCAGTTTTCAGCACTGACTGCCCTGCAAAACATCCAAATTGTAAGCAGATAAGCAATCAAGAAGGTAGACTAACTAACCATAGTACAGGGTAAAGAAAACCATCGAATTTAAAAGCTAACATTCAAACATATGATACAAAAAGAAGAAAAGCTACTGTTGGACATAAAGACAGAATAGCAGTAAGATAGGCATCTCTATAAAAGTCCCAAACATCAGGGTATCCTCAACAACTTTAGCAAACGAAGATTTCTACAAATAGTTATCTTGCATACAATATCAATCCTAAAGAAAACAATGATTGCTAATCTCAAAACACAAATCAGAAATCCATTAATAACCTTCCATCCAACGAGGTATCTACCACGAGAGATTTGGGGGAAATTAAAAAAGGTTTCTTGGTATATGATCTGAACACATATTGCCCAAGAGGACTGAACACACCCAGACAATGCCTTGCTCATCAAATTAAGCAAAAAATTATCAATACAATATCATAGTAATATAAAATCGCCCAATCGCCTACTGATCAAAACCAATCCACAGAATCAAGCATCAAATAAACACTACCTTTAGCCTGAATAGCTTCCTATACTAACAAATTCCAACCACGAGAGAATATTTCACAATTAAATTCATGGACAAAGAAGATCTAAGTTCATAAGCAATTCAAAATCAATCCAATCAAACAAAATACAAAAAACCTAACCCTAACGACCCACAAATCCCCCTAACGAGAAAGTCACCGCCAAGTATAAACAAAGACGATCCCAAGAATAGAGCAAATAAATACCAGGCAATTCCTCAGGATCCCATTAGTAGACATCAGTTTCACGAATCACATCGAGCTTCAACCTCCTCCTACACATCTGCCTCCTCAGATAGTACATAACTAATTCCTCATCGGTAGGATGGAATCGAAACCCAGGCATAGAAGCCATCATATGGGTGAAAGACTCTGGGGATGAATCCTCTACCACAGTCATTCTCGATTCAACACCAGCAATACCCAAAACAAAGAAACGAAATTCAAGATTCCCCCAATAACAAATACCACAGTCATACTCTGTGGGATGATATAATAGAATTTAGAGGGATAAAGGATTTTGGGAGTTGGGGTGGTAGTGGTGTGGTCAAAGAAGGAACTGGCTTACGAGTGGTAATGAAGTTTCGTGGAAGCGCCAGCACTGAGGATTCAGTGGTTTAGGAAGTGAGTAGTCCTGTGAAGACACTGAGTGTTGGAGCCGCTAGATGAGAGTGTGTTAGAGCAGATGCCATAAAACTAATATAGTCAAGGAAGGTTTCTTCCATGCATTAGAAGAGAGAGACTGATAATGCATTATCTCCAAGGACACTAAGAATGTCTTCAAATCAAAGACACTAAAATCATTATTTGGAAGTTGAGTTAGACCACTAACACTGTTTGTGTTGCCAATGAATGTACCGAAGTTTGATGAAGAGAAGGAAACATTAGCAAGCTCTGCTGGACTCATGATGCATGTAAGAGGTAACTTTGATCTGCATTGTCTCCTAGGGGCAGAGACTGATAATGCTGATTCACAACATTACTGTCCTGATCAATATGCCCCATGTCCCGAAGAAGCCTCTCTGCATCATGGTACAAGTCAAACGCTTGATCCGTCTTCAAACTCCAGTTCTCCAAAGGATTTTCTATTGTGGGCAATTCTGGTTTGGGATCAATGAGATCATTCATTTCCAAGAAGTCATCCTCATGAAGGAGAGGCTCCTACACTTGAACACTGGGACCAGAGGTGGCTTCAAGTGCTTCAGAAACATGCAAGTAAGAGGTAACTAATTTGGTAGGGTCATAGTAGTGATCTTTTGAATGAAACATTTTGATTGGCTCAGCAAATGCCACCTTCATAAATAGATGATTATATAAGGCAGAATTAATGAAAATCATGCCAAAAAATATCATACAGCAACCTACAAAAAACTATATTAAAAGAACCACTAGTTACTAAATAGTCATGCCAAAAATTAACAAGTGGCAGTCAAGTAACCATAAACTGTTGAAAGAAATAAAACAGTTAGGCCAAGAAAAAGGGAAGATGACAACCACAATCACGTATTCTCTCAATCACAGTCAATGCTCTATTGTTCCTGCCCAAAGTCTTATACAGTGTCATGTCTTTAACAGATCTTTACAGCTCTACTCAGCTGGACAAAATATAACCATTGAAACCCCATGATCATTGCAGAATCTCAAAGAGGTGCAGCCTACATAAGTGATGCCAGCACATCTCTAATGCCCACACTCCCGAAGGCCATCTCTTACTTCCAACTTAGCAAAATCTCGGTGTATACAGGGGCATAGCTGGAATGTAATCTTCTGTATAACCTGCTGGATTTTTTGGAGACGTAGGAATGAATTGACCCACCATGGTTCTTGCCCTTGTATTCATGAAGGTATAGCCGATATAAAATGCATCGCCAACTGTATAAAACGTGCGAAAGAATTATTGATTAACCCGTAGAAAAGTATCTCTCGAGGTTCAATCATTCAGAATGTTGACGGTTCGGATGTCCTAGTCTATGTGGATGAAGCTTTTTTCTCCAGATTCAAGTGTGGAGAAGTTCTTCGAAGCGTTTATGTACTGTGTAGAAGGCAACGCTAGTTTTGTTGCTGAGCTCTGGGGATGCGTATATGGGGGGTTACGGAGAGCATGGAACAAGGGCTTCCGGAGAGTCAAACTATTTTGTGATGCTACTGATGTTATCGCAAGAGTGCAGGACGAAGATTAAAGGGTCAGGACTGGCAAGAGGTAAGAGAATGAAGAAGGTTTTGTCTAAGGAAGATTTGATGTCTCTGTTGCTGAACAGGGGAACGCATCTTGTGTAACTAGTTTTTTTTTTTTCCCATTTGTTTATTAAAAAAATTACTTATGATTTGCCTCATAAATGATTTTTTTCTTTATTCCCGTTTTTTATTTTTATTTTTTAAATAAATTTACTAACTTGAGAATCAATAAACATAAATGAGCGATTTTCTTAATTTTCTTTTTATATATTTTCCATCATATTTAATGACATTTTCTTATTCAAAAGTCAAATTAATTAATTTACGAGGATATTTTCCTTTTTTATGATTTGATTTTCTTTTTTATTTTTTATTGGTTTTAAAACCTTTTCTTAATGTCAAAGAATCACATTCCCTAATTCTACCCAACCATCATTAATTTCTTAATTTTGGAGGCCAATCATTATAATTGAGATTTTTTTAATTTTGGAATTTATCAATGGTAGATTTTCTCAAATTTAATTGCAAGCCAATCATTATTAATGATATTTCTTCAAATTGTAAAAAAGGTCAAGGAGGTTTTTTATTTTATTTTTTTTTTCAATTACAAAACAAACCACAATAAGTTTACACTGAACAAACTAAATCAGATATAAGAACATGATAAATAGAACTTGGAGGCGACGAAAAGAATTCTGCTCCTTGCGCTTGATTCAAAGCTTCTTTCGCCAGAAAATGTGCTACTTGGTGAACTTGTCTACTGCACCATCTCAACTGATCTCCTGAAGAATGGACGGTTCCGAATGCTTGCCTGACCATCCTCCTTCAACTAGCTCCACAATTTGCATGCATTAAAAAAAAAAAAATCATTATGAGGCCAGGATAAAATACTTAACACTCCCCCAAATAACAATCATGCTTAGATGATCATGCTTAACACTCAAATGTTAGTTAACTTTTGTATTTGAAAATAAATCATATTAATATCGAACAATAAACGTTTTTAAAAAGGGTATTATTATCTTCCCTGCTTCTATGGCGCTATATCATATTTCCGACCAAAATACCAAGAGACCAATGAAGGAACTATTTTTTTAAAAAAAAAAAAAATATTGCTATCTCTTAGATCCCTATTTCATATTTATATGATCCGAAAAATTAGGAGGCCGATAAAATAATCGCATGTAGATATTAGTGTTAATAATTAGGAAAATAAAATCTGATAAAAAAATTAGGAAAATAAACGGAATCTAGGAGTACATCTAATCAAGAAATTAAAAAAGGATTTGATCTTTTAAAGTTGAAGTAAAAAATAATAATAAGCATTAAATAATTAAAAAAATAGGAGACAGCAATGAAATATTACTGTCTTCACATTCTATTAAAAAGTTTTTATTATAGCTTTAGAGGGATTGTACCCTCGACAAAATCAAAATAAAAGTGTTTATCTCTGATTATTTATGACATATTCTAAATATGAATATCCTAAATTATAACCTTACAATTTTTTTTTCCAGAGAAAATCTTATAATTCAGATCAAAACTCTAACTTTCGTAATTTTTTTGTGGTCAAGCCTAGCTCTAGTATTTAGGAAGCAGCAAAGAGGGAAATTGCAATCCACAGGATTTCAAAAGAGGGCCAAAGGTTATAGTGTGATAAAGGATTCAGTACAAAGAAGGTTGAAGTTTCGAACAATTCACGTGCTTCAATTATATTCCTTGTGCATATTTGTTTATCGACTGTGAAATTTTTAGTTCCCAGTTACATACATATACGTGATATATTGATGATACTTATATTTGACGAATTTTCCAGGAACGACATCTAGGAGGTCTACAAAGGAAACAATCTAAGCATAGTTTATCAAGATCCCATAAAAATGACAGAGTTTGAAAATGTTCCTTGACATCTCATCCACTACATCATGAATGTTCTGCCTTACAAGGATGCAGCTAAGTGTAGTATTTTATCCAAAGACTTCCATTCTTGTTGGCTTTCATATCCTTTACTTGAATTTAATGACCGTGTGTTTGAACTGTGAGATTATGATAGCTTTAGATATAATATATAACAATTATATATGCTTTCTTTAATCAGAATAAGAAATAAAGCGGAAGTCGAAATACCTCTCGTCATTGCTATTGTTTGATCAGAGAAGAATCTACGTTGAACTGCAAAACAGAACACTGTCAGAAATAACCCAAAGGCTCTTCTAACTGGAGTCCGGCATAGTGATGGTATCTGTTGTGATAGCCTTAACCAGTTAGGGAACCCGGAATTTAGAGAGAAGAAACGCTCTCTTGATGTAGTTATCTGCCATATCAAAAGATGATAGGTGTTGGTGTGTTTTCCCATCAGAAAACCCCCTATATATAGATAACCTAGATATGAAAACCCTAACTTTGACTATTGGGCCTAATGTTGACTACGGGCCACCTAAAGATATTATTAATTATTAATCCTAAATATAACTAATATAATAATATTAATATTAATAATCTAACATTCTCCCACTTGGCCCATACTCTGTATGTCAACTGTTCCCTTTAGTCAAATCAACTAAGGTCATACTGCAAGAATCATGACGATAAGTCCTTTATCATAAAGTATTGCCTTCCATGTATTACGAATAGTATTCCTTACATAATGGGTATTGCTCCATGAATAAACCTTTAAAACATATATGTTTATTCGGTTCCAAAATAAAATCTTAAATGTTCATTAATCTCATCAACATCAAAATTGTACAAAACAATCATAGAGATAATAAACAAAATCCCAAAATACTCATTGCACACCTCAATTACTCAAAAAGACTTACAATCCCCATATGAGGTACATGTATAGCGAACTCATTCGATTTCATCCCTTTAGTTAAAGGATCAGCTAGCATTTCCCTTGTTCCGATGAGATCAACAGTGACCTGACCATCAGCAATTCTCTCTTTCAAGCTAAGGAATTTCAGCTCAATAAACTTTTTGCTTCCACTCCTTCTTTTATTTGCTATGGCCACTGCTGCCTTATTATCGCAATACATCTTGATTGGCCTGGAGATTGATTCTACAATCTTCAGTCTAGCAATGAAGTGCCTTATCCAGATAGCATGTGAACTTGCCTCAAAACACGCGATATACTCAGCATCACAAGTAGAAGGAGCTGTGAGTGTCTGTTTGGCACTCTTCCAGGAAATAGCTCACTCTGCTAATAAGAAGATGTAACCTGTCGTAGACTTGTTGGTGTCCACACATCCTCCTAGATCAGAATCTAAGTAACCCATCACTTCAAGATTCTCTGTCCTTTTGTAAGTAAGCATAAGGTGCTTGATGCCTTTGAGATACCTAAACACCTTCTTTGCAGCTTCCCAATGCATTTTAGCAGGATAGCATTGGTATCTCCCTAGCATGCCCACTGCAAAAGCTATGTCAGGTCTTGTGCAGACTTGTGCATACATCAAGCTTCCTACAGTAGAGGCATAGGGAACATTTTCCATCTCCTTTTTCTTTAATTCTGTGTCAGGACACTGACTTAGACTAAAGAAATTCCCCTTTTCAATGGGAGCAACGTTAGATGAACAGTTTCTCATCTTGAAATGCTCAAGAACTTTGTTGATATAGGTTTCTTGAGAAAGGCCCAGAAGACCCTTTGCTCTATCCCTATGGATCTTAATGCAAATGACATAAGATGTCTCACCCATGTCCTTCATATCAAAGTTCTTAAACAAAAACTGTTTCACCTCATGTAACAGTCCTAAATCATTGGTTGCAAACAATATGTCATCGACATACAAAATCAAAAATATGGATTTGCTCCCACTATTCTTGTGGTATATACACTGATCCACGATATTCTCAACGAAACCAAATGAAGAGATTACCTCATGGAACCTTAAATACCACTACCTGGAAGCTTGCTTTAAGCCATATATTGATTTTCCTAATTTGCATACCAAATGTTCTTTATCCTTTGCAACAAAACCCTCAGGCTGCTTCATGTAGACTTCTTCCTCAAGAACACCATTGAGGAAAGCAATCTTAACATCCATTTGGTGTAACTCCAAGCCAAAATGCGCAACCAATGCCATGATAATACGGAAAGAATCCTTAGTCGAAACAGGAGAAAATGTCTCCTTGTAATCGACTCCTTCCACCTGAGTGAAGCCCTTGGCAACCAACCTTGCCTTGTAGTGCTCAATGTTACCCTGTGAGTCCCTTTTGGTTTTGTAAACCCATTTACAGCCAATGGCCTTGGACCCACTAGGCAACTCTACAAGTTCCCATACATGGTTGTTTGCCATGGAGTTCATTTCTTCATTCATAGCATTATACCACAATTTGGAGTTCTCACTTTTCATAGCCTGAGTAAACGTTAATGGATCATTATCAATGCCAATATCACAGTCATTTTCAGTATTATACACTACGTAGTTATCTGGAATTGCCGGTTTTCTTGCCCTTGTTGATCTCCTTAACTCAACCTCTTGGGTTGGGTCAGGTTGCTCGTTTGGAACATTCTCTGTCACAACTAGTGGTAAGTCTGTATTTGTGACAGGTGGACCTTCAGGTATATGTTCCACACGTCCCGCATGATCAACTATGGGTATTGGGACAGTCTCAATTGTCGTGACATATCTAGCGGTAGAAATGTCGCCAAGAGTCGATGTCCCTTCCTCAATTGTGCTAGGGGATCCCTCAATGTGATCGTCTGCAATTTGATCATTCTTAAGAAACTTGGCATTCCTAGATTCTATAAAACGCACTGAAGGTGGAGGACAATAAAACTTGTAACCCTTTGACCTGTCTGCATAGCCTACAAAGTAAGCTCTAATGGTCTTAGGATCCAATTTCTTTTCTTGTGGGTTATACACTCTTACTTCCGCAGGACAGCCTCACACCTTAAAATGATTTAAACTAGGTTTCCAACCTTTCCAGATTTCAAAGGGTGTCTTAGACATTGCCTTTGTTGGAACCCTGTTCAAAATATGTACGGCTGTCTTGTGTGCTTCCTTCCACAAGGAAATTGGCAGTTTGGAGCTACTCATCATGCTCCTAACCATGTCAAGTAAGGTCCTATTTCTTCTTTCAGCTACACCGTTCATTTGAGGTGAGCCAGGCATGGTATATTGTGCAACTATACCTTGCTCTCGAAGAAAATCCGCAAAAGGACCTGGTGCTTGTCCTTTACTAGTGTATATACCGAAATACTCACCACCTCTATCAGATCTCATGATCTTGATTGGTTTCCCAATATGTTTTTCTACTTCAGCCTTATATGCCTTAAAGGCATCTAGTGCCTCACTTTTATTATAAAGCAGATAGATATACATGTATCACGAAAAATCATCAATAAAGGTAATAAAGTACTTTTGACTGTGCGCGGTTAGGTCTGGGCAACATATGTCAGTGTGTATAATTTTGAGCAATTCAGAACTTCTTTTAGCTCCCTTATGTGACTTATTGGCCTGCTTTCCCCTTATGCAGTCCACACAGGTACCAAGATCCGAATGGTCTAAAGATGGAAGAATTCCTTCTTTAGTTAACCTCTTGATCCTGTCAGTAGAGATATGTCCTAATCTCTTATGCCACAAGCTAATAGAGTTCTCATTCATCATATTTCTCTTAACACCATGCATAGCAGAAAAAACATTTGAATATCCAGAAATAATTTTAAATAAACCATCAATAATAACAACCTCAGCAATTGGAGTAGAGTTCAAACTTAAATATTTCAAATCCTTTTCTAACAAAATAACATAATTAAACAGAATAAGTTTAGATAATGAAATCAAATTCCTCTTGTAAGAGGGTACATAAAATGTCTCTGGTAAGTCCAAAACAAAGTAATTTGAAAAAACAATTCGAAAAGTTCCAACTGCTTTCACCGGATCTCCTTTCCCACTTCCTGATAAGACTTTAGCCTCATTGGAATGGGGAGGCCTGGTTATTAGAAAGCCCTGCATGATAGTATAAATATGTATTTGAGCACCGGTATCAATCCACCATGTATCCTTTTGGATACTAACATTATGTGTTTCAAAAGTAACAAAGGACATTGGCATACCTTTACGCTCGAACCACGCCTTTCTTTTTTGGCAATCTTTCTTCATATGCCCTTTCTTCTTGCAGAAGAAACACCTGACATCCTTCTTTGTGTCAGCCTTAGCAGGAGGAATCTTATTCTTTTTCTTTTTGTTATCCCTCTTTTCCTGCTTCTTGCCGCCACCCTTATTGAAGCTTTCCACCATATGAGCTCCCTTAGGTGCACCATTTTCCCTTTAATAACTGTCTAGTCTCCTCTTGCACACACATGGACATGAGCTCATCAATTGTCCATATATCCTTATGTGTGTTGTAGGAGATTTTGAAAGTTTCATATTGTTTTGGAAGGGACTTCAGAATTAATTGCACCAAGAATTGCTCAGTTGGCTCCATATTAAAGGATTTCAAACGAGAAAATAAATCTCCCATCTTCATGATATGTTCCCGCACCCCGCCAAGACCTTGGAGCTACATAGAGCACAACTCCAACATGATGGAACCACCCATCTACTTGTCAGTTGGCTTATATTGTTTCTCAATAGCTTCCAAGTATTCCTTGGCGGTCTCGCATTTCGGAATTGCTTCCTGAAGGCATTTTTGGATCCTAGTCCTTATGAGTAGCATACCACGACGATTAATCTTTTCCCAATAGCTATGGTACTCCTTAGTTTCCACATTTGCTGAATCAGCAGGCATAGGGGGCCTTGGAGTTTCAAGGACAAAATCCATCTCCATGCACCCCAATTGCAAAAGGACATCATCCTTCCATTCAGAAAAGTTGTTGTTATCCAAAAAACACATTCCTACCAGCTTGAGCCAATATACTACTGGGAAACATGTTAGTGGGTAACTGAGATGAAATATTAGCTGCGTTATTCAGAGAATCAAGAACATAAATTAGACATATAATTTTGAGACAATCACAATTCACTGTGCCATGCAGGCTTTAGAAAAACCAATAAAAGCATACAAATATAAATACGTATCACTAAAATCTACCTGTGGGCAAAGAAATTAGCATAGCATGTATTTATCTCAAAATGGTGGAACTAAAACACATTTATATCTCCTAATACCTGTGGGCAACTTAGGAAATAATAAAGTCATTTTATCCCACCCTAATTAAATATAATCTTATAATTATCTACCTGTGGGCAAAGATTAATTATAATTGCATATTTAATTACAATTGATATTTTCTAACCATATGTGATGTATGCATCTTAAGAAAAGGATGTTGTGGCTACTCCTTTAAGGCAAAAACATGTCACAAAATATCATAATGTGCAATCATTAAATTCAATTATATGCACATACTTTATTGGGAATTATTAAATTAATTTGACCTTTATTTAATTTAATAAAACTCCCACTAATTATAGCATCCACAAAAATATTGTTTAATAATTAATCTATAGCATATATCACTTAATAATTCCAACATGTGAAATAGCCAAGATTAATTCTCCTAAATTTAAACAATTAAAAATGATGCTAAAATAATTACACATGCTAAAAATATGACATATACAATTACAACAATCATAAAAGTCAATATATTTAGCCATATATGATTTCTGGAATTTAAAACATAAATAGCTTAACAATTTAAAATATTAGAAAAGCCTAAAATATAATTCCAAAAGTAAAATAGGAAAAAAAATTGAATTTTCGCAGCCCAAATACATAATAAATAAAAGTAGGCCTAAAATTACAAGCCCAGAAAATGCAAAGCCCAAATGGTTGAATTTTTTTTTATATAAGGCCCAGAAACGTGCATAGCCCAACATGAAAGAAAATAGCCGAAAAAATAAAATAAAAGAAAAAACGGCCTGGCCCAGAAAGCTTTAAAATTTTTTATATATATATAAAGGACAAGCCCAAAAATCCAGGCCCAGAAAACGTGCGGCCCAGCAAGCTTTTAAGTGAAACGGTGCGTTTCACTAAGGAGTGAAACAACGCCATTTCACCTAACTGAGGGTGTTCCTTTTCCTCAGTCAAAACGGTGCGTTTTGATCTTTCTTCTCTCCCACCCGAAAACCTTGAAGCCCTACCTGACCCGGAGCTCGCCTGACCCGGTTCTGCAACCCCTCTAGCCACCATTCAAGCTCGAGATTCCAGCCATCGTTTCCGGCGTTCTAGAGCTTGATTCAGACATCCTTAATGCCGAAAAAAACGAGGGTTCTGCACACAACTTAATGGAGATTTCATCTCCTTGATTCTTTAATGTTTTCAACGTTCAAAATTTGAAAAAACAAATGAGTATTCAAGCGAAAAATCCGATTCCTTGTTCTTCATGATTTTCAAAATTTCATATCTAAAACAAATTAGCTAACCATGGACAGATTTTTCTTTCCAGAAGAAACCATTAATTTCCAAAATTTGGTTAATAAAAAATATCAACAGATGCAAAAACAATACCAGACGAGAAAAAATTAAATTGATAATTCTCATGCTTGTGCAGATCCATAAATGAAATTATGATACAAAAATTAATTTCATATGATCAACAAATAGCAAGGTAGAGAAAAATAATGGCTCTGATGCCACATGTGAGATTATGATAGCCTTAGATATAATATATAACAATCATATATGCTTTCTTTAATCAGAATAAGAAATACAGCGGAAGTCGAAATACCTCTCGCCATTGCTATCGTTTGATCAGAGAAGAATCTACGTTGAACTGCAAAACAAAACACTGTCGGAAATAACCCAAAGGCTCTTCTAACTGGAGTACGGCACAGTGATGGTATCTGTTGTGATAGCCTTAACCAGTTAGGGACCCCGGAAATTAGAGAGAAGAAACGCTCTCTTGATGTGGTTATCTACCGTATCAAAAGATGATAGGTGTTGGTGTGTTTTCCCCATTAGAAAACCCCCTATATATAGATAGATAACGTTGATATGAAAACCCTATCTTTGACTATTAGGCCTAATGTTGACTACGGGCCACCTAAAGATATTATTAATTATTAATCCTAAATATAACTAATATAATAATATAATAATATTAATATTAATATCTAACATGAACAACACGAAGATCCAGAACGCAGATTGTTCACTTTCATAGACAAAACTCACCAGCTTCGTTCACCTCATATCAATAACTATCTGCAAAAGTTTAGACTATTTCATCGCCGTAAGTTTCCCGAGCCGCCTTTCTCCTACCAAATTACATTTGATAAGTTGGTGAAATTTGCAATAGAGAACACAAGTAAAGAGATAGTTTTTGATATATCCACTACAAGCTTTATAAATGTGAGAGATGAGCCCCTTTTCCATCTGCTTTCCTCAGAATTTTTGACTATTCTCAATCTCGCCGGATTGATTATTCCAATTGATGATCCTATTATACATTGTCCAAAATTGAAATCACTAGATATTAATGGTTGCAAGGGATTACGCACTATAACCGTATCATTAGTTGTTGTCGTGGGTTATAAGGTATTCAATTACCCAACTCAAAGGATATTTTCGGTTTGGCCTTGATTTCCACCCATGTGACTTTGACCTTCTTATTTCATAAATTTCATTTGTCTTCATTTTGCAAAGGTTTAAAAGAATAATCTAATAGTACCAGTTACTGATACTTTACTAATTACTTATTGTCTCTTGCCTACAAACTTCAGGATTAAAAATCCTAAACTCAAGAAGTTACAGATATTATTACATGCCTCAAATGTAGAGAACCTATTCCTCTTCTCTCTTAGTCTAGAGTGCGTATGTTTTGGTTATGACTATGGTTTTGATCCTTCTCAAAGCGGAAAAGTTACATTGAATATCTCAACATGTATGGCTCTTAGTGTTTTAGAATTGGAAGGAGTAGCCATAAAAGATGAGTGGGTGAAGAGTGTATTATCAAACTTAGGTTGTGTGAAGGAGCTGATAATAAGATGTTGTACTTCCTTAAAGAAGATGGAGTTGAAAAATGACAAACTTGAGTTACTGTCATTGGAGGAATGTTCTGATTTAGAAGAAGCAATTATTGATGCACCAAATTTGCTCAAATATGAGTATGAAGGGAGTATGGAAGTTTATCCATTGACCCTTTTATCGACAAAATGCATGCAGTGCCATAATTAAATTGCCACCTTCTCAAATAGATCTTATCTTACGATTTATTACATAAAACAATTTCTCTCTTGCTTTTAACACATCCAACACATCACTCTTACTTCAGCCGAAGCAAAGGTATGCACTTGTTGTCTACTTCATATGCCATTTTTCTTATTAATTAAGGTATTAAGCTCACATATACTTTCATTTGGTTTAATTTGTAGGGCTTGATATTCTCAATGCATATATAGAGCACAAGACTGAACATAATCCTTTTCCATTGCGGGATTTGAAGTATATGAAAGTTCAAACATTAATGGAAAAGCCAGACAGTAAAGATGTAATGATAATAATTGAAGGTTTGCTTTGGTTGGTGCCTAAACCCTTGGAATTGACATTATTTGTGCACGACAAAAACCATTATTGGCACCTTCACGGTATGTTTAACTTATTGAACTTCTATATACCTACCTAATTATGAGCCTTGAATATGATGGTATTTTTGTTAACATATTATATTTGTATCATCACTTTGCTTCTTTTTTATTTGATTAGAAAATTAGTTGTGCAAATCCGATCTAGGTTCTTATAACCTAGATGGTATGAGAGCCTTGACAATCCATTGATTCTCAGCTCTGATAATATTCGTTTGTTGTTGTATAGCAGGTTACAGATCATGAACCCAATTTGAGTATGAGCGTTCGAGTATTCGGGTGCTCGAACTATAACATTGGCATCAGAGCCCCTTGATTCTGAAGCTGGAATCCAAGTAGGACTGTCATTATTTTTTTGATGCGCATTATTTATTAAATTAAATATGCATGAAAAGTATGAATATTTCTACAAAAAAAATTTTATACAAATATTTCTAAAATTTTTAATTGCTTATTCTTGGTGTTTATTCTTGTGTATACCGTGTTTATACATTAATATGCAATTTTTTCAGAGAATATATGTTTTTCATAAGTTCTGAATTTTTGTTGTTGTTTAAATTCAGAATGATTAACTGTATATTTTTTGAGAATATACGTGAACCCAGATTTGCTATTATTGCTTACTATGTGCATGCTCATTTTTTTTTGGATCTGATTATTGGATGCTTTTACTTACTATGTGTATGAACTTAGATCTGTTAGTTCTTGCTATGAGAAAGCTTGAATATTTTTTTCAAATCCAAAAGTTTTCTTTCTCCAACACCTTATGTCTTATTCGTGTTTTTCTGGGCATTGTATTCATTACTATGTGTGTGTATATAAAAGGCCCTTGCTTACTATATCAAGCATGATTTTCTAGATCTGTGCACCTTACTGTGTGATATGCGTTTTAAACATAGTTTGTATCTATTGTGGATCACGATCTGCATTTTTTTATAATGTGTATTTTACTTGCTTTTGGATCTATTTTATCTGGGTTTATAGCTACTGTGTGTATGAAATCAAATCCAATAATTCTTGCTATGAAAAAGATTGATTTTCAGATATCATTAATATGCTTGAATCTATGCACCTTAGTGAGTATGCAAATTTATACATGCTTCTGTGATATGAGAATGTGTAGTTGCTATGTGTTTATATTTCCAAACCATATAGATTTATCTAGATTCATGTTTACTTTCTGTGTTGTTAAAACATCTATGTGAATCAAAAAATATTGGAGAAACATTTAATATGGACAAAAATCATAAAGCTTAAGCAAATGAGAACAACCCACATCCAAACGGTGTTACGAGTGCCGTAACTGTCGGAACTCAAAACTAGGGTCTCCAAAATCTGGAGTTTAAGAACCAACTGATGCATTGGATGTGAAGAGCTCATTAAGACGAATCCAATGGCGCAAAAATCACGTCAATTAGGGTCCAAATGAGGGAGAATGGAACGCCGAAAGTTTCAGATAGCTTTGCCTCCGCCACCTAAAATGCGATCTGGAGAATTCAAAATTGAGGTTTTTTGAGCCATATAAGAATATGGATGTGTAGATCTCGTATCAATGATTCCAACAACACCAAGAATGTGAAAATCGGAGCAAAAATTGGGGAGATATGACTCCTCAAAATTGGTCAGTCATGATGATCCATAGAACTCCAACCGGGTCAAGTTGACCCAGCTGGAGGTTGAAGATGACGGCACGTCAACGCGTGACATGGCACCAGTTGGGCTGACCGGTCAGCGGTGAAAGATTGACTATTGACCAGATTTAAAAAAAAAACTATTTTTAGGATGAACTTGGGCCAGATTTGGGCCCAACCCAAATTTAAAAAAAAATTGGAAAAAGGGGGAGACTTGCTGGGTTGCCAAGGGTGTTGTTGGGCATGGATTGGTCAACCAGGCCCAATCTTTTTTGTTTAAAAAAATTAAAGATTTAATTAATTAATTATTAATTAATTAATTAATTTTTAAAAAATTAGTATTTTGTAAAATTTCCTTATTTTTTCCATACTTTCTCCCAAGTATGGAGGCCCAATTGTTTTTTAGAAAAATAAATTAAACACAATTTAGTGTCAATTAAATAGAGTATTTCTTCTTTAGGTTTTTCTAAAATTGTCATGAATTTGTTTTAAAGCCTAAAAAATTAAGTGGTGTGGGCTATCTAATAATTTTGGGTTCCGTGTGGTCCTAAAATGTTTAGAATTCATGTTTATCAAAAGGAATGTGCTTATTTATTTGAAAACAAGTTTATGAGTTTAATTTTTGGTCTATTTTCTTTAACTTGCGGGCCTTTTTTAAGGAAATATTTTTTTTAATATTTGTAGAACTAATCATGAGTTTGATTGGTACTACAAAAGAACCTTTTGGCAATGACCTTCCAGACCATTCCCCTACATTAAGTAATGAGGGATTTAATGATATGAGCTCTGATAGTAGTCTCCTATTCCCTCTATTGGATCCAATGTTCCGATCAAGGAGCTGCTCTATGAATGAAAAGTATGCAAGAGTGATGATCTTGAGTAAGAGGTGAATGACCATGACTGACAATTATGGCTTAAAGGAAATTAAGAAATCAACTCATAGAATAATTGCTAGAATTTGGCTTGGCCATTATGGCTTCAATGTACCAAAGAATTAAAACTATGATGTTTGTTTCAATTTTTGACTATGTTTTTCAAATTTTGACTGGAGTTTTAATTCCACAGACCCAATATATTCCTTTGGAATATTTTGCAATTTTAATAAATAGTATCAGTTACCTTTTGTTGATTTTTAATGCTTTATTTGAGTGGAAGTTTCTGGAACAATTTCTTGAAACTCAAAGGGGAACGTATTTAATTAAGATCACAGTTAAAATTGGTAGTAAGCTAACTAGCATGAGTGGGATGGGAGTCAACATAGCTGTCTCCTGAATACAAAACTAGTGAATTTATTATCCAAGTAACCTTAGTCTTATTTGAATAATTAAATTAATTGTATACCCATTGAAATGCATAATCGTCTAAATGACTAAATTATGTAAGCCAAGTCCATTAAAGTAAGCTTACGAGATAAGCTCTATGGAGATATATGTTGAGTCATGTACACACAAATTTCTATAAATTTTAGATGAATGAGACATTAGAAATGTCTAACCAACCAATGTTTTATATTGATAAACTGAAGCACCACGAAGAATACAATAAGCTTAAAAAGAATAACATCACTTAGACTGTGTTATTTAGTGATAACATGTTGCTTCACCATGAGCAACATAACTCCATTCAAGAGGTATGGATAGCCTTTGGAAGATGAAATTGATGGTCTTCTTCCATAAAGCTGAACAAACTAAGTCAAGTTTGATGCTTGTGTACTAAATCCTAACACATTCATTGGGCAGCACATAAAATAAATGTTAAACAAAGACGAATGTTTTGATGCGAAGGGGTATATTCTTTCTGGAAAACAGCAATTGCATGTTGTGATAATGTTTCTCACATTGAGTGGGAGCATGCAAACAATTAATCCATGTTATGACTAAGTGTCTCACTGTGAATAGGAGCAACAATTGCATGTTGTGACAATGTTTCTCACAGTGAGTGGGAGCATGCAAACAATTAATGCAAGTTGTGACTAAGTCTCTCATAGTGAATGGGAGCAACAATTGCATATTATGACAATGTTTCTCACATCTTGTGTATTAAATCCTAACACATTCATTGGGCAGCACATAAAATAAATGTTAACCAAAGATGAATGTTTTGATGCGACGGGGTATGTTCTTTCTGGAAAACAGCAATTTCATGTTATGACAATGTTTCTCACATTGAGTGGGAACATGCAAGCAATTAATGCATGATGTCACTAAGTCTCTCATAGTGAATGGGAGCAGCAATTGCATGTTGCGACAATGTTTCTCACATTGAGTGGAAGCATGCAAAAAACTAGTGTATATTGTAACAAACTCTCTCAAAGTGAGTGGGAGTATAAATGTTACGATAAGTTTATTGTAATCCTTTGGTAATGTGGTTCGCCACATTGAGCTTCTGTCTATAAGGCAAAGTGGTACAAGATTCATTAGCCAAAAGTGCTTAACTAAAAACTAGGAGGATATACCTCTAAACCTAAATCTAATAAGGCAAGAAACTTATAAAAAGCACACCGACCTAGTGATGGTTGGAAGTCATTTTTGCCAAGATAAAGTTACGATCATAATCCTTTAAGGATCATAGTGGAAACAAACCACAATGTGAAAGTTTTCCATGGTTTTTATCAGCTACCATCACAAAGCAGGAGGCTACGTGATAGATCAAATGTAAGAGTATAAAAGGACCGGAACCTGTATGTTAACAATGCAGGGTAAAACCATCCTAATTCACTCTATATAAAATATAAGTGATAAATTCCTGACAAACTGCACCATGGAAGTTTACACAGATTTTACTAGTTGCCATCACAAAGCAGGAGGCTTCATGATGGTGAAATGTAAGAGTGTAAAAAGGATTGGAACCTGTATGTTAACACTACATGGTAAAACCACCCTAATTCACTTTACAAAGTACATAATTGATAAAATCATGATTGAGATACTCTTTAGTTAAAATAATGGGACTGAGATTTTCAAATCCTATGATAGATTTGATGTTCTCTTTCTTTTGGAAATATCTATCCATTCCTTGCCATGCACAAATAATGATCAAGAGAAAAGATCATACTAGCAAAATAAAGTTTGTTCGGAGACAAGTTAAGAGAAACTAGTCTAGCTAGTAAGATAAACTAGGAAATCCTTTATGTGAGGAGAGCATGTCAAATATTCTCTAAAACTAGTACTCTATGATAATTGTAAACCATTGAGTGGGAGGGCAATACACAAAGCTTAGTTAACCAACTAGGTGGACAACACCCAAATGAACAGTTAAAGATGCTCTGTGGATGAGAAAAATGATTGTTAGTTGCCTAACAATCCTTGACACTCCAAATGGGGGTTTCAAAAGGAAGAGATAAAACTATTCTTAACATGGTTAATTAAATAAACACATAAATGCAACTACTATTCCTATGTTGGAAGGTAAACCTAGATATTATCCTCATACTAAACAAAACACACTCCACATTAGTCACACATATATGCTTTTCATGTTATGGATATGCCTTAAACAAAGGGTTAAGCGTCTTAAGACCACAAATGGTCGACAGCTTACATCCATAATTCTTCCTATGAATTTGGAATATTAGGGCCATAATTCAAAAGCTATGTCTTTATGACACCTCCTGAGAATTGAAATAGATGCATCTTGATTAGTGAAAATGATGACGTCTCAGTGACTGATACAAATTCAAGGGATGCAATGTTCACAGAAGCTAAATTTCTTAGCTTGAAAAGAGACATTATTTACACCAAATAATGAGATTTCCAGTAGTAAGGATAAGTAAATATTCCTCAGTTCACGGATCCGAGTGGGAGGGTTGAGCCATTTTCACAATCTTGGCCTCACCCATACATAGGAAAAGAATCCTGTGAAATCAACTTTGGAAAAGTGATCTCTTCATTCTCTTTGTTAGTCTATTGGCTTAAAGTGTTTGAAAGACACTAAGCAGACCTGCTAAAAAATGGCAAAATACCATACCAGAGAATATTGATTTCTTTAAGGACTGGCCATGTGTCTATTATGTAGCCAATAGATTTGCCACCTAGCCGAAAGCGATAAGAAACAAGTGTGTTCTTAAATAAAAAGAAGGTAGATCAAACCTATGACACTTACTAGCTGAGGGGAATGTAAGATACCTTCTCGATTGTTGTACATCTCAACTTTAAACGACATAATTTTGGCAACAACAACAAGCTAAGGCTTGATGTTGCATCCAGAGGATCAAAGACCGCCTAACAAAACTAGAAATTAGATTATTAACTCTACATGAAGCAGCTTGAGTGCTTTGTAGAAATAATCATTTGCACAGTAGTATATGAGGTTTCACAAAATGATAATCTTGTTACATGAACGCCAAACGGTCTTGAGATGATACTTAATGATATCATACCATTATGTCAATGACATAATGTTAGTCAAAATGAGTTTCAAGAGAGTTAAAGGAGTTAAGGATTAAAGTGATCCTTGAATTCTAACATGATGGGTAAAGCAGTATGATAATTGGAGATTGGATAAGAAACATAACGTCCCATAATGAGGACATGGTTGGTAATATAATGTGCAACATATGTTGTGCACAAAGACCAAGTAAAGTTGGTCGGACTTGGAAACTAATTCAATAACACCCAAATGCCAAATACTGGGAGTTGTGAAAAGGATTATTGGTAAGACCATGGATTGTGAGTCACTACATTTCAATGCAAAACCTAGTCTTCAAATAAGGAAGCACAGAAATAGACAATATGTCTGTTACATCCATGGATTTGAACACATGGTGTGTTCTGCCACCATTTAAGAAGCCATACGGCTGAAGGTATTCGTATGACTAATTGGAAAGGAATAGTGGAGAAATAGGGTCAAATGACAAGTGATGACATCCTATGATTTAGATCCTAAGCCTCACAACACGACAAAACATAAATATATGTGTGAGTCATGTTTTTCTTTAAGAAGAAAATAATAGTTCAATTGACCTTCTATCAACAAAAGGTTGGCAGGTCCCCTTATAAATCATATAACTGGATTTTCATTGAGTAAGTGAAAACCTTAGGCTTATATGAAATTTAAGGTCTTGAATGCATTTCTAGTATGTATGAATACAATACATGCATGTGAGAGGTATAAAATAACTAATATGTCGTACAAACTCAAGAAAGGTTGGTTCACTCACACAAACAACCGTCTTCCATGTACGCTGGGGGCATGAGAAGATAAGACTTACAAGTAATCATCATGAGACGGTGAATACTTGCATACAAGTCAACACAGTTAATCTGAGATATGATTAGTGTAAATCACACTAAGGGACACATAAGTATTCCATCAGGTTTGTAGTCGGGCAAGGAATTCTCCCTAAAGAGAGTGTGAGAAGTTCTCTGTCCATTTAGGACTAATGCCTATACAGTGATGTATAACAAGAAATCGACATATCACAGTTGGTCGATCACCGTAACATGTAATTTGTACTACATATACTTAATAAACAGCAACTGGGACATAGATGGGAAATCTCTAATCTATTACTGTGTGAGTCCCAAAAAGTATAATATCCTTTCTACCAATAGCCTTATAACTTATACAACATCAAGAATGTTTGTTTTGATGACAGCTACTCTAGCTGAAGCTCTAATAGTCATGAGAGATCCGATCTAATGAGTGATAGCTGGGAAAGTGACCAGATCAAATAGGACTATTGTTCAGTCAGATAAGAATGGCTTTAACTTGTGAACACACTGTAACACTGGACTTCCATGACATGTCTCGTACTAGAAGAGCTAGTAAGTATGGATACAAAGTGTACATGAAGGCAATCTGAGTTTATAATAGTATTGACTCGTGAGGGATTAGAAATGCCATAAATGTGTAAGTAAGCCCAAGGAATATGAGGCAACGATCAATAAATCTATATGTACTAGGTGTCCTTGCATTCTGATCTTGCCCAAAGGATTTCTTGTTTTCAAGCACCTAAACTGCATTGTTGTGCTCACGCAGTCATGGCAAATGCCTAGTATGAATTATAAAGCAAAAAGATCATACGATGGAAAGGCCATCAAGTGCGAGTGGGAGATGTTAGACTAAGTGTCCGGTTCCACCCTAGATGGACCGAATCGTCCAAAAGAAGATCTGACGGACGAGAAGCAATCTGGGAGAGTTGACAGTTGACTCAATCAGCATTTATTGCTGATTAAATTCAAATCATTTCCTTTTAGGGAAATGAGAAAATTAGTCATAATTACTGATTAGCGACATTTATGAGAGGCATTAATGACGGTGGCAATCTTCCTTTCTGATGTTCATTTTGAACTCTATTTAAAGGAGATGTCCCTCAGTGTATTCCAAACCCCAGTGATTGCACCATATTTTTATACACTTTTCATTGATAAAATCATTGTATTATTACATGTTCTTGGGGTAATTACACCTAATTAGGTTAATTTATTACTTTTGCATACTTTATTGAAATTTGTTCTAGTCAAGGGCAATTTGGGCATAATTAACATGATTTATTGTTTAACCCATTTTCAAGAACATTTTGATGCTACCTTGGGCTTATTTTATTTACAGATCATGAGAGAATTGAAGAAAGAGGTTGAAAATGTCAAAAACAAGCTCAAAAAGTGAATCTGTCAAATTTGGAGAAAATTACGAAAATGCCACTCTTGGCCCACCTTTTCTGTCCTTCGCCGTGGGCCTCGCCGTGGGGAGCTAAGGCAAGGGCCAAAAACTTAACCACCTTTTCTGCCCTTCCCCGTGGGCCTCACCGTGGGGAGCTAAGGCGAGGACCAGAAACTTTCTGCCCTTCGCCGTGGCCTCCCACAGCGAGGGCTACGGCGATGCCCCGAAACAGCAATTCTGCAGACATGTTTTAGGGTTTGTGGGGGAGTATAAATAGCACCCAACACCCCAACCTTCATTTTCTAAGCCTCCTCAGCTCGAAATGCATCTGCTCTGCTAGGGTTTCACTCATCTCCTTTATTCCTCACTCAAATCTTTACCATCCTCACTCAATTTCACCCCCTCTCTTGCTGATTTTCTGGTTTTTCCTCTTCCACCTTCCATCCCTTCACCATTTCTTCCCCATATCCTTCCATTTTCATCCAGCCATGATGTCTACACTTGGGAGGGTGCTTGAGCTCGAAACTTCATCAATGAGAGGCTAGAACTTTGGTGCTTTGGTGGTGTGAAGGTGGCTTGAGCTTCAATGGGTGAAATAGGGGAGTTATTTGTTTCCCTGTGCTCTTTTCCTTATGTATTGAGTTTTGTGGTTGCATTTCTCTTGTATATTTGGATTGGAGACATGATTTTCCTCTCTCATTGTCTTTAAATTGGAATATTTGTGTTGGATATTGAGTTATGTTAATTGAATGATGTCTATGTTTGAATTTCCTATTGGGTTTGTGATGCTATATGATTTTTAGTGGTTGCTAGATTACGTAGCTTAATTTATCCAATTAAATGTTGTGGTTGCACATTCTTGAGAGGAATCATTTTTCAAAACTCAAGTTCCAACACACACCAAGTGGAGCTTAACACTAACCCTAAGTAATGGCTATGAAAGTGGTTGCTTGATTAGTCATTAATTAGGGCTAGTGGACCCCTAGTGGTTGCTTGGGGATTTTTCAATTAGACTTGGTGAATCTTTAACTCCCAATATCAATTTAATGAAGCGTGAGAGCCACCGTAACACTACCAAAGCCCATTTTATAAATTTCCCTTAGTCCAAACTCTTTTCACTCATTAATCTTAAATACCAAAACCAAGTAATTGCATTTGTCAATAGTTTTATTAAATGAATTTTCAAACCAAAAACCCCATACCTTTAATTGTTTTGATTGCATTTAGCTAGTTTAGGTAGGTTAAAAGACTCCTCAAGTGAAACGACCCGGGGTTGCAACCTATATTGCAATCCTTTGATTAATTTTGATTTTAACCCCCAAGGCGCATTAGGCAAAGGTTAAATCACCCAGCCACAGTATTATCTGGCTTCTTTCTTCCTCTCTATTTTCTTAGGCGATTTACTGTGCAAATCGGATATAGCTTCTCGTAACCTAGATAGTGTGTGAGCCTTGAGAATCCTTTGATTCTCAACTCTGATAATATTTGTTTGATGTTTGTATACCAGGTTATAGATCATAAACTCGGCTCAAGTTCAGGCATTCGATGTTCGGGTGCTCGAGTTACAACATTGATAAAATTGAAGGGGATAAAAATAGAAGAATAAGTATGAAGATATTATTCATCATGGAGAAAGCATACAATGATACAGTCATCTAATTTTAGATGAACCACCCTCACTTGAGGTGATGGGTTTGTAACTCTACTCTAGGGACTTGATGTGAGAGACCTAAGTTACCCTCTCCCTCATTTGGCATAGGTTTCTTAATCTCACACTTTGAAATACGACAAGGATCTCCTATATAGAGTCCTAAAGTAGCTAACCTTTTAATGATTAACTAACTAATCTAACTCTCCAATACAAAATAAAACTTTTATAATAAAGTTGGAATGGGGTCTTGTGAATGGTATAAAACTAAGGATAAGATGTGGGTCCAATTCATGAGGAAAATTACAAGTGTGGTCGGGATATTATTCCAAATACTAGCATTTCTAGAGGAGGTTCTCTTGCTTGGCATGGAATTCGTGATGCATGGACTGATGTAAAAGATGGTATTGGGTGGGAGATTGGTAATGGGAATCAGGTTAATATATGGACATATTTCTGGCTAGCTAATCATGAGCATTTGTGTGTTTATGTCATTAGAAAGTTGCCAACTTTATTTCTTGAGGAGATGCTTTCGGACTATATTTCACCTTCTAGAGGGTGGGATTGGAATTGACTGGCGTTATTTCTACCTATTTAGATCCTTCGACGATTCAATGTGCTTATCCAGTACTTCGGGCTAATAATCAAGATGTTCCTCATTGGAGACATTCACACAGTGGAGAATTTACTGTAAAATCAGCATATCAGGGTGGTAGTTATCAAATTCATTCAGGGAATCGAAGTCATTGACAACGTAATTGGAAATTATAAGATCCTCGACAATATAAAATGTTTATGTGGTTTAGTATAAGGGGTAGATAACTTACAAATAATATGACATTGAAGAAAAGTTTGATTTCATAGGAGAATTGTATGTTATGTGAAAGAAGACACGTTGCACATGCTTCATGATTATACCATAGCAAAGGCATGCAGGTCGCAATTAGTTCCCACTGGTTTTCGAAGGAAGTTCTTTCTTGTCAACAATTTTGTGTGATGGATTGATATGAATATCTATCAGCAAAGAAGAGTACAGGAAGTTAAATGTAATGTATGGTTTACGTTGTCATGATCAAATAGGAATGTGGCCATATTTGATAATAAGGCGTTGGAAAGTGTAGCTTTGTTATTTAGAGTTAAAGTGTTAGCAAAACACTCTAATTTTGGTATTAATGCGTCTATTCCAGATTGTGCAGAAACATCCACATAGAGGTGCCCTTTCGTCGATTTTGTGAAGATCAATGTTGATGGGGCATACAGTCATGCAAGTTTGGTGTCGGCATGCATTGGGGTAACTAGAAATCATGAAGGTAAGTTGTTGGAAGGTTTTATGTTTCACACTGGGAGAGGGAGTAGCCTTCAAGCTGAGTTATAGTCTATTATGTAGGGACTTGTGGTCTATTATGTGGGGACTTAAGCGTCCATGGGAATCAAACTTAAAGAGAGTGATAGTGGAGTCAGATTGTTCAGAAGCGGTGGATCTTATCTTATCGGGTTGTACAAATGTTCATGCGTATGATAAGTTGTTGTCAGTTATTTCAGATTATCCTAGTCAAAGCTAGTATGCTCAAGTTGTTTAGAATAAGAGAGAAGTATGTTGCTCATATTGCTAGAGAAGCACTTTCGTTACCAGAGGGGATTGTTTTCTTTCAATCTCCACTTGAATGTATTGTGCAGCTTCTCGCTACTGACATTAGTATGTAGTTAGGAATTTCAATTGTAATAAAAAAAGGAAAATAATAAATATTTTTTTATCAGTAGGTGAGATCAATCTTTTTGTTTGTTACCAAAATTGGATAATGGTTTACCAACGTTGCATAATGGATTACCAACTTTTGATAATGGTTTATCAACATTTATCAATCCATTTACCAACTTCTTAACTTTACCAACTTCTTTTTGTTTATTACTGGAATTGTATAAATGATTACCAAATTCGTATAAAGAATTATCAACATGTCTCTATTCATTTACTAACATCACAACCTTACCAACTTTTTTTCTGTTTATTACCAGAATTGTGTAAAGGATTACCAAATTCATATAAAGGACTACTAACATATTTCTACCCATTTACCAACATCATAACTTTACCAACTTCATGGTAGAAGCATTAGGTTCCCCAAAATAGCATTGAAAGAAATTTCAGCCTCCTGAGGTGATTCTTCGTTAGTTTCATTCAATGATTTAAGGCCCTATTAAATGGGGCTGCCATTCTCGTCAATCTCCATTAGAGAGAAGGAGGGCGAGTTGCAACGATGCCTGGGCTTGAACGGGTCACCACGCCGGAAGTACAACCCTTTCTCCCTCCTCCATTAATCTTCTGAATTATTGGTAGGCAGTCTGCTCGCCGGCATGAATGATAATAATGAGGCGGCATGGTGCGTGAGGGGAAGAAGATGCGATGTGGGAGACTGAGCTCTCACTAACCCATCATACGGCGTCTTGTTGGATGTGGGCTCCTGTGCAGGATAATTAGTGGAATAAGTTGAGTTGGGCCGAGTTGGACCTAAATGTGATCACGAACATATTCAAGAGCAAGGGAGGCAACCCTAAACACTAATCACAACTTCATGACCCTCACCTTTGTCTACAAATCCTCCTTCAGTCAGATCAAAAAGATGCTGAGCGAGCCATGATCAGGCAAGTTCATAACCCTCGCAACTCGCCTCGCCCATTCCTATCGGTATTCCATGACATAATTAGTCTACTGGATTTTGCATAGGTGTTTGTCGGGGTTTTGGTACTCCCCCTAATGGTCAGCAAATTTTAAGGATTGGAATAGAGAAATATATATTAAAAGCACCTATAATGGCGTTTTCGATTATCCAAAACAGAAATTCCAAAAAAAACTAGCTAAATGAGGGTCTTCAGACAGGGGGTCTTCAGACAGGCCGAAGTGTTGCTCAAGCGTGCGCACCAAATCCTCCCAGTATAACAATGTTTTATCAGCATTGATCCAGGAAAAGAGGTCCAAGGTGTCGCCTTCCAGGTACATAGGTGTAACATCAAATTTGTCGTCCTTAACCGTTTCGTAAAATCTGAAAAACTTTTCTGCTGTGACGACCCACCCTCTTGGGTCACCACCACTAAATTAAGGGAACTCACGTTTGGTTTTCGGCGCTCGAGAACGCTTACGATGCAAATCAGATTCTTCATCACTATCGTCAGCCCATTTCTTCACTTTGTCTTTCCCTCTGTTCTGTTCAGCTTGTACTCGAGCGTCAATTTTTGCTCTTAATTCATCAATAGTATTTAATCTAGCAACAATTTCTTGCAATGGATCTGGTTCATGTGATGCTTCGGGTTGATCGATGTTGGCTTTTAAAGAGCGCGTGTCCACCATTGTTGATCAGATCGAAGGAGGCTCTGATGCCAAAATGATAGGTTCTGTGTTCTTTAATTAAAATAAGGCTCTCCTAATCTATTTGACTAGCAAGTATCTCTAGTAAAGTAAACCAGAAGCAGAGGGAGAATTTCCAATAAACTAGATAATAACTTTATTGAATGAATGAATAATAATGCTAGCCAATAGAACGTAACTAGCAATGTATAGACAAATTACAATCAGAAATATCCCTAAAAAAACTCCTAGATTAAGGATAATATCCTAAAACACATAATAGGCTAATATCTATATTTTCTTATTGAAATTCAAATAAGATAATATCTCTAAAAAACTGACCTAGATAATAGGGAAAATATTCCATTTAAATATTAAATAAAACTAAACTAGATAATAGGGAAAATATCCCTAGTTGAATATTTAAATTAAACAAATTCAAATTCAAATAAAAGACTAATTTAAATAATTAAACTAATTCAAAATATTAATAAAACAAAATAACTTATTTCCTATTTTGCGCCTCTTATATTTCGGGGTGTATCACATCTTGTGTAGTCTTGGGGACTTTCGGAATTTTTAATAATCTGTTTGATCCGATTTTCAGATATGGAAGAGACTTTGAAAATGTACTATGTCTTGGTTATTGTTTAGAATGAAATTTGAATATAACGGAACTTGGATGATGATGAAGGTACGGATGTATAAAATCTAGGTTAGTGTGTTAGGAAGAAGGTTCACTTCGGATTAATTGGTAATTAAATCCATGATTATAAAAGAGTTTCACAATGTCAAAGGTTTACGATGGATGATTTTTATTGTTGAAAGCTAAACCTAGGTTATTAATGAAAAAGGGAGTTTGATTCGGATCTAAATAGAAGTATTACTTAGATTTTAATGGGAATTTAATTGAAGTAAGTTGTAATGTGTGATATATATATATATATATATATATATTTCAGAAGAGCTGCATATAAGTCTTGCATTGCGTAAAATTACAAGTATTGATAATAATATTGCTTCACTCTTTCCTTGCTTTGTGTTAGTACCTTGATATGTCAAAGGTCTCCTATATGCTGTCTGTCTGCTATGGCTTATCAGTTTTAACAATATTTTGGGAATATCATTTTAGTGACCAAATAGGGGTTGGATTATATTTTGGAAAAACTCTTATCTAAGGAAAAGTTTAGAAAATATGAAAAAAAATTTAATTCTGTTTATTGTAGTTTTTTTGAAACAGAGCTTGTTATACTGATGGTTCTAAACCTTTTTTTGCTGGCTTCATGGTTTTAAGCTGTGCCTGTGACAATAGAACAATACCTGGATCAGGTTTTTGAAGTATGGTTCTTGAACTAGCATATTGTGTGGGTTTCTATAAAATTTGCACGGATTTCCTTCATGTAGCCTTCATAGGTTAGGTTTACATACCTAGTGTGAAGTATAATGTGGCCCACTTTTGATGAAATTTAGTCAATGCTTTAATGCTGGAACTTTCTGGATGTTTGAAGTAATGTTTTCTTAAGGTTATAAAATAGTGTACAAGAAAGATTTAAGGTCTTGAAGTGGTATAAAGCATGGTTTACAATATTGAATTGGATGATGAGACTGAAATTCTAGAAGAAGGGACTGATGTGTTCAATCTGAGATTAAGAAATATGTCATTGAGAAATTGTACAAGAACTATAGTAAAGATGATTATTCAATAGTGAATGAATGTTGTCTTGAGAATTATAGGATGATTATATTAATCGGAGAAATTATGTTAAGGTGTTTAATTGCTACCAGGAAGAATAGGAGAATCCAAGAATATACCTATCCACAGTTTTGAAAGAAAAATAAATAGTTCCGGTTTTGAATCTGATTATAGATATTGTTTAAGATTTATAAGAGTTACGTAAATGGTTCAAATTCTTGAAGAAGAATGCTACTTGAATAAGTTAATTAAAGCTTGAGAATTAGACGTAAAAGAGATGTTAAGACTTTATTGTGTTAAGCATGTGACTTAAAATGCTAATATATTTTTACATGTTTTAAAGTATTAATCTTACTATTGATTTAGAAGTTGGGAATGATTTTTCATATTTTAGGTGTGATATGGGATTGTAGAGATATCTAACACGTGAATAATGTTATTTGGTAATGGGTTTAAGTAGGAAATGAAATGGAATTTCTACTCTAGATTTATTGAGATGAATGAATGATTGTTTGTTTATGTTTGGCTGGTACTTGAGCATTTGGATTTTTGCTTGTTTAATATCTCTAAGTAGTTAATAAATACACCAAATATTTAAAGGTGAATAGTTTATTGTTAAAAATCCCCAAAGGCTAAATATGTATCTTGAGAAATTATACAGACTAGGTTGAAAACAATAGCTAGAAGTGACCCTTTTTACCCCAAGCTAGGGTTCAATAGTGTTGGCAAATCATAATCTGTTTAGATGAAGAGATCTGGGTAGTGTCAAATACTTCAGGGTTTGTGAGAGACCATAAGTATAAATGTATAAGTTTTAATTTACTTTTATTATACAGATATGTAATAGACTTTAATAGTAGCATAAGTTTCATCAAGGGCGTAGAAAGGAAAGGAGCTGGTTCAGAACTATGTTCTAGTATCCAGGTAGTAGTTTTATTTTATAACATTAATTTTACATGAATAATCTCATAATATCTGATGCAAGTATATGGTAAGTTTTTAGTTATTTCAATTCTATTTATGGAGTACTCTAAGGCTTAGGTGGCTAGCTACCCTTTTACCAGTATTTTTGTTTAACCTAATAATTATAACTAGAAATCTTGCAAATTGCCTCCACTTGTTAACAAATATATTGTTATTAGTGGTTGATAGGTGCATTTAGCGCATAGTTTATAAGGATAAATGCTATCATTATTTGTACATGATGAACGACTGGCGCTCTATGTCTGTTCCCCTAATAAAAATTTTTACAATCTATATCAAAGAAAGGTCAATTTCTTTAACTTAATTAAGGTTTCTTCAAGTAAAAGTAGTAGTAAAAAAAATACCAACCTTCAATAGACAATTTACCATCCACTCAGAGATAATAAACACATACACACATATGAAAAATAGTCAAAGTAATGAAGTTTATGATATTATAATGCAGAAGCTGTAAAATATCAACTATGATATGTCATGCATTATCTTTAATTTACTGTCAAAGTAAATTTCATACTCGTTTCTCGACCAATACCTTCTCTTTAATAACTATATATTTTTCATCCTACTAACTTTCTTATTCCGCTATTCCCAATACCATTTATTTCACTAAGATTCAATATTAATAGATAACTGCTAATATCTCTTATTATTATACTGAAATAACACCCCTTAACTCTATGATCATTCATCAAAATCATTTATTCTTCTCCCAAGCTATTCTAACCAATACACAACTTCCTTAACAATATTCCCGACTTTACCTATTCAGCTTAACAAGTTTAAGGAGTATTACCAGTTAATACATAATTCATGCATTATATTACATAAGCTTCCTTCCAACAGCATTAAATACTCTATGTATGTTACTATTTTCTTAGACTCCCCACTTCAAGCCTTATCAAAGAATTGCAGAATATCAAATTATGTAGAGGCATCAGAAAGAAATTTTTAAAAATCTGCATTCTATAAAGTATACTAAACCACAACAGCTAAATGACCATTACCTCCAATTGGAGGAAAAGTTTAAAAAGTAAAGTGAAATTTAAAATATAATCAAATAGAGACCAAAAAGGGGGGAAAAATTAATATCCAAGCAGCTTCATTACGCAACCGTGGAATCTTAACTTTCAGATTTAGCTTATGATACATTCCCACATGTTAACAGGCAAACCGTCCAAGTAGTAAAGAGTCTCACTTACACTAGAAATCATTTTACGATACATACAATTGGTCTTCTTCACTTTCTCCTTATATTATTATATCAATAGCCTCTTTAAAACTTTCAAAAACAACATTTGGTTGTTCCTAAATATCAATTAAAAGGATACATAACATTTGCACTACAATTTGATTAACATCATCAAACCACGCTTAAACGCTCATTCTAGACATAATTTCTCTTTTACACATTTTGTCAAACACTTGGTGTGCACAAAAAGTTCTAAAGTTATCAAATAAGCTCCTTAGTTTCAAATCACACACCAAAGGTTTGCACCCAACGTCAACTATCTTATCAACCATTCTAAAATAAAATTCTCAAATTTTATACCAACGTTTTGATAGAAAACGGGTGATTCAACTATAACTCATTATGTACATAAAAATGGAAATGTTAATAATTTGAGGTATATACTTAATACAAATAAGGCATACTTCCCCCGTCCTTCAACTGATCTTCCGTCCAACACCCTCCACAGGTATGGGAAAATCGGAGTTCAATGGAACCCGTCCCACCACGCACCAAAAAAAAAACAAAACAAAACATGTTTGAAGAAAAATTCATACGGGATACATACACAAAGCAATGAGAAGCAAAACAAAAGGAGAAAAGGGATTGGAATATACATACACAAATCAGATTAGCCAGAGAACATGTTTGAAGCTGAACACGCATAAAAAAAAGAAGATATCATCTATTACAGGTTGAAGAACACAATTCCAGCTGTCCAGCACCAACAGCAGCAGTTTGAAGCTAGCATGCACACTCGTAACAGCAACAAGGTCAGCGACGTAAGACCAGGAGGAAGTGAATGAATTTTCTCAAATATTTCTCTCTCTACATGTGTGTGAAGTCGGTGCATAGAGGAACCAAAAATATCTCAAGGCTTTTCTTTTATATATTTCCTTTTTTAAATAGAAGGAATTTTTTGTAAATTCAAGGTGTTTTAAGTAAAAAAAAATATAAATCTTAAAATAGTATATAATAAAATTCCAACTACTGCAGCGTAGAGTAAATTTGACCTCACCACTAGAACCGGTAATATGGACCGGAGCCCATGGGTCAACCTGAAACCCGTAAAAAAAATATGGTTATGGGCTCGAAAAAATATGGCCCATATTAAAATAGGTATTTTGAGCCCGAACGCGTCAAGCCCGAGCCCGTGACGGGCTAACCCGTCAAACCCGTGGGCCAACCCGAACCCGTTTTCCTTTTTTAAAAAAAACAATATAATAAATATAACAGTGGTGGTTAAAAAAGTAAAAATATAATAATATTTAAATGATAAAAATATAATACTTTCTTTTCTTTTTATTAGTGTTATTTTATTTCTTTTAATCTCATTTCTTTTATTAGTGTTATTTTATTTGGTTTAGGGTCCTCACTTGAGTGAACGCTGAAAACAGTCCTCACTTTGCTAATTACTCCATCCGGTCCTGAATATAAGATCACTTTGACTTTTTTGTGGAATTTAAGGAATCAAATTAGACCACTAAATTATAATATATGTCACATGTAATTAGATTATAAGTTAATTTATAAGTAGAATAAATTATTTTGAGGAAAAAAGATAAATATAGACAATTTAAAGTGATTGATTTTACATCCTTAATTTCTCTAAAAAAGTTAAAATGATCTTATAATTAGGACAGCAGGGTGTATATTATAAAACCGGGGCTCATTCAAAAAAGGGAATAAATGATAAGAAAAGTTCTTAAAACGGGTTTTTTGGGCCTAGCCTGAAACCTGAACAATATGGTGCAGGCTAAAAAATCAAGGTCATATTCAAAACAGGTTTTTTTTGCCCAACCCCTTTTTTACGAGCTTTTTTGGGCCCGACGGGTTATTACCAGCTCTACTCACCACCTCTAAAATATCATCACCCAAGCCACTAATATACTAATGTAACCTTCTTGTCAATTCACAATAACTAACTTAAATTATAATTATCTTTATAATATATATACATACATAAATATATCTATATTTCTTTAAGGCTATTATCAATGTTTTTAGAGTCAGACCGGACCGGACAGTCCTGCTGGTAGAGCCTCGACCAGAGTGAAGCGTTAGCTCGGATTAAGCCGCCTAGAGTCGCCAAGCCGGAGTTGAGCCGTCATGTAACAGCCCAAACTCGATCGAGATATTGTCCGCTTTGAGTAGGGATGCTCCCATAACTATGGGCCCCACACTCACCCTTCACGGTTTTGTTCCCCATGGTAGGGATGACGCCCATTTGGACCCCCATACTCACTCATAAAAACGCGTCTCAATGGGAAGGAGAATATGCCCCCTTATATAGGCTAGGCACACCCCGATCCAGCCGATGTGGGACTTCACATGTCACCCAACGGGGGTATATGAAAACCGGACGGCTCAAACATAGAAAATCATCAAATCATCAGAGAACATAGAAGAAAGAAGAAAAAAGAGGGAAAAGAGGAAAGAAGAAGATACAAAGCCTTCATCCCTTCTCGTGTAACCTGCTATGGAAGAGAGTTAAGAAGATACAAAGCCTTCATCCCTTCTCGTGTATCCAGCTATGGAAGAGAGTTTTAACCTAAGCATCACCTCAAGATATAATTTTTAAGGTATAAGAAGCCACGGTGTTAACATTGCCGACGATATTCAGATCTGGGAGGAGAGTAAAAGTCTTAAACAAAGAGAAGGTAGGAGAGGCCCTATGAAAAAGGAAAGAGATGCCTCACCTCAGGTATGGAGAAGCGTGTGATATACGCTGAGACATATTTGGGAATATAATATAATTGGTACTCATTAATTAATAATTATTACTCCCTCCGGTCCTAATTATAAGAGCCAGTTGATTTTTTTGGAAAAATTAAGGATGCAAAATACACCACTTTAAATTGTTTATATTTGTCTTTTTTCCTCAAAACTAAGTTATTTTACTTATAAACTATCATATGATCTAATTACATGTCACATATATTAAGATTTAGGGGTCTAATTTGCTTCCCTAATCTCCCCAAAAAAAGTCAACTGACTCTTATAATTAGGACCGGAGGGAGTATTATTTTGTAATCTTTTTAAACCAAAACATTTTTTTACCTAAAATCTAAAACGTTTAAAAATATGAGACTCTATACAATCGGTGACTACGACTTGGAATATGTTATGATGTCATTTATTTAGATTTAATACATATAAATATCTCCTTTTGATTTAAAGCTAGTTTTGGCGGATGAAAATTAAATTAATTGTGGGATTAAATTATTTCGAGTAATATAGAGCTAATCTTTTAAAGAATATTTATTTTTAAATGACGTGATTATTTTCAAATATATGGATTATTATAAAATTTTTTAAAATAATTAATTACTAATTTGTTATATATATATATATATCTTATGCTTATTATTAATTAATATATTGTACTTCTTTTATGGATTATTTTTTTTAAGGGAGCATGATATTATTTCTAATTTAATATTTATCCCGGCGGTTTAACCAATGATTCAACCGATCCAACGGTTTAAAACATTGGCTATTACACATATATATGTAACAAATAAGGAAAGTATTAATCATAAGTGAAATAATTAAACTATTTGATTTTTTTTTGAGCTGTTACATTTATCCTTTATTTAAACTACTTTTAATACAAACTCATCAATCAATATGGATAGTTTATGGGGAAATTGTTACATATGAGAACACAGTGAATTGAAGTCTTATATTTATAACTAAAGTTAACATTAAACTAATTGTAACACTGTAAAATTTGGAAAAGAAGAAATTAGGAGTTATTATAGTATTGAGGAGTCATTTAAAAATGAAAAGGCTTTACAAAGAAATTGAAGAAAATTAGTAAGAGAATAAATTTAAACATGGGAATTTTCAACAGATTATTTTGGGACTAAAAAAAAAATTATAGTGGAAGAAAATTCCGAATTCAACAATTAAATTCTACAAATTCATTTCATAATTTCATAAGAGGGACTAAAGTAAAAGGATGAAATTGCCCATCGTTAGACAACTCTTTTAGTTATAGTTAGAAGGTCAAAACAGTAAATTAACATATATAAAATATCATACTAATCCCTATTTCTTCTTCATTCCTGACGGCCATTATTATCATCAATTCCGCTCTGTCTTCTCTTTCATTTCCCATGGAAATCAAGAGAGGTAGAGAGCGAGAGAGAGGGTGAGGTTGACGGAGGATTCGAGACTTAATCACACATGCATGACTGGATTTAAGTTCAGGTTGGTCTCCTCTATTTTCTTCTTATCTCCGATTTTTCTGATTCAAGCGAGCTTGAGTGACAGCATTAGAACTAAAATGGGGATTTTGAATAGATGAGGTTAAGCTTGAAACAAAGCATTGTTCAAAGAAATAGAAAGTTTCCTATGGGTTTTGGTTTGAAGTTTCAGGTTCCTTGTTTTAAGCTACTGTTCATAGAAGGGTTTCGCCGATTTTCAACCTAAATCAAACTAAATAGTGTTTAAACTTTGATAGGAATAAACAAGAGATGAACTTTGGTCTTTTTATGTTTGATTGTTGGGTTGATCTTGTGATTCGAAATTTGGAGCTTCATACCCTGTTTGTGATTCTTCTTGCAGCTATATCTGAGCTTGTTTTTTTTTTTTTTTAATGATTGGAAACTATATATAATAAATGAAATTGGAGAAATGTGAATCATAAGAAATAATGTATAGTTGTGTTGAATGTAAAGTACTCATAATTGTCAATGGAAGAGGATTTTTGAGACCTGTCTTGCTGGTTGTTTTTGGGAGCCAGAAATATGTTTCAGATCATTGTGTGCTGCTGTTTGGATAATTCGAAGTATTAAATCTGATTTCATAGACAGTTTTTAAGGTTCTCCAATGCTAAAGAAGTGTCTGAAAATGTTAATAATACATGATTTGGTGGTTTTGAAGTATTGATTCAAGTGTGAATTTAGAATCTGTAATTTCAGCCTTGCTGTGAAGATATTGCTTAGAGAAGCTTTAAAAGAATGTAAACCGCAAATATGAAGAATATGAGGTTATTGCATTTTTAGTAGATCATAGGTTGCTTAAAGGCTAAAGTGGATTGATTATGCTAATGTCATTTAGTTGTATAGCAGTGAGAACATAATGGAGTTGAGTTTGGAGTGAAAGCTGAAGGTAAATTATTGTTCTGATTGAAGCATAATTTAGGATTTCAACTAGATGACTCAACGTTAATTTCAAACTGATTTTATCCCCACTGTTCAAATATTATATGTTGAGACCATATAGCTACAAATTGAAAACTGATTGAACCTTTCTCGTTCATGTCTCTAAGTGTTGAGCCACTAATATGGATGTTTCAATTAACTGTAGAAGCTTCAAAAAGAAGGTTTATATCTCATGATTGGTGCTGGAACTCTGTTATTGTTCAAAGAGATGGAATAAGTTTCAAAGTGCCAATCTATGATTAAAGGATTTCAATTAGTTTACAATTGTTCAAAACTGATAAATTTAGAATAGCGTGATTACAGAGGTTATTTGGTGAAGATATGAATTAATTATTTTTTTTTTCTTAATTTAGTATTTTGATTTGGAGTTTCTTCTGTTTAAAAGTTGAAATTAGAGTAATTTTAAGTGCTGAAACTGGGGAAAACTTTGAAGGTATCTTACTACAAGGTATTGTTGAAGGTTTAAAGAAATATGGGAATGTAATGGTTGAAGTTAATGATTTCAGTTTTAAGAATCCATTTTGACCACCGTTTTGGGAGTTATAAGCGATGTTAAATCTGATTTGGTATTGTTTAAGGTTGTTAAGAGGTATCTCAAAGTGTTGCATATGAGAGGGATTACCTTTGGTTTAAGGGTTTATCATAGCTTACTGATTTAAGATCCCAAATATTAATTTATGGTTCCATTTGTAAGAAGCATAAGGATGTTGAATATTATGGTTACTGTTTTAAGATATTAAGTATGAATTGTTTTGATTCTACCAAATAGTAAACAAGTTAAATATATAAGGTGGAATTATGGATGTTATATGTACTTCCCATTGTTTATAGAAGTTCGAAAGTCCTATTTTGGATTCTAAGTCATTAAGGTCAAGAATCTGACTTTAATTACTGTTATTAAGGTATGTTCTAGCATATTAAATGAGAACTTAGTTAACATGTTAAAGCTGGAATTTTTTTGGATGGTTGAAGTAATGTATTAAGCTTTAGGCTTGATTGTTGTAAGCATGAGCTAGAGTTTATGAAGTATAAAATCAGTTTTAAATCGTACATAGAAGGATTACATCTGATTTTATTTACTGATTTCAGGTTATTAAATGTTAAATAATCTTGGACCAAAATCTATGTCAAGGTCATGTATGGTTGGGTTTTAAGTGTTACATGAATTCTCCAAAGCGAAACGGAAAGGAGTTGGTAGAGGACTAAGTTCTGATAACTAGATAGCAGTTTTATTCCATATCATTGATTATGTATGAATAATTACATAACATCTGTTACAAGTTTACATTATAAATGAAGGTGATAAACCTTGTTAATTCCTACATGGAAGTCTTACTTCTCAATTTATATAGTACCACAAGGTTAGGTGGGTTGCAACCCCTAGCGAGATTAGTTATCGTAACTTAATTGGTGTGAAAGAGAAATCATAGAGGTACAGATACCGCACTATGATTTAGTGGTAGGAAGATATCCCACTATTATTAGTGGCTGGAAGTTACCCCACTATTATTAGTGGCTGGAAGTTGCCAAAGACACAAAGTTTACAAGGATAATCGTTATCATTAATTGTACAAGGATTATTGATATTATAATGTTTGCATGGGTTTATTAATTGTTATATATAATAATGAATGAAATAAATTGCTACTGTGATTCTTTGAATCTCACCCTTTTTAATACATTTTTTTATTGAAGAGCAAGGAGAATGTGTTGTTTTTGGGTAAGGTAGTGAGATGAAGGGTTAGGCATGCCTGCATTATTTTGTATTGCGGTGTATGTATATATATACATTTGGATGTCTCTACCTGTATATGTTATAAGATTAGGATAAGTAAAGCAAGATTGAAGCTTGCATAGTTATATAACTGATATATATATATATAACATTCAAGAGAAGTACTACTGCATATACATGTAAAGGAGTTATTTTTTTGGATTTCTCCTTCGGTGATCCCAGGACAGGCCATCTTTCAGGCACATCAACGGCCCCAGACTAATCCGAATCGCCAAATTGCAGGCACCTCAAAGGGTGGGATGGCTGGCCAAGGGATTTAACATTTTTCCATACCCAGTGAGGATCGAACCCTCAACCTGGTTAAGGGAGGAGGAGCCCCATACCGCTCCACCACATGCCCCTGGTTCATGTAAAGGAGTTATTGATTGGGATAACCCAATAGTTTGTTATTATATGACAGTAGAAGTATACATATAGGTATGAGATGCACATTATGCATAATAGAAATATTATTATAGTTTTGGCTTCCCACACACTATCAGATAAAAATAAAAATTTGGATATAACATGGCTATTTACCTGTTTTATAAACCATTTGATTTTATATATAGTTTGGATTGAAGCCAATTTGTCAAAAAAAAAAAACCCATTAAAAACATGTTTTTAATGCTTTGAAAGAAAAGTTTTAAATTTATTCACAATTTTGGGCTTATGATAATGACAAAGTGGTTATAAAGAAATTAACATGCCTTAGTATATAGTATTATAAATTAGGTGTTATACTAACCCTTGTTTTAAAGAGAGGATGTAGTAGTAAAAAGATTAGAGGGAATAAAGTGAAAGGAAACTAAAAAGTTTGTTTGGGTGTTTGAGAGAGTGAGTTAAGATACCAAAATATGTTATTAAAATTTTTTATCACTTATGTATATGTTTATCATTACAAAAAAAAAATCCTTAAAAATAGAACAACGATTAAGAAAAGAATTTTTCTTTGCGTTTTTAAGATGCCAATGATTTTATTGAATTAAAGTATGACCACAGAAAAACTTTCCATCATGCATGCTTTAACAAATTTTCTTTAAATAATGATGAAGAGTCTCTTTCAATTACATATTGAAAAACTTTGCGTCAAAGGGATAAGAGAACTGTTTTGGCCATGCACTTAAATGTTATTTTCAAATTTTTAATATCTTTACATTATATAAGATAAAAGGAAACATAATTGAATCATCCTTTAAAAACAATAAAAAGAATCCTTATTATATATGATTTTTATTGTTACTCTATCAAGAAGGTTTAGAAGAGAAAAAAAATAATTATGTGGTCTTGTTGGATATAAAATAAATTTTCATTTCAACACATTAAAATTATATAGATATGTTTTTTATGTCTTAATATATATTATTTTTCTTTTATTCACTAGTGAATGATTTTTTGCAGAACAATTTTAACAAAACATGCATCGTGCGGTGATAAGTGGAGCATATGCACTGATTCAAATTATGACTCTGCAATATTAATGCCGCATTAACAAAGCATTCTTAAATTTCAATCATTTTAAGGTTTTGGTCACTAATTAAGTGCAAAATAATGTTTTTAATTGATTACGGGGGTTTCCAAACACGTTAAATGAGAAAACATATATGTTAGCTAAAGATCAATTTTGATTGTAACTTTGTCAATTCGAAAACTTACAAAAGATGGTGTGCTTTTACCAGTCAACTACGGCGAACATATAAATCCAAATAATGAATAATCTCATTCATGAAGAGTATTGTGTGTTTAAAAGTTGGGATAATATCAAAGAAGTTGGAATCTCATTCCACAAGTTGCGACTAAATCATGTGGTTGTTTATTAGTCTACGATCAACTTACATAAAGACACCTTTTGAAAGGCACTTTTATTTTCTTCTTCATCATTATTACACTGCTTCTTTTTAAAAATTTCTTTTCTTGACTTTTTTTCACTATCCTTGCAAGATTACTAGCAAAGTAAATTACTGTGTAGAATTTCATAAAAGTATACAACTCCTGAAGATTATCTTTTATCATATATAAGAATAAATTTAGACAGCCTATTTCTGAGCCACAGAATATTATAAATACAAGCAGTGCATATTCTCCACTAATCACAACAAGTTCGCTAGATAAAATAAAAACTACCTTCACACCGACATACAAAGTAAGTTTCATAGAACGGTGAATATGCTATTTTAACAACAAATTTTTGTGTTAGGGAGTTTGGTTTTGGGGAGAAAAAATATACATAAACTTTAAAAAATGAAGTAATTTTAACATAAATCCTAACACTGTCAAACTTCCATTATTTTTTTTTTGTTTTTTAGCCCCACATTAATCAATTTTAAATGTTTTTAGAAATAAAAGAAAGTACAATTTTAACAACAAAGTTTTGTGTCCTGAATATCTAACATCATAAATTTTTTTATGAAAAAAATACACATAACCTTTATAAAATACAACAATTTTAACAAAAGTGTTAACACTAATGAACTTCATTATTTTTTAGTTTGTAGGGCCCATATTAATTAATTTTAAATTATTATTAAAAAAAATTTCTCTCTCTTTCATATCATTTGATCTCATCCATCATCCTCTCTCTTTCCCCATAATGTGTGAAGCTACAAGGCATATTAATTATTGAGTGGGGTAAAGCAAATCCAAAAGATGCGAGATGAGAGAAATTGAAACGAGCCAAGGGAGTCAATAGTGGCTCTGTTATAGGCAAACCAAACAATGGGTATGTCGTTGGCGAAGATAATAGGGGCAATGAATGAGGGAGGAAAAGTTGTTGGGGTTTGAGAAGGATGGAAGTAGAGAGAGAAAGTGTTGTTTGTAACACCCCAAATTTTAGAAAAGAGAAAATAAGGAATTAATTAAGATTTAGGAAATATTATTAAAATATTAAAAAGCATTAAAAATGAAATTATGATGTTTTAGACATTTTTAATAAATTTTAAGGTTTATTTTCTTTACAAATAAAGGTAAAAAATAATTAGAAGATAAATTTTAATTTGGGAACTTTAGAAAAATTATTTTGAGGTTCAAAGAAATTTATGAGTAAGAAAATCTTTAATATCATATAAGAATTTATTTTAGAAAAATTATTTTCATAAAAGGGACCAAACTGAAAATAATAGGAAGATTAAGAATAGGGACTAAAATGGAAAGAATAAAAGTAGGAAGGGTTGAAACGTAATTTTCCCTTAATACCCTTATATATCAAATCCTCCTTATTTCCTTCCTCATTCCCGTGTTCTCCTCTCTCTTTCTGCTCACCCCTGTTCTCTTTCGTGCCCCCTCGTTCCAGCGGTGATCAGCGGCCATCGACGGCGAGAACGGTGACGCGCGGCGGCGGAGGCGCATGGGAAGTTGGGGTAACCTTTGGTGAGTCTCTTCCTTCTGTTCTCTTCTCTTTCTGGTCTATTTTGAACGATTTCTTTGAGAGAGGTCCGATTTAGGGTTTGGGTTTCTGGGGTTTTTGAAGCTTCAAAATGCTTGAAAATGAAGCTTAGAACTTGATTAAGGATGGTCTTCAAGTGGATTTAATGAGGAAAGCTCGATTTGGCCGATTGCTCAAAAATTCTTCCTCGTGTCACTGTTCATCCGTCAGGTTTTTGGGGATTTTTGGGTGTTTTAATGACTTAAAGCTTGATTAAACATTAATAGGAGTAAGTTTAAGCATGTTTGTTGCCTTGTATGTAATTATTGAAGCTTGGAATTTTTCTTCGAATTTCCTCTTCTTCCTTCCCTGTTCTTGATCGACGCTGTCAGTAGCCAAGATCGGGGGTGACGAATTTGTTCTCTGATTAAAGGATTTAATCTACTCGTTATAGTTGTTTAATGATTGTTTAAATGTTTAAATGTTTAAATCCCTTTTTTCTTGCTCCTCTGTGCCAACGGATTCTTGTTCCTATTTCCCCCTGTTCTTGTTCTATTTTTGTTTCCCTGTGCTGCTGATTTTTTTTTGTGCATAAAAGAGGTATGCTTTTGTGATTTGTTGTTTAGCTTTAGTTGGATTTTGCTCCCTCTGTTCGTGTTCTGTTCTTGCTAGCCGTGAGGATTGGGAGGGGAATTTGTGATGTTTAATGATGTTTGGTTGCTTGCTGTTTGATTGTGAAGTTGTGTAAATTTTTAGTCTCTCTTGGCTATTTTGTCCGACAAATTTCAGTGACAGGGAAGGGGAGTTTTTGATATTTAATTTAGTAAGATTGATGTTTAATTGGATGCCTGAAGTTGTGGTAATTTTTGCCTCTCTGTTAGTCGATTTTTGGGCTTGTCTGGTTGCAATGGGTGATGTTTCTTTGGTTTTAAAAGTTAATTATGATTTAATTGATGTTGGTGAACTAAATTGTGAATTTTGCAATTTGTATTGAGTTAAACTAAATGTGCTGAAGTCTTAAAATGCTAAGGTATATTTAAGAATTCATTTTTCCTAATTGTTGTGGATTAATGCTGAAGCTAATTGAAGTTAAGGAATTAACTTATTGGGCTATTAATAATAGGTGAAGAGGCACTATAAGCATTTGGATTGAGAATACATTAGTTGTTGTAGAGCCGAAAGTATGTTGCAAGTTAAAGTTTCCGTTTTGAATGATTATGGAGTTAATTAAATGTTAGAAAAGAAAAGGGGGTTTGAAATAATTATAAAATGTTTAAAGGCTTGAATTTACAGTTTTAAAGTGAACTTTATTAAATGAATTAAGCTGAAATGGGTGATATATTGTTTATATGTTCTTATTGGTAAAATTGAAGTGTGAAACTGTGATTGTTGGCTTTTCCAAATATTGATCTGTTTATTGGGGTTTTCATTTAGATTTGTATTACTTGAACTTGATGTTTGATTTGTAGGGATGGAAGAAATATGCTTTAATTAAGAAATTAGGAGTTTTAAATTAATGACTAAAGTGATATATTCATTAAGGTTAAATTAGAATGTAATCAATCTTAGAAATGGAAAAGAAAGCTAGATTAGGGGTATTTGTGAAAGAAATGATCCAAATAGTTGACAACATATATTATGTAATAGGCAATAGTCAAATGTTAGAAATTGAACGTGCAAAAGAAGTGTAGTGATGATGAAGAAGGATTAATTATGGTTTTGTATGTTTTTACATGATTAGTATGCAATTTTATTAGATTATGCTAGGAGATGGTAAGGAGCATTTAAATGTTATAGAATAAGTTATTCATGTGTATTTGTTTAATTTGTTAGGTTCTTTTAATATACTTAGCTTGCTATTGGAAATTGGAGATTTTGGATTTTTACTGTTCTGTTCGGTTTTGTTTGAATGTGAAGCTTTATTTTCCCTTTTCTTTGGGCCTTGTCTCTTGTTCTTGTTATTTCCATTAATGGAATTCAATTTTGAAATATAAGAACATGTGAATGGAAATTTGAAGCTTTAAGAAATAATTAGTAATTAAATGTAAGAGTTTGTGTGGGTTAATTTTGAAAGGGGAAAATTCCAGATTTAATAGTGGTAGACAAACATTGATAATGACATAGGTTGAGGCGATCAGTGGAAGAGAAAGGAGCAAGCTTATGATTAAGTCTGGTATTTCAGGTAGCAGTTTATTTCAGTAACAATTAAATTTCATGTATTATTTTGTAATAACTGTTGCATTTAGTTGGTAAGTTGTTATTCCTCAGTTGGAGTACTCCAGGCTTAGGTGGTTCGCTACCCCTTTGCCAAACCAGTTTAGTTATAACGGGATTGTTATAACGAGAAGTCCTGCAGGTAGAGCATCCACTAGTTAACGAAAGTATCGTTATCAGTGGTTGGTAGGTGCGGATCGCACACAGATTAATAGGAGTAAGACTATCATCATTTGAGCAGTTTTATGAAATATATACATGACAATGCTAGTATGATCATATATGTTAATGAAAGAAACTGCTATTGGGATTTCCAATCTCACCCCCTTCCCCAAACATTTTTCAGTTTAGCAGGTTGAAAGAAGCTAGCTGGGGAAGAAGAGTAGACGAAGAAATTAGGATTATAATTTGAAAAGCAAGAGGTAGTAAATATTTTAATAAGGTTATTTGTATATGTTGTAAAAGTAAATTATTAAATTAATAATAGAGAGCACAGGAAATAGAACTACATAAATTTATTAAGGGAATTAAATTTCCTAAGTATTATGAATTACAAGTAGACACTCTAGCAAGGTGGTGTATGAATAAGTAAGAATGCTTGCTAAGCTATGTACCACCATAGTTAGTTAATTTAGAATTTAATTACCTGTGAAAATTAATATAAAGAATTAATACTTAACCGTATGTAAATGTATGTATTACCCTAATAACGCTGTGCATTCTGGTAGAAGGGTTATCAACTGAGGTAACCCCAGCGTTTTAATATTGGAAAGGCAGAAACCCATAAGTAGATACAGAGAAACCATGAATGGGTTTTCGCTCCCCACACACTATCATCAAGGGGAAGAAATTATAAGGGAACTTAAGTAGTTTAATTGTGTTATGTACCACTTTAATTTATAAAAAGATTTAAATTCTAAGTTGTACGAAAAGCCCATTCCAACTGACCGAAGGTTGGTTTAATGTTTTTAAGAAAAAATTTTAAATTTTCCGTATTTTTGGGCTTCTAACATTGGAAAGTGGTTATAATTCAATTAAAATTGCTATAGTCTAATAGTAAAATTCCAGACGTTACATTGTTGGGAAAATGCCATATCTAGTTCGTATCAAAAATAGAAAAATGTTGAACTTGTTGAAATACTAAGCACAATAATGGCGGAGAAGAAAAAGAATATGAAGAATCAAAACTACTGAGTGGGTTAAATACCAATATTATGTGTACATGACACACTTATCTGCTACGATGAGTATTCCATAGTAATGTGAGAATGGGGAGAGGGAGGGGAGATGAATTGGAAGAGAGAGAATAATTTTAATGATTTTTTAAAATAATCATTTAAATTAATTAACTTGGGCCTTATAAAACTAAAAAGTATCAAATGTTTAACAGTATTAGAGTTAGTGTTAAACTTGCACTATTTTATAAAGTTTATTTACATTTTTTGCTTCTAAAAAGCTTTATGGTATCAGATGCTCCTAGCATGAAACTTTGTTGTTAAAACTGCACCTATACCCTTTTATTTAATAATCATTCGATATTAATTAATCTGTGGCTCACAAACCAAAAAGTAACCAATGTTTAATTGTGTTATGACTTGTATTTAAATTAGTCCATTTTATAAAGATTGTATGCAATTTTTCTCTTCAAAAATTTTATGGTGTCCCGCACTCGTGACATGAAACTTAATTGTCAAAATTACACCTTCACCTTTTATTAAATAGTATTGAGGAAAAATGCAATGCAACATTAAACATCGAAATCACAACCAATGGAGTTACACAACATTAAACATATCTATAAGTAAATTTTTATAAATAAAGTACTCCCTCTGTCCCTATATATAAAAGTCAAAAATTTGAATGATTTTATCCATTTTTATAAGAGTCTGGTTAAATTTGTTAAAGCATTTAATGAGTTTTTTTTACACTTTATCTATCATTATTCTCTCTATTCACATTCTCTTTTATACTCATTTATGACACTATTATCATATTTCTCTCTCTCTCTTATACTCAATCATAAATAAGGGCAAACTTGAGAAAACAAAATTATTTCAGATATATTTATTTATTTCAACCACTTTCTTAATCGGTGTGATTTTACCTTATTGGCTCTTATAATAAGGGATTGAGGGAGTAGTATTTAGCACTCTAATATTATTTTTCGGTTCCATCCCTACTTTTAGATTTTCTATGATTTATTTACCACCCTAATGTTATTTTTCTAATCCATCTAGGTTTTAGTACTATTTTTAGTTACATCCAGTGGTACCTTTACTTAACATGGGAGATGGGACCATGAATTTATAATTTAGTTATAGGCATAAATACACCTAAAGGATCTGGACAGTTATATACTCATTCCTAATTAAATAAACCAAAAAAAAATTATTAAAAAAATTTCCCAATTCACTTCTCTATATTACTATCTTTGCTCATATTTATACGTGTCATAATAGCATATGTCTTTCTATCTCAATAAATCATTTTGTTTAACGTCAAATAGGAACTTTCTTCTCCCTATCAAATAATTTTAAAAATTAGCATTAAAAAATTAAATAATAAAAAATAATAAATTTAAACCGTTTGATTTCGATATGAACAATATAACCCTGGTTCTTAACACACACACACTCTTAACTAATTTAGGTGAATTAATAAAATTAAATACATTATTTGTAAAAGTGTTTGTTAATTTTCCTATAATGCCTTCTTCAATCATTTTTATTTAAACTTCTCTTAATACAAACTCCTCAATCAAAATGGATAGTTTAAGGGGAAACTGATACAAATGGAAACTCTGTGAATTGAAGTCTTATATTTACAATCAAACTCAACATTAAACCAACCCTTGTTAGATATATATATATATAGAGAGAGAGAGAGAGAGAGAGAGAGAGAGAGGATGTAGTAGTAAAAAGATTAGAGATAATAAAGTGAAAGGAAACTGAAATAGTTTGTTTGGGTGTTCGCGAGAGTGAGTTAAGATACCAAAATTTGCTATTAAAATTTTTTACGACTTATGTATATGTTTATCATTACAAAAGATCCTTAAAAAATAGAACAACAACTAACAAAAAGAATTTGTTTTTGCTTTTTTTTAGATGCAAAGGACTTTATTGAATTAAAATATAAGCACGAAAAAACATTTCACCATGGTACTTTAACAAATTTTCTCCAAATAATGAATAGTATCTTTCATTTACCTGTAGAAAACTTGAAAGTTTGGACCAAACCAGTTGATAGGATAAGTCAATTTTTAAAATTTGAAAGGTTAACATATATTTTTAGTTTAATAATGTAATTTTTACTCTTTATATTGAATCTTGATCGTATAAAGGTGATGCGTAAAATGGATAAGAGAACTATTTTGGCCATGCACTTAAATGTTATTTTCAAATTTTTAATATTTTTACATTATATAAAATAAAAGGATACATAATTGAATCATCCTTTAAAAACAATAAATAAAATCCTTATCATATATGATTTCTTTTGTTACTCTGACAGAAGGTTTACAAGAGGGAAAAAATAGTTATGTGGAAAACATAACTATTTTTAGTATTATCTCTTAAAATTTTGCAAAACATTTTTTACAAAACATTCCACGTGTTCAAATTTTAGTATTGTCTTTTAAATTTATAGTGTATTGTAATTATTTTAAAAGAAGTTAAGAAAGGTAGAAATTTCTAATTACAATCCCCGAAAACATTCCTGCTACCAAACGTGGCATCAATCTGTTTTAGAATAGATAGATAGCGGTTAAGATTGAAATTATCATCACTATTTGATAATTTTTTTTATCTAAGAATCTGATTAAAAATTAATTAATCATTGAATTCCGTGACAATGTGTTCAATAGGTACTCAAGTATAAGTCAGACACGCACAGAAAATATATCACTACCTATTATTTTGTTATTATAACTAGCAATATTTTTTACCAATAATTACAAAATTATTAATTACAACTAACAAAACAATTTGTCTTGCCATTTTTGAGACGCAAAAGACTTTATAAAATTAGAACATGACAACGAAAGAACTTTCCACTGTACATGCTTTAATAAATTTTCTCCAAATTATAGTCTCTTTCATTTAATATTCGAGTGTGGAAAACTCGAAAGTGGGGGCCAAAATGGTCGATAGGATAATCCAATTTTGAAAATTTGAAAGATTAACATATCTACTAAGTTTAATAATTTAATCACTGTAAATTGTTCTCTTTTATATATTGATAATATAATAGTGCTGGGTTAAGTGTATCCAAGAAGTATTTTGGCGGTATACTTAAATGTTATGTTCAATTTTTTTTATATATTTACATTTTATAAAGTCAAAGGATACATAATTTAATCATCCTTTATAAACAAGAAAAAATTCCTTATTATATATAATTTATTTGTTAAGCTGATCTGACATTGAATGTTTGCAAGAGGAAAAAATAATCATGTTGTCTTGCTGAATATAAAATAAATTTTCTTCTCAATACATAAATACTAGATATAATTATATTTTTTTATATCTTAATGTTTATTGTTTTTCTCTTTTTCATTAGGTGACTAAGTTTGATTGTAAAACACGTGACGTGTTCAATAGGGAGAACCGAACCTAAAAATTGGTGTTGGAGTAACCGTATGAATTTTATGATTGTATCAATATATATGTTTCCCATAGATGACAGGCACAAGAGCTCTATCTCTGTACGAGGTAAAATCCGCAAAGTTATCGTCATAGTCCTTCTTTGGTCATAGTTTAACTTTTTCTATTTTTGGCTAACATATATGTCTGGTATTTTAAGTTTATATAAAATTCTAGTATTGTCTCCTAAATTTATAGTGTATTTTCAGTTAATTTAACACCGTTAGTTTAACTGACAGAAGAATATTTTGCTGGATAATTTAAATTATGACTATGCAATATTAATCCCACATAAACGAAGCATGCTTAAACTTTCAATCCTTTAAGGTTTTGGTCACTAATTAAGTGCAAAATAATTTTTTTAATTGATTATGGGGTGTTTCCAAGCACCTCCTTAAATGAGAAAACATATATGTTAGCTAAAGATCAATTTTGATTGTAACTTTGTCGATTCGAAAGCTTACAAAAGATGGTGCTCTTTTACCAATCAACTACGGCAAACATAAATCCAAATAATGAATAGTCTCATTTATGCAGAGTATTGTGTGGAAAATTTTGAAGTTGGGATAATAGCAAAGAAGTTGGAATCTCATTGCACACGTTGCCACTAAATCATGTGGTTGTTTATTAGTCTACAATCAACTTACATGCAGACACCTATAGAAAGGCACATTCATTTTCTTTTTCATCATTATTACATGAATTTTGTTTTTGTTTCTTGACTTTTTTTCACAATCCTCGCAAGAATACTAACAAAGTAAATTGCTGTGTATAATTGCGTGGCTGTGAGGTGGGAAAGATGTTACATGTAGTTACTATGTATAGGGGCAATTTAGAAAAAAAGTGATAAAAATTAGAAAAATGTCTTATATTTAGGAACAAACATATCTCTCAAATTAGCTCCTATATTTAGGAATGGAGGGAGTAATATAATGGTGATGGGTAAAGTGGAAACAAGAAGTATTTTGATGATGTACTAAAATGTTATGTTAAAATTTTTTTTATATTTCTACATTTTATAAAATAAAAGGATACATAATTTAATCATCCTTTATAAACAAAAAAAAAATTCCTTATTACATATGATTTATTTGTTACTTTGACATAGGATGTTTGCAAGAAGAAAAAATAATCATGTTGTCTTGCTGGATATAACTTAAATTTTCTATATCAATATATTTTTTACTTCATAATATTTATTATTTTCTCTATTTCATTAGGTGACTATTTTTTTATTTTTTTTTATTTTTATTTTTTGCAAAACGTGTGACGTGTTCAATAGGTATAACCAAACCTACAAATTATGGTGTTCGAGTAACCTTATGAATTTTATGATTGAATGTATATGTTTCCCATAGTTGACAGGCACAAAAGCTCCATCTTTGTACGTGTCAAAATCGGCAAAGTTATCAATATGATCCTTCTTTGGTCATAAATCGACTTTTTTTATTTTTGCCTTGCATATATGTTTGGTGATTTCAACCAAATCTACCAATCATCTAATAAATCATCAGCTTCTGGTACATCAAGTAATATGGACCGATTTCATGCTTGCTTGGACAAATGCCTTTTAACTAATATCATCCAAAAGGATCCTAAATTTATTTGGTCCAATAATAGGAAGGGCCAAAACCTAATCATGGAAATGTTAGACATGGCCTTTTGCAATTACAATTGGCTGCAACTCTTTCCCTTTTTTCATGTGGACACTTTAGCAATTGCAGCTTCAGATCATAGCCCTATTTTTGTGAATACTGAAATTGAGGTTCCCAAGAAGCCATCTCTTAAGTTTGAACCTTTTTGGTATAAATTCCCTGATTGGCACAGAATCATTTCAGAAAGTTGGTCTAACAGTTTCCAAGGCTCTCCCAGCTTCATACTTCAATACAAATTACAGTCAACTTTGAAGGCTTTGCAAAATCTATTATACATTAAACACAAAACCTTCCCGCCATTTCCTTTTGCTCTCTCCTGTTTGCTATTCTTGTACATGAGCCGTGTAGCTTTTGGTAAGCTCCTGACCCATTTCACTATTCATTAGCCGTCTAACTCCTTCTCTGGCTCCGTGCATACATTGTTAAATGTCACATTGGAAAGTGTCCATAAAATCTCTCACTTCAAGCTTCACACCTCGATGCCTTCATGCACTATTGGCTTAGATTCTGGTTATTAATATTGAAATGGAATCTTCCTCAATCTTAATCAGCTCCAACTGTGGCCTTATTTCCTTTTTCAAGAGAGGAACAAGTTTAGTGGGAGATGTTATTTCCCAAGACATTGAACGACTCTTGCAGTCTTTCTCTATGGTGTAGTTATTTAAGGACACCTCTTTTTCTACATCTACCTTTAATGCTTTTCCCTTTCAATTCTCTAGTTGTGATTATTTAACTATTTAGTACTATTTGTTGTTTATCCTTTTTATTTAATGATAATTGTCCTTTTATAAAAAAAAATTAATGTTTAACACCGTTGGTTTAACCAACAGAGAAATATTAACCCGATGAATTTAAATTATGACTCTGCAATAAAATTAATGCCACAATAACAACACATGCTTAAATTTTCAATCCTTTAAAGTTTTTGATATTCCCTCTGGTGCTAATTATAAGATCAAGTTGACTTTTTTTTTGTGTGTATGTTAAAGAAACAAATTAGATCACTAAATTATAACATATGCCATATGTAATTAGATTATAGGTTAGTTTATAAGTAAGATAAATTAGTTTTGAGGAAAAAGATAAATATAAACAATTGAAAACAATTTATTGAAAATATAAATATAAACAATTGAAAATGATTTATTTTGCATTCTTAACTTTTCTAAAAAAAAAACCAGCTTAATCTTATAATTAGGATCGGAGGGAGTACTAATTATGTGCAAAATAATTTTTTAAATTGATTTTTTTGGGGGTGGGGGGGGGGTTGGTTCCAAACACCTCCTTAAATGTGAAATCATATAGAATGTTCGGTAAAGAATTTTGAATGTAGCTTTGTCAATTTGTTGGGATAATATCAAAGAAGTTGGGATCTCATTCCACACGTTGCGACTAAATCATGTGGTTGCTTATTAGTCTACAATCAACTTACATACAGACACATATAGAAAGGCACTTTCATTTGCTTTTTCATCATTATAATATAAATTTTATTTTCTTTTCTTGGCTTTTTTTCACTAGCCTTGCAAGATTACTAACAAAGCAAATTGCTGTGTATAATTTCAAAATACAGTTTGAAGAAAACCAAGAGTAAATTCTTGTGTGTTTTTTTATGCAAGGGAATAGTTATGTTTTTAAAGTATACAACTCCTGAAGATTATCTTTTACCATATATATAAGAAAAAAAAACCTTGACCGCCTATTTCTTAGCCACAGAATATTATAAATACCAGTAGTGCATATCCTCCACTTACCACAAGAGATCCATCAGATAGAAAATTCTGTTGTTAAGCTTCTCTTTAACTATGGGAAGAAACGTATTTGCATTCCTTTTCCTAATGTTACTGGGGATTGCCCAATTAGGTTTCTGTGGAAGTTGCGTTGAATCAGAGAAGCAAGCTCTTCTCAAGTTCAAAGCATCTATTCATGATACTCTATACAAAAACCTTTCCTCTTGGAATCCCGAAACCAATTGTTGCAAGTGGGATGGCATAGCTTGTCACAATGTTACTCGTCATGTTCTCGCACTTGATCTCCGTTACTATCGCCTAGAAGCTAATGGTGTTGATCCATCTCTGTTGGAGTTGCGACATCTCATTCATTTGGATCTGAGTGGCAACGACTTCAATGGTACTTCAATTCCCCTCTTTCTTGGTTCTATGGAGCGGTTGAGATATCTTTCCATCTCTTTGGCTAATTTCACAGGAAAGATTCCCGCCAATTTTGGTGGAAACCTCACGAACTTACAGTTTCTTGATCTTACCGGGAATGATGGTCTGCACACCAATGACATGAGTTGGGCCTCTAAACTTCAGTCTCTACAATATCTCAACCTCAGTGATGTCTACCTTGGAGAAGCTCACAACTTGTTCCAGGTACTTCACATGCTTCCTTCTTTGTTAGAACTCCAATTACAATATTGTGGACTTGGCAACTTGTCTGTTCCTCTTCCCCCCATTAATTTCACAAATAATATTAGAGTTCAGCTCCTGAATCTCGCTGGTAATGAAATTGATGGCCGAATTCTTACTGCTATTCAAAATTGGACTTCTGTTGAATTCCTCTACCTCTCTGATAACAATCTTAGTTCATTGCCATTGTGGTTCGGGGAGTTTAGGAATCTGATTTCTCTTTATCTTTGGCGAAATGCACTTTCTGGACCCATCCCTGTTGCTTTGCGGAACTTGACTTCCATTCAAACCCTTAGCCTCTCTTCTAACAATCTTAGTTCATTGCCATTGTGGTTCGGAGAGTTTAGGAATCTGATTTCTCTTCATCTTTCGGGAAATGCACTTTCTGGACCCGTCCCTATTGCTTTGCAGAAATTGACTTCCATTCAAACCCTCAGCCTTTCTTATAACAATATTAGTTCATTGCCATTGTGGTTCGGAGAGTTTAGGAATCTGATTTCTCTTGATCTTTTGGGAAACGCACTTTCTGGACCCATCCCTGTTGCTTTGCGGAACTTGACTTCCCTTGAAGACCTTCACCTTTCTTTTAACAACTTTAGTTCAGTTCCATCTTGGTTGGGGGAGTTGAGGAGCCTTCGCAACCTTGAGATCTCCAATAATCAGATCACAGCTACAATGGAAATTTCTATGTCACAAATTTTAAGAAACATGTGCCATTTACAAGAATTATATATTGAAGATAGCAATCTTCTAGGAGAAGCATTTGGTGACTCCAATTTTTCTGGATGCATCAAATATGAAATAGAAGAGCTGTACTTGGGAAATAATAAACTCAACGGCCATATACCAACTTGGATAGGGCATCTCGAGAAGCTTCAATACCTTGATCTTTCGAATAATTTTTTTTCTGGAAACATTCCTCAAAGTCTTGGTCAGCTAGTAAACCTTCAAAGCCTTGATCTCTCGAATAATACTTTCAGTGGCAGTATCCCTCACAGATTTTGTCACCTTGTAAATCTAACAAGCATTGATCTTTCCCGTAACAATTTCTCTGGTGAGATTCCAGATTGTTGGGAAGATAAGGATCCATTTGGATTGACGGAGATAAACTTTTCATTCAACAGACTGTCTGGTGCTTTCCCCATCTCAATCGGAAATCTTTCATCATTGCTTTGGTTGCATTTGAACAATAACCATCTTGAAGGAAAGCTTCCGTTAACTTTGAACAATTTGAAGCAATTGAGAATTTTAGATTTGGGAGAGAATACATTTTTTGGAAGTATACCAGCATCATGGACCAATAACACTTTTCCTACCTTGCAAATTCTCAGGTTGCGGGATAACATGTTAGATGGTAACATTCCTTTAAATATGTGCCATCTCAAATCACTCCAGATTTTGGACCTTGCAAATAACAGTTTGAGTGGCTCAATACCCCATTGTATTGGCAATCTTAAAGGAATGACAAAAGATAGTGGTACTATATTGAACTCAACCATTCTATTGACCCCTAGAGGTACTAGCATGGAAGATGAATGGAGCGAGCAAGATATCATGCAAGTTATGAAAGGACGAGACTTTGACATTATTAGGATCTTGCAACTTGAAGTTAACTTGGATTTGTCATATAACAATTTGGTTGGGTCAATTCCTCTTGAGGTATTCTCGCTCATTGGATTGATAGGCTTGAACCTTTCACACAATCATTTGAAAGGAGAAATTTCAGAGATCATTGAGAATATGAAATCCCTTGAATCCTTTGATATCTCTCATAACCAAATTTCAGGCGCAATTCCAAAGAGCATGTCCAAGCTAACTGCACTAAACTATTTGAACATGTCATACAATAACCTTTCAGGGCCAATTCCAACTGAAAATCAATTCTTGACTTTGAATGATCCATCCATTTATGTCGGCAACCCTTATCTTTGTGGAATTCCACTATCAAATAAGTGCCAAGGTGTTGATACTCATCAAGTTCAGGAGACCAAAGAATTGGAAGGTGAAAATGATTCTGAAAAGGTGTGGTTTTATTTTGTCATAGCAACTGGGTTTGTCATTGGCTTTTGGGGATCTATTGGGACTTTGGTGTTGAAGAAGACTTGGAGATATGCTTGTTTCCGACGAGTGGAAGATGTTGCAGATGAGATATATGTCTTCACTTCAATAAAACTAGCAAAGTTAAAGAGGCCATTCGCAAACCACGTCCATGGTTGATCCTTGTAGTTATGTGTGTCTTTGTTATAGCTCTTGGTATTAGAATCATGTAATGTTTCATTATGTGTGTGACAACAATATTAATAAATAGTCACTCACATATACTGTGTTTGCCTTCATGATATCATTGAGAAGAATTGTAATGACATGGAGATGTTTAAGCTATCGTGTGGAATATTATGAAGTGTGTTATAACAAAAACCTTGTGTGAACAGTCAACTGATATAAAATGATCCATTTGACTTAATTGGGGTTGAAGGGGCCTTCAGTCCACCTAAAAAACAGATTCTGTGAAGAGAATTCCCCAATTTTGATTGTGAACAAATGTTGCTATAAATCTTTTTATATACACACATACACACAAACTTTTTGCCAAAATCATTGGTACTTTGATTGGTAGCTAAAAAATTTAAATAAAAATGCGACAAACTTAAGAACTGGTACTACTTTTTGAGAAAATATATTCATACGATGACGACGAAGCTAGTGATCTCATGTGGTGTATTTAGGGTGTTGAATAATGTTAGTGAAATAGAAAATAATGATAAGAAGGTAATAATAGTGTTAATATTAAGTTTTCTCAAAATGTTACTCTAAAGCAAATAATCCTCCTTTTTGTAGAGTCGAAATCAGTAAATTAGGTAGCATTAGCAGAAAGAAAGAAACGAATACATTTGTAAAGCACAATAAAAAACTAATTAATAACAAAAGGATATTTTCATTCATATTCTACGCTATATATGTATCTCGTGTAATTACATTATTTCATTATGAAAAAATGAGACTGAAATGAACTTTTTTGTTTAGTTAGCCGAGTCAACTAATAAAAAATGTATAATAAGAGCAATTTGGGAACTAGATTACAAAAATTAGATTTAGGTCCCATATTTAGCACTAAGACTAACTCCTGAAATAGGTCCTATATTATTTAGGACCGGATGGAGCAATAAGTTTGGTCAAAATGTCATTATAAAGCAAACGATCCATTTTTTTTCGACAAGAAATCAGTGAATTAGGTAGTATTACTAGAAAGAAAGAAATTTAAAATATAAATTTTTTGAAGCAAAATTAAATTAATTAATTAATTACAAAAAGATATTTTCATTCATATTCATCGCTATACATGTATCTCAGATCACTTCTTACATTGGCTATATGATTACTGTATTTTATTATTAAAAGTTGAGACCGAAATAACTTTGTATTTGGCCGGCCAAGTCCACTGATGAAAAGTCTATATTTAAAAGTTAAAGAACAAAATGTTTCCTCGGATATTTTTAAGGGTTGAATCTTCTCCCAAAAGTGTTAACACAAAGCAATGTTGTCTAGAAAGCTTTTATTACAATGATTCAAGGTTCTACTTTAAGTATTTAAATGGATCATTAATGCCCCAAATGTTTTTTTAGGGTTCAAAGGTTTTTCCAAGTGGAGTAATTTTGTGCTGTATGCTGTGATAATTAAGGATTTGATTTCTGTTTAACCTTCAAGAATTAACGATTCAAACACTCCAATGAATTTCCCTTCAACATTCAACAATTAAATCACAGTATAATATATATATATATATATATAAATAGACAGTTGTTTAGCTCAAACCCTTGTATAATTTTTTTTTTCAATTGTGTTAAAATCGTAAACTTATGTGATTATATTATGCATATTGATAATTCATAAATACTACTCCATCTGTTCTTAATATAATAATTGACTTTTTTTTTTTGAAAATCCTAAGAAAATTAAATAAATTACTTATAAATTGATTTACATAAATTGTTTCTCTAAAGTAGTTTGTTTAACCTATAAGCTAATATGTAATATGATAATATAACACGTTATGATAAAGTACCTTATTTAGCTTCATTAATCTCTTAAAAAAAAGTCAACTAGATCTTATATTAAGGAATGAAATGAGTATCAATTAGTTGATAAAAACCCTTCTAATAAATATATGATAACTCGATTCTTTTTTCTTTCCCAAGCAATATCCAGTGATTCCTTGCAACTTGGCAGCATAAAATAAAATAGTAGCAACAATGATCCTATCCCACCAACTTAAACACGTTATTAAAACAAAAACTAACATTATAGAGAAATCACATCACACACGTTTCACAAGAGTGATTGTTTATATGATCAACTGCCCAAATTGAGCACTCCCAAACGGAATTGGATTAGCATAGGTTATCCTAATAAATACATTATAAAATAAATGAACAAACAAAGGGACACAGGTCCATCAAGCTAAGCTAAGACTAAATAAGCTTAATAATTGAACAAAATAAGAAAGATTTGTGAGATTCTGCATCTACATAGAAGCCCTTCTTTTAACTTAATCATTCAGGTTATAAAAACCTTCCTTCTCAAGTTTAGTATACACAAAAAAGGGCAAATTCTCTTTTTATAATTATTAAGATATGTTGGAACAATATTCGTTTGTTCATTGAATCTGTGGAATTCTATATGACACAGCAGCAAAAGTAAGGATTCAAGTGTCAAGAGATGAATCTCCCAGCAAGTAGCCTCAATGTTCCCATGGAAAACAAAAAAAAAAGCACATAAAGCAACAAGAACCGGCAAGAATCGGAAGATTCCCCTTCCTTTACCTTCTCTCTTCACAATTTCAGTTTCATTAGCAACAGCAGCAGCAGCTATGCTTGCCTGTTTCACATTATCTCTCACCCTACTAAACCTAGACACTCGCTCAAGAGCTCGATTAGCATATTCAGTGGCTGATGCAGGAGTGGTAGGTATTGACTCAAGGAAGGCCCAGAGTGCAGAAGATAATCTACTTGTAGAATCTTGTCTCACACTGCTGCTTTGATCACAAATACCTTCCGCAGGCAAGCTCACAGATTCATAACTCATACCTAAACATAAGACCGAAACTAGCTTATATTAGAAATCGACTGTGTTGTTTCTTTTTTTTTCCCCATTTTTTTGGGTTATACAAGCGCCACACGAAATAAAGGTCAAGTCACATTAATGTTAGAGTAGATGCCACAACACTAATAGTCAAGGAAGGTTTCCTCCATGCATTAGAAGGGAATCGACCAATGGAAGACAACTTCGAAGAGCTGAGCACAAATGAGATGTGAAGCTTGCATCTCCATTCAAATCAAAGACACTAAAATCATTATTTGGAAGTTGAGTTAGACCACCACCATTGTTTGTGGTGCCAATGAATGTACCTGAGGTTGATGAAGAGAAGGAAACATTAGCATGTTCTGCTGGACTCATGATCTGCCTTTCATGACGCATCTAGAGTTCACTTTGATCTGCATTGTCTCCACGGGGCAGAGACTGATAATGTTGATTCACAACATTACTGTCAAAAGTATTCATATAAAGATGTGAAACAGTTTCCTGGTCAATGTGCCCCATGTCACGAAGAAACATCTCTGCATCATGGTACAAGTCAAATGCACTTAATCCATCTTCAAACTCCAAATTCTCCAAAGGATTTTCTATTGTGGGCAATGTTGGTTCAGGATCAATGAGATCATTCATTTCCAAGAAGTCATCCCCATGAAAGAGAGGCTCCTCTACTTGAACACTAGGACCAGAGGTGACTTCAGGTGCTTCAGAAACATGCACAGGAGAGGTAACTGATTGGGTAGGGTCATAGTAGTGCTCACTTGAATGAAACATTTTGATTGGCTCAGCAAATGCCACCTCCTTAGAAATTTGATCCGCCACCACACTTTGTGTTTCCTCAGCAGCAACCTATAATGGATGATTATAAAAGACAGTTAATGAAAAGTAATGCCAAAAAATATCATGAAGCAACCAACAAAAATTATATTAAAAGAACCACTAGTTACTAAACAGTTATGCCGAAATGTAACATGTAACAGTTAAGCAACCATAAATTGTTCAGAGAAATAAAACAGTTTGGTCAAGTAAAATGGAAGATGACAACCACAATCACATATTCTCTCAATCTCGGTCAATGCTCTTTTCTTCCTGCCCAAAGTCTTATAAAGTGTCATGGCTTTAACATATCTTTACTAAGCAGGACAAAAATATAACCATAGAAACCCCATGATAGTTACAAAATCTATAATACACACACTCCTAAAGGCCATATCTTACTTCCATCTTTTCTACAAACCCCAACCACAGAGAGAAAGAAGCCAGAACTGAAGTAAAACAGTACGAGAATAAATGTTAAGATAATGATGGACTAAGTGATTTTCAGCATTCAATTTACAATGTTTACATTAGTAAAGGAAGAAATAGGATCCAAAAACAAAGTCTAGAAGTGAAAGACTAAAGCCAAATAGAACAGAGAAAAACCAAACTTAAATAAGTTTTAGACTAATGCCTTGCACGGTAATTAAATGGAGAATAGAGAAAGTTTTGTTTTCTCTTAACGGGAAGCAGGATGAGAAAAAGGGAATATTTTTTAATTGAGGAGACCACCTGGCCTTTTGAATGCCAGAAGTCGCTGTTGTCCTTCATTTTTCTCTTACACAGAGCTAGTGAGCTACTACTACATTTTTCTGCCACGTATTCCTCTCCATTTCTTTCAATAGATAAGGATAGGCAGCTTATACATAAACAAAACCAGAGTTCTAAAGGTTCCTCAGAAAACAAACCTGAGGTACGGCAGAACACAATGAGGTCAGGTCAGGAACTAGCTTATCCATCATTTTTTCAAGATCTCGTCAAGTTCATCATCAAACACAAGCTGCGCTTGATCATTACAAGTCACAGTATCAACAGAAGTACCGTCATCAACTTGTGACCTTGGAATCTCCTTGGCAGCTGAATTAGCCTTAAAATCTTCAAAATCATCATCAACCACCCATTCTTCCTCTTTGAATGGTGCACCATACTGTTCACCGTTTTTAGGACCAGGTCCGCTTTTCTTGAACACTTTGTAAAGTGCATAATAGTCCTAATAATTTACACATTAAAAAAAAGCTTATTAAACAATACGTTTTCACAATCAAAATGACATCATAAAAGACATTTGAAAATGATACCTTACAATTCTGACATCTCGCAACTTCTTCCAATGTGTACTCATGCATAACCCAATCAGTTCGTTCACCGTGTGGTACTCTACCTCTATAGAAAACCAATGTCTTTTTAACCCCAACAGCCCGAGAATTGTATGTAATGTTACAATCCTTCCCTGTTGCTTTCTAGTATCCATATCTTGTTGCTCGATTAGTCCTACCACTATTAGGATACTTTCTGCCTCTAGGGCTGAAAAAGAACCATTGCCCACCTCCAGTTTTCAACACTGACTGCCCTGCAAAACGTTCAAATTGTAAGCAGATAAGCAATCAAGAAGGTAGAATAACTAACCATAGTAAAGGGTAAAGAAAACCTTCGAAGTTAAAAGTTAACATTCAAACTTATGATACAAAAAGAAGAAAAGCTACTGTTGGACACAAATAAACACATAATAGCAGTAAGATAGGCATCTCTATAAAAGTGTCAAGCATCAGGATATCCTCAACAACTTTAGAAAACGAAGACTTCTACAAATGGTTATCTTGCATACAATATCAATCCTAAAGAAAACAATGATTGCTAAACTCGAAACGCAAATCAGAAATCCAATAATAACCTTGAATCTAACCAGGTATTTATCACGAGAGATTTGGTGGAAATTAAAAAAGGTTTCTTGGTATATGATCTGAACACATATTGACCAAGAGGTCTGAACACACCCAGACAATGCCTAGCTCATCAAATTCAGCAAGAAATTATGAATACAATATCAAAGGAATAGAAACTCACCAAAACGCCTACCGATCAAAACCAATCCACAGAGTCACATGTCAGATAAACACTACCCTTAGCCTAAATAGCTTCATATCCTAACCAATTCCAACCACGAGAGCATATTTCACAATTAAATTCATGGACAAAGAAGATCTAAGTTCATAAGCATTTCAATATCAACCTGATCAAACAAAATACAAAAACCCTATGTCATCTTTAGCATGTTTGAAATTATTAGTTCCTAATTACGTATACGTGATATATTGACGATACTTTTATATTTGATGAATTTGCTAAGAACGACATCTAGGAGGTTGATGAAGGAAACAATCTAAGCATCATTCATCAAAATCCCATAAAGAATACAAGGATGCAACTAAGTGTAGTGTTTTACTCAAAGCCTTCAATTCTTGTTGGCTTTCATTTCCTGTCCTTGAATTCAATTACTGTGTGTTTAAACAACACAAAGATACAGAATACATATTGTTCACATTCATAGACAAATCTCTCTAGCTTCGTTCTCATACAAATAACTCTTTGCAAAAGTTTAGACTATTTCATCACCATAAGTTTCACAAGCCGCCTTTCTCCTACCAAATTACATTTGATAAGTTTGTGAAATTTGCAATAGAAAACAAAAGTAAAGAGATATATAGTTTTCAATATATTCACTTCAAGCTTTATAAATGAGAGATGAGCCCCTTTTCATCTATTTTCTTCAGAATTTTTGACCATTCTTAATCTCGCCGGATTGAGTATTCCAATTAATGATCCTATTATACAACGTCTGAAATTGAAATCACTTGAAATCAATAGTTGCAAAGGATTCGCATTATAACCGTATCATCTTCGTGTGTGGAACATGTAGGTATCAATTGTTGCCGTGGGTTAGAAGGTATTCAATTACCCATGCAAAAAATCTATTCTATTTTGGGTTTGGCCCTTTCGTCCACCCATGTTACTTTGACCTTCCTGCTTGCGAATCCATACATTTAATGATTCTTCATTTTGCAGCGGTGTCAGAGAATAACCTAACATACTAGTTACTGATACTTTACTAATTATTTATTGTCGCTTGCCTACGAACTTCAAGATTAAAAATCCTAAACTCAAGAAGTTGCAGATATCATATGCTTCAAATGTAGAGAACCTATTCCTCTTCACTCCCAGTCTAGAGTGCTTATGTTTTGGTTATGACTATGGTTTTGATCCTTCTCAAAGCGGAAAAGTTACATTGAATATCTCAACATGTGTGGATCTTAGTATTTTAGAATTGGAAGGAGTAGCCATAAAAGATGAGTGGGCGAAGAGTGTATTATCAAACTTAGGTTGTCTGAAGGAGCTTATAATAGAACATTGTACTTCCTTAAGGACGATGGAGTTGAAAATTGACAAGCTCGAGTTTTTGTCAATGAAGGAATGTTCTGATTTAGAAGAAGCAATTATTGATGCACCAAACATGCTCAAATTTGACTATGAAACTATGAAGGGAGCATGAAAGTTTAACCATTGACCATTTTATCCACAAAATGTGGTGCAAAAATTAAATTCCCACCTTCTCAAATAAATCCTATCTTACAATTTTATTACATAAAACAACTTCTCTCTTGCTTTTACCACATTTAACACATCACTATTACTTCATCTGAAGCAAAGGTACGCACTTGTTTTCTACTTCATATGACATTTTTCTTATTAGTTATGATATTAAGCATTCTTCTTATTAATTAAGGGTATTAAGCTCATATATACTTTCATATGGTTTGAATTGTATAGTTTGATATTCCCAATACATATAGAGCACGAGACTGAACATAATCCTTTTCCATTGCGGGATTTGAACTATATGAAAGTTCAAACATTAATGGAAAAGCCAAAGAGCAAAGATGTAATGAAAATAATCGAAGGTTTGCTTTGGTTGGTGTCTAAACCCTTGGAATTGACATTATTTGTGCATGACAAACCATTATTGGCACCTTGAAAGCATTTTTAATTTCTTGAACTTCTATTTACCTACCTAATTATGAGCCTTGAATATGATGATATTTTTATTTAACATATTATTTATATCACTTTGCTTCTTTTTTATTTGATTGGAAAATTAAGTACCATAGACACCAACTTGGGTAGTTAAAAAAGAATAATACAATATTATTTCACCAATTGTCGATTTGAGACTCATTATTAAGATAAAGACCTTTATCTGAAAAACCTTTGTAAACCTAAGTTGTAAGACTCAACCTAGCTTACTTTGGTAATCCCCTTAAGATTTAAATTAGAAAAGGAAGACGAAAGAAAATAAACAATTTTCATGTTGAGTTTGAAGTTAAGGAGGCATTATATTGAGTGATGAGTGCGTAATCATTAAATATGGCATATAATTCAATAATTAAGCTCTTCCTTATCTATAGGTAAACATTCTTATCATACCTTCAGAGAGGAACAAGGTTTCATCATATTACATATATAAAACTAATTAAATCAATTTGAAAAATTGCAGTTTAAATATGGCAAGGAAGTGAAGATGACGAAGGAGAAAGAGAGAGTTGGTTTTGGGGATCCCACACGGTGTTGGAGACACTATGAACTCAAGGTAGACATCCAAGGCTTCAATGAATCTAACACAAGAGACTTGCACAAGTTCTTTGCTCCTTGTATGGATTGATTATATGACTTACAAACGTATACCTTGATGATAATTGATTGTGTTTTCTGATTGGGCTTCATAATCAAATATTTACTAGTAGTGATTAATATATCGTAATTGTTAAACAAAATGCGCTTTTTTTTTATTACATCCATGTGCTATGTAATAATGGGAATTCAAAGAAAGATGTTGCAGTTTAATTTATTCTAACCATTTATGCATTCAATTGCAACTTACTTTTAATGAATGTACTTTTGGATATTTGGATATTAGATACTCCACGAAATGTTTTAGGATCCTCAATGTACCCTAAAAATTATTTCAGAGTTCTAAATACGCCTTAATCCTTAGCATAGAATTATTAGTTTACAAAGCATTTATATAGAATGCGAGATGTCTCCTATTACTCTTTTGTGTCAATTACCTTAGGAACGGCAATAGGAAGTTAATGACAAGGAAATCATAATAAAAAACAAAAGATCACGCATTCAAATTTAAACTTTGAGGTGTAATGAGAGTTATATAAACTGCTCCCAAGTTTAAAGGAGTTTTGTATGATTTTACCAAATTTAAAGTTCATAACTAAAATCACTTGTGTAATTTAATTTGATATCTGTCATCAAGAATATAACTAAGAAAGGAATGTAAAGCATGCATGTTATTTTGAAACTTAAAAATTTTTTAATGTAATAAATCCCTACATTGTTTGTACTATAGAGAAGAACTTTAACATCGATTAAAAATGAATTTTAACCTCGATTAAAGAAATGACGTTATATGAAACAATGTAATGTATTTCAAAGCTTCCATACATCGTAAAATGCTTTCAACATTGGTAACTTTTAATCGATGTTGACTATTGTTTTTCTAAAAACATTATTATTGATTTTCCAAGCACATCATCATTGGCAAAAGTACCAAATCAAAAATGAAAAACCAGGTTGATCAATAAAATGATAGTAAGTGCATATCTGAAGCATTTATTTACCATATAAAGTGTGAGCCTTGAGTTTTGGACCTCATAATGAAGTATATCTGGACGAGAAACCCATGAAGCAATCCAAAACCGTGGATAAATAGTTTTGAAGGTGTATTTGAAATAAGAATGTCTAACCTTTGCTCTAAAAGTGATCTTGAAGTTTAAGATGACGACGACAATCTTAATGTGAGTAGGAAAGGATGACATCAATTTAAGTTGAGAAGAAGAAATTAGCTTAACCAAATACTTACCTTGAGCTCAGAGATAATCTCAGTCAGCTGATTTCTGGATAATTTCGCCAGATGCAGAGTTAAAGCGTCACGTGCCAGTCCTGACTGAACTGGCATACCATTTTGATTTGACAGGATGCCAGATTGAGGCCCTCCTAGAGCTTCTTCCATGACTGTTGCAGCTGTTACAGCAATATGAAGACCAATAGGTTGATGGTGGGCAGCTTCCCCATGGACGACTGGCCCAGCTATTTGTTTCTGAGGGTCTTTTATACATTGGGGGAGAAAGGAAATGATGGAAACAAGTCAGCATTTCTAGTCTGAGATAGTTTATCAAAATAACTAAAGGAGAGGCATGAAGAACCAACGAACATTTGTTAACAGTCCAGGCCCATCCCCTGTAACAAAAAGAACAACCATTTAAAATGTTCAAGAAACTGATATTAAGAGCTTGATTGATCCGTCCTTGTTAGAATGAGGAAAAGCAAAAAGATAAAAAGCGGCAGAAGAAAGAACATACAATCAGTTACAGGATCCAAGATACTTTATGTATCAGCTTTCAATTTTTGAAAAGAAAAATATTAATTTTTCCTTTCAATAGAATAACCTAGTTCAGCTTTGCTTATTCTTAGCAAGAATTAAAGAGTGAAAAAATAATATCTTTAAGCTTTTCCATCAAAGATATAATTTCAGAATATGTTTCTTAATTGATTGATCATACAAGCAAACTTAAACATCTAGTTTATACTAGTTAGAAAACATTCATCATGATCACTAGATTAAATTTTTCTCTGTAGTTCAAGGGTCTAATCTAACATCAGCAAGAAAAAAGTGGCCTCCTCATTCACTTGAAAAACTTGCCCTTTGGCCCCTATGGTGCTGACAATTTAAGTAAAAGAACAGTTCTTGGTTGTTACATTTTGATAGCCTCATCTCATTTGATATGCCCAGCAATCCATGCAGTAGGAAGTCATAAACAAAACATTCAACACTAGATAATTGAAATTATTTTGTGATTTTTGAAGCTTAAATTTCAAATAGGTGAAAATCTGGTGAGTCATCAAAGGGAAAATTTTGATGATAAAAAATTAGAAGTTGACAGCAGCTGCGATAAACAAGTCTCAAATAGTTTGTTGCTAAAACTAACAGACACAATGAGGGTATACAGGCATAGGGCCTTACATTGTCCCATCTTTTTCTATATAAATCTGATTTTTTTCTTAAAAGAAATGCCGATCATATATCACAGCAAAGAAAGGTAAGCTACATTGATGTTAGGAAATAAATTCTACCAACTTACCTGTTCTCCATTTCTGTCGGCACCTTTGTCATTTTCAGAAAAATCAACATGCAATTGCCACCCATTAATCTCATAACCCTGTACGACGAGCACTTAGAGCTGTTTCTTCTTCATTCTTATACTCACAGAACCCACAACCTTTAGGTTTTCCAGTTTCTATATCAATGACTAGTCTGTAGAATGCATAAGAATAAAATACCTCAACCAAATAACTTCTTGCTGAATAAAAACATACAAAATTTAACCATTGAAGAAATACAAATCAAAGGCGTATTATGAATACTAAATATACAGCAGCTTTTAACCCCTTAACCACAATTAGATTAAGAAAAAATTTGAAGCAAGCTGGTAAAACAAACCCATTTATAGCAACTTCAATGTAGAATAAGAACATCTGAGTTAGAAAGACCTCAAGATTAACATAACTACATTTACCCTACTGATTACATCAATCCACCCTTAAAACTTTAGTACAACAAAGAATGCCTCCCTCTTCTTCCCAACCAGTGGTGCAATCATTTTATAATCTCAACCAGTCAAAATTTCCTTTTATTTTATTATTTCCTTACAAAAGAAATGCTGGAGTTCTCAAATAACAGCTTCTCCTTTAAAATTTACTTGAATGATACTACAGGCCCAACCTCTTGGCAGATTTCAATAAGCTGTTCCTCTGTGGCATCATACGGTATATTCCCAACTACAACATAAACAAAACAATTGTCATAATTCGCAAAACTAACGGTCTAAAACATCACAGGAATGGAAAAAAAAAATCAATCAAAGACTAAAACTTTAACATTCCCATCACTACTCCCAACCATTATCAGCCCCCAATCACTTTTAATCATAAAATCTACAAAGAAAACTGAGCTTAAAAGAATAAATTAAATACCAAAAACGCAGCGATGTTTGGAAGTGGCCATGAAATCAAGTAGAGAACGAGAAGGTGAAACGCTGCTTCATTTTCTTGAGGATTCTTCTGCAAATTGATACGAGTTGTTGAAAATCTTCGTATCGAAGCGCGAGGGAGCTAATTCGAAACAGTTTATTTGCAGAGAGTGGTATGAGGAAGACAAAAAAGACTTTTGGATTTCGATATTTGATTGAGTCCCCATACCTGATGGCATAAGGAAAGTAATTAGAACTAATTATTTATGCTTTTTTTATAAATTAGGGGAAAAATCAATAACGTCAATCATGACTATGGGTCATCCATCTTCAATGTTCAATCCTCACTTGACAATGTGATCAGAATTTTCAGCCTCGACACTCGACCCTATTGGTAAATTATTATTTGTGCAGTTTTATTCGGTTTAAATTTTGTTAATTTTTGCCACTAATATAACTATATTTATGCAAGTATAATTTTAAAAAATAAATTTTTATATAGCGAAACTTAATACTAGATACCATTGAAGACATTTGATTAAGAATAGGTCCGTGAAATCCCATAATTGAATCGAAATCTCTTGAGACCTTAGTTATATTAATTTTTAAAAATGAAAATAACATCTTCCCTCCTTCTTTTTTATTAGACTTGTGATAATGCTCAAAATATTGTGATAACAACATTGTCATTCGATTGTCAACAATTGTTGACATGTTTTAAAAGACTTGTTAGAATACATATTCTTTAAATGCTTGCGCTAAGAGTGTTCAACAAAATGTAAACATGTGCTCATTTTATTGTAATTGGGTGCTCAACTAGTATGTTCCAACTGTTTTAAAAAAACTGGTGTTCTAAAATAATTGGAGTGGAGAATCAATATAAATTTAAAAGACTTGTGAATCCTGCTTAGAATTTTGTTATGGACGCCCAAAATGTTGTCATTTGATGGTCAAACATAGTTGCCGTATTTTATAATATGGGGTTCATTATAATCAAGGTTCCAATGGACCTCAAGTTAATTATAAAATTTTGTGGGATATGATCTTAATTAAATGCCTTACAATAACTTGTTTTTTAGTGAAGAATTAGAATGGTAATAATATAACAAAGTAAATCTTACACCAAAGTTAAACAAAAATTAAGATGATTGAAGAGGGAAAACCTTTAATAAAGAAGTCAAATCTTGCTTAATGATATTTCCCATAAATATGAATATAGTTTTAGTAACTTATTTTGATATTTTAGTCCATTTTATTGGTTTTATATTTTTTTTAAGTCTTCTTGTCTCCTATTTAGCTGATAGAGTTCTCCGAAACTCTTCAAAAATTTTATGTAACTCATAGTATCCTATAAGAAATCAAATATTTATAAATTTATAGAAAACATAGCATTAAATTTTTAATATATATATTTATATATGTGTGTGTATGTGCGCGGACGCACTAAATGTATGATGTATCATAAATGCAAGGAGAAAGAAGTAAAAAAACTAATGATGAATGTTATTGTATCATGAGTACGTGAGTTTCACCAGTCACTAGCCCTACATTTATCATCATATGTGTTCATATAGCACTACTACAGAAATAGCCTATAGCAGCGCTTTTTTTGACCCTATAGCGGCGTTTTTAAACGCTGCTATAGCCAGTGCTGCAATAGATCATTTGACCTATCGCAGCGCTTATTAAGCGTTGTAAACGACGTTTGACATGTCTAAGTGCTGCTATATGCCTATTTATATTTTAAGAAAATGCCTATAACAGCACTTTTTTATTCCTAAGCAGTTATAGACACCCTATAGCGACGCTTATTACGTAATAAGCATCGCTATAGGACTTTTTTTTTTAATTTAACTAGCCTATACTAATTAAATGCATATAACTGCGCTTACAAAGTAACAAGCACCGCTATAAGCCATTTTTTAATAAAATAATTTATTTTATTTTATATACACCCACCTATTGGCCTATAGCGGCGCTTACAACGTAATAAGCGCCGCTATAGGCCATTTTTTAAAAATAATTTATTTTATTTTATATACACTCCACCTATAACGGCACTTATTTATTTAAAAGCGCTGCTATAGGCTATTTAATATTTTAAAAAAAATTAAACCTAAAGCCTAGAGTGGCGCTTTTGATGTAAAAAACAATTAAAAAATGTTTCTGATATGTAATTCAAATAAATAAATCAGTTAGTAAGAAATGTTATGAGTATAATTAGTTCTATGCAACTTGAATGGGATAAAAATTAACACCCAATAAGGTCAAATCAGCAAAAAGATCACTAAGTTCAATAAAATTATTCAATCATATACAATTTTCAATTAATTTATCCTCCTTTTAATCAATAGCACTCATCTGCTAGCCTCAGAATACATCATACATTGTGTCACCTACCTCAAATTTATCAAATAGACTAATAACAAATGTATGATACTTCTTCAGAAATTCTTCTGTCTCTGCCACAGAATTTATTCTAATTACAGCTGTGCCAATCTTCTTTCTCGTCCATATCACTGTATCATCCCTGAAAGCATCACCCAAAAATCGCTAAACACAAATTTTGGGTTATACAAGCAATATGATTGACCAATCAGTCTACATTGAAGAAGCTTCAAGATTAAACAAACCAAAGAGGCAATGCTAATATTTCCAGCATAAGCTAACAAATCATTATTATAATGAAATAATTCAGAATAAAGACCTACATAGACACACCTACCTGAAACATTAAGGTTGGGGGACACTAGATACACATATCAAGCTCCACGATTAATTAAATGGGCCAAGCAATATATAGTTAATTCTTTGAGAGAATCATTCCAAATGAGTTATTGAGCATGTAAATCAAAAGCCTTAGGAACTTAAAAAAATTTAGTCATGCAATTGGGTTGGGCTAAGACCTTTTCGCATAAAGGTTTCTTTAAAAACATATCACCAAAAAAAGGTTTATTTAAGAACATATATTCTTTAACACTTGGGAGACTTCAACACTATTTAATTGTAGTTTGAACTTCAAAATCCTACCTTCCTGGACAAACATTATAGGCTTTGCAGAACATAGTAGAATACCCGTTATAGCTGCTAAATATAAGATTCCTGAATCCAGTTACAATTATTAACTGTTATTTCAGATGACATTTAGGTACTTGTGTAGAGATATCATACTCTCACTCTTTCTCTTGCTGCTCACCACCATATAACTTTATCTACACTTTCAGCCATTGGGCAAGTACTCACACCAAGAGCATTTAAATGTGAAGGCCCTTTAACATTACTGGTAACAGGTTTTCCAGCCCAGAAGAAACCATTTACAACCTGCTAGACACAATCATCGATAGTGAGGAGTGTCCTATTGCGACAAATCCAATGAGACAACATAAAAGTTGAAATTCCAGAAACAGTAGCACAGAAAACCATCTAAATCTTAACAACACAACGAAAATAGTTTTGAACAAACCAACTCACATAAGACAAATTACAAAATGATTTTACTTAAGACCCAGATTGTGCAGTAATTTGAATCACCAGCAATATAGAAGGAACAACATAAAAAGGAAAGCATGCAAAAAATGTTAGCACCTCATGCAAAAAAAAAAAAAGAAAAAAAAGAAAAAAGAATGCACTGGGATTGCAATTTCATCTTGACCTTCTTCCAATCGCTTAAACTTTAGGATAAAAAGGTCCTTGATATGATACCAAGATCTGTATAAAAAATCAGTCAAGAGTTCAGTCCAGAAAAAAGGCTAGTGAACATCATAATACAACACAGTTTAATCCAGAAATTAGAATAAATTGTGTTGTATTATGATGTTCATATATGATAACAAGATCTGTATAAAATTCAAGCCCACCATCCTCGTAATTAGAATAAATTTCAGATGTGTATGGTGGGGGCTTGAATTTTGCCATATATGAACATCATAATACAACACAGTTTAACCCAGAAAAAAATAAAATTGACAACAAAGGGGCATTGACATGGTATACTCACATAAATTATACAATCTTAAAGGCTAGTGAAGTAATCATCAGAGCAAGAACAGGACCTTCTAAATTGATAAAACACAATAGTTCAAATTTAATGTACCTAACTATGAAAGAATAAATCATACCCAAGTTAAAGTAAATGCTCATGAGAGAGAAATAGAGATAGAGAGATTGTTTGAATTTCTATACTACGATTAAGTAAAGAGACAAAAAGGAATTAAATTGCTACCTGTAAGAGTGACAGGTCACGTAGAATTTCAATATTGTCTGGATCTATTTTCAGTGCATTTCGGTAAGCACTTAATTGCCTCCCTATATTCTCTATCTGATCGATAAAGCAGGCCATAAACATGCCAGCAAACATGACTTTTTAGGTCATTTTGCATAAGAACAAAAGATTTAGCTAAATTCTTTGACAATGTGCGAAAATAGGATAAGGGTGTGCAATCAAAGACAAAAGAAGACCTTGAATCCATGGTGAACAAGGTCATATGCTTCAGACATACGATCCATGAGTATGCCTGGCATCCATAGTAATGGTTCATAATAAATCAGCATCTGGTAAGCATCCATACATACTTTAGCTAAGCAAGTCTCATCAAAATATATGTTTCACCATTCACATGTTCATTTAACCGAAGAACACAAAATATGTTTCAATTTGTAACTCAAGGCCAACAATTTAAGACAAAGTCTGCATCAGAGTTGTATATGAAATCATCAGGATTAACTCAAAAAACCAATGTCCACAACAACATAAACTTTTAAACCATGACACAAAAAATGATAAAAAAAACATGAAGGACATTTATCAAGTAATAACTACTACAACATTTAAAAATAACTCTCTTTAACTGACATTTTTTTTTTTTTTACAAATGGCATGTTCAGTCAAATTGTGGAGGAAAAAGTAACAGAAGGGACTTTGTGCTTGCTTATTTATATCCCCTCCTGAAAGGTCTGAAGAAATACTCTGGTGATAGTGAAAAGTGACCTGACCTACCGCGCTTTCAGCACAAGCTAGTCAATCAGTGAGGCCACCATGCCCACAAGACCAAATTCAGGGGGAAACTAGGGGGGAAAAGGAAAAAAATCTATAAATGTTTCATTTTCTTATAGCCAGAAATCTATAAATACTGATATCTTCCTTTTACATTTCATTTATACCGTTCTGTTTATTTAATTAGAGGCAGGCCAACATGCAAGCTGAATCAATCTCACTTTTCCATCACTTTGATTTTTAGGCTGAATCGAATTTTGGAGATAAGCTACCTGCAATTTTTGAAAGCATCAGGGAAATACTAGAGATGAAGTGGGTTTTAGACGAGCACTCATTTAGTACCTTCGGTGCCCCCAGTTTCTAGAGTCTTGGGTTTTAAACAGTCTCCTAAATAAACCCCAGCTAAGGCACATTGGAACAAGCTGGTGGACGACAATATAACATCAATATGACATAAAAACCAAAATAGAACAACCAGCCATCCACAACGGTTTATAATTCTCAAAAATCCCAAAAGAATTTCAAATAGATTCGGACCCAAAACCAGAACAAAGAAATCCCAATATCCCAATCCTTAAATCACAGAGCAGACTACTCTTCAGACAAGATCCTAGACGCATAACAAGTCATAAAGGAGAAACAAAAAAGAGCTCCGAAAAATCAATACACATTAAGATTCTGGATCTAACCGAATTTGTTGAGCTCTTCGAAAATATCCTCGTAGAATTCCTCAAATTGTTCCTGGATCTTGCGTGGATCGACAGATTGACCGCTGGTACATGTTTGCTAAAAGTAGGGTTGGCGATATGGTTGGACGATTGTGGAGTCGAGCACAATGGGATCTCTCAGAAAATGGTTCTCTTGAAGGGAATCAAGAAATCAGGGAAATGAAGATGGGAAAGTATAATATTCCTGATCCTTGGAATGAAGAAGGCGAGGATTAGGACCCGCGACAAATGAAAGCGAGAAGATTTCAAGGGAGAAGATCTTGCAGTGCTGAAGGAAGAAGATGATAGAGAAGGGAGAGGCGAACTCGACGACGCTGACGAAGGTGAACGGTGCCAGTGAAGCTGGTTGGAGAAGATGGATGAAGAAAAGGAGGGGGAAGAAGAAAAGAGAAAAAGGAAATGAGGTTGAAAACACACCATCAGATAGGCACTACGGCTTAAAAAAATTATTTTAGGACCTATTATGGCTTTTATAGCTTAATATATATATTAAGTGCTGGAATAAACACCACGGATTAAAAAAATTATTTTAGGACCTATTCTGTTGCTTAGTATGAGTGTCGGGATAGGTCGTAAATATATAAAAATAATTTAAAAAATGTGGAAGTCTATCCCGGCATTTACTAATATTAAGCGTCGGGATAGGCTTCACTAATTAAAAAAATTATATTTAAAAAATTGGAAGACCTATTCCAGAGTTCAAAATAAATAAGCGTTAAGATATGCTATCTCGGTGTTTAAAATAAAATAGCGTCAATATTGATGTGCTGTAATAGCCTATTTCTATAGTAGTGTAGTTATAATATATAGAATTAAACAAGATGGATATGGTAAAAAAAAAAAAAAAAGATGGATACAAGTGGATGGGAACTATGGAAACAAATGTATAGAAAATAAAAATGTATGTTTTAATGGAATCTAGTGTACATAAATTACAAGCATCAAAGAACATGAAGAGAAGAAGGATAGTGTATCTTTTCCACTGCACAACGATGAGAGTGTTTGTCGTTGATACCTTCGACAATGGATAGTCTAAAGATAAGTTACTAAGGTAGGTGTATATACTGAGTCCAAAAAAAAAAGTAGGTATATATACGTGTATTATCTATTTTCAAAAAAGTGATTTAAAATGTATTTATTTTAACAGTTATTCGATTATTAATAATTTGAATAGATAACAAAAAAAAATATCTAATAAATGCAATCAAAATGTAATAATATTAAAATTTTCCTATTTATTATTTTTAAATAGAATACTATTTAGTTCACTAATAGATTTTATCTAAATCTCAAATGAAATTTGGGATGTTTACACAATATCCATTTGTTATGGCGTAACTTGAACAAATCAATCAAAGCAAATATGTTATTGCCACAACTGTTATTATTTAGGTATTAATTGATCATATCTTTTTTCTTATTTTATTTTTCCTAAGTTACTTATTTCCAATGGATATGTAAGCAGATATTTATCTCTTTTTTCTAAGTCTAGTATATCGATTTTTTTTTTTATGAAATACAAGAACAACAACTTCGGAGAAATATCAGCAGCAAGTTGCTGCATAATGCAAATAGGGGGCTCATGAAAGAAAACAATGCCCTCAGCCAAAGATAATGCCTCGTTCGCCAAAATATCAGCAACCTTATTGGAATCTCTTTTGCAGAATACAAGCATAAGCAAACCCAATTTCTGTTGAGCACACTCAATCTCAATCGATTCCCAAGCCCGTGCTAAACCCCATAAAATGGCCCACAATTCACCCTGTTAGCTACCGCACAGACCAATATTGAACGGTTTTAAAACCTTCTAGTATATTAATCTCGGGGTGATTACTATGATAAAAAATTGTTATTAATTTGCTGAAAATCTTGAGTGAATTTGATAACCCATCACTAATTTCTACATTTCCTCTCAATCTAAATCAATAAAAATAAACATGTAACAATAAAAAAATATACTTATAACCCTAATTAGTATAATCCATAACAGATTTATAAATCCATAACAACTTTTTGGACCGACTAATTTTATAAGAACTATAACCATTTTATCTTTCTTTTTCTGAATAATCACCCGTCACTGCTACAGTAAAAACGTGCAGCAGCGCTTTTTTTGACCCTATAGCAGCGCAAGCCAGTGCTGCAATAGGTCATATGACCTATTGCAGCGCTTATTTTGTATTATAAGCGCCACTATAGGTTAGCTATAGCAGTGCTCATAATCTGAAAAGCGCAGCTTTAGGTCATATCTATATGAATTTTTTTAAAAAAAATAAAATAAAAATACCTATAGCAGCGCTCATTAAGTAATAAGCGCTCGTATAGGTACCCTATAGCAACGCTCATTAAGTAATAAGAGCTGCTATATGCTTTTTTTTAAATATTCACTTATTTTTATTTCACAACCTCCTGCATTAGTGCAAAAAACAAGCAACACTATCCATTCCTGCCAAACCATATATACATACACACCAGAAAAGCCATACTAATATTGTACAATAAAACCAACCATTGTAAGTTGAAAACAAAAGCATACTAATTAATGAATGGAGGATGAACCTGATTCAATTCTCTAATTTGTCTTTAGGTGGAGGATGAAAATGTGGACCAAGAAAATGCTTGTTCAAATTTCTACAATATATAAATAACATAATTAGATCAACCTAACAATCAAAATAAAATAAAGTTAATCAACCTTAAAAATTAGGATCAACAACAACAATGAATAACTAAGAAATTCAATTGTTTAATTGATAAAGATCTCTCCCTCTCTCTTTGTTTATCCCTTTTCTCTCCATTCCCTTGTTCTTGCAACATAAATTTGTGACATACAAAAAATTCAATATAGTCTTGTCCACCATCATCAATTAGCAACATATAACAACAATAACATTATAATCATAAATTCATCAAATCAAATCTAATTACCCACAATGATCCTCCCCTATTTCAATCATTATTATCATTGAAAATCCAAATGAAGTTCATTCTTAAAATTCCTATTATGCCTTCCAAGTCTTCATGCTTCAAAATTTCGATATTTAAATCATTATCTTAGCTCCAAATCATATATCAAACACGATATAATCACTATTATCTAAAGTGAACAGAGAGGGTTTATGCTAAAATTACCAATTCATAATTAAAAATCATCACATATTAATTAAAATGACCGAAAAAAATCTAATGCACTAATACATGCTCTGTTCAAAAGTATAATCAACAACAATAATTACCCCAAGCAAACCCAAAAGAAGTAGACAACTTCAGTTCCTTCTTCACGAAATCTTAGAAAGTCCAACGCATAACTACAAGGCAAAGCAAGATAGATAGTTAAGCATGCAAAAACAACGCTACAACAGATCAGAGCAGCAAATTTCACCCACTCACAGCGACAACAGAGCAACAAAAACGGAGTATGATGAGGAAACACAGAGGAGCAGAGCGTAGTTGATGAAGACGAAGACGAAGAAGAAGAAGAAGACGAAGACAAAGGGCTGGGGTTCACATAGACGAAGACGAAGGGCTGGGGTTTATAGATCTAGAAGAAGACGAAGAAGAAAAACGAAGACGAACGGCGGTGCAAGTTTGGGGTTGAAACTAATTTGGGGCTGAGCTTTGGAGTTTTTGAGAGGGAACAAGACGGAGGGCAACGAAATAATTTGGGGCTGAGATTTGGAGTTTTTGAGAGGGAATAAGATGGAGGGAAACGAAATAATTAGAGTGAAAACGCGCCAACCCTATCCTAGCGCTTTTTACCTATAAAGCGCTGGGATAGGACCAAAAAAATAATTAAATAAATTAGAAAAAAAAAAGAAAAGTAAAATAATAATTGAATAAACCCTATGCCAGCGCTTCATACGTATAAAGTGCTGGGATAGGCCATGAAAAATAAAAAAAAATGATAAACATATTTTAAAATAATCTGATAAGTAAAAAGAGAACAAATAAAAATTTAAATTAAAAAATTGTTTGAGGGGGCCTATCCCAGCGCTTTATACGTATAAAGCATTGGGATAGGCCATGAAAAATAAAAAAATGAAAAACATATTCTAAAATAATCTGATAAGAAAAAAGAGAACAAATAAAAATTTAAATTAAAAAATTGTTTGAGGGGGCCTATCCCAGCGCTTTATACGTAAAAAGCGCTGGGATAGGCCATGAAAAATAAAAAAAATGAAAAACATATTCTAAAATAATCTGATAAGCAAAAAGAGAACAAATAAAAATTTAAATTAAAAAATTGTTTGATGGGGCTTATCCCAGCGCTTTATACGTAAAAAGCGCTGGGATAGGCCATGAAAAATAAAAAAAATGAAAAACATAGTTTAAAATAATCTGATAAGCAAAAAGAGAACAAATAAAAATTTAAATTAAAAAATTGTTTGAGGGGGCCTATCCCAGCACTTTATACGTAAAAAGTGCTGGGTTAGGCCATGAAAAATAAAAAAAATGAAAAACATATTCTAAAATAATCTGATAAGAAAAAAGAGAACAAATAAAAATTTAAATTAAAAAATTGTTTGAGGGGGCCTATCCCAGCGCTTAATACGTAAAAAGTGCTGGGATAGGTCATGAAAAATAAAAAAAATGAAAAACATAGTCTAAAATAATCTGATAAGCAAAAAGAGAACAAATAAAAATTTAAATTAAAAAATTGTTTGAGGGGACCTATCCCAGCGCTTTATACGTAAAAAGCGCTGGGATAGGCTATGAAAAATAAAAAAAATGAAAAACATATTCTAAAATAATCTGATAAGCAAAAAGAGAACAAATAAAAATTTATATTAAAAAATTGTTTGAGGGGGCCTATCCCAGCACTCTATACGAAAAAAGCGCTGGGATAGACCATGAAAAAAAAAAGAAAAGAAAAACATATTCTAAAATAATCTGATAAGCAAAAAGAGAACAAATCATCTGATTTTTTAATTTTAATTTTTCTTGTTTTAAAAATAAATAAGATATTTGAATTAATTTGAAAAGTTAGAAAATTACGAGAATATGTTTAATAATTCAAAATGTGAGCTTTATAATATACAAGGTCTAAATGTTGGGACCTATACCAGCGCTTTGCAGTTATTGAGCGCTGGGATAGGATTTCATGTATATATAGCAGCGCTTGTAGTTATTGAGCGCTGCTATTGTTGTGCTGCAATAGGGCATTTCTGTAGTAGTGCGTTTATCTTTTAAAATCTAAGGGGCTTTTTTTTTAAAAAAAAACAAGTTTTGGAAACAAGAGAATAAAAAACATGTTTGGTTAATAGTTCTTAAAACATGTTTTTGAAAAAAAAAAGTCGTTCAAAAATTGTTTTTATAACTAATATTGAAAACAAAATAAAACTATAAAAATTGTTTAAAATACTTGCTCCTAATCTTATGGTAGTGATAACGTGACAACAATCGTTGGTAATGTCAAGGCCGTCATCAATGATTTTGCGGTCTTGCGGTTTTCATTGCTGTAAGTACATTACAACTGTCATTGGTGACGTTGTATTTTCCTTTGCCGGGGGTAGCATTGCATTTTCAGTCTCCATTAATGATGTCACTGGTGTCAACAATAAAATTGTGATTCCGTCGCCATCATGTTAGTGATGTTGTGGTTTCCATTGTCATTGGTAACGTGGCGGTCTCTATCGCCGTAGATGACATTGTTGTTTCCGTCGTCATTGGTAATGTCACATTTTTCGTCAGTGATGTTGCAGTTTCTTCGTCATCGGGGAACGTCACAACCGCTGTCGGGTGATGTCTTGATTTCCGTCGCCATCGTGGATCTTTAATGACATAGTGACTACCATTAGTAACGTTGCAGTTTTCATTGTCATCGGTGAAGTCGTGACCTTCTAGATATAGTATGTAACTCAAGCTTTCTTTCAAAAAAGAAAAATAATTTGATATTTTGAAGAAAAAAAATTAAAGAACACCTAAAAGTTGTTTTTTTTTAAAACAACTCTGTTTTTTTCTTTCTGGTAACGATTAATTGGAAACAAGTTTTCAAGCAAGTTTTTTTTTGTTTTTTCTTTTTAAAAAAGCTGTTGTTAAAAATAGAGTCAAACACCCCCTAACTCTTTAGGTATTCGATATCTAGAAAATTTCTTGTGACTAGAAGTTTGTTGGAAGAGTTTCAGGAGTATATCAAGAAAATTTAAGTCCAGAAGAGTTTGCACTTGGGTTGGGTTTTCCTCACCCTATTTTATCCTCTAATTCAAACAATGAAAAGTTAATCTTCCCTATTGGAGGGTAAGAAATAAAGAAACATGTAATATCTCAGTGCTTTATAGACAATTTTCAATACGGCTAAAATTTTAAGAGTAAAATGCTAGATGTTATAAAACACATAAAAACTTTAATTGTAACCATACTGAACAAACAATTTTTTAAGAGAATATGTTTACATATGATGATGCTTTAATTCTAACTAGAGCACTAAATTAAAGTATTAAACCATTTGATATCTGTGTCTTAGGAAGACTCTTTGAGCAAAATAACATTCCTCCTCAAGCAATGCAACAATGGTTGTGTTTTCTGGAAAATAATAAGCTCTACTGGGGACAACTCAAAAGGAGGTGTGGTCCCTAATTTTTTTTATAAAAAACAAAATTATATTAATAACGATAAAAAGGTTTACAACGAGAAGGAAAGCTAAAACGTAACAAATCAACCCTATCTAGGAGTGGGTCTCTCTATATACACAAAAAAAATATATATATATATATGATATACTATTAGGAAAGTATAAATCCTATTATCATAAGGAAGGATAAAATCCGATTAGGATATATAGGGGGAAAAATCTAAATGTTATGCTCATCTTTATTTGTCCAATCACTTACTAGATTGTTGTTATTACATTAACGAGTAATAAACTAAATCTAATCGAACAATATATTATCAAAAAAACGTATGAATAATGGTAATACTTTAATTATAAATATTTATCTTATAAGTGAACAAAAATGTAAAATTGCACATTGATTATATAACAATAAATATCTAAATCTGAATCCGAAAAGAAAACTTCAATTTATTCGTTATAAAAAAGTTATATTTTTAAAATTGTTTATTTTGCTTGCTATATATTAGTAATTACATCATTGTATAGCAAACTAAATGTAATATTTTGGATTTTCTATTTTTCTTATTATCTTATAGTTTGACGATGTAATGTAGGAAAATATGTTAGTTTTTGGGGCATCATCACGTGGATGAACACAGATACTTTTTTCCTTAACCTGAGATGAACACAGATAATTAAGAGGAAGCCGAAGCTACGGAAAAGATATTCAGAGATTGGGTAGACAACTTTTAAAATAATCATTGTTGATTTAAATATCTTTACCAAAATCAATATATGGCAGTTTACTAATCTGTTTACGTATTTTAAATTTTAAACTAGATTTTTCATATTGTACGATGCACAAGAAATATTTTAATATTGTTATAAAAAAAGAAATGTTTTAATATTCTACTTAATAATATTTATGATGATTAAATTATTTTGAAATATTGTTTGTTGACGTATTAATACTCGAATTAATAATATATCATATTATAATAAAAAAATTATTTTAAAATAAGATGATAAGAACCTAATTGTTCAAATCTGATCTAAATAAAATTATATTTCAAATATGAATACTGAATAATTATTGTTTTTTAAAATGTATTATAAATTTGATAGATATAATCAATTAAGGTATGCATATTAACCATTTGGTCTACTTTATCGGTTAAATATTGATTTTTTATACAATAAGAATTGAATTTTATATGAGATTGGGTTTGTTAAATAAATGCTTATTGCACTTTGGATACCCAAACCTCCTTCCCCCTTTCTTCTACAAACATCTGATGGGAAAGAGGCTTGGGTATCCCAAGTGCAAGATTTTAAAATAAAGCTTTTATGAAGTTGGAATGGGGTCTTGTGAATGGTATAAAACTTGGGATAAGATGTGGGTCCAATTCATGAGGGAAAAGTAGAAGTGTGGTCAAGATATTATTCCAACTATCAGCACTTCTAGAAGAGGTTCTCTTGCTTGGTGTGGAATTCGTGATGCATGGACTGATGTAAAAGATGGTATTGGGTGAAAGATTGATAATGGGAATCAGGTTAAGATATGAACATATTTCTGGCTACGTAATCATGATCGTTTGTGTGTTTATGTGGTTAGACAGTTGCCAACTTTATTTCTTGAGGAGATGGTTTCAGGCTACATTTCACCTTCTAGAGGGTGGGATTGGAATTGACTGGCGTCATTTCTACCTATTCAGATCCTTCAACAAATACAATACGCTTATCCAGTACTTCAGGCTAATAATCAAGATTTTCCTAGTTGGAGACATTCACACAATGGAGAATTTACTGTAAAATCAGCATATTAGGTTGGTAGTTATCAAATTCATTCAGGGAATCGAAGTCATTGGCAACGTATTTGGAAATTACAAGTTCCTCAGCGATATAAATTGTTTATGTGGTTTAGTAGGAGGGGTAGATTACTTATAAAAAATCTGAGATGGGAGAAAGGTTTGATTTTGGAGGAGAATTGTATGTTATGTGAAAGAAGACACGTTGCATGTGCTTCATGATTATACCATAGCAAAGGCATGCTGATCCCAATTGGTTCCAACTGATTTTTGAAGGAAGTTCTTTCTTGTCAATGATGTTGTGCGATGGATTGATATGAATATCAATCAGCAAAGAAGCGTGCAGGAAGTTAAATGGAATGTATGGTTTGCATTTTTATGCAAACATTTATGGTTAAATAGGAACGTGGCCATATTTGATGATAAGGCGTTGGGAAGTGTAGCTTTGTTATTCAAAGTTAAAGTGTTAGCTAAATGCTCTAATTTTGGTATTAATACTTCTGTTCCAGATTATGCATAAACATCCACATGGAGGTGCCCTTTCGTCGATGTTGTGAAGATCAATGCTGATGGAGCATACTGTCATGGAAGTTTGGTGTCGGCATGCGCTGGGTTGCGGTAACCAAAAATCATGAAGGTAAGTTGTTGGAAGGTCTTATGTTTCACATTTGTAGAGGGAGTAGCCTTCAAGCTGAGTTGTGGGCTATTATGGGGGGGACTTAAGCATGCATGAGAATCACATTGGAAGAGAGTGATAGTGGTGTCAGATTGTTGGGACACTACTATAGTTAATGGAGGACTGAAAACTGGTCAATACGTTGGAAACGAAACAAATTAAATTAATTTTATTAGCTAGGGTCATAAAATGACAAATAATACAACGTATTCAAAGAATGTTGACATTCACATACCTATTGACGACGCACATCAAAGCTAGGCGATTGTTTGGTTCAGCACCTAGCACAGGATCCAAATAGTAAATCAAGGGTTCCAGTTGTGCTGTCAGATAGATGACAAGTAAAAGCTAATGTGCCCTAAAATCTTTTAGAACGTTATGTCAGTATATATATCTATGATGCTTGGAGCTAAGAATACGATGAAACTATAATGCGTATCGACTTACCCTGTATTAATTGGAGCTAAGAATAAAGTCTTGCTTGTTGTCTTTAAAGAATTGCGCGTTTTATGTGCCGCAGACTGCTCGTCATATCTCGCGCCCGAAATATGTGCTATGGCATAGGGGCTTATGAATTCAAACGAGACATGCTCCCCAGCGATCATGACATCTTCATGCAGGTGCCTTTATAGAAACCATACAAACTCCCAATTAGTGTAAGACTTATGACATTAAATGAAACCCCAATGAAAACGCATATATACCTGATCCATAAATTGATAACCGTAGCACTAAGCCATCCTTCATCAAGCACCTCCATGAGCTGATCCTTAGAAACAAGCTCATTCATATTTGAAATGCCAAATATATGCCTGTTGAATGGAATCGTGCCAATAGATTCAGGAGATATGGTGGCTGCAAATGCTCGTAATCGAGCATGATATGGCGTCTCAGCGCTTGTACATTCAATAACAGGAGCATGCACTTGTACTTTCTTCTTGCCCTTGGCTTTTGTTTCCTACAAACCATGTAAATAGAAGTCTGAAATTTTATTCCAATAGAAAAGAATGCTAGTTTAAATTGATTAGTGAATAATCACCTGCGACAATGGATTAGTATGTGAAAACTTTTTCTTCATCAATTGAGCACCTGAACCACCGGTACCTTTGACATTAGCCACTTGTGCTTTCTTTCCAATAGATTATGTACCCTGGGAAAACATGTAAATAAAATAGCGTTCTTCTAACACAATGAATGCTAGTGTAAATGTTATTAGTAAATAACCACCTGTGGTGTTGGCTCAATCAAACCAATGGGCCAACCAACGAATGCACCGACAGCATCTTCGACCCTAGTCATCTCATCAGTAGGGAACGATAACGGTGCCCCATTGTTGAAGGAGTATTCAATCATGACCCTCAGTGCATTATCAGGTAACGGTGAGTTGTACAGGGTTGTGTTAGAGGTGTTGTAGACCTTGCCGATGGCAACTACTTCACTGGAAGAGTAATCCTTATATAGCCCACAGTTTGACTCGCCCTACGAAAGAGTAGACAACATTAGCTCACAATCGATGATATAACAGCATCACTGCAAGTTTTTAAGCAGAAAATGTATGAACTACCTCAGGAATTTGGGCCCTAGGCATCGTACAGCTATCCCTGATGCTTGGACTTTCGATGCAAAGAACGTTACCTTGTTGCATGAAGTTTGACGTTTGTGATGCAACATTATATCGTTGATAAAATTCGAACATCTGCTCGTACCGTCAATGCAGTTCCTCCTTCCGTCATTCTATCTCCTCCCTCAGAGTTTGAAATTCTTATTTTAACTCTCTTACTTCGCCTTTTGGTGCCCTCTTTTGGCGGCCAAAGTAAGATGAGAGCGTGACCCCTACTCCTATGCCCCGAACAAGGCCCGAATACTCAACGCGATCGAGTGCTCTACTTAGAAATTCACCAGGGCCAAATTTGTTGACCTCGTCAGGGAATTCTTGTGACAACATATCCTATAACAAGAAGAAAAGATTATTAGTTATTAAATTAGCAAAGTCACCAGTTAAAAAAATATTACAAAGTCCAAGAGAATGACTTACACATCATTCAAGGACCCTTCTGACCTCTTCATGAACAATGGTACCGTCCTTTTTGGAGTGTCCCCTGACCTAGAGGTCATGCCGTGGTGGCCTACCTTCTAGGCCTTGTTCTTGAATTTGTTAAGGTAAACCAGTTGAACGCATAAATTAATCACGTAAAGATTTATTCATAATTTTGGAACCAAAAGAGTTACTAACATACCATATCTTCCTCCAATTCAGGAAATGTCTTTTGTCCGCCCATATATAGATACTCACAGCTTTTAGCTGCCTCTCTATTTCTTTGACTTCTTTCCTCAAACTCCTTTGTCAGACGTGATAGCACAAATGCATCCCATTGGTCCTGAATAATTGACCCTGCGTATGCCTTTAGGGGTGTTGGAACGATCTCCCTATTTTCATCTCTTAGATAGTATTGGGTCAAAGTTGAACTGAAATTCTGATGCATTCTACAAGCTTTCTTTAGGAGATACTCCCTATGAGAATCATCAATATCAAACACGGTCTGTAACAACAAAAATCATATTAGATTGTTAGTTACAATGTTATCAGGAATAAACTACTTAATTGTAAAAAAGCACCTTACCTGAATTGACCAAACCGCATCATGGGTGCCCTTCTCTTGTCTCCAATTTGTAACAATAATAGGCACTTTCTGCCGAATAGTGCACCCAATAAACCTGAGAGGGATTTCGCAGTCTTTCCGATTGCTTGGTCATTTGTGTTCTATTTAAGATGAGTCTTTTTTCCCAGAGCTCTGCGTCTGAGGAGTTTACGCATAAGGGTTATGCCACGGTGGACTTCTGCATCGGCAGCTGCTCTACCCGCATCGATATCTACCTGTGCACTCGGTTGTTCTTCGTCTTCCTCATTTAGGGGGGATCCATTATCCTACAAAAATAATTAAACAAGATATGATTTTAGCGCATATAATGAAGCTACGTGTATGCAGATTAAATGAAGTAATTCATAATGTAAAAGAGAAATACATACAAACTTAAATCAATATCAGGTTTTCATCTCTTGTTCCTATGTGTTATATTATCTAAAATTGTTTGCTTCCTTTTTCTGCTGGATTTAGGGTTGTGTTGACTCAAATGCCTTCTTCATGATCACGCCTTACATAAACAGGTTCATTTTCATCATCATATTCGTTCGCATCAAAGTCTTCTGATAGTAGCGTCTCAAAGGAAGGATTCTCTTCTATCAGATTCATATCATCATCACTACTTTTATCATCAACTTGTTCGGCATAATTTTTGTTCGACTACATGAAAATTGACTAATTCTTCTTAGAAGGATCAGCAATGTAAAACACTTGCGATGCTTGAGACGGTAGAATGTAAGGATCATCCTTATATGCAACTTTAGAAAGCTCGACCGATATAAACCCAAATTCATCTAAACACTGTACACTAAGGTTGTTAACCCACTGACATCAGAACACAAGAACTCTGAACATGGTGTAATCTAACTCCTAAATGCAATCAATCACACCAAAGTATGCCATCTGCGCATATATGGGATTTGTATCTCTTGCATTGGATATATGCCATGCCTCGGCAACAAGTGTGACTCCATTATTCTACATTGTGCTTTTTTTTATCCTAGCCTTTTGTATAGAATGTGTAACCGTTGATTGCATAAGCGATGTAAGAAAATGCGTGCAAACCCGGTCCTTTCGACATCCAGAACAATCTTTCAGAAACTGATCAAGCATTAAGCTCAACCTGTTGACAAATGCACGCATTGAACCATATAATGAAATGTTTGTTGTGCTCCCTTGTAATCAAACTCTCATTTCTATCACTGTGTATTTCCTGCAGGAGTTTTTTGTGTTCTTCAACGAATGGTTCAACCTCAGGAGTGTTGTGAAGAATATACAAGTGAGCTAGCTCCCTTTCAGCATTCGAAATGCGTATTAAGTTGAACCCACTTATTCCTTTCCCCGTTGATCGCCCATCGTGACGAGACTTCAGCAAACCAACATGTTTACATTTGATAAGTAATCGGCACACAAATCACTCGCTTCTTCAACGATGTATCTTTCAGCAATATACCCCTCTGGTCGATATCTATTTTTAACATACCCCTTTAAAACTTCCATGAACCGCTCAATTGGGTACATCCATCTCAAATAAACTTCTTTGACCAAGTGTATAGTAAGATGAACCATGATGTCAAAGAATGAAGGGGGGAAATACATTTCAAGTTCGCACAGGATACGAACGATCTGCCTCTGGAAATCCTGCAACCTTATTGTATCAACCACTTTACTACAATGAGCCTGAAGAACAAACATAGTCTAGTGATCGTGCTCCACAATTTCTTGGGTAAAATGCTGTGTATACTGACCGATAAGAAATTTTGCATCAGGTTGTGACAATCATGAGATTTCAAGTTCTTTAACTTCAACTCTTTCATGGATACAAGGTTCTTTACATTTGAGGAGTAGCCTTCTGGAACTTTGATCCCATTCAGAAACTCACAGAATGATCTTTTCGCTTTCCTCGAAAGGGTGCAAGCTGCTGGAGGTACATAAGTACGGTATCCTCTCTCGATAGGTGCCAACTCTTGTTTTATTCCCAACTTGAGCATATCTAACCTTGAATTGACACTATCCTTACTTTTTCCTTGCACATTTAGCAACGTGCCAATTAGGTTATCACAGATGTTTTTTTCAATATGCATCACATCCAGAAAGTGCCTGATTTAACCTTTGCCAAATGCGCCTTGGGGTTAAAATCACAATAATTACCAAGGATTGCGTAAATTGGCACAATCCCGGATCGTTTCACTTGAGGAGTCCTTCTAAACTACCTAAGCTAACTAAATGCAATTAAAACAATAAAAAGGTATGGGGGTTTTGGTTTGAAGATTCATTTACTAAAACTATTAATAAAAGCAGTTAGTTGTTTTTGTGTTTTTAGATTAATAAGTGAAAAGTGAAAACAGTTTGGATTAGGGGTGATTTTATAAAATGGGCTTTGGTAGTGTTACGGTGACTCAAACGCTTCTTTCAAAATGATAAGTGGGAGTTTACTTTACCACGTCTAATTGAAAAGTCCCCAAGCAACCACTAGGGGTCCACTAGCCCTAATTAATGACTAATCTAGCAATCACTTTCATAGCCATTACTTAGGGTTAGTGTGAAGATCCACTTGGTTTGTGAAATGCCTTGAAACAAATGCAATTTATCTCTCATGAAGTGCAATCACATCATCATGCATGGAAGAAATTGACTATAACAACTAGCAACCGCTAAAATGGCTACAACAAAAAATACAACAAGTAGATAGTAAATTGTATCTCAATCACATTCAATTCAAAGCATACACAATATAGTTCACAAACATAGATAGCAACAACATATCCCAAGTCTTAAATCCAAATACAAGACCAATACAAAAGAGTATAAGCCAAATACAAAGGAAATAAGAAATTGTAAACTAGAAACTCCCTTATGTTAATCCATGAAGCTAGGGCTACCTTTGCACCACCAAAGCACTAAGAACTTAGCCTCTCATATCTTCAAATTTAAGCCAAGGATGGCCATGACCACAGCCTCCATGGATGAGGGAGGTAGAAGAAGAAAAATGGTGGAAATGGAAGGTGAAGCAAGGAAGAACAAGAAAACCAGCAAGAATTGAGGTGAATTTGAATGGGAAGATGAGGATTTGGAGTGAAGAATGGAGGAAAATGAGAGAAACCCTAGGAGAGGGGCTGCATTACGTGCAAAGAAGGCTTAGGGAGAGAAGGTGGGGGCATTAGGATCCATTTATACTGCCCTAGAAGCACTGAAAACGCGTCAATTTTCGCAGATTCTAGAGAGTTCACCGTGGGTTCGCCGCGGCGAAACCCACGGCGAGCCAACATCAACTCTAGAACTTGAACCCGCGGAGAAACCCACGGCGAAGTAACATTGATTCTGTTTCTTCTTATCTTCCTCGCCGCGGCCTCGCCGCGGCGAAGTGCAGATGATTCTGTTTCTTTCTTTGCTTTCTCCTTCCACTCCGTCCAGAATTCTTCGCTGCAATTTGGCTCCTTAATTTGGGCATGTTTCTTCCATGATCTGCAAATAAAAATGGACCTAAGGTAGCATCAAGATGTTCTTGAAAATAGGTTTAACAATAAATCATGCTAATTATGCCCAAATTGCCCTCGACTAGATCAAATTCCAATAAAGCGTGCAAAAGTCAGAAATAAACCTAATTAAGTGCAATTACCCCAAGAACATGCAATAATCAAATGATTTTATCAATGAAAGGTGTATAAAAATATGGTGCAATCATTTCCCCCACACTTAAACCTTTGTACTCCTGGACAAAGGGTATAATGCAAAGAAGAATGGTTTTAACCAATCAATAATCTCAAGCTAGCATGATTCATGATCAAGAATATGCAAAGAGAGAATTGGCAAAGCAATTGGATAAAGCACTGGTGAAGAGGACTCTCAAGATAACAGTGTTTCCCTCTACTCACCTCATGTGGGATCTTTTCACACTTAACTTGCTCAAACAACTATTTGCCATAAGCTTGTAACTACTCTAACATCTTCATACATGCATACAATCACGTATGAATCAAAAGGACTTGTAGGGTTGAAATGATGGAAAAGGCAAGATGGATTACATGTTATGGAAAGGGAAAGGTTGCAATGCAATTCAAAATCACAATTGAACAACATAGCACATGAGAGCATAATTTCAACAATAATGATGCCACACCAAGAAATGCCTTATTCTTCCAACTTTCTTTTTCTTCTTCTCATTTTTTTTTCATTTTTTCTTTCTTTATTTTTATGCACACTTTTCTATTCTCTTTTTTTTTTCAACACATACTGTTAGAATCTTAAGTTTTAATGAAGACTGACCCATAGAAAAACATAAGTGAAAGTTACCTCTGAAATAAACAAGTGAAATCTAATAGGTAACAAGAACCCTATCGCTAGTATTAAAGTCTATCTCCAATAGACAAAGCCATAGCAAGTGAAGACTTAGAAATAACAAAGTTGTTATCTATCGCTAAGTCATTCACCATCGATAAAGAAAGAATCCATCGCTAGAAGCTCATTGATAACTCAGCTGGCAGAAAAGTAAACCAAGTCATTAAGCAAAAGAAATCAGCTAGCGATAATAGGATAAGCTATCGATAATTCCTTAAGGGCTTCAGATAGTGATAATTCAGATAGCTAGTGCCTGAGAGCAAATGAGTCAACATTATTGCTAGCGATAACAGAAATAGCTATCGGTAATAAGATCTGCAAAGCTGAGTATCCTCTGACTAATGAAATAGCAATTAGCGATATCAAGCTTAACTATCGGTAAGAGTCTCTGATCACAAGAATAATGTAGCTAGTGAACTAAACGATGTCTAGACAAATATGCTAGCGATAATGTTTGTGGCTATCGATAAAGAATGCTTCATGACAAATCTTAGCTGATATAAATGTTGTCTATCACATTTAGCTAATGGACTATGCTTGTGAGAACATCTGCTGTACATTGTATGCTTAATTGTTTAGCTAACAGTCCAAGTGCAGAAATTACAATATGAAGCTAGCGATAACAGAGCAAGTTAGCGCTAATGAAAAAGCTGCTATGAAAGTACAGGTGTTCAGAACACTTGGTCTAGCCTACTCTACTCGTGAACAGTTCAGAAGTTTGAACCATCTGAGAAATATCTATCCCTAACGGCTATGGACTTCCAACGTCTTTATTCTAACGGTCATATGAAGCTGAATCAAAGGATAATATGTGGAAGTATAAATTGATCAAGATCTGCCTCCAAGAAAGATATACGAATAATCAGCGAACAAATCTTCAACGAGAGATGAACAGGGCTCTATACAGAATTGCAAATTTCTCAGACTGAGAGCATTAGAAAAAGAGCTAGAGTTATTCCTTGTTCAGACTATTAAGCTCTATCTTGTATTTTATTATACATAACCTTGTTCTTAAGTGTTTATCACAATCTGTTCATTGAGTGAACTTTATTATTAAAATCCTCTTCTGTTTGAGGTAGTTCCTCAGCTCGGTGCTTTGTGAACTGGGTGGTAACCTTACGGGTAGTAAGGGGGAGTGTTTAGAAGATTCTAAAACTCTGTAAAGGTTGGCAGGTGAACCTGTGTTCGTAAAACCTGTGGTAGGCTTCTCTTGTGCCAGGATTAAACAAGAGGATAGTGGAAATCTCACGAGGAGCCTGAGGACTGGATGTAGGTCTGGGTTGACCGAACCAGGATAAATCTGGTGTGCATTATCTCTTCTCTTAACTCCTACAGTTTCTCATGATATCTACATTATATACATATATCTCTTCGTTCATTTACCCAGTTTTGAAGTTACTCGGTAATAATCTGAAAAAGTTTTAGAGAATATTTCCTTCACAGTGTTTAAAGAAAACAAAAGATTACTAGAAAGTTCAAATTTTTATCCCATCACCCAATTCACCCCCCTCTTGGGTGACAGCCAATACTTTCAATTGGTATCAGAGCCAGTCACTTGTTTAAAGGATCCAACGATCTCAAGTGAAAAGATCATGGCTGATTTTGGGTATAATTCTTTTACAGAAGGTTTTGATCATTCCATTCCACCTCTGCTTGAAAATATTGATTTTTCATTTTGGAAAGCTAGGATGAAGAGTTTTATAAAATCGTTCGATTATCATATGTGGAATGTTTTTACAAATAATTTTGATTTTAAACCTAGGAAGGATTGGACTGAAAAAGACAAGAAGATGTTTTCCTTAAACATTAGAGCTATGCAAATTCTGCATAAAGGACTAATTGAAGAAGATTTTCAGAAAATCAGATTTTTCTCTAATGCTAAAGATATCTGGGATACACTTGAATCTATGTATACCACTAATCATCTTGTTGAAACTGAAAGTGTTGACAGATCATCTGAATTTCAAAATTGCATGTCTATGGTTGATGAGCAATTGGAAGCTGAAATTGAAGAAGGAGAGATCATAGAACCCTTCTAAGATTCAGTCAACATGGAAGGTCAAGAGAAAGCTGACTGCCAAGAGCTCTATCTGAACAAGTCTGATCAATCATCCTCTAGAGCTCAAGATGCAGCTATGGTATACAGTTCCAATTTTTATGTTTCTGAGAAAAACAATTTTGATTTGCATAAAACTAATTTACAACCTATCTCAGATCATATTCCAAGGTCTGAAGATGTTTTAAATCATTCTGGAAAATGTGTTGGGAAGAAAGATTTTCTGAGTAAAAACAGTTTGAATTTGCACTCCTCTAACCATCACAATAATTGTATAAAATCTCATGTTGCACATCATTCTACTATTTGCTATTATTGTGGTAAATCTGGTCATGTTTCTCACACCTGTATTATTAGAAGAAATTCATATGTGAGAAACAAATTTTGTTGGGTACCAAAAGAACATATAAAGTTCAAGACTAACAATGAAGGACCTAAGCATAAATGGGTACCAATATGTCCATCTAGTACTTCATATGTGCAGATCAATTTTAGAAGGAATGGGCATTATGGTGGAGAAGTTACAAAGAAGAGTCCAAGAGTTTCTCATGCTTCAAGAAAAGGATGCATAGAATCTAGATATAGAATGAGAACTCATGAAGAAGACACTACTGCAATATCTTACTCTGATCATAAAAAGCAGTGGAATGTAACAAGAAGAGCAAGTTCTACCTCAAGAATGAGCTACCACAATGTTCCATTCAATTATCTTGAGGAGAACAAGAGAAACAAAATTCATCATACATCAAGTAGAAGGTCCCTGAATTCTGTTTCACGAGAGAGATTTCTGCAACCCAGCGCTAAACATATCATAACCTTTTGGGTTAGCAAAAGTAATCCTCCATGTACCTAAGGTAGAGGTATTCAATGGTAAAATCTCCTTCACAAATATTAGTAAATTTATTGAGATTTTTCACTCTGAAACCTTAGGAATGAACATTGAATTATATATTGAAAGACAATTGCAAAATGCTCACAATGTTCATAAGTTAGCTCTTATTCATCTGCATATTGATTTAAAAAAAAAAGGGTGTATATATATCCTTATGCATGTAGACACGATTAATTCACCATGCTCGACTATCTTGATTTGATTATACTTTTAAAAGCATGTGAATTATATTGTTCATACCTACGAACTAACCATGAGTAGATCCATATGAATTTGGATACTGAAGAAAAGAAAAGAATTACAGTTCTGTAGGTAACAAGGAGAGAAAGCTTCAAGACTATGATCTACGTGGAAATTTACTAAAGTCTTGACATGCTACTACATGGGCAAGCATAGACTGATCAATCAATAGCAAAGTTTACTATCTCTAGCATTCGCAGGACAAATCTAAGATTGAGTTGTTTGGCTCCAAAAGCTGTTCCTATAGCAACTCTCAATACTGATAGCAATCATTTGACTAAATAATTGCAGTTATGGTGATATCATTCTTACCCTATCTTTAATAAATTATCTGTCAGATTGCCATATGATTGAAAAGATGAATTCGTGTATGATATTATCCTATGTGAAATCTATGAATTGCCAATCAAATTTGTTTAAGTTGCATCTCAGCCTGTTTATAAATCTGCACTCAATAAAATGTAAAATCTTAAGTTTTGTAGCTCTAACCAATCGATAGTAAGTTCTACTATCGCTAAGTATATGCAGGGAAAAAGCTGATAAGGCCAAGATTGCAATCGCTAGCCAAAAGCATTATCGATAGCAAAGTCAGCTATCGATAGATGGAAGGAGTAAGTGACAAATCTGTCACCTGCTCAGCGTGGGATCATGCCTGCTAGCGATAACTGTTCTTCCTAGCGATAGCAAGTCACTTAAGAGGGCACAGAATGCGAAACGTTAGCTGATGTACTTCATGGTAAAACCCTAAACCCTAACACCTATAAAGGGGGATCATTTTGCATCAGCATTCATTTTAACATTTATTCTCTTCTACTCCCAACGCTCTGAACATATCCTGCATTCTCATCTCTCTCAAAACTCTAAAACCCTAAACCCAGAAATGACTAGAACAAAAGTTCTAAGTGTGAGCGATGTTGAGGCTACTTCTAGCACTAAACCCTCTTCTCAATCCGCTAGCAAGAGGTCCAAATCCCAGAAAGAAGTAGTTGAATCAGGCTCTAAGCGTCAAAAGCGAACTACCTCTGATTTGCCCTACTCAGAAGAACCCCTTGAAGCCCCTAGCGCTGACTTCGCAAATAGAAAAACCCTAGACAGAACTGCAGTATGGGTGGATTTGGAGTATTTCAAGCAGAATGGTTTCGACTTAGATGCCTGGCTTCTTCCTTACAAGAACTGGCTCAGTATTCAGAATGACTACAATGAGGATGTTCTGAGGTCATTTTATTCAAGCATGAAAGCCAAACCAGAATACAAGAAAAAGGAACTGGTCAATATTGTATTTGAGGCGTCAGTAAGAGGAAGGGGGATCACCTTTAACTGGTTAGCTATCAACAAAATTCTGGGGATATTTGGAGCAGAGCATAACAAGTGGTATTCCTCTGAGCCCTACTCCGAGGAAGAGCTTGCAGAAATTTATGAAAACTCATCCAATACGCCAGCAAGCATGCCTGTGGTCAATAGAATACTACACTATGTATATACCCGATTAATGACTCACAAGGCAGGAAATTTCAGTAGTTTTCCCAAGATAGACAACCCCTGGCTGCCCAATCTGATCTCAAAAGTGCCTCTAAACCCTGGGCAGTTGATATCAATGGAGCTTCACCGCTATTTATCTGAACAATTTGCCAAGGCCCCTCTCCCATATCCTCAGCTCATGTCTTATCTCCTTGAGTTCTCAAAAATCAAGTCTACCGGAGAAAGGGACAATAAAAGGTGCAAACAGCTTACCATCTCCACTCTCAGAAGAATGGGGATTCCTGTCAAAGCAAGTAGTGCTGCCTCTGGTTCTGAGGCCTCTCATGTTCCTTCTGCATCAGCTCAGTCTCAGCCTATTGAGGAAGAGACTCAATCTCAGAGAACTCTTTCTCCTCAGCAGCAGCATAATCTTGGTCAAGAGACTCCTCCTTCTGCCCCTACTACCTCAAAATCAATCATCTTCAAAAATGCAATAGAGGAAATTGTCTTCAGGGTCTCTGCTGAATTTAATCTGGCCTTGGAAGCGCAAAAGGAAGATTTGATGAAGCCTATTCGAGAGCTACAGAATCAAGTGAAAAATCTGGAAGAGAATCTATGCCTTATCCCTGAGTATGTCAAGCAAAGGAGAACAACTCCTCCCTCTGAAGGTAACTCTTCACATCATCATTCCCCTCTCCATTTTCCTTCACCCTCTCATTCCTCTTCTCATCAATCACTCTCTCTTCACCTCTCTTATTTTCCATCTCCTCCCACTTTCAAACATCCCAGTCCTTCACCTCAGGCCCAAACACCTTTCACCTCAAACAAAAATTCCAACACCCACAGATACTCCTACCTCTAATCCCTCTCCTAGCTCTAGCTCACAGACACATGCCTCACCTTCACCCACCAGAGTCCCAACACCACAAACAACCACTATCGCTAGCACTATCCCTAGCGATAGCATTCCTACTTCACCACCAATCCAGCCAACCATCGCTACCACTATCACAAATCCTCCTTCTCCTCCCATCTCCTCTCAAATTCTTGCGAATCCACCTTCTCCTACCCCTGCCAATGATGATGACAAAAAGGGGGAGAATCAAAGGGACAAAAATATGGCAGAAGAAGGTTTAGTAGAAGGACAAGTGGAGGATGCATCTGATGAGGAAGACAATGCACCAATCAATCCAGATGGTTCTCCTGATAATGAGGCTCAGGAAGAGGATATGAGCATGGCTATGGTAACAGTTGAGGAAGAGCACCAGCCAGTTTCTGTAGATCTGCTCCCTCACTATTTTCAGCGAGCACAAGAGCTGCATGAGGAAGTTGAAGAATTCTTAGAAAAGTCAGCTCAATCTCTAAAGAAAAGAGAAGAAAGAGATGCTGCAAGGACAGAGGCTGAATTAGAAAAGGAAGAAGATCCTATTCAGATTATCTCTCAGAACCTGGAACTTAGTAGGAAAGAAAGAGCATCAGAGGTTCAGTCTGCTCCCAAGAAGATAAGGATCAAGAAATCTGCCCCCAAACCTCCAGTGAAGAAATCCAGGGCATCTAAAGGGATTGTGATTGAAGAGCCCAAGTCAGCCCCCAAGTCATCTAAGAGGAAAGCAGCACCAAAGGGGAAAGAAAAATCTGTTAAGCCTCCTCCGAAGAAAAAGAAGAAGCAATTGAGTTATTGGGAAAGAACTTTAGAAGAATTAATTCAAAAATCTTATCCCTCTCCTCCTAAGAAGAAAGCAGCCTCCAAAAAGAAGAAAGCTCCTGCTAAGATAAAGGAGGTTGAAATTGAATCTGAACTACTTGAAGATCCCTCAACTGATTCTGGGAAAATAAGCAGTGAGTCTGGAGATTATGATCTAGACACCTCAAATTGGAAGGATGATTCTGATTCTGAATAGACCAAAAAGCCTGAATCATTCCCTAAAACCTCTCTCATATGCATTCTACATAAACTGAATAGTTGACAGCTTCATGATTTATGTGTAGTATTTTCCTTTGCAAACTCAAGATGCAAATGTACATTCTCTCATTACAATAATTGATCTGAACATGCTCTATTCATGCTTTATTACTCTTTTATGCTTAATCTTGATATATGTTTTTGGACGTGCTCTAATGTATATATGCTTATGTTTTGTCATCATCAAAAAGGGGGAGAATGTTAGAATCTTAAGTTTTGATGAAGACTGACCCATAGAAAAACATAAGTGAAAGTTACCTCTGAAATAAACAAGTGAAATCTAATAGGTAACAAGAACCCTATCGCTAGTATTAAAGTCTATCTCCAATAGACAAAGCCATAGCAAGTGAAGACTTAGAAATAACAAAGTTGTTATCTATCGCTAAGTCATTCACCATCGATAAAGAAAGAATCCATCGCTAGAAGCTCATTGATAACTCAGCTGGCAGAAAAGTAAACCAAGTCATTAAGCAAAAGAAATCAGCTAGCGATAATAGGATAAGCTATCGATAATTCCTTAAGGGCTTCAGATAGTGATAATTCAGATAGCTAGTGCCTGAGAGCAAATGAGTCAACATTGTTGCTAGCGATAACAGAAATAGCTATCGGTAATAAGATCTGCAAAGCTGAGTATCCTCTGACTAATGAAATAGCAATTAGCGATATCAAGCTTAACTATCGGTAAGAGTCTCTGATCACAAGAATAATGTAGCTAGTGAACTAAACGATGTCTAGACAAATATGCTAGCGATAATGTTTGTGGCTATCGATAAAGAATGCTTCATGACAAATCTTAGCTGATATAAATGTTGTCTATCACATTTAGCTAATGGACTATGCTTGCGAGAACATCTGCTGTACATTGTATGCTTAATTGTTTAGCTAACAGTCCAAGTGCAGAAATTACAATATGAAGCTAGCGATAGTAGAGCAAGTTAGTGCTAATGAAAAAGCTGCTATGAAAGTACAGGTGTTCAGAACACTTGGTCTAGCCTACTCTACTCGTGAACAGTTCAGAAGTTTGAACCATCTGAGAAATATCTATCCCTAATGGCTATGGACTTCCAACGTCTTTATTCTAACGGTCATATGAAGCTGAATCAAAGGATAATATGTGGAAGAATAAATTGATCAAGATCTGCCTCCAAGAAAGATATACGAATAATCAGCGAACAAATCTTCAACGAGAGATGAACAGGGCTCTATACAGAATTGCAAATTTCTCAGACTGAGAGCATTAGAAAAAGAGCTAGAGTTATTCCTTGTTCAGACTATTAAGCTCTATCTTGTATTTTATTATACATAACCTTGTTCTTAAGTGTTTATCACAATCTGTTCATTGAGTGAACTTTATTATTAAAATCCTCTTCTGTTTGAGGTAGTTCCTCAGCTCGGTGCTTTGTGAACTGGGTGGTAACCTTACGGGTAGTAAGGGGGAGTGTTTAGAAGATTCTAAAACTCTGTAAAGGTTGGCAGGTGAACCTGTGTTCGTAAAACCTGTGGTAGGCTTCTCTTGTGCCAGGATTAAACAAGAGGATAGTGGAAATCTCAGGAGGAGCCTGAGGACTGGATGTAGGTCTGGGTTGACCGAACCAGGATAAATCTGGTGTGCATTATCTCTTCTCTTAACTCCTACAGTTTCTCATGATATCTACATTATATATATATATCTCTTCGTTCATTTACCCAGTTTTGAAGTTACTCGGTAATAATCTGAAAAAGTTTTAGAGAATATTTCCTTCACAGTGTTTAAAGAAAACAAAAGATTACTAGAAGGTTCAAATTTTTATCCCATCACCCAATTCACCCCCCTCTTGGGTGACAGCCAATACTTTCACATACATGGCATTAACAACAAACAAAAGTGGCTCAGATTCAATGCTTCATCACAAAATTCACATTAATGCATTACAACCAAGGAATAGCTCAAAATGGGTGAACAATGGAAAGTGAAATGTTGTGGGTTTGTGTTTGGGAAGATGGGGTGTTGAAATGAATGCCTAATTCATCTTCATGCATGAATGCAATCATAGCTTTGACAAAGAGTAAAGACAAGTTCTAGAAATTGAACGATCAAGCAAGTATACACTCTTGGAATGAAAATAGGCCCAAAAATCTCACAACAAGGTTAACCTCAATTGCCAATTAAAATCCAATTACAGGGCCAATTAACACAATGCATATGCATGAAAATAACTCATCACTAGCTCTTGAAAATTGAAAGGCTAAAATGCATAATTCTTTGAATTCTTCCCATTGCTCATGAAGCTCATTAATCAAAGGGTAAGGTCCAGTCTTGCTCCATGGTTTTTCAAAAATTGTTGCCACACTAGGTTTTCACAAACCAGTTTTAAAATTGGGTAGAAAAATGCAATGAGGTCCTCCATTGCACTGAATGCGACACTCCGTTGCAATAAAAGACTAAGGAGCACAATCTACCTTGATTTTGAAAAATTTGACACAGAATTTTAAAAATTATCTCCAATGTGGCATAAACATGATAAAACCAATAGATCAAGCAACAAGACTACCTAGTCCCCTCCCCCACACTTGAAGTTGACATTGTCCTCAATGGCATAGGGTATTTTATTGAATGAAAAAGTCTTAATTTTCTACTTTCTACTAGGATGCTCCCTCCCCCACACTTGTTCAATGCAATGACAATAAAATATCAACCAGCCAGCCCAGAATGCATGAAAGTAAACAAGATAAGGAGAAGAAGCAACCTGGCCTCAAGGAGGCTTGTCAACCGGTTCATGGTAGAGCTTGAGGAGATGCCCATTTGAAACGAATTCCTTCCCGGTTCCCTCTTCAATGAGCTCTACCATCCCATACTTGTGGACCTTCGTTACTTTGTATGGCCCGAACCAATTGGATGTGAGCTTCTCATGACCATGGCGGAAGCGGGCTTGGTACATAAGGACTTGGTCACTAACTTTGAAGCTGCGGTTGAAGATCTTGCCATCATGGATCAACTTGGTCTTTTCTTTGTAGAGCCTTGAGCTCTCATATGCTTGAAGGCGCAATTCATCAAGCTCTTGCAATTGAAGACATCTTTCATTTTCGGCGGCATCCAACTCCATGTTGCATAGTTTCACGGCCCAATAGGACTTGTGCTCCAATTCAACCGGCAAATGACAAGCTTTACCAAAAACCAACCGGTATGGAGACATGCCTAAGGGTGTCTTGAATGCGGTCTGATATGCCCACAATGCATCCTCAAGTCGATCACTCCAATCTTTTCTTAATGGCTTGACAATTTTTTCAACAATGTGTTTTATATACCTGTTGGACACCTTTGCTGGGCCATTTGTTTGGGGATGGTATGGGCTAGACACTCTGTGGGACACCCCATACTTAGCAAGCAAGTTATCAAGAAGCTTGTTACAAAAGTGGGTTCCTCGATCACTTATAAGACCTCTTAGTACTCCAAATCTACTAAAGATGTTAGACTTAAGAAACTTGGAGACCGTGGGTTCATCGTCTTTTCGGGTCGGGATATCTTCTACCCACCTAGAGACATAGTCTACTGCAAGTAGGATATAAGTGAAACCAGAAGAAGGTGGGAAAGGTCCCATAAATTCTATCCCCTAAATGTCAAAAATTTCACAAACTAGGATGGGTCGTTGGGGCATCTCATGTCTTTTTGTCACACTCCCCCCAAATTTTTGGCACTTACCACACGATTTACAAAAGGCATAGGCATCTTTAAAAAGCGTAGGCCAATAGAATCCAGCGTCTAAGACTCTCCTAGCAGTTTTCCTAGAACTATAGTGGCCAGCACAAACCATCGAGTGGCAAGCAGAAAGGATGTCTAGGGACTCGGATTCCGGTATGCATCTCCGGATTACTTGATCATTGCACAGTCTCCATAGGTGTGGTTCATCCCAAACATAGTATTGGGCCTCTCTCTTTAATTTCTGCACCTGAAAAGGAGACATGTCATCCGGGGTGAGGGCACAAACAAGATAATTAACTAAACAGGCATACCAAGGCACCTCAACATCAATTGCATACAAAGAGGAGTCCGGAAAATTATCACAAGTTAAGTCAGAAAGATCTACTCCCCTGGTGTTGTCTGGGAGTCTACTCAAGTGGTCGGCTACCAAATTGGCATTGTCGGCGCGATCCTTGATTTGCAAATCAAACTCTTACAGCAAAAGTGTCCACCGAAGAAGTCTCAGCTTGGAGTGTGGCTTTGTGAATAAAAACCTTATAGCTGCATGGTCAGTATAAATGACAACCACAGAATGGAGCAAGTATTGTCTAAATTTGTCTAATGCAAAGACTATGGCAAAAAGTTCTTTTTCAGTGGTGGTATAATTCCTTTGTGCACAGTCCAAAGTCTTAGATGCATAAACTATGACATGTGGTGTCTTATTGCTCCTTTGACCTAGCATGGCGCCAACCGCATAGTTGGAAGCATCACATGCTAGTTCGAAGGGCAATGACCAATCGGGAGCAAGAAGAATAGGAGGCTCCAAAAGAGTTTTCTCCAATGTTTCAAAAGCCATTTTACACTAATCATCAAAAACAGATTCGACATCTTTTTGCAGCAAATGAGAAAGAGGCAATGCAATTTGGGAAAAAACTTTGATGAAATGTGGGTAAAAGCCTACATGTCCTAACAAAGAGCGAAGCTCTTTGATACAAGTGGGATAAGGCAAGGACGCAATCACCTCGGTCTTTGCTTTATTGACCTCAATGCCTCGGCTAGAGACTAGGTGGCCTAGAACTATGCCATGTGTGACCATAAAATGACATTTTTCATAATTAAGTACCAAATTCTTCTCGACACACCTAGCGAGTACTCTCTCCAAACTATGCAAGCAGACATCAAACGAATCACCAAAAACTGTGAAGTCATCCATGAAAACTTCTAGGCAATCATCAAGCATATCAGAAAAGATGCTCATCATGCAACGTTGGAAGGTGCCTGGCGCATTGCATAAACCAAAGGGCATGCGCCTATAGGCAAAAGTGCCAAATGGACAAGTGAAAGTGGTCTTTTCCTGGTCCTCGGGTGCTATAGGAATTTGAAAGTACCCCGAATAACCATCTAGAAAACAGTAGTGGCTTCTTCCCGCAAGCCTTTCCAACATTTGATCAATAAATGGGAGTGAGAAGTGGTCTTTTCGGGTGGCGTCATTCAACTTCCTATAGTCAATACACACACGCCAACTATTTTGCACCCTTATTGGAATAAGTTCATTGTTTTCATTTTTCAAAACAGTGATTCCGGACTTCTTAGGTACCACTTGGACAGGCGAAACCCACTTACTATCCGAGATCGGATATATGATGCCGGCACTTAGGAGTTTTGTAACCTCCTTTTTGACCACATCCAAAATGAGGGGGTTAAGCCGCCTTTGAGGTTGCCTAAGAGGCCTAGAATCCTCTTTAAATAAAATCCGATGGGTGCAAATAGCGGGGTTCATACCCGGAATATCATCCAATGTCCAACCCAAAGCCTTGCTATACTTTTTCAAAACATCAAGCAATTTGACCTCCTCAATTGCACTCAAGGTATTAGAAATAATAACCAGCAATTTGTCATTGGGGGCAAGAAAAGCATATTTAAGATTGCTTGGTAAAGGCTTTAATTCCAAAATGGGTGGTTCCAAAACAGAGGGAACAAGAGTAGGAAGAGTTAAAGTGAAAGAAGAACTCCCCTTTGTAGACCCAATTGGAAAAGGTGGACTAGGATCACTAGACTCTATCACTTGTGCATCAGTCTTCCTAAGAGCCGAATCAACACTAGGTTGATCTATCACAGTGACTTGCCTTGGGGAAATATCATCCACAACACCTACATCACAACTTGTAACAAGATCATTCAAATATCTAAGTGTGTGGGAAGAAATCCTAGGTCTAGGATTAAAATCAATAGAAGAGGGTGTAGAAGGTGGCCCTTTTACCACATGGTGATCCGGTCCAAAGAAGGTCAAGTGTGAAGTAGCTTTTGTTGGGGTGAGGGCTATACCCTTTGAGCTCAACTCGGCCAACTCTTGGCATCCAACCTCAAATTCACATTCTTCAACCAACTTATGACCTGAAACATTAAGAAAACGTCCATCCTCCAAAGAAATGTCATCACTCATCAAGGAAAGGTCAGTGGAGCTCATATCCAGATTAGCATTGTCATTATCAATCAAAGAAAAATCCAAAGGGACAGAAAATAGACAATCAACTACATGTGAGTCAAGGTCATACACATCATCACCTGAGGAAGCAAAAGAATGAACAGAAGGCAGGGTAGAAAAATAAGAGTCATAAGCTTCAAGATCATATGTGTAATCATATGAATGCAAACTTAATTCATGCTCCTCAATGGCATCTTCCATAGCAATATCAATCACATTCAAATCTAGAAGAGAGTAATCCTCATGAGGATTCATACATGTTAAAGCTAATCTTATGTTCTCCCACCTCCATTGTTATCAAACCATTTTTCATATCAATTACCAAAACGGCGGTCCGCATGAAGGGCCTACCAAGAATGATAGTCGATTCACATGGCTCGCTGGCGGTGTCAAGAACATAGAAATCGGCGGGAAAAACTAAGTCTTTAACCTTAACAAGTATATCCTCAAGAATGCCTTATGGATATCGGAGTGTGCGATCGGCCAATTGCAAAATCACACTTGTCTTTTTCAAACTGTTAATGCCTAAAGAAGTGAAAATCGCACTAGGCATCACATTAATGGCCGCTCCTAAATCCAACAATGCATTCGTCACCGTCAAGTTCCCTATGGTGCAAGGGATCATAAACGATCCAGGGTCTTTGCACTTGACCGGAAACTAAGGCTTGAACAAAGCCGACACACTATGATTCAATTGAATTCTTTCATTTGGCCTAAACTTTCTCTTATTGGTGCACAACTCTTTCAAGAATTTACAATAGCTAGGCATGGATTTAACAAGCTGAAAGAAAGGCACATTCACATGCAATTTGCTAAAAAGTTCAAGCATTTCATTCTCAACAACCTCATCATATTTCTTTTTGCTCTTAAAGTAAGCTTGAGGAAAAGGGAGTTGAGAGATAGTTACCTCATTGGTCGGAGGTTTGGCCAAGGTATCTTGTGTGCTACACTCTCCTTTCTCACTGATACTCAATTGCTTGTTGTGCTGCTTCTTCTCTTGAGGTTGCGCCTTAGGTTCCTCCATCACTTTCTCATTTCTAGTCAATGCCTTCCTTTCTTTAAGTTCCTTTTCCTTAGCACTCTCAGATTGTGCAAACTTTATTAGGCTCAATGGTGGGCTCCAAGTAGGGCTTTCCGCTTCAATTTCCTCATCCACTGGCTCGTCATCATCCTCCTCTTCACTACTTGAAAAGTGAACCCTCTTTTTGATTGGCATGGGATTTAGTGATTTCCCACTTCTCAAAGTAACAGCATTCAAAGACTTGGGGTTGATGACCGTATTAGACGGAGTTGGGCCACTTGCCTTGGCTTGAAGCTCATTGAAAGAGTTTGAAAGCTTCATGACATAATCCTCCAAGTTAGCACTCTTGGTCTCCCATTGGCTTATACAGTTATCTACCTTCTCAAACCTTGACTCCATACATTGCTTCGTTTCATTCGCCCTAGAGTCAATGAGACCTTCCACATGGCGAAATCCCAAAGTGATGGACTTGTTTAATTCCTCAAAGTCATTTGTGGGTCTGTCCCTTCTCACGGGAGCTAGTGCTTGGGAGGACTCCCCTTGGAATTGCCTTGGGGGATTGCCATCTTGGTGCCAACTAAATTTTGGAGTTTGTCTCCACTCCTCATTATATGTATTAGAATAGGGGTCCCATCTCGGATTGTTGCCTTGCCTTGATGGAACATTGCATTACATTCTTCCGGTTTAGAAGGGAAATCGCTCGAGAGGTGCATAGGTGATGCATAATAATCACAAGATGGACCCTTCAACTCATTACCAATTAGACCTTGTGGGGAAGATGGACCAGAGATCTTGTCTAATCTCGAGTGGATTGCTTTGAATTCAGCCTCAAACCTATCCAATTGAGGAATGTGAAGAGAAGTAGAGTCAACCCTTTGAAGGCTACGGGTTGATCTTCTTGAACCATGTTTTTCTTTGGCTAAAGCGAGCTTACGAATTAGAGGCCATGCTTCTTCAGGTGTGTAGTCAATGAATGAGCCTCCAGCGGCTGCATCCAGCTTGTCTTGGTCTCTTTCCCTCAACCCATCATAGAAGGTATGGGCTAATTGTTCATCGGGAATTTGGTGATGAGGGCATTTCTTCAAAAGGTCCTGGAATCTCGACCAATAATCAAAAAGAGATTCATCGGGCTCTTGAGTGATGGAATTGATCTCTTTTCTTCTTGCAGATGTTCTAGTGGCTGGGTAGAACTTTCCTAGAAAGGCTTGCTTCAAGTTGCCCCAAGAGACGAGGGCATCTGGATTGAAAGTAGGCAAACTCATGTACCATTGCTTAGCCTTGCCTTCTAGAGTAAGGTGGAACACTCTCCACATGACATCTTCCACTTGTGCTCTCACTGGTTTCATGGTATTGCAATGTATGAAGATCTCATCCAAGTGATCATGTGGCTCATCTTCCTGCAAACCATAAAACTTAGGTAAGGATTGTATCAATAAGCCTTTAATTTCATAATCAGTGTTCATAGTGGGGAATGCATTCATGAATGGGTTATGGTTAAGGCTGGTTGTGGTGGCTTTCCTGATGGTTCTTCTTCTATATTGTTCACCATCATTAAACACTTTTCCTCCCCCATTGCCGCCTAGATTTGGCTCTACTTGGACTTGAGGAATATGGTGATCCCCTTCCATGTCTCTAGTATCACTTTCAGTTTCAGGGTCACTCTCAATGCTTGACTTACTAGAGGATGGGTGTTCAACTACCAAGGATGTAACTGAAGATCCCTCTCTGTTTGTCTTTCTCAACTTAGTAAGGTGTCTCTCAATTTCTGGGTATTCAGGGTAAAGTTCTTGGTCTCTAAGGTTCCCTCGAGTCATACACAAGGTGCAGACAACAAGTGTAGACTAAGGCTCAACAAAGATACACTTGCACAAATTCAAGGAAAAATGGATGAACGATGATGCAAGTGAGTATGGTGTGAAAGTATGATGTAAAGTATGTGTAGTGTAATATATGTGAAGTGTGTATGGCAGAGTATGGTATGAGATGTGTATGCGATGTATATGAGTGTGGAAGTATGGCAAGTCAAGTATTCACAAGTAGGTGCAAGGAAATCCAGCAATACACCTAAGCAGGTATCACAATTCAAGCAAGAGCAAAGGGCAAGCAATATTTTTGGTATTTTCTTGTCAAGCTTTATACAATGCAGAACAAGTAATTGCAAACTAACCTAAGAATGCAAATGACCTAAATCTAATCCTAATGACTCCTACCCCTAGTCAATAGTTTCAATTGGCACTTAGCTAACCTAGGGAGTCAAAAATGACTCCCTGGCAACGGCGCCATTGATTTAACCTTTGCCTAATGTGCCTTGGGGTTAAAATCACAATAATTACCAAGGATTGCGTAAAGTGGCACAATCCCGGATCGTTTCACTTGAGGAGTCGTTCTAAACTACCTAATCTAACTAAATGCAATTAAAACAATAAAAAGGTATGGGGGTTTTGGTTTGAAGATTCATTTACTAAAGCTATTAATAAAAGCAGTTACTTGTTTTTGTGTTTTTAGATTAATAAGTGAAAAGTGAAAAGAGTTTGGATTAGGGGTGATTTTATAAAATGGGCTTTGGTAGTGTTCCGGTGACTCAAACGCTTCTTTCAAAATGATAAGTGGGAGTTTACTTTACCACGTCTAATTGAAAAGTCCCCAAGCAACCACTAGGGGTCCACTAGCCCTAATTAATGACTAATCTAGCAATCACTTTCATAGCCATTACTTAGGGTTAGTGTGAAGATCCACTTGGTTTGTGAAATGCCTTGAAACAAATGCAATTTAGCTCTCATGAAGTGCAATCACATCATCATGCATGGAATAAATTGACTATAACCACTAGCAACCACTAAAATGGCTACAACCAAAAATACAACCACAAGTAGATAGCAAATTGTATCTCAATCACATTCAATTCAAACCACACACAATATAGTTCACAAACATAGATAGCAACCACATATCCCAAGTCTTAAATCCAAATACAAGACCAATACAAAAGAGTGTTAGAATCTTAAGTTTTTATGAAGACTGACCCTGAGAAATCATAAGTAAAAAGTTACCTCTGAAATAATCAAGTGAAATCTAATAGGTAACAGATCTCTATCGCTAGAATGAATATCTATCGCAAATGAACAGAGCTATAGCTAGTAAAGGCTTAGAAATATCAAAGTCATTATCTATCGCTAAGTCCTTCTCTATCGCTATGCAAAGGTTCCATCGCTAGAAGTTCATTAAGCTTATGAGTAAATGAAACCAGCAGATAAATGAACTAAGTCCCTAAATCAGCTAGCGATAACAGGTTAAGCTATCGATAACCATAAGTGCTTCAGATAATGATCCTTCAGATAGCTAATGCCTGAGAGCTAATGAGTCAATATGTTTGCTTGCGCTAAATGTTTATCTATCGATAATGGGATACCTTAAAGTTCTTGAATTCTTTGATAATTGTATCCTTAAAGCTAATAAGCAAACCAAGTATCTAGCGATAGTAGTTTAAGCAATCGATAGAAGAATATATGCTGATATGATGCTCTCTGATCTAAAAGAATATGCTATCGATAGTTCTCATTCCTATCTATATGAAAATGCTCTGAAATTGCCTTATATTGTTTTATCTCATTGAGCTAATAGATTAAGCTCGCGATAGCAACCTCTGTGTAAAATATGACTATTTGGTTAGCTAACAGTTTAAGTGCAGAGCTCACTCTATGAGGTTAGCGATAACAGATCCAACTAGCGCTAACAAAAAGCTGCCAGAAAGTATTATTTGTACGGATACTCAGAACGCTGAGTCTATCTCTCTCTTAGCTCATCCTATGCTAGAAGTAGTTGAAGCTGAAGCAGAGAGTTAAGCCCGAAGAAGAAGCTGCATTAAATGCCAACGGCTATGAGCTTCCAACGACTAATTTCAAACGGCTTCTTAAAGATTGATCGTTAGGGCAAAATCCGAGAAGAAGATATAAATATAGAACTCAAGCATTTATTGAAAAAGAGACGAAAAACGAGAACATTCACAAGCTCATTCATTACTCTGTATTTATTGTCATAAAGATTTTACTTGTACTTAAGTGTTTATCAAAATCAGTTCATTTAGTGAACGTATTTATTGAAATCCTCTACTGTTTGAGGTTGTTCTGAAAGCTTGGTGCTTTAGAACAGGGATATTGCCTTACAGGTGGTAAGGGGGAGTGTTTAGAGATTCTAAAACTCTGTAAAGGTTGACAGGTGAACCTGTTTTCGTAAAACCTGTGGATAGTGGAACCCAACAGAGTGTTGGAGAACTGGACGTAGGCCGTGTTGGCCGAACCAGTATAAATCTTGTGTTGAATTCATTGTTCTTAGATTTTTGAATAGCACAATTCACCCCCCTCTTGTGCGATTGCCACTTTCAAAGAGTATAAGCCAAATACAAAGGAAATAAGAAATTATAAACTAGAAACTCCCCTATGTTGGTCCATGAAGCTAGAGCCACCTTTGCACCACCAAAGCACCAAGAACTTAGCCTCTCATATCTTCAAATTCGAGCCAAGGATGGCCCATGACCACAGCCTCCATGGATGAGGGAGGTAGAAGAAGAAAAATGGTGGAAATGGAAGGTGAAGCAAGGAAGAACAAGAAAACCAGCAAGAATGGAGGTGAATTTGAATGGGAAGATGAGGATTTGGAGTGAAGAATGGAGGAAAATAAGAGAAACCTTTGAGAGGGGCTGCATTTCGTGCAGAGAAGGCTTAGGGAGAGAAGGTGGGGGCATTAGGATCCATTTATACTGCCCTAGAAGCACTGAAAACGTGTCAACTTTCGCAGATTCTGGAGAGTTCACCGTGGGTTCGCCGCGGCGAAACCCACGGCGAGCCAACATCAACTCTGGAACTTGAACCCGCGGTGAAACCCACGGCGAAGTAACATTGATTTTGTTTCTTCTTGTCTTCCTCGTCGTGACCTCGTCGCGACGAAGTGCAGATGATTCTGTTTCTCTCTTTGCTTTCTCCTTCCACTTCATCCAGAATTCTTCGCTGCAATTTGGCTCCTTAATTTGGGCATATTTCTTCCATGATCTACAAATAAAAATGGGCCTAAGGTAGCATCAAGATGTTCTTGAAAATAGGTTTAACAATAAATTATGCTAATTATGCCCAAATTGCCCTCGACTAGATCAAATTCTAATAAAGCGTGGAAAAGTCAGAAATAAACCTAATTAAGTGCAATTACCCCAAGAACATGCAATAATCAAATGATTTTATCAATGAAAAGTGTATAAAAATATGGTGCGATCAGTGCCTCACATATAAGGACTTTCAATATGGGAGTTCGAAGAATATGGACCTCTTCTTCCAACCACTTGTCAACATATTTTGAGCAAAAGGCTTGCCAAAATCGTTCTCCAACGCGTTTACCTTTTCAAAAACATTATCCCTGGTTAATATCCTTGGAGGCCTACCTTCTTCTGAGCTCCCGTCAAATGCCTTCTTCCACCTCTGCCAACGATGTTTTAATGGCAAGAACCTCCGATCTCCCATGTAAACATTTTTCTTGCAATGATCTAATCACATCGAATGGGTATCATCTTCACATATAGGGCACATACCATATCCTTTGATGCTGTATCCGAACAAATTACCATATGCTGAGAAATCATTTATTGTGCCAAACAACATGGCTCTCAATTTAAAACTTTCTTCCTTACAGCCATAAAAAACCGTCTCACCTAAATCCCACATATGCTTAAGGACTTCAATCAAAGGATCCAAGTACACGTCTATATCATTGTCAAGCTGTCTATGCCCGGAAATAAGCATGGAAAGCATCATAAACTTACATTTCATGATCAAATTTGGGGGGAGGTTGTATATCATCATAATCACCGGTCATATGCTGTGAGTACTACTCTGAACTCCATGCAAATTGATTCCATCGGTTGCCAATGCAAGCCGTAGGTTTCTTGGTTCTTCACCGAACTCAAGGTACTCGTAATCTATTCTTTTCCATTGGGGGGCGTTTGCGGGATGCCTAAGCTTGATGTCTTTAATCCTCTCATTAGCGTGCCATGTCAAAAGTCTTTCAACATCCGCATTACTGTACATGTGCATGACTCTTACCTTGCTTTCCATGCTTAGATATGCTGCATTTAGGACACTTCTCCAACGACGCATACTGGTTTCAGAATAACATACAATCATTAGGACATACATGTATTTTCTCATATTTCATACAGGTCGACTGGAGAATTTGCTTTGCTTCGTATGTTTTCGAGGGGAGTATATTTGCTTCTGGGAGTATATCTTGCAGAGAGGACAGCAGCGCAGTGAAACTTGCATCACTCCAACCATATCGCGCCTTCAGGTTATATAATTTAAGCACCTCACTTAATGCTGTGTATTTACTGCATCCCACATATAAAGGCATCTTTGCATCGCTCTTCAGTGTCTTAAACATTTCAGGATTCTCCTCACCCACCACATTCAACATTTCTTCAACATCATGGCTCTCAACACGCATGTCTATGTCAAGCACATTTGAAGCACTACTAGAATCAGGTACCTGGTCTTCGCATTCATCTTCATAGGTCTCACCATGCTTTGTCCATCGTGTATAAGATGGATCAATTCCATGACAAATTAAAAGACCCAACAATTCAAGAGGACGAAGACGATGTCCATACAAACACGACATACAAGGGCATATAATTCTGTTAGCATTCTCTGCATGCTTAGCAGCAAATTCAATGAACTCTTTTGCTCCATCTATATATTGCCTTAAATGCTGATCACAAGACATCCATTTTCGATCCAAAAGTGTAACCTACTAAAGGAAAGTGGCAGTAAGATGTACATCATGACTTACTTATTAGGTAGCCACCTTATGATGTTACCTTATTTTTTTAACAAAAAGTCGGCAGCATAACGGCTACAAAATGAAAGTTCCCAGGCTCAACAGCCTTTCTTTTTAACATAGAAATGGATAATCCACAAAATACTAATCATCAACTCAATAGATTTACACAGCCTAGCCACCACAACAGACTTCACAGAGTATATAAATAGCTTTAATTGGAACAAAAACAGTAATTTGTAAACCACACAGTTTTATCACAAATCAAAGAAACCGATATCTTCAGAGTTAAAGATTAAAAAACTTATGAGGTAATGCAAATGATACACACTGATCAGCAACAACCTAGTAGCTACCACTTAAACAAACACTATTACAACAAATTTAGACAAGGAAATCAGCATTAACTCACATAAAAAAATCCTACAAGCAGTATACTCAAATAATTAGAGAAACACAAGTGTTTAACATATTCAAATAAACACATTATGCACAAAAATCAAATGGACTTGTTCATATATCCAAGCATGATTTAAACCAAGCATGATTTAAGAAACAATAAGTTCATATCTCCAAGCATGATTCAGAAAACAATAAGTTCTTTATTACCTCCAATATCATCCTTTTCTTCATAACATTAATGTTAAATTTTGAACCTAAACTTGGATAATGTAAGAACTAATCTACAAAATCAAACAGTAGGAACAAACTGAATCAAGCTAAATACCTCTTAATAGTATCCATTCTGCATTACAATAGGATCTTAGGATAAAAAAGCAAGTTCACAGACTTTTATTGCTCTGTGTCAATTCTTCAAATGGCCCCACTTTGACTGTCTGAGCAGTCTTGCATATAGGAAGAAATTATAGAACTTAAATTCAACAAAATATAACTTATATGCACTTGAAAAACTACAAATTGAATATTTAGGACTCAAAATCAGCAACTTTTTGTAAAATTTAATAATTATCCAATCCAAACATTTATTCTTTAAAAGATTCATACAACCACAGTATAAACTCAACAAAACAAGGGTTATAGCAGGGTAATCTTAAGATTCAGTAAAAAGGAATCAGTGTGCATATCCAACTTAAGCATTTGCCATAAAAGTCTATTGATTTCTTTACATTACTAAGGAATTTCACTTCATTTTACTTTAGTTTCTGTGAATAAAGAACAGAGCAACAGTAGGTGAGTTCAAAAATCTCAACCCTTCACATACTACGCACATGCAAGCATAGAAATAAACACTAGTGTAATCATGAACAAAGGAACCAACATCCAAACTTAAAATAACAGACTTTGCTTAAGCTTAAGCTCGTTCTTGTTGAGGATTTCGTCACAAAGCCCCAAATTTTAATTCACTCGCCCAAATAGGAGAAATTAGAGGTAGGAGAAAACACATAAAACTCACCTAACTTGAATCTATCCTTGCAAGCTCGACTTCGAGTTGGAGAGGAAAAAGAATGGTGAGGAACAACGCTTCCTCCAGTGGGTTCCCTCGGCTGGAACGACGCAGTGGAGAAACGACGCTGTGTGGAAGAATGTGGGATATGAGAGAACGGCGTTGGAACATGGAACAACGACTTCAAGTTGGAGAGGAAGAAGAATGGTGAGGAAGAGACTTGAGAGGGCTTAGGCAGACCTGAAAGAAGAACAGTGTTGGAACGGCGGGGGAAGGTTTGAAAGTGAGAGGTGTTAGAATCTTAAGTTTTGATGAAGACTGACCCATAGAAAACATAAGTGTAAGTTACCTCTGAATTAAATGAATAAAATCTAATAGGTAACAGAACCCTATCGCTAGAATTAAAGACTATCGCTAATAGACAGAGCCATAGCAAGTGAAGACTTAGCAATAACAAGGCTAATATAAAATCACTAAGTTATTCGCTATCGATAAAGAAGGAATCCATCGCTAGAAGCTCATTAATAACTCAGCTAGCAGAAAAATAAACTTAGTCCTTATCAGCTAGCGATAACAGGTTAAGCTATCGATAACAGAAGTGCTTCAAATAATAATCATTCAGATAGCTAGTGCCTCTGAGCTAACATTGTTGCTAGCGCTAACATGCTTGACAATCGATAATAGTATACCTGAAAATACTTGTATCAGTATCCTTAAAACTAAAAAGCAATCAAGTAACTAGCGATAATTGGATTAGCTATCGATAGTAGAATGTTTATTGTTATGATCTTGCTAGAACTCAAAGCATTGAATTAAAAGAGTATACTAGCGATAATGTTTATGTCTATCAATAGAAAATGCTCAATGAAATTCCTTAACTGAAACACATATTATCTATCTCATTGAGCTAAATGAACCATGCTTGCGATAACATCTACTGTGCATTTATATGATTACTTGTCTAGCTAACAGCTCAAGTGCAGAAATTATACTATGCAGTTAGCGATAGCAATGAATGCTAGCGCTACTTGAAAAGCTGCTATGCAAGTACAATTGTTGCAGATGTTCAGAACGCACAGTCTAGCCTACTCTACGCATGAACAGTTCAGAAGTTTTGAATCAGCTGATAAATAGTATCTATCCCCAACGGTTATGGACTTTCAACGTCTATATTCTAACGGTTATATAAAGCTGAATCAAAGACAACCTGTGAAGAAATAAATAGAACAAGATCTGCTTCCAAGAGAAGTGGACGATAATCAACGAACAAATCATCAACAAGAGATGAACAGGGCTCTATACAAAATTGCAAATTCCTCAGATTGAGAGCATTAGAAAAGAAGAGCTAGAGCTATACTTTGTTCGGATTATTAAGCTCTATTTTGTATTTCATCATACATAATTTTGTTCTTAAGTGTTTATCACAATATGTTCATTTAGTGAACTTCCTTGTTAAAATCCTCTTCTATTTGAGGTAGTTCCCTAGCTTGGTGCTTTGTGAACTGGGTGGTAACCTTACAGGTAGTAAGGGGGGTGTTTAGAGAGATTCTAAAGCTCTGTAAAGGTTGGTAGGTGAACCTGTGTTCATAAAACCTGTGGTAGGCTTCTCTTGTGCCAGGATTAAACAAGAGGGTAGTGAAAATCTCAGGTGGAGCCTGAGGACTGGATGTAGGTCTGGGTTGACCGAACCAGGATAAATTTTGTGTGCATTATCACTTCCCTTAACTCCTACAGTTTTTCATCATATCTACATTATATATCTCTTCGTGCATTTACCAAGTTTTGAATTACTCTGTAATAATTTGAGAAAGGTTTTGAGAAGATTTCCTTCACAGTGTTTAAAGAAAAGAAAAGAATTCAAAAAGGTTTAAATTTTATCCCATCACCCAATTCACCCCCTCTTGAGTGACAGCCAGTACTCTCAAGAGGGACAGAGATAGGGATGAGAGTTAAATTAGAGAAAAGATATGGTGGGAAATGGGGAGTAAATGGCATGGCAAAAAAAAATTTAGAGGGCTAAGCGCCGGTATAGGCTCACAGAATAAAAAAATTATATATTTGAGTTGTTTTTCAATTTATTAAATATAATTTTATTAACTCTAGGGAGCCTATCTCATTGCTTACTAGATAGTAAGCATCGGGATAAGCATCACAGGTGTCAGCAAATAATATATAAAAAAATTTGGAAGGGAATTAAAAAAATTAGGCCTATCCCGGCGCTTACGAGTGCGCTTACGAGTTAGTAAGCGCCAGGATAGGCATCCCAGGTGTCGAAAAATAATATATATTAAAATTGGAAGGGAATTAAAAAATTAGGCCTATCCCGGCGCTTACTAGGTAGTAAGCACCAGGATAGGCATCACAGGTATCAGAAAATAATATATAAAAAAATTTGGAAGGGAATTAAAAAAATTAGGCCTATCCCGGCGCTTACTAAAGGTGTCAGAAAATAATATATAAAAAAATTTGGAAGGGAATTAAAAAATTTGGAAGAGAATTATAAATGGGAAAATGGGAAAACTATTTAAAAATAATTGGAAGCTTATAAAAAATGAAAATAAACTTGAAAAATTCATAAGCCTATCCCGACGCTTATTTTAAAATAAGCGCCGGGATAGGTATAAACAAATAAAAAAATCATTTGAAATATAATGGGAAAACAATTTAAAAATATTTGGAAGCTTATAAAAGACAAAAAACAAATTAAAAAAATTCTTAAGCCCATCCCAGTGCTTATTACTTGGTAAGCGTCGGGATAGGCTTAAAAAAAACAAGTCAAATAGAATTAAGGGTTAAAGGGCATTTTTGCCCTGGAAGTTTTCGGGTATGGGCACCGGGCACCTGGAAGTTTTTGAGGGGCCAAATGTGCCTCGGAAGTTAAAAAAAGAGAGCAATTCAAACCCTCTGTTAACTAATCATAACGGTCAACGTTATTGACCAAAATATGCTAATATGGAATGACATGTGGCATCCACATCATCTTTTTTTTTTCAGGTCACATTTTTAATAAACAATTTTTTTAAAAAAAACATTCACTCTCCCTCTTTCTCTACCTCTCCCTCTGACAATAAAACACTTTCACCACTCCATCATCTGCCATAGCCACCAAGTCTGCATAATCAAACTCGTCGGCGCTTCCATCTCCGGCGACTACATCTACCTCGTGTATGACTTCGTCAACGGAGCTAATATCTCCTATTGTTTGTGAAATTCAAAAAACCCTAACTTCATTTTCCTCAACACTTAGATCTCCAGAATGTAGGTAGCTACAGATCTCGCTGAGGCAATTGATTATATTCACAATAAGACCGGCTTAATCCTAAACTTCGTCCACAATCACATCAAGAGTAGCGTGATAATTGTCAATGAATCTTCTCTCAATGCCAGGATCTCTCACTTTGGTGCTGCTCAATTGTGCAGTGAGATCGATGAAATGAAAGAAATTCCAGAGGAGTTGCCATCTTCCACGAAATCACTACTACGATCGAGAAGCTCTAAAATGAAATTCGAAGGTGTGAGAGGTTACATGTCGCCGAAATACTAGTCCACCGGCGTGGCGACACAGAAATTCGATGTGTATGCTTTTGGTGAGGTGATCTTAGAGTTCCTATCGGGAAATGAGTCGTTGAAGTTTAGAAATGATAAGAAGGCTGGCGAGTTTTGGACGAGCTCATTAAATGATACGGCGAGGGAAATCCTGTATGGTGGTTCCGGTAGCGGAGATGGCATGGAAGGGAGGCTGAGGAGGTGGGTGGACCAAAGGTTGAAGGATTAGTTCCTGGTGGAAGTTAAAGGGAGAGGGAGAGGGAGAGGGAGAGTATATTTTTTAACTTTCGGGGCACGTTTGACCCCTCAGAAAATTCCAGGTGCCCAGTGCCCATACCCGAAAGCTTCTAGGGACAAAATGCCCTTTAACCCTAGAATTAATGAAAAAAGGACAAGTAGGCCTATCCCGATGCTTACCACATGGTAAGCCCCGGGATAGGCTTAAAAATTTAAAAAAAAAATAACAAGTCAGAAAAAAAATGGTAAAAGGACAAGTTGGCCTATCCCGGCACTTATTTCTATGAAGCGTAGGGATAGGTATAAACTTATTGTGACGCTTACTTTCTATAAGTGCCGGTATTAGCTATCCCGACGCGTACTTCTTGTAAGCACCATAGCCCTATTCTTTAGTAATGTGACTTCAGGTGCTTCAGAAACATGCACGGGAGTGGTAAAAAATTGGGTAGGGTCATAGTAGTGATCACTTGAATGAAACATTTTGATTGGCTCAGCAAATGCCATCTCCTTAGAATTTGATTCGCCACCACACTTTGTGTTTCTTTAGTAGCAACCTATAATGGATGATTATAGAAGACAGAGTTAGTGAAAAATCATGCCAAAAAATATCATTTAGCAACCAAAAAAAATTATATTAAAAGAACCACAGCTGAAATTTAACATGTAACAGACAAGTAATAACCATAAATTGTTCAGAGAAATAAAACAGTTTGGCCTAGTAAAAGGGAAGATGACAACTACAATCACATATTCTCTAAATCTCAGTCAATGCTCTTTTCTTCCTGCCCAAAGTCTTATACAATGTCATGGCTTTAACATATCTTTACTAAGCAGGACAAAAATATAACCATGGAAACCCCATGATAGTTGCAAAATCTAGATCTCAATGTAGTGTTAGCCTACATAAGTGATGCCAGCACATCTATAAGGCCCACGCTCCCAAAGGCCATATCTTACTTCAATCTTTTCTTCAAACCCCAACCACAAAAACAGAGAAAGAAGCCAAAACTAAAGTAAAATAGTACAGAGAGTGAATGTCAAGATAATGATGGACTAAGTGATTTTCAGCATTCAATTTAGAGTGCTTACATTAGTAAAGGAAGAAATAAGATCCAATAACAACGACAAAAACCAAAATTAAATAAGTTTAGATTTTAGACTAATGCCTCGCACGGTACTTAAATGGAGAAGATAGAAAATTTTGTTTTCTGTGCGGGATTTAGGCTTAACAGGAAACAGGATGAGATAAAGGGAATATTTTTTAATGGGATGAGACCACCTGGCCTTTTGAATGTCGGAAGTCGTTGTTGTCCTTCATTTTTCTCTTACACAGAGCTTGAGCTAGTGCTACATTTTTCTGCCACCTATTCCTCTCCGTTTCTGTCAATAGAGAAGGATAGGCAGCTTACACATAAACAAAACCAGAGTTCTAAAGGTTGCATTAGAAAACAAACTTGAGCTACGGCAGGATAATGAGGGTAGGTCAAGAACCTGCTCATCCATAAATAACAGGCTGCGCTTGATCATTACAAGTCACAGTATCAACAAAAGTACTCTCATAAACTTGTGAAATAGAAGCCTCATTGCCAACTGAATTAGCATTAAAATCTACAAAATCATCAGCACCTACCCATTCTTCCTCTTTGAATAATGCTGATTTACCTAGTCGTATAGGTCTCAAAGATTCTACAATTAACTCCTATAGTGCAGTGAGTTAACCCTAGGTCATTTTCCTCATTACCTTGGCAAGATGTATGATTAAATTGCAAAGTTGGACAAATTAGAAGGAAATTTTAGTGTGAGAACTATCTAAATCTAATCCTAATTTTTTTTATATTTTCTATGAATGAGAATGATTGAAAAGCGAAAATGAGCAAATGAAAACTAGAAGAAGACTTCAATGAAGGTTGCATTCCCTTTGAGCATTGAGCTTTACAGCTGAGCAAAGTGCCCGTAGCTCGTGGGCCCCGCCCGCCAAACCAGTAAATTTACCCGTGCTGGCCCGTCTATTTTGGGCCTGTAAAATAAATGGGTGGGGCCCGCCCGTTTATTATATACGGGTACGGGTATAGCCACGGGTAGCCCGTTACCCGCCCGTAACTGTATATACATATTTAAAAAAAATCATCTCCTCAATTGATAGCTTGACTGACCAGTGAGGCAGTGACCACCGTCCACCATGGCTGCTATATGATACTGTAAGATGATTTTAAACGTGACCCTTATGCTTTATTTATGTTCTTGTTAATTAACCGTGGAGAGGCGTTGTTTTCAAGCTTGTAAAGATTGTCATATGATTAAACTCATGGCTGCTAGTTCGGAACCTTTAAAGGCTAAAAGGACACTATACGGGAAATTTTTATTTGATTCTAAGAGGTCCCAAAACAAGGGATTACTCATTTTCTATTTATTTAATTTGGATTTATACAATGTAAATGTCAACTGGGAAGTTTGTTTAATTTGGGCAAGCGATTCAAGTGGTTTAAATGGTTTATAGTCTAGTAAAGTTTCTGTCAAATCTTTATGTGGGAATGTTTTGTTCTTGAATGTTTATGTGGGAATGTAATAATAATTGGCATCTAGGCTTGTGGCGGAAAAAGAAAGGGACATGCAGTTTTTTTTATATATATGACATATACGGGCTACATGGGCTGCCCGCCCGTTTAGCCACATATATGCCTGGCCCATTTGATAACGGGTAAAACGGGCAAGAACATGGGTACGGGCTTACCCATACCCGTGTATTATAAACGGGCGGGTAACGGGTACACCCAAGGGCCACCCGTACCCGCCTGTTACTCTCCCCTATTGAGCTTTACCTTCATTGCCTTAGTAATTTGGAGTTTAACATTGATTAGATTCACTATTGTTTGGTTAATCAAGTTGCCAACTAAGTAATCCTAATTAAACAAATTATAATGAATATCAATTAGACATCTACACAGTTCTAAATCAAGCAATCCAGACAGGTAACATGTTAACTAAACATGCCATATATCATTCATTCAACACAAGAACAACAATCAACTAGATTAAAGGTTCAAGAATTGGATTACAAGAAATCAAGTCTGAAATTCAACTCGGTTTAACAAAGAATCTGTGTAAATTCAATCTCACACCAAATGAACAAGAAACTCTCACTCAATCTGCTTCTACATCAAGATACAACTAGCATCAAGAATAGAAAGCAAAATAGGATGAGAATGAAATTTAACTCCCTTGATGATTCATCGGCTCTGGTTAGGCTCTAAGCTCAAAGGAAATCGCAGGTTCTAGCCTCTCATTTTTGCAAATTTAACTTCAATGCAGTAAGAAATTGTCGAGAACATGGATGAATCCTCAAGTGAAATTGCAAAATGTGGAAAACAGAGACGGAGGTGAATATGGTCTGGAGGAATTGAAAAGAAGAAAAGAGAGTGGAAAGCGAATACGGGATGATTCCTTTGCTCAATTTACTACCTCATATATATATGCAGCTTCACAGTGAACTTAGACCTGATTCCGTTCCAAGTTCCACTTCCTTTTCCATTTCGATCTCTTCTTCCCCTCAATCTCTCCAACCGTTTACTTGCCAAGCTGGCAGCTCTCTGTAACCGAATGATCTCATTAACTCCGCTTATCCTTGTGTTTGCTTGCTCGAGTTACCTCTGTTCCTAGCCTCACGAACTCGCTCTCTCCCTCTGCCCTAGCTTTGTGTTTCCTTGCGCCTCTCCTCCAATCTGAAATCTATTCGATATTCACCTCTGACCTCCAGCTTTCCTTCCTCTGTTGGTAAAGTTCTAGAACTACCCCTTGTGAATGGCAAACCGCACAAGGGGGTGAATTGTGCTTTTCAAAATTAAATTGTAAACACAAAGACAATCCTTTATACTGGTTCGGCTAAACACTGCCTACATCCAGTTCTCCAACTTCTTGTTGGGTTCCAATATACCACAGGTTTTACAATACAGGTTCACCTGCCAACCTTTACAAAACAGAGCTTTAGACTTCCTCTAAACGCTCCCCCTTACAAGTTGTAAGACTACAACCCTGTTCTAAAGTCCCAAACTTTAGAACAACCGCAAACAGTAGAGGATTTCAATAAATGAGTTCAATTAATGAACAGATTTTGATAAACACTGAAGTACAAATAAACTCACTAAGAGTAATAAAAACTTAAAGCTTATGAGAGCAAAGAGTAGGTGAAAGTAATGACAGTTTGTGATTTCGTTCTCTACTTCATAAATGCTCAGGTCTTGGTATTATATCTCTTCACAGCTTGCCTTTTCCTTGAGCTCCAATAGAGCGTTTGAATATGTTCATTGAGGGCTCTTAGTCGTTGGCAATAAATGTTGTTCTTCGTTTTGGTCAACTTTCTTCTCTTGCTTCATTTAATTCTTGCAGATAGTGAGCTATGAGAAACAGAGTCTGTGAGTAACGATCACCTGCAACATTGTATTTGCATGACAGCTTTATCAGTAGCGCTAGCTCCTTTGGCTATCGCTAGTACAATAGTGTTAGTCCTGCACTTATCTAAACAAGTATTCAAGTTAAGCACAGTAGGCGTTATTGCTAGTAAAATACATTAGCTCAATGTTTACAGACAATGTATTAGCTATCAGAATGTCGAAGTTATTTCAACAAGTGTTTCGTTATCGATAGCTAATCTCGTTATAGCTAGTGACTATGTTATCGCTAGTTCATTTTGTTAGCTCAATGTATTAGCTTATTTGAATGTCTAAGTTATCTCAAGTGTTCTGTTATCGATAGCTAATCTCATTATCGCTAGTTAACTCTGCTAGCTGATCTAACTTTCTGTTATCCAAGTTAACTATGGGGTCTTAGCGATAGTGATAGAGCTTAGCGATAGTGATCTATTGTTCTGTTTAGGCTAGCTCAATTCTTTATAATAGCGATAAAGAAGGCCTTAGCGATAGAGGTATTGTCTTTTTCTTCAGATTATTGCTAAGTCCTCATTAGCTAATGTTATTCTAAGCCTTTCATTTTTTAGCGATAGGTTCTTGGCCTAGCAATAGTGTATCTGTTATCTACAGGATTTTACTTGTTCAACGTTTAGATAACCTATACTCTTTTTCTTAGTCATATAACATGATTCTTATCTCAATTAATTCTAGACTAAGTTATACACTATCTGTTTATTTTACTTATGTTATCTATGGGTCCAGTCCTCATCAAAACTTAAGATTCTAACATTCTCCTCCTTTTTGATGATGACAAAACATAAGTAATGGCATATATAAGATAAAGCATGTTCAGAGCGTAAGTAAACAGTATACAAGATAAAAACATGTACAGAATATAAATATCAAATTGTATTGACTTGAGCAAAAAAAAAATATATTCACATCTTTTTAGCTAAATATGCAGTATATGCAAAATGATTTTTAAAGACTAAAGCTCTCTCTTGGTTGAATTTGGCTCCAAAAGGTGTGGTCATGTATTCTTCATCAGGATAGTCAGAAACAGAGGAATCTAAGTAGAAGAGTTTTTCTTGCTTGATTTTCTCTTGCTCAGCTTTGACTTGCTCAGGGGTCTTAGTAGATTCAGCAAGGGAGATATCTTTAGAGGTAGTCTTCTTCTTTTCAGCTACAGACGTGTGAACCCTCCTCTCATATACCCATGCCTTCTTCCCTTGAGCAATTTCCTTCTTTCTTCTCTTTTCAGCCTCTTTTTCTACTTTCCTTTTTGCCTTAGCAGCTTCCTTCTTAGCCTTTCTTTCGTCCTCCTTCTTTTTCCTCAAGGCTTCTTCAATAGCTTCTACTCTTCTTCTGTTAACTCGGGAGGAGGAGCTAACTTTCCAGCTGCTTTACCTCTTGTCCTTCTAGGAGCCACCCGCTTAATCCTTAGAGCTTTTCCCTTAGGATTCTCAGGAGAAGCCTTAGGAGAGACTTTGAAGGTGAACTCTCTTCTAGCTTTCCTTTTGGTCCTTTTTCTTTTTAAGCCTTCTGCTGAAATTTTGCTCTTGTTCTTCTCAGCTTCAAGAACTAGCATCTTCTGGATGTCATCTAGAACCTTATTTTCAGTGCTAGTCTTGTCCTGGATAGTTATTTCCACATTAGCTCCAGGAGGAATCACAGAGACTGGGATTGGCTTTGCAGCAGTTGGGACATTTGGAGGAAGTCCATGCTTTTGAGCGATCAAGGCTGCCTTAGCTAGAATGTCTTATTTTGAAGCCTGAGGATCTTGAGGAGGAGGAGACCTATGGGCCTCAGATTCCATATAGCTGCGAGCTATGCCTCTGATTGCTTCCTCAACCTCTTCATCATCCATGGAAGCATCAATATCTTTCTCCCCCGTTTTGTCATCATTATTGCCAGGGAAGAGGGTTGGGCCAAGGTTTGGTGGAAGGATAGGAATGTGAGTAGCGCTAGTGGTTGTGGAAGGGATAGGGGTGATAGGAATGTTATCGTTAATGAAGGGATTAGCGATAGGGGTTTCAGGAGGTGGTTGGACTTGGGTATGGTGGCTAGCACTAGGGGAGGGGCTGGCGATAGGGGTCGCTGGAGGTGTTGGGACTTGGGTGGTTTTGGGAGTTGGAGAAGGGATTTCTGGAATGGGAGAGTGGTGAGTCTGGGTAAGAGAATGAGGTTGGCTATGGTGAGATGGTGTAGAGGAGTGATTTTGGGAGTGGAGGGGTGATGTAGAATGGTGAAGATGAGAGTGATAGTGGTGAGAATGGGAAAGGTGTGGTGATGATGTACCTTGAGATTGGGTAGGAGCTGCCCTTTGCTTAATCTCTTCTAGGACAAGGTAGAGACTGTCATCCAGGTTTTTCACTTGAGCTTGAAGCTCCAGGATTGGCTTCATTAGTTCTGCTTTCTGTGCTTCCAAAGCCAGGTGAACTCAGCAGATAGTCTGAATATGATTTCCTCAATGGCGTCTCTTGAGAGATTGGAAGACTTTGACGCAGTAGGAAGAGAAGGAGGAGGAGCCCTTTTGATTGAGCCTCTTCTTTAACAGATTCAGGCTGGGTTGAGGAGGAAGGAGCATGAGAAGACTGAGAAGCTGAGACACCCCTGCTGGCGCCCACTGGAATCTCCATTCTCTTGAGGGTGCTTATGGTGAGCTGCTTACACTTCTTATTTTCTCCATCTCTTAAGGATTTGATTTTTGAAAATTCCAGGAGATGAGATATGAGCTGAGGGTAAGGAAGTGGAGCCTTTGAAGACGTGTCAGATAAGAACCTGTGGATCTCCATACACACCATCTGGCCTGGATTTAGGGGAACCTTCTGAATGAGATTTGGCAGCCAAGGATTGTCAATCTTTAGGAAGCTGCTGAAGTTCCCTGACTTGTGAGTCATGATCCTTGTATAAACGTAGTGAAGGATCCTGTTTATCACAGGCATGTCAGCTGGCTTGTTGGTGTGAGTCTCATAAATGGCCTCAAGTTCTTCTTCTAGGTACTTTTCAGGCATGTACCATTTATTGTATTTTTCTCCATAGATCCCCAAAATTTTGTTAATAGCCAACCAACCAAAAATGATGCCTCTTCCTCTCACATCGGCTTCAAAGTAGATGTTTACCAGTTTCCCTTTCTTGCACTCTGGAGTGGCTCTTAGACTGGAGTAGAATGACCTCAGAACTTCTTCATTGTAGTCATTCTTCACACTCAGCCAGTTTTTGTAGGGAAGCAGCCAAGCATCTAGATCAAAACCTTGATGCTTGAAATAATCCAAATCTACCCATACAGCAACCTTATCTAGGGTTCCTCTTTCTGCGAAGAAAGGGCGAGGAGCTTCAAGAGGATCTTGCACATATGGAATACCAGTAGAGGTTTCTTTCTGTCGTTTGGGATTTCTTTCAACGACTTCCTTAGAGAATGAGACATTCTTCTGAGAACGAGAACTTTTGCTCGCGGATGGAGAAGATGGATTAGCGCTAGAGGTTGCTGCGACATTAGGAACTTTGGTTCTTGCCATTTTAGGGTTTTGAGAACAGAGAGATTTGGAGAATGTATGCTTGAATGCTCAGAGAGATTTTGGAGTAGAAGAGAAGAATGAGTGTTCGTGAATGAATGCAAATGCTGATGTCCTGACTTTATAAGTTTAGGGTTTAGGGCTTACCATAATAAAAAAACACTCGCTGACGCTTCACATTCTGATTTGTAAGTGATTTGCTATCGCTAATAAGAGCTGCTATCGCTAGCAGGCATAATCCCACGCTGAGTAAGTGATAAGCTTATCACTCACTCCTTCCTGTTATCGATAGCCGACATTGCTATCGATAATGCTTTTGGCTAGCGATGACAATCTTTGCTCAGACTTAGCTTTGCCCTGCATATGCTAGCGATAGTGAACCTCACTATCGATAGGTCAGTCCTGCAAAACTTAAGATTTGGCACTCCGATGCCTAAGTTAGTGATTAATATATATGAATAAAATGAAATCAAATCAAGAATAAGTCAGAGGCATTTACAACTCATTTGGATTCACCATTCCTAATTCCCTTTTGATGAAGATAAATTGAGCAGACTCAAGAGGTTTGGTGAAGATATCAGCAAGTTGCAGATTTGTCGAAATAAACTCCACATTGACATCCTTCTTTTGAATATGATCTCTTAGGAAGTAATTTCTTATATCAATATGCTTGGTTCTGGAATGATGAATTGGATTCTTGGCCAAGCTTATTGTGCTGGTGTTGTCACAAAGAATAGGCACTTCTGGGAATTCCAAACCCAGATCCCATAGTTGATGCTTAAGCCATAGGACTTGAGCACAACAACTTGCTGCTGCAATATATTTCGGCCTCTCTGGATGAAAGAGAGACACAATTTTACTTCTTGCTAACCTAAGAGACCAAACAGCCACCCAGGAATTGACATTGACCGCTTGTACTCTTTCTGTCTGTCTTATATCCTGCATGGTCAAAGTCAGAATAAGTAAGAAGTTACTCTTGAGTTCCCTTAGGATACCACAACCCAAGCTCTTGAGTTCCTTGTAAATATCGCAAAATCCTTTTTACATTTGTCAAATGAGATTCTTTAGGATTTGCTTGATATCTAGCACACATTCCTACACTAAATTGAATATCAGGCCTACTAGCAGTTAGATAAAGTAGGGATCCAATAATATCTCTATAATAAGATTGACTAACTACTTTGCCTTTGACATCTGCGTCTAAGCTGGCAGAGGTACTCATGGGAGTGTCCTCATCTTTAGATTGCTCCATCCCAAACTTATTGAGAATCTCCTTACAATATTTGATTTGGGAGATAAAGATGCCATCCTCCTTTTGCTTTATCTGTAGGCCTAGGAAGAATGTTAATTCTCCCATCATTGACATTTCAAATTCACCCTGCATCAACTTAGCAAACTCTTCACAAAGCTTTTCATTAGTAGCTCCAAAGATAATGTCATCGACATAAATTTGAACAATGAGCATATGCTTATCTTTATGCATGATAAATAAGGTAGTATCCAATTTCCCTCTACAAAAACCTTTTTCGAGTAGAAATGTACTGAGCCTCTCATACCAATCTCTAGGCGCTTATTTAAGACCATAAAGAGCCTTTTTAAGTTTGAAAACATGGTCAAGCTTAGATTTTTCTTCAAAACCAGGAGGTTGATCCACATATACCTCTTCTTTGATATAGCCATTACAAAAAGCACTCTTAACATCCATTTGATAAAGTTTAATATTTTTTATGGATGCAAAAGCTAGAAGAATCCTTATTGCTTCAATTCTTGCAACTGGAGCATATGTTTCTTCATAATCAATGCCCTCTTCTTGGTTATACCCTTTGGCAACTAATCTGGCTTTATTTTTGACAATTTGACCAGATTCATCAAGTTTGTTTTTGAAAACCCATTTAGTACCAATAATAGGTTGATTTCTTGGTCTAGGTACTAAGTCCCAAACTTGATTCCTTTTGAAATGATTAAGTTCTTCCTGCATTGCAACTATCCAGTCACAGTCAACAAGAGCTTCATCAATATAGGTTGGTTCAATTTCATAAATAAAGGCAGAAAATTCTATTTCATTTTGTAGTTGCCTTCTGGTTCTAACACCCTTTGATATTTCTCCAATTATTTGTTCAGGAGGATGGTGCTTAAGATGTCTTAACGAAGATTGAGACTCATTAGCTTTATCTTGATTATCTTCAGCATTTTCCTCAGAATTCACTATCGATGGCTTTGGGGCTATCGATAGGGAAGGTTTTGAAAAATTTGGAGAAACTTGATTATTTTCAGTGTTTACTATCGATGGCTCTGGGACTATCAATAGTGGATGTTTTAAAATCTTTGAAAAATCTTCATCCTCATCAACACAGTGGTGTTTTTCTCGAGGAGTTTCATCAAATACTACATGCATTAATTTTTCAATAGTTTGAGTTCTCTTGTTATAGACTCTATATGCTTTACTTCTATTTGAATATCCTATAAATATGCCAATGTCAGATTTAGGATCAAATTTACCTAAGTTTACCTTCCCATTGTTGTGAATGTAGCATTTGGATTAAAAGATTCTTTGGTGACTGATGTTGGGCTTTCTTCCTTTGTAGAGCTCATATTGAGTCTTCTACATCCCCTTTCTGATATATGCTCTATTTGAGATATAGCATGTTGTGCTTATTGCATCTGCCCAAAACATTTGAGGCATTTGTTTCTCATTCAGCATGCTTCTTGCTATTTCTGTGAGCACTCTATTCTTCCTTTCTACAACACCATTTTGTTGAGGAGTACGTGGGGCAGAGAAGTTGTGTTCAATACCACTTTAATCACACAACTCTATGAAATCTTTGTTCTCAAACTCTCCTCCATGATCAGTTCTGATTGCAACAATCTTGGTGCCTTTTTTATTCTGCAATTTCTTAGCAAGCACACAAAAGACATCAAAAGTTTCATGTTTTGAGGAAAGAAACATTGTCCAAGTAAACCTTGAATAGTCATCCACAACTACAAGAGTGTATAAACTTCGACCTAGACTTTTCACTCTTGTAGGCCCAACTAAATCCATGTGGATTAGTTCCAATGGCCTACTTGTGGAAATTGTCTTCTTGGTTTTAAACGAAGACTTTGTTTATTTACCCCTTTGGCAAGATTCACAAATTAAATCATGCTTAGCCCTAAAACTAGGAATTCCTATGACTAGCTCCTTTTTAACTAGTTTATCAAGTGGTGTAAAATTCACATGGGCTAGTCTCTTATGCCACAGCCAACAGGTTTCATCATTTGAAATAAAACATTTTTCTTCAAGTTGTTGGCATAAATCCAAAGTGTATAAATTACCATTTCTAGTTGCTTTTAGTTTACACTTAAGATTAGTTTTATTTAGATCTAAATCCTTTTTATCAACAATAAAACATTCATTGGAATAAAAAATTACCCAGTTACCATGGTCAGTGCTTTGGCTGACACTTAGCAAGTTATGGCAGAGTCCATCCACTAGGTAAACATCTTTGACAGGACCAACTTCTCCAACTCCAGTGATCTTTCCACTTTGATTTCCTCCAAAACTGACTTTGGCTCCATCCTTTATCACTAGATTGTTGAATTTATTCTTGTCACATGTCTTATGCCTTGAGCATCCACTATCAATGTACCACTTTCCTTTGTTGGATGCTTTAAGGCACACCTGCACAAATTAGACAGATTTAAGTACCCAAGCTTTCTTGGGTCCTTTAGGATTAGTCTTAACCTCTGGGTTTGTAAAACCTTTAGGCACATAAGTTACTTTAGGAATCCACTTATATGACCCACTAATTTTATATTTCCTTGGATTGCAGGTAGATTGAGTATGACCCTTTTTGTTACAATAATTACAAAAACTATAAGGTGAAGAGTATTCAGAGGATTTTCTAAAGTATTTCAAATAAGGTTTTACTTTGGGTTCTACCCATTTCCTTGAAGCTTTTTGTTTTTGCTCATAACTAATGCCATTTTTATTTCTAAAGGCTTTTTGGTCTTTTAATATTATATTTAGCATTTTCTGAGCCTTTTGTAAACTTTTCTAAGGCATTTGAAAGCTTTTCTTTCTCCTTCAACAAGTTTTCACAGTTAGAACAACTGTCAGAATTTGTTAGAGGGTTAGCTATCGATGGCTCAATTGCGCTAGCTTGTCTTCTATCGATAGCGCTGAAGGAACTTTGGATGAAGAAGACGAAATATTTTTCTTAAGTTCCTTGTTTTCTTTTCTCAAAACTACAACTTCTTTAGCAAGCTTAGTTAACTCTGTATGCATTTCATTATACATGCTTTGAACTTCAGAATAGGTAGGTTCAGAATCGTATACCTTAGTGTCACTTAGCTCCTCTTGAGCAACCAGGCAGAGGTTTGCGCATTCTTCATTATCGCTAGCTTCTTCATCTGAGCTATCACCCCAGATGGATGATACATATGCTTTCCTCCTTCCAACGGACTTCTCCTTCTTTTTCTCCTTTTCCTTGAATCTTTGAAGACTTGAGCACTCTGCTTTGAAGTGACCAGGCTTCTTGCATTCAAAACACACAGGAGCTTTCTCTTTCTGAGAATCCTTTCTGAAGCTAGGACTACCCCTCTGGAAACCTCCTCTTCTCCTGAAGAATTTCTAAAATTTTTTAACCATGAGGGCCATATCTTTACATCCACATCTTCATCTTCATCATCAACCTCGTCTCTATCAGATGCAGCAAGGGCAAGAGACTTCTTTTTGGTATTTCCCTGAGTTTCCCTTTAAGCTATCAAAGTTGGCTCATATTCAGCAAGACTACCAAACAAGGCAGTGATGGACTTGGTTGATTCACCTTGCATTTCTTGAATGGAAGTGACCTTCATAAGCCAATCACCCTTTAACACTTTCAGAATCTTGCTGACTTGTTCCTTCTCTGGAATTTTTCTTCCTAGTGCAGCAAGGTTGTTGATGAGATGAGTGAATCTGATTTCCAGGTCTCTTATCTTCTCTCCTTCTACCATTTCAAATTTGTGGAACTCCTCAACAAGCATTTCCACTCTTCTATCCTTCACTCTGGAGGTTCCTTCATGAGCAATCTGCAGAGCTTCCCATATTTCCTTAGCGGTATTCAAGTGGCTGACTCTGAAAAATTCTATCTGACTCAGAGCACTTTGAATCATCAGAATTGCCTTGCTATTTAACTTGAGATCAGCAATATCTTCATGAGTAAATTTGCTTTCACTCTTCGGATTGCCTAAGATATTAGTAGGCACAATGTCCCCTTCTTCCATAATCTATACCCATTTGCTTTGATGTATATCTTCATTTTGAGTTTCCAGAAAGTATAATGCTTTCCATCAAAACCAGGGGATTTGTTAATGGAACTTCCTTCAGGGAGAATGTTCTCGAATGATGCCATCTGGATCTTTTCTTCTCTGACTCATTGGAATAAAAAATGAGAAGACCTACTCTGATACCAAATGTGAATGGCAAACCGCACAAGAAGGGGTGAATTGTGCTTTTCAAAATTAAACTGTAAACACAAAGACAATCCTTTATAGTGGTTCGGCTAAACACTGCCTACGTCCAGTTCTCCAACTTTTCGTTAGGTTCCACTATACCACAGGTTTTACAATACAGGTTCACCTGCCAACCTTTACAAAATAGAGCTTTAGACTTCTTCTAAACGCTTCCCCTTACAAGTTGTAAGACTACAACCCTGTTCTAAAGTCCCAAACTTTAGAACAACCTCAAATAGTAGAGGATTTCAATAAATAAGTTCACTTAATGAACAGATTTTGATAAACACTGAAGTACAAATAAACTCACTAAGAGTAATAAAAACTTTAAGCTTATGAGAGCAGAGAGTAGGTGAAAGTAATGACAGTTTGTGATTTCGTTCTATACTTCATAAATCATCAGGTCTTGGTATTTATATCTCTTCACAACTTACTTTTTCCTTCAGCTCCAATAGGCCTTTTGAATATGTTCGTTAAGAGCTCTTAACCGTTGGCAATAAATGTTGTTCTTCGTTTTGGTCAACTTTCTTCTCTTGCTTCATTTAATTCTTGCAGAGAGTGAGCTAAGAGAAACAGAGTCTGTGAGTAACAATCACCTGCAACATTGTATTTGCATGACAGCATTATCAGTAGCGCTAGCTCCTTTGGCTATCGCTAGTACAATAGTGTTAGTCCTGCACTTATCTAAACAAGTATTCAAGTTAAGCACAGTAGGCGTTATTGCTAGTAAAATACATTAGCTCAATGTTTACAGACAATGTATTAGCTATCAGAATGTCGAAGTTATTTCAACAAGTGTTTCGTTATCGATAGCTAATCTCGTTATAGCTAGTGACTATGTTATCGCTAGTTCATTTCATTAGCTCAATGTATTAGCTTATCTGAATGTCTAAGTTATCTCAAGTGTTCTGTTATCGATAGCTAATCTCATTATCGCTAGTTAACTTTGCTAGCTGATCTAACTTTCTGTTATTCAAGTTAACTATGGGGTCTTAGCGATAGTGATAGAGCTTAACGATAGTGATCTACTATTCTTTGTTTAGGCTAGCTCAATTCTTTATATTAGCGATAAAGAAGGCCTTAGCGATAGAGGTATTGTCTTTTTCTTTAGATTATTGCTAAGTCCTCATTAGCTAATGTTATTTTAAGCCTTTCATTTGTTAGCGATAGATTCTTGACCTAGCGATAGTATATCTGTTATCTATAGGATTTTACTTGTTCAATGTTTAGATAACCTACACTCTTTTTCTTAGTCATATAACATGATTCTTATCTTAATTCATTCCAGCCTAAGTTATACGCTATCTGTTTATTTTACTTATATTATCTATGGGTCCAGTCCTCATCAAAACTTAAGATTTTAACATCCCAGGCCAAAAAGTGAACATGGCAAGTGACTTTAGGGCAATTCTGTAATTTCATTATTAAAGCATTGAAAAACATATTTAAACACAAATTTGCCTAATTAATTGTACAATCAAATTTATTATACTATAATGCAAATTTTACCATTTAATCCACTAGTTTAGGCTAAAAAATGCACACTTTGATAGGGTAAATTTATGAATTATCAGATGCACCATATATTGTTCACAGTTTTTAGGACCAGGTCCGCTTTTCTTAAACACTTCGTAAAGTGCATAATAGTCCTGATAATTTACACATTAAAACAAAAATTTTAGTAAACAATATGTTTTCACAATCAAAATGACTTCATAACGAAATGAAAAGAAAGATAAAGCATAAAAAACACTTATAGATGATACCTTACAATTCTAGCGTCTTGCAAGTTCTCCTTCTTCCAATGTGTATTAATGCATAACCCAATCAGTTTGTTCACCATGTAGTGCTCTACCTCATAGAAAGCTAGTGTCTTTTTAACCCCAATTGCCCTCAAATTGTACGTAATGTTACAATTGCTTTCAGTATCCATATATTTGTTGGAATTGTGACATTTGATTCATTTAGATTTGAGCAATGTCACGCGTGACTTCAAAACATATTTGTAATCTATAAATTTTTTTCATCTCAGAAACAAAATGACGTAAAATTTCATGCAATAAATTTAGTTTCCGCATCAAAGGAACAAGAATATCGAGCTACATACTAATAAAGAGTGGGCAGCAATGGGCTTTAATGCTGAAACAAAATATATTCTTATTTGTATCATTCAATGCATCACTTGCACTTGCTGAAAATGGTATGGTATGGATGATTCTTGCCCTTGACAATGAATTTATTGTATTTATAGATTAATTTAGTGTAGTATCCCACAATGCTTCAAATAACCCTATCGGATATATGTGCTAATTATAATGAAAATATTACATTCATGGATTATAATTTTTGTAACTTTTTGATTAAATATCTTAAAAAGTTGTATCATTCATACATTAAAAAATATTTATATTTTGCGAATGAGGAAGAACGCTCTAACCGTATGATTTTTTTTTTTAAAAAAACGTACTTTAAATTATGCAATAAGAGTAAGATTACTAAAATTCCATTATAACTTTAAGAAATGTGTTATAATTTAATTAATAAAAGATCTAAACTCTAACAGTAACATTTTTAAATAGGGTAAAGGTATGCTAAACGCTCCGAACTAATTTTGAAGGGGCAATTGTAACACATTTTTTCTACTACTATATTATACCACTCTGTTCCTTATTATAAGTCCACCCTAACTACTTCTCACATACCAATGAGTGGAAGTTATAGCTGTTAGAAATCTTAAGTTTTGATTAAGACTGGACCCTATAGTAGCATAAGTAAAAATAATTAGATAAGAATATAACTTAGTCAGAATATGATAAGAATCAAGGTAAATGACTAAAGAAAAGTATAAGTTATCTAAACATTGAACAAGTCCTATAGATAACAAATTCACTATCGCTGGGACTTCATAAATAAATTGGACAATAGAAAGACAGATCAACCAGTAAGAATGACTAGCGATAACAGGATCAGATATCGACAGTAGAATCCTTAGACTTCTTACAGAGCAGATACATTGAGCAAATGAATCAAGCTATTGATAACATAGTCACTAGTGATAGGAAAGTCACTATAGAGAATGTAAAGGCTTCTCTTGTGCCCGATTTAAACAAGAGGGTAGTGGAAATCTCAGGTGGAGCCTGAGGACTGGATGTAGGTCAGGGTAGACCGAACCAGGATAAATTCTATTTGCATTATCTCTTCCCTAAACTCTCTTAGTTTCCAGTATATCTACATTATATATCTCTTAATGCATTTAACAGGGTTGAAATACTCTGTGATAATCCGAAAAATATTTTAAAGATTACCTTCACTGTGTTTTAGAAAAGACAAGTTTTGAATTTACCCTATCACCCAATTCACCCCCTCTTGGGTGACAGCCAGCACTAACAGAAACATCTCTTTCTCTTCTACTCTAAAAACTCTCTGAGCATTCAAGCCCTCATTTTCAAAACCCTCTGTTCTCAAAATCCCATAAATGGCCAGAACTAAAGTTCCTCAAGTTTCAAAGAGCCCTAGCGCTAACCCATCTTCCAAATCCGCGAGCAAAAAGTCACAGAAGACTGTCTCTTTTTCTAAAGAAGTTGAAGAAAGAAACCCCAAGTGTCAGAGAGTAGCTCAAGCTGACGTTCCCTATCTGAAAAATCCCCTATCAGCTCTAAGCACCTTCTTCGCTGAGAAAGGAACCCTAGATAGAGCTGTTGTATGGGTAGATTTGGAGTACTTCAAGCAACAAGGTTTTGACATGGACGCCTGGTTGCTCCCTTACCAAAACTGGATCAGTATAAATAATGACTACAATGAAGAAGTTCTAAGGTCCTTTTACTCGAGTCTAAAAGCTATTCCAGAATATAAGAAGGGGAAGCTGGTAAATGTTTCCTTTGAAGCTGCCGTAAGAGGAAGGGGAATCATCTTTGGTTGGAAAGCAATCAACAGAATGCTAGGAATCTCAGGGGAAAAATACAATAAATGGTACATGGCTGAGAAGTATCCTGAGGAAGAGCTAGCTGAAATCTATGAAACTCACTCACACAAGCCTGCAGATATGCCTGTGATCAACCGGATCCTTCACTACGTGTATACCAGGATCATGACTCACAAGTCTGGAAACTTTAGCAGTTTTGCCAAGATTGATAACCCTTGGTTGGGTCATCTCATTCAGAAGATTCCCTTAAATCTAGGACAAATAGTGAGTATGGAAATGCTGCGGTTTATGTCTGACAAATCTGCCAAGGCTCCTCTTTCATACCCTCAGTTGGTATCCTTCATGCTGGAGTATACCAAAATCAAGTCTTTAGGGGATGGAGAGAATAAGAAATGCAAACAAGTCACTGCCTCCACCCTGAAAAAGATGGGGATCCCGGTTGGCTCAGTCAGAGGGACTTCTGGCTCACAGTCTCAAGCTTCTCATGCCTCTGCTCATCCTGAATCCACAGAAGAAGAAGCTCAATCTAGAAGAGCTCCTCCTCCTCCTGCTGCGACAAAAGCTTCAATTTTTTCCAAGGAAGCAGTTGAGGAAATTGTCTTCAGGCTCTCAGCCGAGTTCAATTTTGCCTTGGATGCACAGAAAGAAGAGTTGCTAAAGCCAATTCAGGAGCTTCAGGCCCAAGTGAAAAATTTAGAAGAATGCCTGGGTCTTCAAATCTCTAAGTCAAGAGTCCCCCCTCTCAAGGTACCTCATCCCCTCATCACTCACCTCTACACTCCCCAAATCACTCTTCTACTCCTTCTCATCCCGTCCACCAAATTCCCCTCCCAACATTCCTCTTTCCCAAAACCCCCAGCACAAAGTCCCCACCCTCCAGTAACCCCTATCGCTAGCCCATCCACTAGCTATAGTCCTCATACTCCCAGGCCATCTCTACACACCACCCAAGCTCCAACTCCTCCTGAAACACACACATCTCCTATCGATAACCCATTTCCTCGTGCTAGCCCCCACACACAAATTCCCACCTCTCCTATACCTCATACCTCTCCCAGCGCTAGGCATCCTTCACTAATCCTCTCAACCAACCCAGCCACTATCGCTAACACTTCTATTAGCGATAGCATTCCCACACATGCCACTGCCTCCACTCCTCTACTCTCTCCCAATCTTGGCCAAACTCTCACTCCTCCTCCACCTACTGGTGATAATGACAAAAAGGGGGAGAAACAAACCAGTCCAATCATTGAAGATACTGAAGCAATTGAGGACATGGTCAGAGGCATAGCCAGAAGCTATATGGATTCTGAGGCTCATAAGACAGTGGAGGATGTTTTTGCAAAGGCAGCTCAGATTGCTCAGAAGCATGGGATCCCTCCTAGTGTCTTGCATACTGAGCCTATCCCTGTCTCAGTCATTCCTCCTGAAGCAAATATGGAAATAATTGCAGCAGCCAAGCCTAACACTGGAAATGAGCTTCAAGACTATATTCAGAAACTGCTGGTGTTTGAGGCTAAGAAAAAGGAAATGAGCAAGAGGAAAGCCAAGGAAGAAGTATCATTCAAACTCATTCTTAAACATACTTCTGAGGCTCCCAAGGAAAAGGCTGTAGGAATCAAGAAGGTAGTGTTAGTGCTGGCTGTCACCCAAGAGGGGGGTGAATTGGGTGATAGGCTAAAAGCTTATACTCATCTAATTCTTCTCTTTTATAAAACCACAATGAAGGCAACCTTTTCAAAACTGTTAAATGCACTAAGAAATTTATAATGTTTATATGTTGGAAACTAAGAAAGTTAAGGGAAGAGATAATGCAAACAGTATTTATCCTGGTTCGGTCTACCCTGACCTACATCCAGTCCTCAGGCTCCACCTGAGATTTCTACTACCCTCTTGTTTAAACCGGGTACAAGAGAAGCCTTTACAACCCACAAGTTTATCAGGGCACTTGTGAAGCCTACCACAGGTTTTACAAACACAGGTTCACCTGCCAACCTTTTCACAGAGCTTTAGAATTCTCTCTAAACACTCCCCCTTACAACCTGTAAGGTTACAACCCTGTTCTCAAAGCACCAAGCTTTAGAACAACCTCAAACAGTAGGGGATTTCAGATAATAGGTTCACTAATGAACGGATTGTTATAATCACTTAAGTACAGAGGAATCTATGATGAAACTACAATTCTAGAGCTTATCGATCTAACAATGTGTGCGCTAGCTCTACTCTTCTAATTCACTCGATTCATCATTTCTGGGCTCACTGATTTATATCTAATATTCTGTGCATAGCCTCTTGTTTTTCATCTCGTATCATCTTGTCATGTAAATGCGTCGTGTGTTTTCATTTTTTATTTCTAATGTCTTCAACTCTTTATATATGGTATGATACTTTTCTATCCGTTGAAGACTTGGAGAACTAGTCGTTGACACTTTTCTTTCTTCTCTTGCTTCAACTAATCTTGCAGAGGATAAGAGAGACAGAGACTGTGAGTAACGTTATCCTGCTGCTACCTACCACTGTACTTGCATGTCAGCTTTTTCATTAGCGCTAGCATGCTTTGCTATCGCTAACTGCATAGTATAATTTCTACACTTGAGCTGTTAGCTAAACAAGTAATCATGTAATGCACATCAGATGCTATCGCAACCTTAGTCTATTAGCTCAATGTATTAGCTTATCAGTTTGTTATCACAATGAGCATTTTCCTATCGATAGCTAGATACATTATCGCTAGTGACCTTTGTTATCGCAAGTTTGTTTAGCTATCTGAGTTATATTATTTCTTCAAGTATTTGGATATCGATAGCTAATCTTGTTATCGATAGCAGCTTATGTTTGTTAGAATCTTAAGTTTTGATCAAGACCGACCCATGGAAAACATAAGCAAGATAAGTGTAAGTTACCTCTGAATTAAACGAGTAAAATCTGATAGGTAACAGAATTACTATAGCTAGAGTAAAAAGACCCATCAAATAGCAAATGATAACTGAGTAAATAAAGGCTTAGCAGATCAACTAAAAGAAATATCTCTATCGCTAAGTGTATCTCTATAGCTAATGAATAGAAAGGAATAGCAAAGTGAAGACTTAGAAATAACCAGGTTAATGTCAATCACTAAGTCATTCACTATCGCTAAGAAAGATACCATCGCTAGAAGTTCATTGATCATATGAATAAATGAAACCAGCAAATAAATGAACTAAGACTCTAAATCAGCTAGTGATAACAGGATAAGCTATCGATAACAAAAGTGCTTTAGATAATAATCACTCAGATAGCTAGTGCCTGAAAGCAAGAGTCAAATGAGCTAACATGATTGATAGCGCTAACATGTTTTTCCATCGATAATAGGATACCTTGAGATACCTCTGAACACTTAGATAATTGTATCCTTAAAGCTAATAAGCAAATCAAGTATCTAGCGATAAGGGATTAGCAATCGATAGCAGATCTTATGCTGATATGATATGATCTCTGAGCTAAAAGAATGTGTTATCGATAATACACTTTGCTATCAACATGAAAAGCTCTTATATACCTTATACTGTCTTTATCTCATTTGAGCAAATAGACTAAGTTTGTGATAGCATTGCCTATATCTTAAATAATTATTTGTTCAGCTAACAGCTTAAGTACAGAACTCACTCTATGAAGTTAGCGATAGCAGATCAAGCTAGCGTTATTGAAAAAGCTGCTATAAAAGTACAGGTGTTCAGAACGCTCAGCCTAGCCCACACTACGCATGAACAGTTGAAGCTAGATCAGAAGTTTGAATTAGCTGAAGAATACTATTTATCTCCAACGGCTATAGACTTCCAACGACTATATTATAACGGTCATATGAAGTTGAATCAAAAGACAATCTGTGAAGATATAAATAGAACAAGATCTGCTTCCACAAGATGATTTTTTAACCATCGAATATAGCGAGCGATGAACAGGGCATTATACAGAATTGCAAACCCCTCAGATTAAGTGTGTTAGAAAAGAAGAGCTAGAGCATTACATCGTTCAGATCATTTAGCTTTAGTTGTACTTCATTACCCTGTACTTAAGTGTTTATCAAAATCAGTTCATTAAGTGAACATATTTATTGAAATCCTCTATTGTTTGAGGTTGTTCTGAAAGCTTGGTGCTTTAGAACAGGGATATTGCCTTACAGGTAGTAAGGGGGAGTGTTTAGAGAGATTCTAAAACTCTGTAAAGGTTGACAGGTGAACCTGTGTTCGTAAAACCTGTGGAAGGCTTCTCTTGTGCCCGGTTTAAACAAGAGGGTAGTGGAAATCTCAGGTGGAGCCTGAGGACTGGATGTAGGTCTGGGATTGACCGAACCAAGATAATCTATGTGTGCATTATCTCTTCCCTTCACTCCTTCATTTTCCATCATATCTACATTATATATCTCTTAGTGCATTTAACATATTTGAATTACTCTATGATAATCTTTTAAAGGTAGAAAATTTGTTTTTATCCTATCACCCAATTCACCCCCCTCTTGGGTGTCAGCCATTACTCTCAATGATATCGCTAGCTGATTACATTAGCTCAAGGTCTTGGTTTATATTTCTACTAGTTGTTCTTTCTTTCATTTATCTATGTTCTCAATGAACTTCTAGCGATATGATATTTCTTTAACGATAGTAAAAGACTTAGCGATAGATATTAACTTTGTTATTTCTAAGTCTTCATTTGCTATGGCTCTTGTCTATTAGCGATAGGGATTAGCTTTAGTGATAGTGATCTGTTACCTATCAGTTTTTACTTGTTAAATTCAAAGGTAACTTACACTTTATTTACTTATGTTATTTATAGGGCCAGTCCTCATCAAAACTTAAGATTCTAATAGATAGCCTCTAAAAAGCCAGTTCCTTGTAAGATGACACAAGAAATTGAGCAAGCTTGTGCTGAGATTATAGAAGAGTTTGCTAAGGCTATAAAGGGAGCAAAGGAGGCTGCTACCAGAGCCAAAAGAGCTGCTAAGAATAAGAAGGAGGGAGCTAAAAAGGTAACTCCTAAAAAGCCAGCCCTCAACCTGTCCAAAGAAGACAAGAAAGTAGTCTCATCTCGCCCTCGCAGAATGACAAAAGAAGAAAAGAAAAGGGTTGAAAAAGAGGCTACTAACAAGAAAGCCCTTGAAGAGGCTACGAGAAGGCATAAAGAGGCTCGAGAAGAAGGCTGCCTTTGAGGCAAGAAGGAGGGAAAGAATAGAGAGGGAAGCTCAGGAAGCTGCAAGAAGGGCAGAAGAAAAGAGGAGAAAGGAAATTGCTTAAGGAAAAAGGGTATGGAAATACATAAGAAGGTTTCATACTCGCAAGGCTAAAGATCCTACAACTCTTTCAATCATTGAACCTTCTAAAAATCCTGAGCAAGCCAAGTCTGAGCTAGTAAAAGCCAAGAAGAAACAAGCTAAGCAAGAAAAGCTCAAACAAGATAGATTCTTCTACTCAGACTCTTCCATCTCTGACTATCCAGATGAAGAATTCATGTCCAATCCCTCCGGAGACAATTTTAACAATGAGGGTGCATTTGTTTTTGAAAATCATGCTGCATATGATCCCAAAGTGGACTTATATTTTGGAACAAAAAATTTGTGGTAATTGGACTTATAATAAGGAACAGAGTGGTAATATTTTAATTGCATTGTAACCATTTTTCAGCGCCGGAAGCCATAAAATATTAAAAAATTTAAAACTTTCTCTTCGTAAATATCATTCCAACTTTATTTTAGTTGGAATGGCTTTTCTAGCTAATTGGAATACTTTAAAACTTTTTATAATTTAAGCGGTTATAAAACAACTAAAATAATCAAACTTATCTTGATATTGGGCTAATATTTAATTCTAGCTAACATGTCGTAAAGATAAATTAGAGGGTAATCTTGGTCAGAGATTCCCTTACCTGTACATATCTTCTCACCGCTTCTTGGTATATATATAAATTTACATACCCCTAATTATCCAAATATTTAATACAAGTCTGCTTGTTTACTTTCTAACTTTATAATATATACATTCTATGCTCAAAATACCTATCAAAATACACTGTAGGGTCAGTACTCCTGCTTCTTCCTACGTTACCTTACTCCCAAAAAGCTTAACTGCTGCCAATTTCTCTGAAAAGCAATAGTTCAACGCAGTTTATCTCATTAACTTATGTTATCATGCATATATTGACATGTATACATTTCATAATTCTACACAAATAATGATAATTTCTATCCTATTATTCTGTTTGCGATCTGCACTTACCATCCACTGATAACGATATATGCATTAACTAGTGGATGTTCTACCAGCAGGACTTCTCGTTATAACATATAAAACTATAACTAACTATTTAGGAAAAGAGGCGACCAACCCCTAAATCCTGGAGTACTCTAACTGAGCATTAAAAACTTACCAACTAAATGCAACAAATTTATAAAATGATACATGAAATTTAATTTGTTTCTGAAATAAACTCCTACCTATATCCTGAGCTTACTCTTCATTGTACTCATGCCTTTCACTGTATTTTGGGGATTCGATCTCACTATCTTGTCCTATAAATATTTATAAATACCAAAATAATATATTAATATCTAAACTTATCCATAATAATTAAACGTCTCTCACGTTCTTATAATACTCCCCTTTCTATTTCTAATACCAGTAAATCTTTGTTCCTAACTTAATGTTTAATCACACCATCATCACTAAGCATTGCACAAACATAAATTAGTATTTACACAACATAAACATAAAAGCATCTTTATTATTTTAAATTAACATACCTTTCTTATAAATCAATTAATAATTACATGAACTTACATTCATTACAACTTATTAATTTTTATATTCAACTTAGTTATAATTGACTGTCAAATCACTTACTAGATGCAATAACACATATTTATAATCCAACTTAAAACTTTGTCCTAATTCTTGAAAATCCTTAAGCAATGAATTAACTTCCGACTAAATTTGTAACTTCTTAACTTATCTCCAAACATTGACTTGAACACCTTAATCGTAGCACTAGTTCCATCCACTAAATACCACTACAAAACCAACAATTTTAGCATCTCAATTCAAAGTATATTTCAAACCAAAATCCAGAAATACAATTCAATTTACATTTCAAATCAAATTCAACAAATCAAAGAACAACCATTTCAAGTTCCCACTTTTCTTAAATTAATTCCCATTAAACTAACATCATCATTTCCTAAATTACTACACCTATTATCATCAACAACATTATTTTAGGAATAGAAAATCATTACTACACCTATTATCATCAGCAACATCAATAGGAACAGAAAATCATTACTACACCTATTATCATCAGCAACATCAATAGGAACAGAAAATCATTACTACACCTATTATCATCAACAACATTATTTTAGGATCAAGCAAGACAATGGTAATCCAATATATTTAGGGAACATTTAAATTACTCCAACACAAGCAGCCATTTGATTTAGTCCCAACACAATCAAAATTTCTAAAACCTAAAACCACAACAACCATCCGCAATCATTTCCTATTTCTTGTTCAATTACACATCACAACATTCTCCTTCTTCCCTGCCAATAATCCATGGCCAGAGCAACCAAGAGGGAACAAAATTAAACAACTACAACTTACACCAACCACATATATATAGCAGAGAAAAATCAGTAATTGACATCACAACACACCTTCCCTTAATAAAACAAAAATTAACGGCACAGAGGGAACAGAGTTCTAATCAGTAGGGAAACAAGAAATTCCCAAATTTCCATCAATTAAACTTCACAGAGATGCAACATCCAAAGTTATAGTTTCAAAATCCCATTCCTTCTCTTTTTTTTTTCTCTTCGGTCAGACAGAGCAGGAAACAGGGAAACAAAGAACAATAATCAAAGATTCTAAACTTCATCAAATCACATCCAAAGCACCCATTCCAGGTTCCAATTCGTACATATATTACTTCAAAAAAATTTCCCCTCTTGGCCCGACAGATTCGCAAAAACAGGGGAGGAAGAAGAAATTATTCAAAAATTCCTTAAGCTTCAGTAATCCATATACAATCCATTCCATGACCTTAATCTTACTTATAATCATGAGTAATTAAGCTTCAAAACAAGAAACACCTACAAATCCCAAATTTTGCTTCAGGTGAACAGTAATCCGAAAGGGGAAAATTTGAACAAGCAGACCAAATTCGACTTCCCTCCCCAAAATTGACACCCAAATCACCAAGAACAAGGTTCAAGCACCATTTCTATGAATTCAAAAGCTTCAAAAACCTCACAAGATTCAAATCCTCCTTCCCCCATTTCGCTCAAACTCGACCCAGAAAGAGAAGGAAACAAGAAGGAAGAGCTTACCTAAGATTGTTCCAAACTCCCTGAGCATCTTCCACCATGTGTGGCCGTCGGTCGCCTTCGTTAGAGGCTATGCCACCGCTGCAATTCGAAGAAACGGAGAGAGGAGAGAGAGGAGAGTGAGAGAGAGAGAGGTTTCGGGTTTTTGGAGGGAGGCAGAGGAATGGAATGAATGGAAGAAATTAGAAGGAACACGTGGTGCATATATATTAAAAGGTAGGAGGTGATATTTTTATTGGGTGTTTTATTATCTTACCCTTTCCTTTTATAACTGAAGATATTTTCAAATAGAGGCAGATATTGTCTTTTGCATTTCCCTTTTTCTATTTTCTATTAAATGGTAATTTTATTTACCATTCCCTTTTACAAATAAACTTGAATTTATCTCAAAATAATTTCCCTAAATATGCTTTAATTTTTAGATTTATTTATAAGACTTTTTAAATATCAAATAATACCCCAAGATTCCAAATATTTTCTTATTTCTTATTTTCTAAAATTTGAGGTATTACTGCAATCAATACTCCAAACTATTTTTATGTTATTAGCACCCTAATGTATTTACAATGGTGCAATATACATACAACGTCCGTTAGCTTTGATACTCTCTCCCTCACGTCATTAAAAAAACTTTGCTTCCTTAATTTTGCTCTCACCTACGGTCAACCACCCGGGGGAAAACTCCTAGGTTGGGTTTCTCTCAGCGTCTTTTTTCTCATAATCCCTCGGAAGCTCTAAATCCTGCATGTCCAATAGATTTCACTGGTAAAAAATAGACACATCATTATGCAATCATTAAAACTTAAAAGCATATCTCGTCCCCCCATTTCATGTCCGTCTCAATAATCTATTTTGTCTGTCACCATTACCAAGAGGTACTTTGTTCTCCCTATCAAATAATTTAAACAACAAATATTCAATAATTAAATTAACAAAAAAAAAATTTTAATTATCCGATTTTGATATAAATAAATTATACTACCTCAGATCCTCAATATTTACACACACATGCTTAACTAATTAGTGCAGATTTATAATATTAGTTTAATTATTTGCCAAAAACATGTATTGGTTTTCTTATAATATTATCTTAAATCATTTGTATTTTTTGGCCAAACTGAGAACTACTTCATTAATACAGTGTCAATAGGCAAAATATTATAGACCTCAATGGAAAGAAACGACAAGACAGAGTAATAGTCACGGTACTACTTGACATCAAACAACTGACAATAAACAATACAATACAAATAAAGGACAACAAATGAAAAAACACACAATACACAGACTAGATAAGAGTCAACCAATATCCCTTGTCGAGGCATTCAAAGAAACAACCTGAGGAGATGATCTTGATTTTCTTGCTTCAGATGCTAGAATTTGTGAGAAAGGAGGTAAGGGTAAACTAACCCACCCAATTGGGCACACCCCCTTACGAGCATTTGCAGCGAGACAATCTGCTGCACTATTCCCCTTTCGAGGAGTAAACGATATAGAGAAACCAACTTGAGATGCAAAAACCATCAAGATATCTTCAACAATGTTTCGACAGAACCATTCCCCAATAAGTGACTGGTCTTTCAATAAGCATGAAACCAGAGTATGACAATCAGTTTCAAATATGACATTGGCGTTCCCCATATCTTGAGCAAGCATAAGAGCTCTTTTCAAAGCTAAAGCTTCTGTCATAAATGCAGAGATGGACTTAACTTTATCAACAAAAGCCCAAACAAGAGATCCATTACAATCCCGACAAATGATCCCAATTGCTGCTGTTCGTGTCTTTTGATCAAAGGATCCATCAACATTAATTTTTAAGTTCGGCTGACATTGTGCTTCCCATTTAATGGTATTAGCTTCAATTGGTGGCTCGTCAAATTGAATGGATAAATCACATGCAGCCTAGAATTCTAAAGCACCTTTCTTTGCACATTCAATGATTTCAATAGGACTAGGTTCAACACCATTGAAAACTTTTGCATTTCTTCCCTTCCAAATGAGCCAAAGTAGCCAACAGATGTGTGTTCTATCAAAATCAGAGAAAGAACCTTTTGAATCCAGAATATCATTCCACCAATCAACAAAGTTCACAAGTTGTCGGGTATCTGATTTAAAAGTAAGACTACACCCAAACCAGACACACCGAACCCATTGACAGTGAAAGAATAAGTGTTCAATAGATTCTATAGCAATATTACCCACTGGAATTCTTACCAGATTTGAATATTTTCGAAACAAGATCATTTGTAGCTATTGCATTTGGAAGGATTCGCCAGAGAAAATTCACAATTCTTGGGGCAGCTTTAATTTCCAGGTGCTTCTCCACATATCATTAGTCACATGTGAGGAAGAAGAGGCGGAAGAATTGAGCTCAGGAATTTTGTTTTTCCCAGATAGAGTATAGCCACTTTTAACTGTATATATACCATTTTCTGCAGGGGTCCATACTACTCTGTCTGCTCTTGGAACCGATGGCAGTGAAATATTTAAAATTTCAGAGATAACCTCATCCCGGACAATACCTCTTAAATTCATTAGATCCCATTGTTGGTGTTGTTTTGAGATAAGATTTGAAACTGTTTCATCGGATGAATTCATGTATGCCATATCACTATGAAGCTTATGAGAAGGAGTAGTTGGGATCCATTTATCTTTCCACATACGGGCTGTTCTTCCATCTCCTATTTGCCAACATAATTCATCCTTTATAAAGTTTCGACCCTCAATAATACTAGACCAACACCATGAGGCCTTATGACCTTTGGTAGCTTCTAAAAAATGCTTATGTGGGAAATATATACCTTTTATGATTTGTGCCCAAAGATCATCTGGTTTTTGAAGTAATCACCACGCAGTTTTAGCAAGCATAGCATCATTTAATCTGACAAAGTCCCTGAAACCCATACCGCCCTCACTCTTTGGCCTGGTTAGCTTAGGCCAAGAGATCCAGTGAATTTTGCTTCCATTAGTACTACCCTCCCACCAAATTAAATTTGGATACTAAGCTATTGAGTTCCTTGCATGACTTCAATGGAAATTTAAAACAAGTCATGGGGAAGATAGGAATAGCATTAATGACTGCCTTGATCATGACTTCTCTTCCTGCAAATGACAAATGCCGGCTGCTCCATCCATGGAATTTTCTTGCTTATTTTTTCTCTGACATAAGCTAACGCTTGATTTTTCGTTTTCCCCCACACACTAGGAATTCCCAGATAACTTCCAGGATCTTCACCTGCATTAATTCCCAGTTTATTGCACACTGCTTCTTTAACATTGCTTGGTGTGTTAGCAGAAAACACAATGGTGGATTTCGCCAAATTAAATGTATTTGTATTTAAATTATTCTTTCACGTAAACTATCTTAATATATTTAATCAATTAATAGATATAGTTTATTGGTGTAACACCTCAAATTTTAGATAAGAGATAATAAGAAAATATTTAAAATATTAAGGTATTATTTAATATTCAAAAAGTCTTATAAATAAAGTTAGGAGATTAAAGGATATCTCTATTAAAAAAAATATCTAAAAAATTTATTTTTAAGAGCAAAATTCATATAATCATATCAAAGTGTAAAAGTGTAAGGGATGGTAATTAAAATCTGTACAGAAGGGCAATATATTGTCATTTTACCTCCCAAATCACTTCACGCTTCTTCCTTCCACATTCCCGTAGCCATTCAACATCATTCATTCCCGTTTTTCTCTTCTTCCACGCGAAAGAGAGAGCGAGAGCGAAAGAGAGGGTCAGGTCGCCGGAGGCTATTGGCCACCATCATCCCCGGTGTAAAGGTCGGACGGCACGTGCAACCATGGATTTCGAATTAAGTGAGTCTCCTCTACTGATTTCAACTCTTTTCGTTTCACGGTGCGAGAATTTTGAGAGGAGGGTCCGATCGGGTTTTGAGTTTTTGGGTGTTTTGAATAAATTAAATCGAAGCTTAGGTATCATAAAATAGTTCTCCTAAAGAAATTAGAGCATACATGAAAGATTTTGGCTAGAATCCTAATTTGTTCCGTTTTGCTACTGTTCATCACCGAAAAATCTTCAGTTCCCACCTGCAGCTAATTAAACTAGTGATCTAGAGTATAAATGAGTATCTTAAAGCAATTTTATTTGTTTATAAGTTTGATTTGGAAGTAGATTGATGTTGCATGTGATTGGGATCTTCTTTTTGGAGACAATCGGAATATAGGGAGGTTGTTGTTTCAGTCTTATGTACATGGATTCTCTGAAATCATTGTTAGGAATTTGTTAAATAAGAAAGAAGAGGGTGTGTGGATGTTCTTGCATTTCTTGGTTGTAGTGTTAAGTAATTTTGTTAAGATAGGAAGTTTTTCAGATTTCAATCCTAGTCAAATAAACGGGAGAAGACTTGTGACCAAGAAGCTTTATCTTTTGGTGGTTGTGTGTGCGTAAGTGTGAGTTAGATATGAAAAAATCTTATGGTTATATTATTATATACATAGATGTGATATAAGTTTTGGTGCTGGTGATATATAGAAGGAAGAAGGTTGGAAGTCACATTTAAAACGATTTCATGAGGTGCTATTTGGTGTTTGTTAAAATTAAACCAGAACATTCAAGATGATGTGGGATTAAAAGTGGATTGTGAATACAGAAAATGAAACTGAGTTTATAAGTTAATCAAAAGTGTTGAGATTTGAAGATCTGGGGCTAATGAACTGATTTAATGTTCTGATTCATATCTCTAATTACTAAGTAATTGTTATAGAAACAAATGACTGGAGTGTTTGAATTTTTAAAATGGGACTAAAGTAACTGAATGCCAAAGAAATTTTATGTTACAAAAGCTAATTTGACATGTAAAGAAGAATGGATGTTGAATTTGAGTTTTTGATCAGGAAGTGAATGTTCATTGGTTCAAGAGAATCCGTAAGTTAAAAATTGGGCTAAATTAGAATTTAAGTGCTGCTTTGAGGTTCCTATATGCGGTAATCCCAAAAACTGTTAAAAGTATACTTTAGAAGTCAGAATCTTGAAGTTTCATTTAGAGTTTCTATTGTTCCAAGCTGATTTTAGAGAAATCTTAAGTGCTGAAACTGTGAAGAGCTGTGAAGGTACCTTAATAAAAGGTATTGTTTAGGGATGAAGGGAAATTAGGGATGAAATGTTGAATTAAGGATTTCAGTTTCAAGAACCCATTCCGGTTACTGTTTTGGAAGTTATAAAGATTTATTAAGAAACAAACTCCTCCATGAATGTAGAAGAATAGAAGTCAAGTGCCTAAATAAGATAGAGTTGTGTTGTAGATATTTGTGGGGACAAGTTAGCAAGAGTATAGAGAGGGTGGCATTTGTTTGAAGTAGATTTTACAAATGTTATCTTAAGGTTTATAATGAGTTAAAACTGATTTAGGTTTGATAATTGATACTTATTTAGAGTAATGAATTTTCCTAGCTATCTAAACTATACTTCAGGTTGCTTGAATTGTGGCAAAAGAGATATTATGAGAATTAGTGGACTAGAGAGTTAAAGGTTGGAAATAACTTTAAGATATTTTGATCTTTAAATGGTAGGGATGTAGTTAAATAAAGTAAAGATTTGTAAGTGATGATTATCCGGAGTGAGAGTGTTTCAACTAAGGTTAGGAGCTTGGAATAGAGGATTGGATATTTTGAAAGATGCTGTAAAAAGTTTAGGCTTTAAAGAGAATTATTTTAAGTGATCTTTTAATTTTAAAGGGTCAAGATACTTAAAGTAAAACATACTTATCACAAGGCATAAAGAATGGGGTAGTATCGAGTATACTAGAACCTGAGAGAGACGCAAAGTATAAATATAGAAGTGTATATATATTAAATTTTATTATAATATGATGTGTATATAGGATTTGATAATGGCATAAGTTCATCCGGACACTGGAAAAGGAAGGAGTTGGATTAGGTAGCAGTTTTATTTCATAACATTGACCTTGCATGAATAGTTTCATAATATCTGCTGCAGTTATATGGTAAGTTTTTATTCCTTACAGTTTTATTTATGGTGTACTCCAAGGCTTAGGTGCCTAGCTACCCCTTTGCCAGATAGTTTGGTTATAACCTAATAGTTATAATATGAAATTCTACAGGCATTAATGCCTCCACTATTTAACAAAGATATTGTTATTAGTTGTTGGCTGGCCTCCACTATTTAACTAAAATGGTGTTATTAGTAATTGGCAGACCTCCATTATTTAACAATAATGTTATTATTAATGGTTGGTAGATGCATACAACACACAGTTTACAAAGATAAAGGCTATCATTAGTTTTACATGTTATGGTAATGTATGAAATAAATTGCATTGAACTTTTGGTTTTCAGAGAAGCAAAGAGAAGACAGGCTTTCTGGGATAAGGTAGTATGTGAAGAAGCAGGATTGCCTGCTGTATGATGTACCACCACAGACAGACCTTTCTGTTAGTATTATCTGTAGATAATATAAAGAGATGTGTATATATATATATGTATGTATAGGTTAAACAAGCAAGGAGCTTGTATAGTAGTTATATATAATGATATGTATATGAGTATATATATCTATAGAAAGGGGTTTTCACTTCCTAAGCGTTATCAATAAGAGATAAGAACTTTAGAGAGGTTTGAATTATTTTGATTGTTTTATAAACAACTTTGCTTCATAAAAGGATTTAAATTGTACCAATATGTTAGAAAAGCCCATTTCAACATAAATGAAGTTGCATTGATTTTTGAAAAGAAAAGATTTTAAACTTTTCGTACTGCTGGGTTTCTGGCATTAGAAAAGTGGTTATAAATTAATTAAGATGCTATAGAATAGTAACATAAAGTTAGGTGTTACATGATGAATCACCTGAAAGGTTCAATCCTAGAAAAGATCAGTTTCATGGTGAGCTAACCATACTCGATCTCTCTGATAATGGCATTTTCATGGTTGATAATGGCATTTTCAGAGAGGGGTTTCCTGATTTTGCTAATTTTGGATTTCTAAAATCTCTTCGCCTTCGCTGAGTTATGTGAGTTCAATTTTTGTTTTCGTTTTTGTTTGGCAAATGAAATTGCTGCTGCTCTTCATTTTGTATTTTGGGTTTGAGATTTTGATTTGGTTCTGATTTTGTTCAGAAGCTTGTGTCCTAAACCATATCCAGATCAACTTCTGAATTTTTGAAGGCTAATGGAATAAGACTATCAAATTCGGATTGACGCCTTTAAGGTTGTTTTGTTTCTGGTCTTAATCCCCCTTACGAGCCTTTATTTCCTTCACCATTTCAAGGCATAAATTCTGTCAAAATCAATATCCTGCTCATTCCAGACAGAAGTTTGTTTTTTTAGTGCAGAACTAGATCCCTAATCAGAATCATATGGGTTCTTTGGCACCAACACCTCTAACTCCTCGTTTCTATTACCTTTTCTAGAATTTCAAGAACCATTGTTGCCTTCACTGCCATTGCTAACATCTGTGCACAAGGTTAGATAATTCTCTGATTTGTTTTTGGTGCTGTGGAAACATTTGTGACAATCTGCAGATAATTCCCCTTAACTGCACTTGGCGCTTTAGGAGAGCCAAATCCCACATGCTGTGCTGTCTATCTTTAGTTTTCATTTTGTTTGCATGGTGTCAAAGTTAACGAGGGAGCTTTTAAAGATAATGATATACTTCCAATTAAATTTGGATATAAAGGGATAAAAACAGAAAAATAAAAAAAAAGGACATCAAATCATTAAAGATTCTATTCAGATACCAAATTAGCAGTTTAACATGACTTTGCTTGGTGCCGGCTGTTTGTGGGACTTTGAAATCTCAGTTCCTGGAAGTTTTACATTGATGCAGCTCACTAATTCAGATTCTTTGCAATTTTGTTAAAAAATCAAAATATCCCCCCTCTCCACACACACACACACACACACAATTTGCAGCCTCCCATGACTTAAAAGGCGAATGGAATAAGATTCTATCAATCTGACAATGCAGTTATTTGGTGACCTTTGAATGTAGACTTTGAATCTTCTAAAACTATATTTCTTTGCAGGCAGTTTGCTAATTAAGTTGTATGCTTGTCATGAACTTGGGTTTTTTTTATTGTAGCTCCTTTTCTTAATCAAGTAATTTCTGTGAACCTCTGCCGTGGCTTTCAAGCTGTCTAAGAGAAAACTTGATGAGAACCTGCAAATACTTCATAATTTACTTTTTGGGAAGTAAGCAAAGGTGAAGCAGCTACCTAGGTTTTAATATTCCCTGGATTTCTTGTAGAGAAAAGTTCTTACTTTTCTTCTCTAATTGTCTGTGAACTCTAAACCTATGGCTGTTCATTGAATTAACAACATGGTTTCCTTGCAGGCTCAGACTTTAAAGAGGAATATTGGTTAGTTTTCTGGCTATGTGTGGGTTGAAAATGAGGTACATTTTTGTTTCTAATATGTACATATGCTTGATTTTTTAGCTCTTCTGGTGAATTGTAATGAGTTTTATGTTTAATACTCCCGCCGTCCCTTATTATAAGAGCCAAAGAGGTAAAATTACACAGATTAAGGAAATGGTTGAGAGAAATAAATATGTCTAAAATAATTTTGTTTTCTCAAGTTTGTCCTTATTTATGTAAGAGAGAGAAATGTAATAATAGTGTTATAAATGAATATGAGAGAGAATAATGATGGGTAACATGAGAAAAATCTCATTAAATACTTTGACAAATTGTGTCAGGCTTTTATAAAAAAAAAACAAAACTATTCAAATTTTTTGCTCTTATATATAGGGACAGAGGGAGTATATATTTTTCCTAAAAAATTTCAATGTCTCGGGTTGCTTCTAATTTGTACCTGTGATGATAACTTTTTATACCTGGTATAAACTCAGAGCGAATGTAAAGGAAAAGCTTGATAAGTGTGTGAAAGAAAAGTTGGTGGTTTTTTTTTTTTTTTTTTTTTTACCTTTTTCCTTTTCCGGCATACTAGGGTACATAGTTGTTAATTTTTCTTTAAGTGTATAGTAGTTAACATGTAGCATATAATAGTTAATTAATTTGAATGCTTATTTTAAATGTATTTGATATATGGATATATGGCTTTTTAGTGTACATATGCATTGGAAATGTATGTAATTTTTAAACTGATGCATACATGGGATAGTATTAAAATTTTTTTTTTTTTAAAAATAACCTATTGCAATCGTTATAGGTAATCTTTTTTTAAAAAAGAAAACACACTATCGCGGCGCTTTTTTAAAATAAGTGTCGCATTTGGTAGGATTAACGCTGCATTTTGTGTGATAAGCGCTGCATTTTGTGTGATAAGCGCCGCGATAAGCTTGCCTATTGCAGCGCTTTTACCTATATTAAGCACCGTGATTTTGCTAAAGACCTTAAGCCCAAATAAGCGCCGTGATAGGCTTTTGTGTAGTAGTGATTTTTCTAAAATGATTATATAAATGCTACTACTTACTATAATTTAATGCATTATTGGAAATTGAAATTAAAATGAAAAATTAAACAGAATAGGAAATTTTATTAAACAAAGAAAAAAAAACATTTTTTTTCAAGGATAATGTAAAATAGAGAAAGTTTCAATTTTTTAACGACCTCCTGGCCCATTTTCCTGCCTTTACTCAAAATGCAGTTGGCTTAACTATGTTGAGGGCAAAAAATGTTGGCTCAACTGTCATTGTAATTTAATCAGAGTCAAACTTAGTTAAAAAAGAGTAAAATACACTGAATTCCGTTATATCTTGCCTTAATTACACAGACCTTACCTTTATTTTAAAAACATATAGTTTAGTTCGATCCTTTAACATCATTAAAAATATCTGAAAAGATTCTAAAAATTTGATTTGCAACCTTAATTAATATTTAATTTACTGTTTTACCCTTCAGTCTAATGAATCCCTACATTTTAGGAGTATTATAGTTTCTTTGGATTCATAAATTTCATTCCTAATGTAAAACTAAGTAATTAAAACTTAATTACAAATTCAATTTTTTTCTTTTACTAAATGTTTCCCTAGTTAAATGTGTTGGCAATTTGTAAAAAAATTGTATTTTATATTGAGCAAAATATATCTATTTAATAATTATGAATTATTTACCAAAAAAATAAATTTAAATGAATTATATAGTCTAATAAAATTTTATAATTTTTACAGTACTATGAATTAAAAAATAACAAAAATACGTTTTAGAAATTTAAAATAAATATATTTAAAAATTTAAATTATGAAATTTTATTATTTAGATAGAAATTAATAAATTTCTTAGAAATTTTGAAATTATTTTTGTGTTCTATTGAAAAAAGTGTGTGCGAGAATTTGTTTTTCTTTTATAAAAAATATTTTTGACAAATGTAAATGTTAAAAGAATTATTATGTTAGAAAGAGGTATTTTGGTTCAAACTAAGTTTAAAAGTCAAATATAACAGTCAACTAACGGTTTGGGTTGATGGAAATAAATTCTCAAATATAGAAGGAAGGTTTGTGTAATATATATATATATATATATCTTAATTTAGAGGGAGGTTTATATATGTTTTCAAAATAGAGGAGTATTATCTATAATTAAGGTAAAATAGAGGGGAGGTGAGTATATTTTACTCTTAATAAAATTGTTGTCATGTGTTAATTCTGAAACAAGTGAACTTTAGGTTAAAATCCATGATTGAAACATATTAGAATGAAAATGTGATAATTGACCATTAAAAACTAATATTCATTATTATCCTAAACAAACTAGTAGATAGGTTTGTTTTTCATTCAAAATATAAAATCTTAATCTCCTTAATCTCCCTTATTATTTTTTGGGAAACTAACCCTATTGATCATTCAATTTCTTTAATGTTTAAATTTTGAATTCAATGGTAAATAATTACAAGGAGTGCCTACTAGGAAAATTAAAACAATTTGTACAAAATAAAGATAAATAACTTAATAAATAAACAAAAAACAATTAATTTTTTTCTGATAAAAGTCAAAATGCATTATAAGACGATTAGTTGTTACATCAAACATGAATTAACATAAAAGGATATGAACATAAATTATATAATATTCTACTTCCTAATAGGCTAATGGTTAATACTATTTTGAAGTTAAACTTCTTGAACAAAAAGGAGATATCTTGATAAATGATATTGGAAGAATTTGGTATGTATCCTTTTAGTGGTTAAAATTGGTTCCTTACACAGAAAACATGTAGATGATCATTGTTGGAGTTGATATAGTAAGGAAAGTTGATGACCCAATATAAAAAAGATCTAAAGCATATTAGACCGAATGGTGGATGTGCAGAATCATTCCTCCAGACAAAAGATTGTAGAGACTCTCCTTGATAGTATATCCATGGAGGGCAACGACACTTTCTCCTATATTTGTATTTTTGCAAGATAAGAGACCAACCATGCCAGGAAATAATTGATGAACCAGTTGAAACACTAGCCGGAGATGTTCTTTGACATAAATTAAGAGAAGGATCCTACCGGAATGCTAGTTCAGAAAATGATGTTGCATGGTTAATTTCCCTTATAATTGAAATATGATCAATATATTGACTCATATTAATGGCCTGATTTCTCTTCATCCAGAAGATAGAAATCAATTTCACAATTCCAATAAAGATTCTGAGTGACCTTCTTCGTGCATGCTAGTAAGAGATTGCTTGAGCCAATTCTTGAAGCTGTTGAAAGTTGAGAAAGAGAATTTAATAGATAAACAACCAAAACAAAAAACAATTAATTACTTTCATAGGATAATTAGTGTTAGAAATAAATAAATAAAATAAAATCACTTTGAATTTTAAAACACGCTATTAAAAAAATCTAGTACATTTCACGTGTTAGAATGTTTGCCGTGATTTCCGGGTGTGCATGATGACTATCCAGGTCAATGGTAAAAGAGGGTTCATGCATAAAATTTCCGAGGCCGATAATTTTGAAAATTTTATGTCAAAGTTTCATACCGATTGATATTGACGGTACTAAAGACCAAAAACATTTATGTATTTAGAGCTTTAATTCTTTTAGTTAAAAGTTCATTCTGAAATATAAATGTATGTAATCAAATTTCTGACCAATATAAAACATTGAGTAAGATTCAAATTTTTACTCATATAATTCACTAACCATCAACAGTCCAACACTTAATTACAGTATATAATCAAGTTGGTCAGTGCAAACTTCAAATTTTTTGCTTACCGCACTTTGATGGTTACAGGTGTCAGTCATGTGTTGCACGCTCATATTTTTCAATCTTTATGTACTTTTAGTTAACTTTAATATGATGGTAGAATACAACCACATGTCGTGATTATCTTTTGTCGTGTATTCATTTATGTGTGTGTGTGTGTGTGTGTGTGTCATTTACCTCGGGTGTTTTAGCCAAGCACATATTAGACGTTATTGACCTCTGGGTGTTATATAACAATGGACATGGAAATAGTCATTCAAAATTTGCAAAAAACATTTGTTAGATAAGCGAAACTGTTTTAATTTGGAATAAACTTTATAAATCATTACATTTTACAAAATATCATAAAGTTTAAGAAAAAAATATATCAAATTATTTTTTGGTTGTATAATTGCTTAATAATAAGAATGCTCAAATTATGCTTCGGTTAATTGATCAAAAAATTATTCTTGCGGAGTTTGGTAGTTTCACAGTTCATTAGTTTGAACTCCTGAGCCAGTCAATGGTTTTGTGTTGTAGGAGCCACAGAAACTTCATAGATAGTGATGGCTCAATCAATTATAACTCTTCATTCACATTAGAAAAATGTACCGACCATATAATAGTTATATTGCTAGCAGGCTTTTTTTATAAAACAAATTCGGCATTAAGATTATCTATGACTTAAAGATGCGACGCTCTCCGTTCTTATATTATTCATCTTAATTTTTTAATATACGATTTCAACATATAAGGTTGAAGAAAACCGTAAGTGGATATCTTTGTTTTAACTCCTTGTAATTTTTTATGACAATTTTTTCCATAAAATAATATAAATACAAGTTTTTTATCGGGAGAGGATTTTCTACTTTTCCTCCTCTCCTTTTCCCTCCTTTTCCCATTTGACACCATCGGATCAAAGATCTAATGGTCCAAATTTAATGTTTTTATAAAAATAAATATAATTATAATAATACTTAAAAATCTCATAAATAAATTTGATCTGTCAAAATTTTGGTATAAACTGTTCAGAACTGTAGACTATTATTATAAATTTAGATTTTATTTTTCATTTTTTTATTACATTTGTGAGCTGTTTAAAATTTTAATAGATCAAATTTATTTATGAAATTTTTAAGTATTATTATAATTATATTTATTTTTATAAAAAAAATTAAATTTCAACCATTGGATCAAAGATCCAATAGTATCAAATGGGAAAAGGAGTGGGAGGAAAAGAAGAGAATCGGACCCCTTATCACAAATCACAAGAGATTATCTTATGGAAAAGTTACTTGTCTACGCTTCTCGGAATACGGGAAGACTCGTCATAGCACTGCTTTTCCTATAGTCTGAAATTGGTCGGTTAGCATTGCTTGGAAGATGCATTGAATCAGAGAAGCAAGCTATTCTCAAGTTCAAAGCATCTTTTAATCATGATCCACTAAACAGTATTTCCTCATGGAATCCGAAATCCAATAGTTGCCAGTGGGATGGCATAGCTAGTCACAATGTTACTGGTCATGTTCTCAAACTTGAACTCAATACCTATTTCCTTGGATCTAATGGCGTTGATCTCATTGTTGGAGTTGCGACATTTGATCCATTTGGATTTGAGCAACTTCACGCGTGACTTCAAAATAAATTTGTAATTTATGAATTTTTTTCCAGCTCACAAACAAAATGACATACAATTTCATGCAGTGAATTTAGTTACCGCATCAAAGGAACAAGAATTTCGAGCAACGTACTGATAATGAGAGAACAGCAATGTGCTGTAATGTTGAAACAAAATATATTCTTATTTGGATCTTTTGATGCATCACTTGCATTTGCTGAAAATGCTATGGATGATTCTTAGCCTTAACAATGAATTAATTATATTTATAGATTAATTTAGTGTAGTATCTATCAGACAATGCTTCAGATAACCTTGTCTACGATAAGAGCATATATGTGATTATGAAAATATTACATTCATGGATTATAATTTTGGTAATTATATGAATAAATAACATAAAAAGTTGTATCATTCCTACGATAAAAAATTTATTTTTATTTTATGAGTGAGCAAGAACGCTCTTACCGTAACATTTTTTTTTTAAAAAAAGTAGTTTAATGTATGCAATAGGAAGGTGTAAATAGTACTAAAATTCCATAATAACTTTAAGAAGTGTGTATAATTTAATAAAAGATAAAAAATCTGACAGTAATATTTTTAAATATTCCATGTAGCTCCAGCGCTTTCTACAATATATTATCTATCCTTGTTACCAAAAAAATATATTATTTATCCAATCATAACAAAGCACATTCAAGTTTTTTGAGTAACTTGAACTTTTGAAATTTTTTCATTGCAAAATTTATAAAACCATGGTGCTGGGATATAAGCTTATGAATTTGGATCTGTATATGCATGCTTGCCATAGTTGACGGCCGGCCACAAGAGCGGCAACTTTCGTTATAGACTTAATGATGTTATGCCGTTCACTACGACAAACAAACATATAGATCCAAATAATGAACAGTCTCTTACATGAAGGGTAATTGAGTAGAAAATTCAAAGCTTGAGACAAAAATAAAAAATAGTAAAGAAGTTGGAATTCCATCCCACACGCTGAGACTAACTAATAATGTGGTATTTACCTTAGTCTACAATCAACTTTCATACAAACACATAGAATGTCCAGATTAACATTTCCTTTTAAATAGGCATGATAATAATAAGTCAATTGTTGAAGACTTTAAAACAATTTAATTACGACGTAAAAGGAATTTGACTTTGTTGTTTATGATACTTAAAAATAATATGAATACCTGGCACCACCCACATTTGCCGGTCATACTATCATCATCATACCCTCCTATTTGTCAAAACTCATCAAATCTATGCATCATCCATCAATATCTTTTTATTGTACGGCATATCGTTAGACTTAAATTCTGAAATTTTACCTTGTATAGTTCTCTCTCTTGTCTTTCATTATAAAACATTTTAAACTCAATTCACACCTGATAAAAAATTATAAACCTTAAACTGAATAGTGATTTTAACTAATTGTATTTACCTCAAATTATGGTCAACATCCTAAGTCAATCAATTTGTTAAAAAAAATTTAGGGTTAAGGATAAAAGATGTTTGTCAAAAGTTCATCCAGCATCAAATGCTTTTTTTGGGACCAAAAGTAACTCTACACTTCCAAATAGCCTCAAAAGTCATATTTATAGTTATCGTCTAAAAAAAGTGCATGGTACTGGACGAACTTTTGATAAAATCACATGTGTATTTTTTTACCCTGATTCAACGATAAATGTGACTTTTGAGCTTAATTTGGAAGTTCATAGTTACTTTTGATCTAAAAAAAAGCATTTAGTGCTAGACAAACTTTTGACAAAATCACATATGTATTTTTAACCATTAACCTAATAATTTACATATACAATATATGTTCGATTATAAATTCAGTCAATATTTATTAGAAAAATGACAAAAAAATACCTTCCAAATTTTAAAATCTCTTATAGGTGATTTGTAGTTGTTAATACCTATACTCAACTTGTTAATACATACTGAAATAGTTATTGGGATTTTGAAATTCAAAGGAATTTTTCTGTCATTTTTCCATATTTATTTTACCTTTATGTGTAGATAATACTTTCAACACACCCACACATATATGTACATATGTTATAAGTCGTTAACGTATAAGAGAGAGAAATAAATGTATTAACTTTATATTCATTCGTTATACATATATACATATTAAAAATTATTGGTATGTACAGTATGTTAAACTATAAAGTCAATCAACATTTACTTTTGCTTTTGTCTGTCTAGCTAGTGCTGTCTTTTAAGAAACTAATGATTTCTTTAACCAACAGGTTATTCATGAAAATATCAAACACTCCACATGACTTGACCAAGAGCTGCATGCTTGGCCACAAAATAATATAAATACAAGTTGTTCACATTCCAGAAAAGCCACACTCCCCTTATCACAAGAGATTATCTTATGGAAAAGTTACTTGTCTAAGCTTCTCTGAATATGGGAAGACGCGTCATAGCATTGATTTTCCTATTGTCCGAAATTGGTCAGTTAGCATTGTGTGGAAGATAACAACCTTTGGCATATGATGACAATACACTTTTAAATAGAGGTGGCAACGGAAAAAACTTCAATCTTTTCGTGTTTTCCCTGTTTTTGGACGAAAAACAAAGTATATACACATTCCAATAGCACCAACCCAAATTTTCATCAACAACAAATGAGAAACCAAGTTACATTGTAAGCACAACAAAAAATCACTAAATTTTGCATATAAATATATCTTTTATGCTCAAACATTCATCCCAAATCAGATTTCTATGGAAAGTTTTGACTTTTGTTTCAAAACATTCATCCGAAATCACATTCTTACTAAGCATGGGAAATTGAGTTTCTAGACATATCAATCAGATTTCTATGGAAAGTTTTAACATTTGTTTCAAAACATTCATCATAAATCACATTCTTAATAAGCATGGGAAATTAAGTTTCTAGACATACCACTAGTTTGGGACATAAATCTAAGTTGGATCTTTCCATAATTGAGTTTCGTGCCCTCATTGCTCTTCGTGAGTCTTCCCAGAGAAAGAATGACACCCTCAATTGCTTCTAATTTGCTCCTTTTCTTTTGTTAAATATAATGAGGGCAAAAGTGTCATTTAATTTTGGGATATAATACAAATGAGGTCCCTTGAGACCTTACTTTAATTTGGGCATTTTATAGAACCTCTCTCTTATTATGTGTTTTCTTCTATGGGACTGCAAATTAATTTTTCCTTTGTTTTAGTCAAGTGGAACTTTCTTCTCCCTATCAAATAATTTACAAAATTAACAAAATAACCCTGGTTCTTAATACACACACAGTTAACTAATTTAGGTGAATTAATAAAATTAAATAAATTATTTATAAAAATGTGTGTTAATTTTCCTATAATGCCCTCTTCAATAATTTTTATTTAAACTACTCATAACACAAACTCTTCAATCAAAATGGATAGTTTATGGGGAAAATGATACATATGGGAACATTGTGAATCGAAGTCTTACATTTATTACCAAACTCAACATTAAACTAACCCTTGTATTGATAGAGGATGTGATAGTAAAAATATTTGAGAGAATAAAGTGAAGGGAAACTGAAATAGTTTGTTTGGTTGTTTGAGAGAGTGAGTAATTAAAGATACCAAAATATGTTATTAAATTTTTTTACCACTTTATGTATATGTTTATCATTACAAAAAATCCTTAAAAAATAGAACAACAACAAACAAAATAATCTGTCTTTGCGTTTTTTAGAGGCAAGAGACTTTGTTGAATTAAAATATGACCATGAAAAAACTTTCCACCATGCATGCTTCAACAGATTTTCTCTAGATAATGAACGGTCTCTTTCATTTACCCCTGGAAAACTTGAAAGTTTGGATCAAAGTAGTCGATAGGATAAGCCAACTTTTAAAATTTGAAAGGTCAGCATATATTATTAGTTAAATAATGCACTATACTACAACAAAATCCACTTTTGGCGGTGACAAAAGCCCCTACTTAAAGCATAAAAGTTGCCGCTAAAGGTTTTCAGCGGCGATAATATGATTGTCGTTGAAAGTATTGGCGTCGACTTTTTAGGTTGTGGCTGAAAACCAACATTTAGCTGCGACAATTTGGGTTACTTTCAGCAGGGACTTAAATGTCGCTGCTGAAAGGTTACTTTTGTCGCCGTTGAAAGTTGAAAAAATATAATTAAAGCCACATCAACACACTATGGCCATATGGCTGATGACATGGCAACCCTTACCCATGTGTGTAATACCTAATTTTATACTACTATATTATGGCATTTTAATTAATTATATTTATAACCGCTTTTCAATATCAGAAGCCCAAAAGTACAAACAATTTAAAACTTTTTCTTTTCAAAAATCAATCCAATTTCATCATTGTTGAAATGGGCTTTTCTGAAAAATTAGTACAATTTAAATCTTTTAGTAAAGAAAAGTGGTTTATAAAATAATCATAACAATTCAACCCTCCCTAATGTACTTATCCTTTATTGATAGTGCTTGAGAAGTGAGAACCCCTTTTCTATAAAGATAATATTCTCTAAATATAAAACCCAATTGGTTTTTTTTTGAGAAATTAAGGAAGCTAAATGAGCCATTTAATTATAATGTATCTTGTGTATTATTAAATTATATGTTAGCTTATAAGTCAAATAACTAGTTTAGAGAAAAATTGAGACAAATCAATTTATAAGTAACTTATTTAGCTTTCTTAGAATTTTCCAAAAAAGTTGAGTAGGTCTTATATTTAGGAACGAGGGGATTAGTGAGTAAAACGCTACTGGCAAAAAAAGAGTGGTAAGTAAAACACTGGGGTTGCATTAATTTTTTGACCTGGATTTTTTATTATTGAGAATTTTGGATTTCAATTAGTTTGATCAAGTCTTTCTACTATCTAGAGATTGTTATCTTTTACTGCATTTATTTGATATGGATGGATCTAGATTTTTTTTCATTCATTTAATTAAAAAATTGTACGGGACATTGATTCATCTAGCTATGTAATTTATATGCATTTTTATCCATTAAATTTTTAGTATTTTCAATTTCTTATAATTTTAATTTTACTTCTTCTCTCTAAACTATAACAATATATGCATATTTTATATGTATATTATTTAATAAAAATCATGTCATTTTAAATAATTTTTATCTAAACTTTCTTTTCAAAATAATCATCCAAACATGTTTTTAAAAGTCAGATTGAAAAAAAAAATCACTTCTACCATCACATATTCAAACATAAATCACATTACACAATCCGACTTCTAAAAATATCAGATTAAAAATAAGTCACTTCTGCACCACCAATCCAATCACACCCTTAATCATGTGGCTGTTTATTAGTCTATAATCAACTTACATACATACGCCTATAACAAGGCACATTCATTTGCTTTTTCGTCATCATTATATGAATTTTACTTTCTTGACTTTTTTTCACTATCCTTGGAAGATTACTAACAAAGTATATTGCTGTGTATAATTTTATTTGTGTATGATTTCAAAATAAAGCTTGAAGAAAACCAAGAGTAAATTTTTGTGTTTTTTTTTAATGCAAGGGAATAGTTGTGTTTTAAAAGTATACAGCTCCTGAGATTATCTTTTATCATAGATATAAGAAGAAAAAAAAACCTTGACCGCCTATTTCTTAGCCACAGCATATTATAAATACCAGTAGTGCATATTCCCCACTTATCACAAGAGATTCATCAAATAGAAAATTCAGTTGTTAAGCTTCTCTCAAACTATGGGAAGAAACGTATTTGCATTCCTTTTCCTAATGTTGTTGGGAATCACCCAATTAGGTTTCTGTGGAAGTTGCATCGAATCAGAGAAGCAAGCTCTTATCAAGTTCAAAGCATCTATTCATGATAATCCACGCAGCAACCTTTCCTCTTGGAATCCCGAAACCAATTGTTGCAAGTAGGATGGCATAGCTTGTCACAATGTTACTGGTCATGTTCTCACACTTGATCTCAACCACTATGGCATAGATGCTAATGGTGTTGATCCATCTTTGTTGGAGTTGCAACATTTGATTTATTTGGATCTGAGTGGGAACAACTTCAATGGTACTTCAATTCCCCTCTTTCTTGGTTCTATGGAGCGATTGAGATATCTTTCCATTGTTGATGCTAATTTCACAGGAAAGATTCCCGCCAATTTTGGTGGAAACCTCACAAACTTACAGTTTCTTGATCTTAGTGGGAATTTTGATCTGCACACTAATGACATGAGTTGGGCCTCTAAACTTGAGTCTCTACAATATCTCAACCTCAGTGAGGTCCACCTTGGAGAAGCTCACAACTTGTTCCAGGTACCTCACATGCTTCCTTCTTTGTTAGAACTCCAATTAGAACTATGTGGACTTGGCAACTTGTCCACTCCTCTTCCCCCCATTAATTTCACAAATAATGTTAGACTTCAGCTGCTGAATCTTGGTTTCAATGAAATTGATGGTCGAATTCTTACTACTTTTCAAAACTGGACTTCTGTTAAATTCCTCGACCTCAGTTATAACAATCTTAGTTCATTGCCATTATGGCTCGGAGAGTTTAGGAATCTGATTTCTCTTGATATTTCGGGAAATGCACTTTCTGGACTCATCCCTGTTGCTTTGCAAAACTTGACTTCCATTCAAACCCTTGGCCTTTCTGGTAAAAATCTTAGTTCATTGCCATTGTGGTTTGGAGAGTTTAGGAATATGATTTCCCTTGATCTTTCGGAAAATGCACTTTGTGGACCCATTCCTATTGCTTTGCGGAACTTGACTTCCCTTCAAGACCTTCACCTTTCTATGAACAACTTTAGTTCAGTTCCATTTTGGTTGGGAGAGTTGAAGAGCCTTCGCAACCTTGATATCGCCAATAATCAGATCACAGCTACAATGGAAATTTCTATGTCACAAATTTTAAGAAACATGTGTCATTTGCAAGAATTATATATTGAATATAGCAATCTTCAAGGAGAAGCATTTGGTGACTCCAATTTTTCTGGATGCATCAAATATGACATAGAGGCACTGTTCTTGGAAAATAATAAACTCAACGGCCATATACCAACTTGGGTAGGGCATCTTGAAAAGCTTCAATACCTTTATCTATCAAATAATTTTTTTGATGGAAACATTCCTCAAAGTCTTGGTCAGCTAGCAAACCTTCAATTCCTTCATCTCTCGAATAATTCTTTCAGTGGCAGTATCCCTCACAAACTTTGTCACCTTGTAAATCTAACAAGCATTGATCTTTCCCATAACAATTTCTCTGGTGAGATTCCAAATTGTTGGGGAGATAAGGATCCATTTGGATTGACGGAAATAAACTTTTCATTCAACAAACATTCTGGTGCTTTCTCCATCTCAATCGGAAATCTTTCATCATTGCTTTGGCTGCATTTGAACAATAACCATCTTGAAGGGAAGCTTCCGTTAACTTTGAATAATTTGAAGCAATTGAGAATTTTAGATTTGGGAGAGAATAAATTTTTTGGAAGTATACCATCATCATGGACCAATAACACTTTTCCTACCTTGCAAATTCTTAGGTTGCGAGATAACTTGTTAGATGGTAACATTCCTTTAAATATGTGCCAACTCAAATCACTCAAGATTTTGGACCTTGCAAATAACAAATTAAGAGGCTCAATACCTCATTGTATTGGCAATCTTAAAGGAATGACTAAAGATAGTGCTACTGTATTGAACTCAACCATTCAGTCAACCTTCATGGAAGAAAATGAATGGCGCAATCAGGATATCATGGAAGTTATGAAAGGAAGAGAATTTGACATTATTGGGATCTTGCTATTTGAAGTCAACTTGGATTTGTCAGATAACAATTTGGTTGGGTCAATTCCTCTTGAGGTATTCTCACTCATCGGATTGAGAGGCTTGAACCTTTCACACAACCATTTGAAAGGAGAAATTTCAGAGATCATTGGGATTATGAAATCCCTTGAGTCCTTTGATCTCTCTCATAACCAAATTTCAGGCACAATTCCAAAGAGCATGTCCAAGCTAACTGCACTAAACCATTTGAACATGTCATACAATAACCTTTCAGGGCCAATTCCAACTGCAAATCAATTCTTGACTTTAAATGATCCATCCATCTATGCTGGCAACCCTTTTCTTTGTGGAATTCCACTATCAAATAAGTGCCAAGGTGTTGATATTCATCAAGTTCAGGAAATCAAAGAATGGGAAGATGAAAATGATTATGAAAAGGTGTGGTTTTATTTTGTCATAGCAGCTGGGTTTATCGTTGGCTTCTGGGGAGCTATTGGGACTTTGGTGTTGAAGAAGAGTTGGAGATATGCTTGTTTCCGACGAGTGGAAGATGTAGCAGATGAAATATATGTCTTCACTTCAATAAAGCTAGCAAAGTTGAAGAGGATGTTCGCAAACCATGTCCATGATTGATCTTTGTAGTTATGTGTGTCTTTATTATATCTATTGCTATTAGTATCATGTGTTGTTGCATTATGTGTGTGACGTGACAACAATATCAATAAAGAGTCGTTTACATATATTTATGTTTGCCTTCATGATTTCATAGAGAAGAATTGAAGTGACACGGAGGTCTATGCTATTGCGTGGCGTATAATGAATTGTTTTATACTTGTATAACAAAAACTTTGTGTGAACAGTCGGTTAATGATCCATTTGAATTATTTGGGCTTCAATGGGACTTCAGTTCACTTAAAATAGACTTTGGGTAGGTAATTCCGCGATGTTGATTGTGAACTCATGTTGCTATCAATCTTTACATGCACACGAACATTTTGCCAGAAGCATTGGTACTATGAATGGTAGCATAACATAGTTTTAAATAAAATGTGATGAACTTAGGAACTTGTATTTTTCGAGAAAATTTTTTCATCCGATAACAAAGCTAGATATATTAGGCGGCGAATTTAGGGCGTTAACTGTTAAATAATGTCAATGAAGTTGAAAATATTACTAGTAAAAATGAGCTGAAGTAGGAGCAGAAGATCCCTTTTTTGTAGACAAGTATCAGGAAAAAGAAACGAATTATATAAATATAAATTTTTTTGGAGCAAAAATATTAATTAGTAATTAAAGGTTATTTTCATTCGTATCTAACACTATCTATGTATATCTTATTATTTCTTATGCTGAATATATAATTACAGTATTTCATTATTAAAAATAAGAGATTGAAAATAACTTTTTATTTCGCCAGCCAAGTCAACTAATAAAAAATGTATGATTAAAAGTTACAATGGGTTAAGAAGTATATTTGTAATGAAAATTTTCACTCATAAGTAATAAGCAATGTTGCCCTCAATATTTTTAAGGGCTCCATGTCCTCCTAGAGTTGTTAACATAATATAATGTTGATTTGCCCTAAATTAGTTGATTTTTATTGGAAAACCCTAAAAAAACTTAATAAATTATTTATAAATTAATTTGCCTGAATTGCTTAGTTTGTTTAACTTAGCTAATATATAATATGATGATATACCACATATGTCATAATAAAGTACATTATTTAGCTTCTTTAATCTCAAAAAAAAAAAAAAGTTAACTAAACCTTAAGGAGCAAAACCTTATTTAACTTCTTTAATATCTTCAAACAAGTCAAATAGACCTTATATTAAAGAAGGAATGGAGTACAAATTTAATGATAAAAACCCTTCTAGTGAAAATATTAACTCAACTTATTTTCTTTCCCAAACAAAGATGTAGTGATTACTCGCAACTTAGCTGCATACAATAAAACAGTAGCAACAATGATCCTATCCCACCATTAGAGATAAATCACATCACACACAGTCGCAGGTTTAATTTCACAAGAATGTTTATATGATCAATTGTCCAAATTTAGCACTTCCAAACGAAAGTGGATTAGCATAGGTTATACTTCTAATAAATAAACAAATAAATACATGATAAAATTAAATGAACAAATAAAGGGACACACACTACTAAAAAAAACATTTTTCACGTCTCTTTTTTTGAACTTTTCACGTCTCTTTTTGTTGGGACGTGGATTGAGGAGACGTGGAAAGTCGGCACTTTCCACGTCTCATTTTTAATGTGAGACGTGGAAAAGTTGACACTTTCCACGTCTCATATTCATATATGAGACGTGGAAAGTGCCACTTTCCACGTCTCACATTTGAATGTGAGACGTGGAAAGTGACCAGTTCAACACTTTCCACGTCTCACATTAAAAAAGAGACGTGGAAAGTGCCCCTTTCCACGTCTCTTTTTTAATATGAGACGTGGAAGTGGCCAGTTGAACACTTTCCACTTTAAAAAAGAGACGTGGAAAGTGGCACTTTCCACGTCTCTTTTTTAAAGTGAGACGTGGAAAGTCTAAAAAAAAGATTTTCCATGTCTCTTATTCGAATAAGAGACGTGGAAAGCCTTTTTTAAAAAAAAAATTAAATTAAAATGAATGGCAATAGCTTCAGAAACCTCCAGCCTTCCAAATTGTACCACGCACAACAATAAATCCCAAACAGAACACTAATTCAACAATAGAAAAATATTTTACAACTGTAACATGCAAGTGATACTTCTAATTTTAATTCTAACACCATTATTCCTTCCTCATCAGCGAACATCAGTCAGATAAAACAACAAAGTTGATGCAGGGACCAAAGCATATCAAAGTACACACATCTTAAGTCTAAATGCAAAAAATATAAACAAAACTGATATTATGCAACAGAAGTAGACCGTAGACAAGCATCACACAAGACCGACATCTATGCACCAACACCACCCCATAATCTATAGACAAATTAACCAGATCTAAAATTTACTAAGCAGGAATCCATCATAAAGATTCAGAAAACAAATACTAATCCTACTGCTCGAAGGAGACAACGACAACAGAATTCAACAAATAAACGAAATTTACAAAAAGAAGAAGAAGAAGAAGAACTGACCAGGTAAATAAGCTTGCTGCAGTGACAATAAAAAGAGGGACTGGGAACCCCAGGGATGTTGGTAGCTTTAAACCACAAGGAGCATCTTAAAGACCTTCCTCACAAAAAATAAATACCTTGATTACCGAAAAGGAGGAAGAAAATGGATATGAACGGTGAGAGAGATATGAGGAGGAAGAAAATGGATATGAACGATGAGAGAGTTGTGTGAGAAGAGTTCATAAGTGTGTGTGCTTTTGGGTACTTTCAGAACTTAAAAAAAAACGTGGTGGCAAAACTGTAATTATTTTGGGTACTTTCAACGTCTCTTTTTAAATAAGAGACATTGATTCTCTTTTAAAAAAATGCGGGAAATACAAAATTACAAAAATAAAGACGGGATGCTTGCAGAAAATAAATGAGAATCCACGTCTCATATCTATTATGAGACGTGAAAAGTATATTTTTCACGTCTCTTAAAAGATATGAGACGTAGTTTATTTTTTTATTTTTTTTTAAAAGGGAATCCACGTCTCATATTGTTTAAGAGACGTGAAAAGTATATTTTTCACGTCTCATAATAGATATGAGACGTGGATTCCCTTTACAAAAAATAAAAAATAAACTACGTCTCATATCTTTTAAGAGACGTGAAAAATATACTTTTCACGTCTCATAATTTTGTATTTCCCGCATTTTTTTTAAAAGAGAATCAACGTCTCTTATTTAAAAAGAGACGTTGAAAATACCCAAAATTATTACAGTTTTGCCACCGCGTTTTTTACATCTCATATTTAAAAAAGAGACGTGAAATGGGGACGTGAATTCTATTTTTTGTAGTAGTGACAGGTCCTTCAAGCTAAGCCTAAATGAGCCAAATAAGATTCGTAAGATCCATCATCTATCTAGAAGCCCTTCTTTCAACTTAACACTCATTCAAGCTATTAAAACCTTCAGTCTCAAGTTTAGTATTAACAAAAAGGGGTAAATTCTTTCTCTTTTTTTTATAAATTAAAAATATGTTAGAATAGTATACGTTTGTTCGTTGAATCTCTAGGGAATTCCATATGACAGCAGCAAAAGTAGGGATTCATGTGTCAATACCTTCTGAAGGCAAGCTCACAGATTCGTAACTCATACCTAAACATATGACCAGAAACTAGCTTATATTAGAAATCGTCTGTGTTGTTTCCTTTTTTTTTTCCTTTTTTCATTTTTGGATATAAAAGAGCCGTGTAACACCAAATTTTTACTACTATATTATAGCATTTTAATTTGCTTATAACCACTTTTTAATTGCTAGAAGCCCGAAAATACAAAAAATTTAAATTTTTTTCTTTCAAAATACTAAATCAAATTTCCTTTCTTTGAAATGGGCTTTTCTCACAAATTGGAATAACCTTAAACTTTTTATAGAGTAGAGTGGTTATTAAAACAATTAAAATAATTCGAATGATAACGCTTGGGGAGTTAAAAACCCTTACCCTATGTTTATATATTATTTAGATTATTGTTATTTATCTGTCTACAAAATAACTTCATAACAAAATAAAAAGAAAGATAAACCATAAAAGAAAATTGAATTTGAAACCTTACAATTCTAGCATCTTACAAGTTCTTCTTCTTCCAATGTGTACTCATGCATAACCCAATCAGTTCGTTCACCGTGTGGTGCTCTACCTCTATAAAAAACGAGTGTCTTTTTAACCCCAACAGCCCGAGAATTGTACGTAATATTACAATTTTTCCCTGTTGCTTTCCAGTATCCATATCTTGTTTCTTGATTAGTCCTACCACTATTAGGATACTTTCTGTCTCTAGGGCTGAAAAAGAACCATTTCCTATCTCCAGTTTTCAGCACTGACTGCCCTTCAAAACGTTCAAATTGTAAGCAGATAAGAAATCAAGAAGGTAGACAAACAAAATAAGCTAACAAATCTCAGTAAAGGGTAAAGAAAATCTTTCAAGTTAAAAGTTAACATTTAACCTCACAATTAACAAAACAAAGAAGAAGAAGAAGAAAAGCTACTGTTGGACATAAATAAATACAGAATGGCTAGTAAGATAGGCATATCTCTAAAAGTCTCAAGCACCATGTTATGGAAATATAATAAGATTAGGACTTAGTTATAAGTTGGTTAGTCCTAGTGCCACGTCAACAAATTAGTTAGGGAATTAGGACCTATATAATCTGATTTTCTCCCTAATGCTTGTACGACTAGACTCATTTTTGAAATAACAGATTCATTTTGCCCTGATTCTCTTTAATATTATGTTTGCCTCTCATTCTCTCTTCTCTTTTCTTTATTTCCCTTGTCTTTCTTGTTTCTTGATCTCTGTACATATCACACCAGAATATCCTCAACAACTTTAGCGAATGAAGACTTCTACAAATGGTTATCTTGCATACAATATCAATCCTAAAGAAAACAATGATTGCTAATCTCAAAGCACAAATCAGAATCCATTAATAACCTTGCATCCAATCAGGTATCTACCACGAGAGGTTTGGGGTAAATTAAAAAAGGTTTCTTGGTACATGATCCGAACACATAATTGCCAAGAGGACTGTAACACACCCAAACAATGCCTAGCTCATCAAATTACGCAAAAAAATTCAATACAATATCAAAGGAATAGAAGCCCACCCAAACGCCTACCAATCAAAAGCAATCCACAAAATCACACGACAAATAAATACTACACTTAGGCTGAATAGCTTCCTATTCTAACCAATTGGAATCACAAGAGCATGTTTCACAATTACATACATGGACAAAGAAAATTTAAGTTCATAAGCAATTCAATATCAACACGATAAAAAAATATAAAAACCCTAACCATAACAACCCCCAAAATCCCTCCACTAAGAAAGTCAACGCCAAGTAAAAACAAAGACGAATCAAAGAATAGAGCAAATAAATATTAGGCAATTACTCAAGATCCCACTTTTAGACATCAGTTTTAGGAATCACATCAAGTGTCAACCTCCTCCTACATATCTTCCTCTTCAGATAGTACATAACCAATTCCTCATCAGTGGGATGGAATCAAAACCTAGGCATGGAAGCCATCATATTGCTGAAAGACTCTGGGGATGAATCCTCTGCCACCATCATTTTCGATTCAACACCAGTAATACCCAAAACAAAAAAACGAAATTGAAGATTCCCCCAACAACAAAAACCACTCCTTTGATCCAAAATTTGAACCAAGAAGCAGCGAATCGAAACCTACATGATCCGATAGAGAAACCAGAGAAAGAGTGAGAAAAAAGTGGAAATGAATTTTGTGGGATGATATAATAGAATTTAGAGGGGATAAAGGATTTTGGGAGTAGGGGTGATAGTGTTGTGGTCAAAGAAAGAACTAGGGAATTTTGCTTGGTCTACAACTTACGAGTGGTAATGAAGTTTCGTGGAAGTGCCAGCGAGTAAGGATTTAGTGGTTTAGGAAGTGGATAGTCTTGTGAAGACATTAAGTGTTGGAGCTGCTAGATGAGAGTGTGTTAGAGTGGATGCCATAACACTAATAGTCAAGGAAGGTTTCTTCTATGCATTAGAAGGGAATCAACCAATGGAAGACAACTTCCATGAGTTCAGGTGAAGCTTGCATCTCCATTCAAATCAAAGAGACTAAGATCATTATTTGGAAGTTGAGTTAGACCACTAACATTGTTCGTTTTGCCAATGAATGTACCTAAGGTTGATGAAGCGAAGGGAACATTAGCATGTTCTGCTCGACTCATGATCTGCCTTTCATGATGCATCCAGAGTTTACTTTAATCTGCATTGTCTCCAAGGGGCAGAGACTGATAATGCTGATTCACAACATTACTGTCAAAACATTTTCCTAATCAATATGCCCCATGTCACGAAGAAGCATCTCTAAATCATGGTACAAGTCAAATGCACTTGATCCGTCTTCAAACTCCAGTTCTCCAAAGGATTTTCTATTATGGGCAATTCTGGTTTGGGATCAATGAGATCATTCATTTCCAAGAAGTCATCCTCATGAACGAGAGGCTCCTATATTTGAGAACTGGGACCAAAGTTGGCTTCAAGTGGTTCAGAAACATGCAAGTAAGGGGTAACTTATTGGGTAAGGTCAAAGTAGTGACCGCCTGAATGAAACATTTTGATTGGCTCAGCAAATGCCACCTCCTTGGAAATTTGATCCACCACCACACTTGGTGTTTCTTCAGCAGCAACCTATAATAGATGACTATAGAATACAATTAATGAAAACCATGCCAAAAAATATCATGTAGCAACGTACAAAAACTATATTAAAATAACCACTAGTTACAAAAATTAACAAGTGGCAGTCAAGTAACCATAAACTGTTGAGAGAAATAACAAGTGGCAGTCAAGTAAACATATTTTTACAGCTTTATTGAGCAGGACAAATATATAACCATTGAAACCCCATGATTATTGCAAAATCTAGATCTCAAATGAGTGTTAGCCTACAAAAGTGATGCCAAAACATCTATAACCCCCTAACTACCAAAGGCCTTATCTTACTTCTCTCTTTTCAACAAACCCCAACCACAAAAAGAGAGAAAGAAGCCATAACTGGAGTAAAACAATACAGAGATATTCATCATTCAATTTACAGCGTTTATGTTAGTAAAGGAGGAAAGACGATCCAAAAGCAAAGTCCATGAGTGAGTGAGCTGAAGCAAATAGAAGAGAGAGAGACAGACTGAAATTATCAAGGTTTAGACTAATGCCTCACACAGTGTTTGAATGGAGAGGAGAGAAAGTTTTGGTTTCTGTATGGGCTTTATGATGGGGAACTGGAGGAGAAAAAAAGGAAGATTTTTCAAAGAAAGGAGACTACCTGGCCTTTTAAATGCCAAAAGTCGCTGTTGTCCTTTATTTTTCTCTTACACAAAGCTAGTGAGCTAATGCTACAAAATTTTTCTGCCACCTATTCCTCTCTATTTCTGTCAATAAAGAAGGATAGGTATAATAGTCCTGATAATTTACATATTTAAACAAAAGGTTTAGTAAATAACACGTTTTGCATTATCAGAATGACTTCATAAGGAAATAAAAAGAAAGATAAAGCATAAAAGACACTAGAAAATGATACCTTACAATTCTGGAATTTTGATAGTGCATAACAACAATAGGAGATAACATTTGAGATCTGTGAGTAGTTTGGTCATTGGTACTTTTTGTAGTGATAATAGGAAATTGGATGGACTGATATAAACCATGTGGCAGTTGTTGATTGGAACACTAGATGGACTGATATTAGAAATTGGAGCTAAGTTTTGTCGGTATCAATATAATTAGAAATAATTAGAGCAGTCTCAATTTTTTTTAAAATTTAATCAGTTGTAAAACTTTTTAATAAAGGAAAAATAAAAGAAAACTATAGCTTTTAAATTTCAAAATCCCATATGGAAGATTTTAAATAATTGAGTAACAGTATGAGCTAGTTGAGTATAGATATTAGCAACTACAAATCACCTATATGGGATTTTTAATTCAAAAGGTATTGTTCTCTCATTTCCCTTTCAATAAACACTCTCACCTTTCTGCAAAATAATTTTTCTTTTTGAAAGTTATTCTTTTTCACAAAATAACTAAAATGATGTGTCCTAAATATATGATCTAATTAGGACTTTCTTTTTGTGTCAACTCAAATCACTCCATATTTTAGACCTTGCAAATAACAATTTAAATCGCTCAACACCCCCATTGCATTGGCAATCTTCCTGGGATGACCAAAGATAGTGATTACATATGGAAATCAACCAATCAATATTAAGTAGATGCCAACTAAGTAGATGCCTCATTTCTAAATGGGCAAATGTCGTGGCAGGAGTAGGATCGGTCAAATCGTCTGCGAGTACATAAACTGCTTGAATAGAAGTTATGGACCCTTCCTTGGTAGAAGTAATTCTTTCTTGTAAAGAACCCATTTCGGTACTAAGGGTAGGTTGATAACCCACAGCAGAAGGCATTCGACCCAATAAGGCCACTACTATAGAAATGGGCTATTGCAGCGCAACAATCCCGGCGCTTTATAAATGCAAGTGCTAGGATAGGATATCCTGGTGCTTTTTTAACAATTTAAAGCGCCAGGATAGGTATTCCAATTTTTTAAATATAATTTTTTTAATCAGTGAGCCTATCCTAGCGCTTGATATTAGTAAGCGCTGGGACATGCTTCCAGATTTTTTTATATAATTGACACCTATCTCGGCACTTATTTTATATTGAGCACTGGGATAGGTCTAAATATTATTATTTTAAATCAGGGTGCCTATCCCGGGGCTTAGTATCTAATAAGCGCCGTGATAGGTCTTTTATTTTTTTTAAATATTTGGAACCTATCCCGGCGCTTTTTTTAAATTGAGCGCCGGGATAGGTGTAAATATTATTATTTTAGAATAGGGGTGCCTATCCCGGCACTTAGTATCTACTAAGCACTAGGATAGGTGTTTTATTTTTATAATATATTTGACACCTGTCCCGGCGCTTAGTATATACTCAGCATCGAGATAGGTCTTTTATTTTTTAAATTTATTTCAGGTTTTTTTTTACTTTTGAGCCTATCTCGGTGCTTGTTATGTAGAAAGCGCCGGGATAGGCTTTCCCTCCCAATTTTTTTTACCCATTTCCCTCCCCCCTTCTATTTCATCTTTGTTCCCTCCCAAACCCTCATTCCTTCTCCGCCGAAACTTCCCTCCCTCTACTCATCCCTATTTCACTCTCACACTACAACTTCGGCCTTCACCCCCCCTTCTCCGATTTCTTCCTCTCCTACATTATATTCCTTCCGACCAACAGCGAGGAGAAGACAGCATTTTTCATCTCTCTAATGAAAATGAAGCTGCACCGTTTTTGACCAAGGATTTTGATTGGGTTCTGGTGTTAAGGAGTTGTAATACAATTAAATTGAAGCTTAAGGTTAGATTTTACATTTACCTAAAATTCGAGCTGATATGATGTTCTTAGTCGGATTCGAACTCTTATGCTTGGGTGAAATAGTTTTACTTGCACTTCAATCCATTATGCTCTATTTTTCTACTGATAGAATTCTTTGATTTGGAGTTTTGATCTTCTAGTAGTTGAGCTTTGCATGTATTGGTGAAAAATAATATACAAAAGTATTACCAAATAACTCAAAATTTAAAAGAGTCCATGGTCATATAAAGATTTAATTTCTAAGCTTTGTGTGATGGTTTTGAATCTGGGAAATTTATCTAGGCTTGCTGTCAAGAGGATTAATAATGTTTAATTTTGAGAAATTTCAGATCAAATGAGGGAGTATGGATTCTGGTTCTACGATAAAAGAGAGAACAATTAATCGATCAAAAGGCATTAAAGACATATAAAGAGATGATTTTTTGAGGTGTTTGTGCAGTTATTCTTTCATTTAGGGATATATATATATATATTTGATGTTTGATCTTTAAAAGGATGATTTAATGTTACCTAAACTTTTTAGAGGTTTCAAAGAGTAGAAATGAGGCTTTGTGGAAATTTTATATTTTTTCCCTTCTTTTCCCCCTGTTCAGCTAGCCGATTTGTTGCTCTGTTTTGGTCCAAATATGGTTTTGTTTGGTAGTGAATTTGTAGTGGAATTTTTCTGTTCTTGCTAGTGCTGGTTGACTGCTTCAGTGACAGGGAAAAGAGAATTTGTGATGTTTAATTTAGTAGGAATAATGTTTAATTGAGTATGTGAATTTGTAGTAATTTTCTCTGCTCTGATACGGCTCTTTGTGCTGTCTGGTCCCTGAGGAACATGTAATTGAGTGCAGATATGTGGTAGCATGTTTAATTTATGCATGGAATGTGAAATTATTTTTCTCCCTTTGCTTGTTCTGTTTCAGTCAATCATGAGGAATTAATAATGGTGTAAGAATTGGACTGGAATCATCACTTTTGGAAGTGGGATTGTATGCAATTCATTCGATTTTGCTTTGAATCATTTTGAGCCATTGAACTTTACTTTGCTGAAGAACTAGTCTTTTGAATTTGAACTGCATGTTGGCTTTGTCAGTTTGAAATTTGGAATAGTTAACACCCATTATATCATTTCAGACCTAATTTGTATATTATGTGTGCATTTTTAAATTTTTGCTAAATATTTTGAGCTTAGATCTAAATTATTGTTTTACATAATATTTTTTATACGAGCCTAGAATTGCCTAATAGTTTGTTGGCAGAAACAGGGGACCAAAAGTGAGATATTTTTGTGCAATTTGAGAGCTTTTATTAATTGACTTCGCCCCGTAGAAGGTATACTTTTAAATTTCCTTCCTTCATTGAATTATGAATAATATTATTGTTGTTTCATTAAACTCTTATGACTAAGTTTGATGTGGTAGTAATTGTGCAATATTATGTTTTTGTGCCCATTAATGCTATATGTATATATTCTCTGTGAATTCTGTTGTTGAAGACTGGAAAATTACTGAGTTAATGATTGGTGTTTTGTAGGCTATCCATTTCTAAGTTAAAAAGATAGGGCCTTGAGCCAGGGAATGTTCATTTTGTAGCCGTTATGCTGCTGAATGTTTGTTAAAAAAATAAGGTAACATCATAAGGTGGCTACCTAATGAGTAAGTTTATTAAATCGATCTTACCGCCACTTTCCTTTAGTAGGTTACCATGTTGGATCAGAAATGGATGTCTTGTGATTGACGTTCAAAGGAATATATAGATGGAGCAAAAGAGTTCATTGAAATTGCTGCTGAGCATACAGATAATGCTAACAAAATTGTATGCCCTTGTATGTCGTGTTTGTATGGAAAGCGTCTTCATCCTCTTGACTTGTTGGGCCATTTAATTTGTCATGGAATCGATCCGTCTTATACACGTTGGACAAAGCATGGTGAGACGTATGAGTATTCTGGCAGAGACCGGGTACCTGATGTTAGTAGCGCTTCAAATGTGGTTGACACTGACATGTGTGATGAGAGCGATGATGTTGAAGAAATGTTGAATGTGGTGGTTGAGGAGGATCCTGAAATATTTCAGACACTGAAGAGCGATGCAGAGATGCCTTTGTATGTGGGATGCAGCAAATACACCAGATTACGTGCGGTGCTTAAATTGTATAACCTGAAGGTGCGATACGGTTGGAGTGATGCAAGTTTTACTGCTCTACTCTCTGCTCTGCGAGATATACTCCTAGAAGGGAACGTACTCCCTTTGAAAACATACGAGGCAAAGCAAATTCTCCAGTTGACCGGTATGAAATATGAGAAAATACATGCATGTTTCAGCAACTGTATTTTATTCCAGAACCAGTATGCATCGTTGGAGAAGTGTCCTAAATGCAACACATATCGGTATGGAAAGAAAGGTAAGAGTCCTTCTAAAGTCTTGTGGTACTTTCCGATCATTCGAAGATTCAAGCGCATGTTCAACAATGCGGATGTTACAAAACTTTTGACATGGCAATCTGATGAGAGGATTAAAGACATCAACCTTAGGCAACCCGCAGATGCCCCCCAATGGAAAAAAATTAATTACGAGTACCCTGAGTTCGGTGAAGAACAAAGAAACCTACGGCTTGCATTGGTAACCGATGGAATCAATCCGCATGGAGTTCAGAGTAGTTATCACAGTAAATGGCTGGTGATTCTGATGATATACAACCTCCCCCCAAATTTGATCATAAAACGCAAATTTATGATGCTTTCCATGCCTATTTCTGGGCCTAGACAGCCCGGTAATGATATAGACGTTTACTTGGATCCTTTGATTGAAGACCTAAAGCATATGTGGGATTCGGGTGAGACGGTTTTTGATGGCTGTAAGGAAGAAAGTTTTAAATTGAGAGCCATGTTGTTTGGCACAATAAATGATTTCCCAGCATATGGTAATTTGTCCGGATACAGCATCAAAGGATATGGTGCGTGCCCTATATGTGAAGATGATACCCATTCGATGCGACTGGATCATTACAGGAAAAAGTTTACATGGGACATCGAAGGTTCTTGCTATTAAAGCATCATTGGCGGAGGTGGAAGAAGGCACTTAACTTGAGCTCAGAAGAAGGTAGGCCACCAAGGATATTGACTGGGGATGACGTTATAGAAAAGGTGAACGCGATGGAGAATGATTTTAGCAAGCCTTTTAATAAAAATGCATTGACAAGTGGCTGGAAGAAGAGGTCCATATTCTTCGAACTCCCGTATTGGAAGTCCTTATACATAAGGAACTTTCTTGATGTGATGCATACTGAAAAAACCATCTGTGATAACCTAATTGGCACGTTACTAAATATGCAAGGAAAAAGTAAGGATGGTGTCAATTCAAGGTTAGATATGCTCAAGCTAGGAATAAGACAAGAGTTGGCACCTGTCGAGAAGGGATACTACACTTATTTACCTCAGCTGCTTACACCCTTTTAAGGAAAGAGAAAAGATCATTCTGTGAGTTTCTGATTGGAATCAAAGTTCCAAAGGGCTACTCCTCAAAAGTGAAGAACCTTGTATCTATGAAAGAGTTGATGTTGAAGAACCTGAAATCTCATGATTGCCACGTCCTGATGCAACATTTCTTATCAGTTGGCATACACAGCATTTTACCCAAGAAACTGCGGAGCACAATCACCAGGCTTTGTATGTTCTTCAAGCTCATTTGTAGTAAAGTGGTTGATACAACAAAGTTGCAGGATTTGCAGAGGCAGATCGTTTGTACCCTGTGCGAACTTGAAATGTATTTCCCCCCTTCATTCTTTGACATCATGGTTCACCTTACTGTACACTTGGTCAAAGATGTTCAACTGTGCGGCCCAGTCTATTTGAGATGGATGTACCCAATTGAGCGGTTCATGAAAGTTTTAAAAGGGTATGTTAAAAATAGATATAAACCAGAGGGGTGTATTGCTGAACGATACATCATTGAAGAAGCGAGTGGTTTGTGTGCCGACTACTTATCAAATGTTGAACCTATTATTACACATTTCAAATGCTGAAAGGAAGTTGGCGCATTTGTACATTCTTCACAACACTCCTGAGGTTGAACCATTCGTTGAAGAACACAAAAAACTCCTTCGTGAAATACACGGTGATACGAATGAGAGTTTGATCATAAAGGAGCACAACAAACATTTCATTAGATGGTTCAATGTACGCATTTGTTAGCAGGTTGAGCTTAATGCTAGATCGGTTTGTGAAAGATTATTCTGGCTGTCGAAAGGACCGAGTTTGCACTCATTTTCTTAAACCGGATATGCAATCAATGGTTACACATTCTATACAAAAGGCCAGGAAGAAAAAAGCACCATGCAAAATAGTGGAGTCACACTTATTGCTGAGGGGTGGCATATATCCAGTGCGAGAGATACAAATCCCATATATCTGCAGATGTTGTACTTTAGTGTGATTGATTGTATTTGGGAGTTAGATTACACCATGTTCAGAGTTCCTGTGTTCCGGTGTCAGTGGGTTAACAACCACAGTGGACAACGTTTAGATGAATTTGGGTTTATATCGGTCGACCTTTCTAAAGTTGGATATAAGGATGATCCTTGCATTCTACCGTCTCAAGCAGCACAAGTGTTTTACGTTGCAGATCCTTCTAAGAAGAATTGTCAGTTGTCATGCAGTCGAACAAAAATTATGTCGAGCAAGTTGATGATGAAAGTAGTGATGATGATATGAATGTGATAGAAGATGTTCCTTCCTTTGAGATATTACTGTCAGAAGACTTTGATGCAGACGGGTATGATGACGAAGATGAGCCTGCTTATGTATGGCGTGATCATGAAGAAGGAATTTGGGTAAACACAACCCAAAATCCAACAAGAAAGAGGAAGCAAACAATTGTAGACAATATAACAAAGAGGAAAAAGAGACAAAAGCTCTCATATTGATTTAAGTTTGTATGTATTTATGTTTTGCACTATGAATTATTTCATTTAATTCGCATACACTTTGCATGACTATATGTATATGCACTAAAATCATGTCTTGTTTAATTTTTTTATAGGATAATGGATCCCCCCTAAACGAGGAGGAAGAAGCACAACCTAGTGACCAGGTAGATATCGGTCAAGGTAGAGCAAGACATGAGGCAGATGTTCGTCGTGGCAAGACCCTTATGTGCAAACTCCTCACACGCAAAGCTCAGGATGAAAAGAAAAAACTTAAATGGAACGACAATAACCAAGCGATTGGAGAGTTGGTGAAGCTCCTCTCAGGTTACATTAGGTGCGCTGTTTAGGACAAAGTGCCTATTACTATATAGATTGGAGAAAAGCAAGCGACAAACATGAGTTGGTTTGGTTAGAGATTCAAGTAAGCTTCATTTTTACAATTAAGGGCATATGTGTCATCATAACATTGTAACTAACAAATTTAATATGATTTCTGTTGTTACAGACCGTCTTTCATATCGACGATACTCACAGGAAGTATGTGCTAAAGAAAGTTTTGAGAATGCATAGGAATTTCTGTTCCACCTTGACCACGTATTACTTGAGAGATGAAGATGGGGAGATCGTTCCAATGCCACCATCTTCATATGCTGGGTCAATTACTCAAGAACATTGGGATGAATTTGTGCGACAACGTTTGACTGAAGAGTTCCAGGAAATAAGTAAAAAAAATAGACAATCGGCTAAGAGCTGTGAGTGTCCGTATATGGGCGGACGAAAGACATTTCCAAAATTGGAGGAAGATATGGTATGTTAGTAACACTTTTGGTTCCAAAATTATGAATAAATGTTTACGTGAATAATTTATACTTTCACCTGGTTTACCTTGACAGATTCAGGAATAGGGCCTAGAAGATAAGCCACCACGGCATGACTTCTGGGTCAAAGGTCACTCGAAGAAGGACGGTACCGTCATCCATGAAGAGGTTATAAGAGTCCATGAACGATGTGTAAGTCATTATCTTGGAATTTCTAATATTTTTCTAACCCAGGATTTTGCTAAGTTAATAACTAATAATCCTTCCTCCTTGTTATAGGTTATGTTAACGCAAGAATGCCCTGACTAGGTCAACAAATTTGGCAGTGACAATTTCCTCAGCAGAGCACTCGATCGCCCTGAGTATTCAGGCCGTGTTCGGGGGGCGGGTGTAGGCGTCACGCCCTCATCTTACTTTGACCGCAAAAAGAGGGCATCAAAAGGCGATGTTAGAGCATTGAAAGATGAAGTTCTTACTATGAGGGAGGAAATGCTTGAGATGCAACGACGCAACGAGGAAATGGAATGATGGAATGAGGAAATTCAAAGGCGGCACGAGGAAATGGAACGACGAAATGAAGAAATGCAACAACGGTACGAGAAGATGTTCAAATTCTTCCAGAGAAGTAATGTTACATCACAAAAGTCCAACTTCGTGCAACAAAGTCACGTTCCTTCTGTCTAGAGTCCAAGCATCAGGGATAGCTGTACGATGCCCAGGGCCGACATTCCTCAGGTAGTTCATACATTTTCTACTTACAAACTAACAGTGATTCTATTATATTATCGATTGTGACCTAATGTTGACAACTCTTTCGTAGGGCGAGTCAAAGTGCAGGCTATATACGGATCACTCTTTTAGTGAAGTAGTTGCGATCGGCAAGGTCTACAACAATTTGAACATGATCCTGCACAACTCGCCGTTGCTTGAAAATGCACTGAGGGTATTGATTGAATACTCTTACAATGATTGGGCACCATTACCATTCCCTACTCCTGATGAGATGACTAGGGTAGGAGAGGTTGTCGGTGCATACGTTGCTTGGCCCATTAGTTTGATTGTGCCAACACCACAGGTAATTTCTTACTAATAACATTTACATTAGCATTCATTGTTTTGGAATAATGCTCTTTTATTTACATGTTTTTACAGGGTACACAATTTATGGGAAAGAAAGCACAAGTGGCTAATGTCAAAGGTACTGGTGGTTCAGCTGCTCAAATTAAGAAAAAGAGTTCACATTCTGATTTATTGTCACAGGTGATTATTTGCTAATTAATTTAAACTAGCACTCTTCGTAATTATTGGAAGGAATTTTTAAACTTTCTATTTACACGGTTTATAGGCAACAAAAGCAAAGGGTAAGAAAAAAGTTTATGTGTCTGATCCTGTGATTGAAGATGCAAGTCCCAAAATGCCATATCGTGCTCGGTTGCGAGCATTTGTAGCTATCGTACCTCGCAATGCTATTGTCTCAATTCCTTTCAACATGCATATATTTGACGAGGTAAATTTCATTGACATTTTTTCTAGGGATCAGGTAATGGAGATGCTTAACCAAAGATGAGTCGGTGCTATGGTTATCAATTTATGGATCAGGTATATAAGCTTTTTCATTGTGGTTTCGTTCAATGTCATAAGTGTTACACTAATTGGGAGTTGGTATGATTTCTATAAAGGCATCTGCATGAAGATGTCATGATCGCCGGGGAGCATGTATCGTTCGAATTCATAAGCCCTTATTCGATAGCACAAATTGCGGGCTCGAAACGTGAGGACCAATTCAAAGTGATTCAAAGGCGTTTCTCTTTAAAGGCAACAGCCAGAACTTTATTCTTAACTCCGATTAATACAGGGTAAGTCTATACGTATTATGGCTTTTATTGTATTTTTATCTTCGAGCATCATAGATATATACTGACATAACGTTATAAAAAATTTTAGGCTACATTGGATTTTGCTTGTCATCAATCCGATAGCACAAGAGGATCCTATAATTTACTATTTGGATCATGTGGAATCTGCTCTCCCAGATAATCGCCCGATTTGATGCATCTCTTCAATGAGTAAGTGAATATCAACATTATTTGAATGCATTGTATTATTTGTCATTTTATGACCAATCCTAGCTAATAAAATTAATTTAATTTGTTTCTTTTTCAGAGTATTGACTAGTTTTCGGTCCTCTATTAAGTTGAAGTATTCCAGAGCCCTAGACCCGAAAGATGCTTATAAGTGGCAATCATCAATCTAGGTTTTATAAAGTTATTCAATTTTTAAAACAATATATCTAGTTAAACCATAACATAAATGTTTCTTATATGATATATTTGGTGTTTTTCGTTACAGTGCCTCTACCAACCCAATAACAAGGACTGTGGGTACTATGTGATTGATTTAACCTTTTCCTAATCGCCTTGGGGGTTAAATGCAAAATATTTATAAAACCAAGGATTGCACTATAATGGTGTGATCCCGGGTCGTCTCTCAAGGAGCCTAATGACTAACCTAGGAAACTAAATGTCATGCAAATGAAGTATAAAAGGGGTTTTGTTGGGTTTTTAATATGAAGAATGCAAAATGAGCCTAACTACAATATTTTTTATCTTTTCTTTAATGAGGTGGAATGGATGGATGGATGAAGTGAAATAGATGGAATGGATCTCTTGAGTCTAGGTGAGGTGACAAACATAGGTTCAAATCATTTAGGGGTTTGATTCATCAAGTCTAGTAAGAGAAATCCCCAAGCAACCACTAGGGGTCCACTAGCCCTAATCAATGACTAATTTAGCAACCACTTTCATAGCCATTACTTAGGGTTAGTGTTAAAGTCCACTTGATGTGTGAAATACTTTGGGTCAAAACACTTGTGGCTCTCATAAAAATGCAATCACAATGATTATGAATGGAAGCAATCAATTAAGTCCACTAGCAACCACTAAAATGAAATTAACTTCATACAACCACAATGTAGATAAGAATTCATAACTCAAGTGTTCAAAGCCCAAAATAAACACATATAGTTCATACACATACATATCCAAAATCTCAATCCAATACATAAATCCAAACATCTTCCAAGAGAGGTTCAAATAAACATAGAAGAAATCCTAAATACATATGTTAGAACAAAGAAAAACTTCCCCAAATGAAGAACCCATGCTTGAGACACCATCAACCCATCCTCAAGAGATGAAGAGCTCCTCAATCCAACATAGAAACTCCAAGAGGAACCCCAAGAAGAAGCCCCATCCGAAAACCCATGGAAGAAGAGGGTGGAAGAAGGTGGAAGATGAAGAAGATGGAGGTGGAAGTGGATGAGAGGAGTTTAGGGTTTTTGGGAGTGAATGGGAATGAATAAGATGATGGAAATGAAGGCATAGGTCGAAATTATAGTGAAGAAGTCGGGTCATAAGGTTTCTGGGTCGGATTCTACCAATAAAAATCAAAAAACCCGAAGAAAACAGCAAAAACGCGCAGCAGAATTTGTATCAGGGCCTCGCCGTGGGCCTCGCCGTGGGAGTCCCACGGCGAGGGGCAGAGGAGAAGCATGAGAAGTGGCCTCGCCGTGGGCCTCGCCGTGGAAGGCTCACGGCGAGGGGCAGAAAAGGCTGCATAACAGGGGGCCTCGCCGTGGGCCTCGCCGTGGAGGGCCCACGGCGAGGGACAGAAAAGGCTCAGAAAAGGGGGGCCTCGCCGTGGCCCTCGCTGTGGAGGAGCCACGGCGAGGGGCAGAAATTCAGAATCCTTTCTTATGCTTCCTTGCGCTCCGTCGGCGTTCTTGTCCGCAACTTGGCTCTTCCATTGGGTATATTCCTTCATGATCTGCACATAAAATGGACCTAAGGTAGCATCAAATGTTCTTGAAAATAGGTTAACAATAATTTATGCTAATTATGCCCAAATTGTCCTTGACTAGAATAACTTCCAACAAAGATTGCAAAAGCCAGAAATCACCCTAATTAGGTGCAATTACCCTAAGAACATGAAATAATCTACCGATTTTATCAATGAAAAGTATATAAAAATATGGTGCAATCAGTGATACAGTACATGCGGGATATCGTCACACATGATCGACTCGGCATCCCATTGACAGTAAGTTTTATATTTTCCCAACTCTAATCGTGTTTGTACTTATTAGACTTCAAGTAAATTTACTTGTCATTTAAATGTGTTTGTCCAGTATTACCCAGACGCTCGTTGTTTCATGTTGTCAAGGGAAAAATTAATGCACTAATTGAAGAATGGTGCACTTATGTATACCCTATTTTCTCCCAAATTAGATCATGATCCATTCATTAGCATGCTTTTGTTTTCAACTTAGAATTAGAATGGTTGGTTTAATTGCACATTGTTCTCTTGATGACTTTCTAGTGTATATATATAAATTATCTGGAATGGTATAGAGCTGTTGGTTTTTTGCACTGATGTAGGAGGGTGTGAAACCAAAAAATGAAATATTTTTAAAACAATATGACCTATAGCATAATAAACGTTGCTATAGGGTAAAAATGACCTATAGCAGCGCTTATTACGTAATAAGCGCCGCTATAGGGTGTTTATAGCTGTGCTTAAGAATAAAAAAGTGCCATTATAGGTATTTTCTGAAAAAGAATAAGGCCTATAGTAGCATTTAGACATGTAAAGCACCGCTATAGGTATGACCTAAAGCTGTGCTTTTGACATATAAGCGTCATTTTAGGTTAACCTATAGCGGCGCTTATAACGCTAAATAAGAGCCGCTATAGGTCACATGACCTATTGCAGCACTGGCTATAGCGGCGCTTAAAAGCACCGTTATAGGGTCAAAAAAAGCGCTGTTATAAGGTATTTCTATAGTAGTAGGCGGATATCACTTGCACATAATACTTTGGAATTGAATATGGATGCCGTCAGAAGGATTAGAAACAAGTTATGAAAGGAAGAGAATTTGATTATACTATAATCTCTCATCTTGTGTTCAACTTGGATTCGTTAAATAAAAGTTAGACTGGAACAATTCCTGTTGAGTTAATTAACAGTTTGACTGGACCAATTCCTCTTGCAGTTTGACAAGAATATATTGAACCCAATAGACCTTTTAAGTCAACATTACTGCAGAGTAAGAACTTTCGATACATATTTACACATTAACCCTTATAGTCAAGGCAACCTATAAACTAAAATATATTCCTATACTGACAAATATATATATAAATATTCTTTTACATGTCTTTTATGCATCTCAAATGTAACGAAAACAATGTGCTAGCCTTCAATGGGGCTCGGGCTTAAAAGGGTTAGCCCATTTAGGCCTGACTTAGAAAACAACAATATTTTCAAAACTAGTTAATTTACGTACTCTCAAGCTAAAAAGTTTAATAAAAAATATTATTATTTATCTTTTTAAAGGAATTAAGTTAGAACAACAAATTAAAATTCTTGATTTAAAACAAAGATATTATCAAATATATTTGGTTAAATACTCCAAGAGTTTAAAACCCCCTAATTGGATCTTGATCCAGTTTATTCATTATTTATTTTAGAAGCTAGTAGGTATGAGGCCAAGGGTCTCCATTCTACTCACTAGGATTCCATTAAACCTACCAGTTACTATGTGAAGATGCCAAGGGCATATATATAATACAAATGCAATGTTTATCTATGATGCTTGTTACAGGTTTATGTATTATTTGTATTCATGAAGGAGTTAACTACTACTAAGATTCGTCGAATCTCACTCTATTTTTTATGTGATTTTCAGGTGAGCAGGTGAACAAGAAGTAGCAAGAAGTTCATGTACACTACAAAAAATGTGACTTTTCAGTTGTTGCTGATACAAGTCTAAATGTTAAGTCACCTTGACAGCGACTATGACTGAAAGTGTTGGTGTCGACTTTTCAAGTCGCAAATAAAAGTCGACTTTTACTGATGACATTTTTTTGCTGTAAAAGGGGTACTTTCAGCGGTGACAAATATCAATGCTGAAAGTGAAAAATAAATATATAAATAAATAAATCTACATCATCACCGCATTACAATATGGGCGATGACATGGCTCCCATTACCCCACTTGCCACATCATCCACTCTTTTACCACTTGTCAAGTGCCACATTATGTCACATCATCACCCAATGACACATTGCACCATTTCATCACCTTCAAAAATAAAAAATAAAAAATTTACATTTATTGGTGAGAAATTAAATGTATGACTTTCAGTGGCGAGTTGCACTGCTAAAAGTATTACCTTCGATGGAAACTTTTTTGATGCCACTGATAGTTACTCTTTCAGCAGCAACACCTAGATTTCACCACTGAAAGTGTCACTTTCAACAGTGATTGTTTATGTCACCGCTTAAAATCATAACATTAGTGGCTTCTTTTTTGTCCCCACTGAAACCATCTTTTTTGTAATGGTAGTAAAAGAGTAGGGATGCCTGCTAAATTTGTACATAGTTAACTATTTTTATATTTATCGTAACACCCCAAAATTTACAAAATAGACATAAGGAATTATTTATGTTTTAGGGATATTATTTAAAATATTAAAAAGCATTAAAATAGATAAACTTATAATAATAGGCATTTTTAATAATTTTAAGGCTTATGTTATGTAAGAAACAAAGAAGAATTTATTAGAAGATAAAACTCAATTTTGAGAAAAGGTATAACAAGGATATAGTTGAGATCTTAGACGTGTACTTAGAAATTAAAAAGCCTTATAAATAAATTTATGAGGCCAGGTATATTTTTAATAATTTTTAAAGTTTATTTTCTTTATTAGCTCAGGGAAAATAGTTAGAAGATAAACTTAAATAAGGGAATATTTAGAATCTTGGGGTATTGATTATTAATTAAAAAGTCTTATAAATAAATTTAGAAATTAAAACATATTTAGAGAAATTATTTTGGGGACAGATTTAGGTCTATTTCTAAATGATAATGATAAATAAAATTATGACTTAAGAGAAAAATAGAAAATAGAAAATGAAAAAGACAATATCTGCCCCTAATTGAAAATATCTTCAATTATAAAGGGAAGGGCAAGATAGTAAAATACCCATAAAAACAAAATATCCATTCCCCTTTAAATCTCAACCACACACATGTCCTATTTAATTTGACTTTCTTCTTCCATTTTGCACTTCCTCTTCCGCCACGTGTACACATACAATAAATAATAAAAAAAAAAAAAATAACATTATATACTTCCTCCCTCCACCCGAACACACACATATACACACACCAAATCACTCTCTCTCACCGACTCTCACTCTCATCTCTCTGGTTCGGCGAAGCGACGGCGGCGGACGGCCAAATCGACGGCGACCAACGGCGAGGCTCGGCGGGAAACGTCCAAGAAGGCTTAAGGAACTTCCGGTAAGCTCCGTTTCCTTGTTTCCTTCTCCTTCTGGCGCGATTTGAGCGAAATAGGGGTGGGATGATTCGAATTTCTGAGTCGTTTTTGGAGCTTCTGGAATTATAGAAATGTTCCTTGAACCTTCCTCTTGGTTGTTTAAGTGTTGATTTTGGGAAGGAAGTGAAATAGGTCCAGATTTTCGAATTTGTTCTTCCTCTGGTACTGTTCACCGACGCCTAAATCGGGATTTCTGAGCAATTGTTGTTTTGAAGCTTAATTTCTACTGATTTCTAGAAAGATTAAGGTAATAGATTGCCTTGAAGGTGGATTATTGAAGCTTGAGGAATTTCTGAACACTCCCTTGTCTCCCCTGTTTCTGGTATTCGTCGGCCAAAAGGGGAAAATTTGTGAAGCAATATATATTTATGGATTGGAAGTTGGAATAAGTGTTTTGAATGTGAATTAAAGACATCTAGAATTTTGTTGCTCTTCCCTGTCTTTGTTCTGTGCTGGCCGAGAAGGAAGAGGGAAAATTCTTGAACATGATATACTTGCAATTGGGAGGTTCTAATAAGCATGTTATATATATGATATGATGAATTTGTGAAGGGTTGAATTATTGCTTAATTTTCCCTGTTCTGTGCTGTTTTGGCCGAGGAGGAGGAAAGGGAAAGAAGGGAATTTTGGAGTGATAATTCTGATATGTGATTGTTGATTTCTCCTTCTGCTATGTGTGATTATAATTGCTTAATTTTGTTCCTTAGTTGTCTGCTCTGTTCGGCCAAAAGAAGGAAAAATGGCCATTGTTGTTGGTTATGTTCTGGAAGATGAAATGAGGATGTTGCTTAGGGATTATTGTTATGAGGTTATTAAAATGTGTCATTCTTGTTTCCTTGCTGTTCTGGTTGTGGATTTTGTTCAGAAGAAGAGGAAGGAATGCTATATTATCTGTTAAACAAGAATTAGGAAATGGTTAATAATGTTGACAAGAAAGGGCGTAGCAATGCTTTCCTGCTCTTATTGCTGTTATTGATTGTTGGTTATTGGTAGGGAAGGAGAATAGTATTATGGTTATCAATTAAAAAGAGAAGGAAGTTGTTATGAATATTGGATGTGTACAAGCTTAAGGTTCTGGAATTTGGATGATTATTGATAATAAATGTAATGGTATTCTCTGCTGGTTGAGGTCACTGACTGCTAGTTTAAAGGCAAAGAAAGAATAAATGGTGGTGTTAGTTTAATATGAATTGATTTAAGAAAAATAGAAAGATGAAGTGGTAGTTCTTGGATTGATTGGGAATGGTATTTATTAGATTAAATTGATGCTATGAGTGAGGTTTGATTGTGAGTTTAAGATATTGAAATTCTAATCTTTGATTGGTTGAATTTGGACACCTAAATGGTGAATTGGATCTTTAAATATTAAGTAAGGGGTTGCAAGAGTTAATAAGAAACATGGAAAGCAAATTGAATTAAAAGGGATAGCTGATTGATAACAATGTGAGTTAATTTAAAATAACAAAGAAATTATTATGTTTATACTGTGTATATTAATTGTATTTGTGCAATGTTAATTGACAATGGTGTGATTAATTATTTAGTTAGGAATTAAGAAGTAATTGGAATTCTCGTATGTTGAAGTTCTGCAATTTATTTAAATTGTGAATCTAATGAAATTAGAATTAGGATAATACTGGTGTTAAGAAATATTGTTTAAAATTGATGTAAGGAGTTAGAATTTATAATGGTGTTTAAGAATCTTGGAATTAAAACCATTAGACCAAAGTGATTAATCTTGCTTCCAAGAGTTTATTTAACTATGGCAGTAATTGGATCTTGTGATTCTGTTTTCTCTATTCATGGTTGATTGAAATTTGCTTTATGTAAATATTAATTTGATGATGCCATAAGTATGTATTGGAATTGTGCTTCAATGATTAAAGATAAATTGGTGACTTCAATTTGTTAAATGATTATGTGATTAGCCATTAAGTTATAAACTAAGATTTAATTATATGTCAAAAAAAAAGGGAAAGGGGTAGAGTTATAGATAATACCTTAGGAATGTGAGAGCCGCAGAAATTTTTAGGTTAATGCATATATTAATTTATTATTTAAATGTAATTATAGGAGGAATAGTGGGATTGGATCCTTGAGACCCAGAGAAGGAAAGAAGCCAGTACAGGAGTAAGAATTAAGTCAGGTAGCAGTTTATTTCATTACATTAAAATAATTGCATGTATTATTTTGTAATATCTGTTTCAAATTTACATTATGCATGAAGGTGATGAGCCTTGTTAATTCCTGCATAGTTATTTATGGAGTACTCCAGGCTTAGGTGGGTCGCTCCCCCTTTGCCAGATCAGTTAGTTATAACTTTAAATGTTATAACGAGAAATCCTGCAGGTGAGGCCTCCACTAGTTAACGAATATATTGTTAATAGTGGCTGGTAGAGCATTGAGCGCAGGAAGTATGTGTAATTGTGATATTTGTTCGGGTTTATGAAATAAATACATGTCAATGCTAGCATGATAATATAAGTTAATGAAAGAAACTGCTATTGGGATGTCCAATCTCACCCCCTTCCCCAAACATTTTTCAGTTTAGCAGGTTGAAAGAGGCTAGCTGGGGAAGAAGAGTAGAGGAAGAAATTAGGATCATAATTTGGAAAGCAAGAGGCAGTAATTATTTTAATAAGATTATTTGTATATGTTGTAAAATTAAATTATTAAATTAATAGTAGAAAGTATAGAAAATAGAATTGTACAAATTCATTAAGAGATTTAAATTTCATAAGTATTATGAATTATGAATAAACTCCCTTAAGAGAGTTAGTGTACTTTTAATTGTTTTATTAACCACTTTATTTTATCAAGAGTTTTAAGTTATTTCAATTTGTCTGAAAAGCCCATTCCAACTTAAATAAAGTTGGTCTAATGTTTTAAAAGAAAAGTTTTAAATTTTTACGTATTTTTGGGCTTCTGACATTAAAAAGTGGTTATAATTCAATTAAAATGTTATAGTATAGTAGTAAAATTTCAGACGTTACAATTTGGTATCAGAGCAAAGGTTCTGGCATAGGTTAGCTAGAATACTTTGCTCACTAGCTGATTATTTGAAGAAACTATTAGAACACCTTCAGAATATTATGGTTTTAGGCTATACAGATTAGATACATAGAAGAGAAAGTTGGAATTTCCCTTGAAGTTGCTCAAAAGATAACATTTCAGGAGAGGATTTGATAAGCTATTCTCTGAGAAATAGCTCTAAGGGGCACATAAATCTTAAAATTGGTCAGGTAGTTCATAGGAGGATAATGGATGATGAAAATGTGATCTTTAATAGTTCCCTTTAAATAGGGAAAAATTTTAAAAATTCGAGTTTAAATTCTGATTAACTGGGATAAATGGTTTAATAAAGATTATTGTTATTACCCTTAAGAAGATATAAGAAGTGAGATACGGATGTTAAAAGTAAATTATGTTAATATTCTATTGAGGTTTGGATCAAATTTGTGATTTGATTCTAGATGTTGATAGTTTAGGTTTGAAAGTGAAAAACTATTTGACAAGAGGAAAGGTTAAAGGATACTTATAGGTTCTTTATGGGAAAATATTAGAAGTTTTATGAATAAATTATGGAAGGATATTATGGAAATTTAGAATATTTTGAGATTATTACCAGAATTTCTATAATAATGATAGAAAGTTAATAGAAAAGATCGACAAGTTAGTGACTCGAAGCCTATTAAAGGATTCTTATATATAGTATTTGTACGAGAATATTAATGTTGAATGTATAAGGAAGACATTTTAGTGAAAAACAAGTATTTGAGGTTGTTAAGAATTGAACATACGTTGAAGTTAAACTTCAAGGTAAGAATTATTAAGAGATTGTTATTGCTTGATGATCAATGAAGATCAGAGGTTAGAATTTCAAGTGAACTAAGCCTATTATGAGTATTTAAAGAATTATATTAATATTGTAAGTCCTCATAGGATATTGAGGATGGTTACATTGATTAGGACCATAAATGTTTAAATGTTCCCAGGAACATATTTGAATAGCAGCAAAAGTATAGTAGGACTATGATCATTAAAGAATTGAGTTGAAGTTTTTTTAGTACTACTATTGAGGTTAAAGATTAGTGATTAAATGATTTGAGATTTATTGCAATAGAAATGTAATTGAGCCTTAAAGATTTCAGTATATTTTCATAGTGTTGTGAATTTCAAGTTGTGGAAAAACCTTGTGAGAGGTTGTCAAGTTACATGATTTAGCATTTATCAAGTATAATGCCAAAGATTATTTACAGAACAGTTATTAGGCAAAGCCTAAGCCAGAAATGAGTTATGGCCAAAGAATATCCTTAACTGCATTGGTATTTGATTTTCCTATTATTGAAAAGAAGCCCTGGCCAGGCAAAAAGAGGAAAACCTTATACCAAGGCAGAGGGATAGAGTGGTCAAGAGCAACAGAAGTAAATCTAATAAAAAGAAAGAAAAGGGGATCGCGGTAGATCCTAGAGAAAGATGTGTATCATGGGGGAGTGTGGGGGCCTGAGTGCTATCATCCCTACCATGAGAAACAGAACATTGAAGGGTGAGTGTGGGGCCCACAGCCATGAGAGCATCCCTACCTAGAGCAGATCATGATCTAAAGTAAATCAAGATATGAGACCCTTTAGTTAGCAAGTTATATCAGAAAAGGTTCCAAATTTATTTCTATTTCAGTATATTTTCCTTAGTTTCCCACTAGACTTATAGAGTTTATAGTAATGCTGATAAGCATAGATATAGATTTACCTTGTTTGAGTAAATAGAACCTTTTAAAGATATTGTCATACGAGCTAGTTATTATATATAATAATGTTGATTGAGATTACTTTTAGCCAAATCATATCCTTGCACAATAAGTATGTACTTTTATGAATATTGAATGTCATTGTGATATATGTGTTTGTATCTTAGACTTGAGTTGTATGAAGTTCATTATGAACATATTGGCTTATTCTATGTAATGTGAATAATAGGAGAATAATTAATCATGGCAAACCTAAGAGACGGGCAAACTGGGAATTTTAGACCCTCAGTTGATCCTCTCCAAACCATCCTGGATCGCTTAAATGAACAACAAACTACGATAAACCAGATACGGGCGACACAGGAACAACAAGCAAAACAACTGACAAATCTGCAAGCTAATAGGCAACCTGAAGTACCATTACGAGAACCTCCAAGACAATCTGAACCTATTCCCGATGACTTACCACAAGCCATAGCTCGTTTTAATAAGCATCATCCTCCCGCATTTGCTGGAAGAATTGATGTGAGGCAAGCTGAGCATTGGATAGCAGCTCTGGAGAAGATTTTTAGAGTCATGGCATGCTCCTCGGAGGTCAAAGCTCAGATGGCGATTTATAAATTGGAAGATGACGCTAGTAGTTGGTGGCTGAATGCTGAAATTATATTGCAAGCTCAGAACATTCCGATCACGTGGGAAGTATTTAAAGCCAGATTTAACGAAAAGTATTTTCCTCGCTCCATCAGAGATGATAAGGAGGCTGAATTTCTAACTATCAGTCAGGGAGCCGATGAGCCCTTTGAGGACTATTTATTCCGATTTAACCAGTTGTCTCGTTATTACACACATCTTAATGACAAGACTGATAGTCGTTGGCTGACTAACCGATTAGTGAGAGGGTTAATTCCTTATATGAAAGAGCAAGTAACTCCTCTGCAGATTGAAGACTTTGGCAAGGTTATTGAAGTTTGTCGACTAACGGAAAGCTGTAGAGAAAAACCAGTTCAAGTACTTAAGCACGAAAGGATTGAGAATGTTCCATATTTTTCGGAAGGAATATCAAAGAAAAGGAAGAATCATTTTCCCGTACAACAAGGGAGTTCTTCAAAGAAACAGCAGCAGCAGCAGCAACTTCAACCACAAAATTTCCAACAATTAGAAACTTCATCGACCTTTAATCAAGAGAATTGTTCTACCTGTGGAAGAAATCATGGTTCAAGCCCATGTTTGGCGGGGCAAAATATCTGCTACTTCTGTCAGAAGCCAGGGCATTATGCAAATGAATGTTGGAAGAAAAACAAGTTGACTAAGCCTAATCAACTTGCCAAGTTATTCGTTATGACTCATGAAGAAGTACAGAAACCTCCGGAAGTAGTTAGAGGTACAATCTTTACTGATGCAACGTTAACGCGGGAGCTAGTCATTCTTTTATTCTCTTAATTAGGTGCGAAGATTTTGAACCCAAGATAAATACATACACCAGTTGAGTATTATATTAGTGGTTAGAATGACAAATGACGGTCATAAAAAGGCAATTCTTCTGAATTTCGAGGACGAAATTATTTTAGGGGGGGAGAATTGTAACACCCCAAAATTTACAAAATAGACATAAGGAATTATTTATGTTTTAGGGATATTATTTAAAATATTAAAAAGCATTAAAATAGATAAACTTATAATAATAGGCATTTTTAATAATTTTAAGGCTTATGTTATGTAAGAAACAAAGAAGAATTTATTAGAAGATAAAACTCAATTTTGAGAAAAGGTATAACAAGGATATAGTTGAGATCTTAGACGTGTACTTAGAAATTAAAAAGCCTTATAAATAAATTTATGAGGCCAGGTATATTTTTAATAATTTTTAAAGTTTATTTTCTTTATTAGCTCAGGGAAAATAGTTAGAAGATAAACTTAAATAAGGGAATATTTAGAATCTTGGGGTATTGATTATTAATTAAAAAGTCTTATAAATAAATTTAGAAATTAAAACATATTTAGAGAAATTATTTTGGGGACAGATTTAGGTCTATTTCTAAATGATAATGATAAATAAAATTATGACTTAAGAGAAAAATAGAAAATAGAAAATGAAAAAGACAATATCTGCCCCTAATTGAAAATATCTTCAATTATAAAGGGAAGGGCAAGATAGTAAAATACCCATAAAAACAAAATATCCATTCCCCTTTAAATCTCAACCACACACATGTCCTATTTAATTTGACTTTCTTCTTCCATTTTGCACTTCCTCTTCCGCCACGTGTACACATACAATAAATAATAAAAAAAAAAAAATAACATTATATACTTCCTCCCTCCACCCGAACACACACATATACACACACCAAATCACTCTCTCTCACCGACTCTCACTCTCATCTCTCTGGTTCGGCGAAGCGACGGCGGCGGACGGCCAAATCGACGGCGACCAACGGCGAGGCTCGGCGGGAAACGTCCAAGAAGGCTTAAGGAACTTCCGGTAAGCTCCGTTTCCTTGTTTCCTTCTCCTTCTGGCGCGATTTGAGCGAAATAGGGGTGGGATGATTCGAATTTCTGAGTCGTTTTTGGAGCTTCTGGAATTATAGAAATGTTCCTTGAACCTTCCTCTTGGTTGTTTAAGTGTTGATTTTGGGAAGGAAGTGAAATAGGTCCAGATTTTCGAATTTGTTCTTCCTCTGGTACTGTTCACCGACGCCTAAATCGGGATTTCTGAGCAATTGTTGTTTTGAAGCTTAATTTCTACTGATTTCTAGAAAGATTAAGGTAATAGATTGCCTTGAAGGTGGATTATTGAAGCTTGAGGAATTTCTGAACACTCCCTTGTCTCCCCTGTTTCTGGTATTCGTCGGCCAAAAGGGGAAAATTTGTGAAGCAATATATATTTATGGATTGGAAGTTGGAATAAGTGTTTTGAATGTGAATTAAAGACATCTAGAATTTTGTTGCTCTTCCCTGTCTTTGTTCTGTGCTGGCCGAGAAGGAAGAGGGAAAATTCTTGAACATGATATACTTGCAATTGGGAGGTTCTAATAAGCATGTTATATATATGATATGATGAATTTGTGAAGGGTTGAATTATTGCTTAATTTTCCCTGTTCTGTGCTGTTTTGGCCGAGGAGGAGGAAAGGGAAAGAAGGGAATTTTGGAGTGATAATTCTGATATGTGATTGTTGATTTCTCCTTCTGCTATGTGTGATTATAATTGCTTAATTTTGTTCTGTCTGCTCTGTTCGGCCAAAAGAAGGAAAAATGGCCATTGTTGTTGGTTATGTTCTGGAAGATGAAATGAGGATGTTGCTTAGGGATTATTGTTATGAGGTTATTAAAATGTGTCATTCTTGTTTCCTTGCTGTTCTGGTTGTGGATTTTGTTCAGAAGAAGAGGAAGGAATGCTATATTATCTGTTAAACAAGAATTAGGAAATGGTTAATAATGTTGACAAGAAAGGGCGTAGCAATGCTTTCCTGCTCTTATTGCTGTTATTGATTGTTGGTTATTGGTAGGGAAGGAGAATAGTATTATGGTTATCAATTAAAAAGAGAAGGAAGTTGTTATGAATATTGGATGTGTACAAGCTTAAGGTTCTGGAATTTGGATGATTATTGATAATAAATGTAATGGTATTCTCTGCTGGTTGAGGTCACTGACTGCTAGTTTAAAGGCAAAGAAAGAATAAATGGTGGTGTTAGTTTAATATGAATTGATTTAAGAAAAATAGAAAGATGAAGTGGTAGTTCTTGGATTGATTGGGAATGGTATTTATTAGATTAAATTGATGCTATGAGTGAGGTTTGATTGTGAGTTTAAGATATTGAAATTCTAATCTTTGATTGGTTGAATTTGGACACCTAAATGGTGAATTGGATCTTTAAATATTAAGTAAGGGGTTGCAAGAGTTAATAAGAAACATGGAAAGCAAATTGAATTAAAAGGGATAGCTGATTGATAACAATGTGAGTTAATTTAAAATAACAAAGAAATTATTATGTTTATACTGTGTATATTAATTGTATTTGTGCAATGTTAATTGACAATGGTGTGATTAATTATTTAGTTAGGAATTAAGAAGTAATTGGAATTCTCGTATGTTGAAGTTCTGCAATTTATTTAAATTGTGAATCTAATGAAATTAGAATTAGGATAATACTGGTGTTAAGAAATATTGTTTAAAATTGATGTAAGGAGTTAGAATTTATAATGGTGTTTAAGAATCTTGGAATTAAAACCATTAGACCAAAGTGATTAATCTTGCTTCCAAGAGTTTATTTAACTATGGCAGTAATTGGATCTTGTGATTCTGTTTTCTCTATTCATGGTTGATTGAAATTTGCTTTATGTAAATATTAATTTGATGATGCCATAAGTATGTATTGGAATTGTGCTTCAATGATTAAAGATAAATTGGTGACTTCAATTTGTTAAATGATTATGTGATTAGCCATTAAGTTATAAACTAAGATTTAATTATATGTCAAAAAAAAAGGGAAAGGGGTAGAGTTATAGATAATACCTTAGGAATGTGAGAGCCGCAGAAATTTTTAGGTTAATGCATATATTAATTTATTATTTAAATGTAATTATAGGAGGAATAGTGGGATTGGATCCTTGAGACCCAGAGAAGGAAAGAAGCCAGTACAGGAGTAAGAATTAAGTCAGGTAGCAGTTTATTTCATTACATTAAAATAATTGCATGTATTATTTTGTAATATCTGTTTCAAATTTACATTATGCATGAAGGTGATGAGCCTTGTTAATTCCTGCATAGTTATTTATGGAGTACTCCAGGCTTAGGTGGGTCGCTCCCCCTTTGCCAGATCAGTTAGTTATAACTTTAAATGTTATAACGAGAAATCCTGCAGGTGAGGCCTCCACTAGTTAACGAATATATTGTTAATAGTGGCTGGTAGAGCATTGAGCGCAGGAAGTATGTGTAATTGTGATATTTGTTCGGGTTTATGAAATAAATACATGTCAATGCTAGCATGATAATATAAGTTAATGAAAGAAACTGCTATTGGGATGTCCAATCTCACCCCCTTCCCCAAACATTTTTCAGTTTAGCAGGTTGAAAGAGGCTAGCTGGGGAAGAAGAGTAGAGGAAGAAATTAGGATCATAATTTGGAAAGCAAGAGGCAGTAATTATTTTAATAAGATTATTTGTATATGTTGTAAAATTAAATTATTAAATTAATAGTAGAAAGTATAGAAAATAGAATTGTACAAATTCATTAAGAGATTTAAATTTCATAAGTATTATGAATTATGAATAAACTCCCTTAAGAGAGTTAGTGTACTTTTAATTGTTTTATTAACCACTTTATTTTATCAAGAGTTTTAAGTTATTTCAATTTGTCTGAAAAGCCCATTCCAACTTAAATAAAGTTGGTCTAATGTTTTAAAAGAAAAGTTTTAAATTTTTACGTATTTTTGGGCTTCTGACATTAAAAAGTGGTTATAATTCAATTAAAATGTTATAGTATAGTAGTAAAATTTCAGACGTTACAATATTTATCTATGTATATGCTTTGTTAATATATATAGTTAGAAAAAGGTAAGTGTGGGTTACTTGCCAAATATAACATTTTGTGTGTATATATATATGCTCCATAGGGAGGTTTGATCCCATCTTACAAGTAAAAGGGTTATTATTCGAAATAACCAAGCTATAAGTAGTTATACTTTTGTTAAGCCTTAAACCTAGTTATCTATAAAACTTATATTACACATAGTGACAGTGTCAAGTCTCTTGGATTCTGTTAGTGTTCATTTACAATTGTTGAGCTGCTATTAAAGTCTGTTAGTAGTTTGTTATGCATTATTATAATTATCTTATTTAATTATTTATTGTTTCTATCATTCTAACTACTCATTTTTCCTTCATGGTTTCATTGAACCTCATTGCTTATCCTTATCCTTAATCCTTTATCTTTAATGTTCAGACTCATCGTTGCTCCCCCTAATTTCCTTAATATATATCAAGGTTATTAAACCCGATCCGGCTGGTCTGGACCGTAACTCACCGGACCGGGCACGCAACTGGTCATGTCTGGCATATGATTCGGCGTTGATACGACTTGTCCATGACTCGGCGAACTAGGAGCAACCTGTGACTAACTCGGGTGACTCGCCGGGTGGGGTGAGTCACCCGAGTTGAGCATTTTCAACGTTAGATCCAGATTCATGAGAGAACAAGAAGATAAAAATGAGAAATGAAGAAGATAAGAAGAGTGGACTGCTTGGACATAAGTTAAGATCATAGATCTCGCAGATATGTGATGTGTGGTTCACTTGGACACTACTATTTCTTTGCCGTATTCATCCGTCGTTGGAGAAGCCATCGGTCGCCAGAGAAGCAAAGCACTGCAATTTTCTTTCTTGGCTCGAAAAAAGGAAGAATGCCGTGAAGAAGCATTGAAGAGTTGAAGTGATGAAGAAAAAGAATGGCCTCCTAATGTGAACAAAGGAATCACATGATGTGTGTAGAAGAGGGGTCTAGTGTTGTGTCAGACATGAAGTGAAGTGTTGGTACTTGGTAGAGTGCTGAGAGAAATTAGGAATCACGTGGGAGAGAGAATGATAAAAGAAAGAGAGAGAAAACACATAAAAAAGGAATAATTTGAATATGTGAACTAAAAAAAGATTTTTAGGCAAAAAAAAACCTAAAAAAAGGATAAAAAGAATGAAAAGGAAATAAAATAAAAATATAAAAGAATTTTATATGTAGAAAACATGATATGTATTCGACAATTATTTTTCCTCTAATTAAAATATAAATATTATGATCCATTATAATAAAATTATATTATTTTAATAACTATCGGTCTGACTCCCAAGTCAATTCATAACTGACCCACTAACTCTTGACTCATTGACTCAACCGGTCTAGACTCCGGTCCGGGTTTAATTACATTGATATATATATATATATATTATGTATTTTGTGGTTTTCTTTTTTCTTTTTTTGTTCGTCCTTGGTTATTCGCCGGTTAATATTTTCTCTTCCTTCCTTTTGGTTTAGTTTTGTTTTTTTTCCTGCTTTATGGTGAGTTTATAGTTTGATTTACTGTATGTTGGATTTTGATCTTAAATATTCCTTTTTAGTGATTTGGTTTGGCCCCTATTTTTGTGCTTCCTTTTGCTTATTTTTTATAAAATCTTGCTGATTATTTGGTTTGTAATGAGTTTAATGTAAATTTACACTTTTCTCCCATTTGATTTGATATTTGCAACTCTCTATAGTTTTTTTCCCCTTTATTGTGTATTCATAAGTCTTAACTCCTTTTATCACTTCTTTGGATGTTAGTGGTTTACATTGGGTTCTTTTTTTATTTTTGGTAAATTTATCTCCCTCACCTTATATTTCTCTACCTCCTTTCTTTTTTGTCCTTTTTTTAATATTATTAACTCCATATTTTTTGCTTCTTTGGATTTAATTAGGATTAACAGTTATACCAAAGATTTCTTCTTCTTTGGTTTGCGGTAAGTTTACACTTTTTGTCCATTAGATTTGATGTTCATAACTCTCTATAGTCTTTTGTCTGTATTGTGTATTCTTAACTCCTTTTTTCACTTCTTTGGATGCCCGTGGTTTATATTGGATTCTTTCTTACTTTCGGTTAATTTATCTGTAACAATCTAGAAATTTATTGGTAAAAAAAGACATAATAATCAAATATTTAAGAGAATTAATGAGCCGATAATAGAAAAATATATAGTAGGAATTAAAGATAATCATATGTAAAAGATGTAATTTTAGGGTAAAAGTTGAATTTGGGAATTATGGAGAAAATGCATCAAAATGAAAATCAATCCTATTTATCTATTTTTATGCTCTTTGGTCGGATCCCTGTAATGCATTTAAAAAAAAATAATAACATGGGCCATTTTCTATTGTCATGCTCTTCTACTCTTTTGGGAATAATAATAATAATAAAACATAGGAATCAGATTTTTCACCAAATCCCTTTATCTCCTCTTCCTTATTAACTAATACATACGGGAAAAAAAATTGGGGGTTTCTGGATCCTTCACGATCATGTTCCATTCTTCTCCAATGAGTGTGCCATAATAATAATAATAATAAAAATAATAATAGTGCTATAAATAATAGAAGAAGATAAGAGAGAATGTGGAAAGAAGTAGAGAGAATAGAAAGCCGTTCTCATTTAACGTTCAAGAGTGTCGAATACACAATACAAGCCTTGTATTTATAGGCAAGGCTTTAGGGTTATAATGTAATCAATCAGCATTAATGACGATACAATGATAATAGGAAATAGGAGTTATGGACATCCATAATAATAGGAAATTCATAACACTCCCCCTTGGATGTCCATGACTAAACATGTGCCTCATTAAAAAACTCCAACTAAGAAAAACCCAGTGGGATAAAAAACTTAGTAGAAGAAAAAGAGTACAATGTTTAGTGATACACTTCCTAATGCTGCCACATTAAAAACTTTGCTAGGAAAACCCAGTGGGAAAAAAACCATAGACAAGGGAAAAAGAGTACAGCGTGTATCATCTCCCCCTCTTGACCACTTCAGTTGATATCTCTGAGTCTGCGAAGTCCAATGTCATGAGTGAGCTTCTCAAATATTGTAGCAGGAAGTGTCTTGGTGAACATATCTACTAAATTTTCGCTTGACCGGATTTGTTGGATATCAATTTCATCATCTTTCTGAAGATCTCGAGTGAAGAAGAATTTTGGTGAAATATGCTTAGTTCTATCCCCTTTGATGTATCCGTCTTTAAGTTGGGCGATGCATGCAGTATTATCCTCATATAGGACCGTCGGGGTCATTTTACTAGAAGATAAACCGCAAGTAGTTCGTAATGATGTATTATTGATCTTAACCATACACACTTCCGACTTGCTTCATGCATTGCAAGAATTTCTGCATGGTTAGATGATGTGGCTGAGATGGTTTGTTTCATGGATCTCCATGAGATTGCTGTACCACCACATGTGAATAAATATCCTGTTTGTGATCTTCCAACATGTGGATCATATCTAAATCCAGCATCTGCATATCCAACAAGATCCGTATTGGTTACATTCAAGTAAAATAGTCCCATGTCCAAAGTACCTTTGAGGTAGCGAAGAATGTGCTTAACTCCATTCCAATGTCTTCAGGTTGGTGTGGGGCCATATCTTGCTAGTAAGTTAACAGCAAATGATATGTCTTGCCGTGTGTGATTGGCAAGGTACATTAATGCTCTGATTGCACTAAGGTATGGTACTTCTGGACCAAGTAATTCTTCATTACCTTCTTCTTTAATTTCTCGAGGCCTAAAAGGGTCTTTATCTACCTCTAATGATCTTACGACCATCGGAGTACATAATGGATGTGATTTATCCATGTAAAAACGTTCTAGGACCTTTCTAATATAAGTTTCTTGGTATATGAAATTTCCATTTTTCAAATACTCAATTTGTAAGCCAAGATAGAATTTTGTTCTTCCTAAGTCCTTCATTTCAAATTCTTTCTTCAAACAATTTATTGCCTTTTCAAGCTCTTCAGGAGTTCCGATGATATTTATATCATCAACATATACGCAATTATAGCAAACTCATTTCCTGATCTTTTCATGAATATACATGGGCATATTGGATCATTTTTATATCCTTGATTCAGCAGATATTCACTAAGTCGATTGTACCACATTCGCCCAGATTGCTTTAATCCGTATAAGGACTTATTTAACTTAATCGAGTATTGTTCTCGTTTACTTGAATTGTGTGCTTGAGGCAACTTGAATCCTTCAGGGAGTTTCATATAAATTTCACTGTCAAGTGAGCCATACAAGTAGGCTGTAACAACATCCATTAGACGTACATTAAGCCCTTCATTCACTACTAGGCTAATCAAGTATCGAAAAATAGTTGCATCTACCACTGGTGAATACGTTTCTTCAAAGTCAATGCCCAGTCTTTGTGTGAAGCCTTGTGCAACAAGTCGTGCCTTATATCTTGTGATATCACCTTTTTCATTCCGCTTTCATACAAAAACCCATTTGTATCCAACCGGTTTCACATCTTTAGGTGTGAGGACTACAGGTCCAAAAACTTTTCGATTTTCCAATGATTTTAATTCCGCCTCAATTGCATCTTTCCATTTTGGCCAATCATTTCTCTGTTCACATTCTCTAATAGACTTTGGCTCATGATCCTCATTATCATTCATTATATCAATCGCTACATTGTAAGCGAAAACATAGTCAACGTTGACTTCATTTCAGCCTCATCGTATTCCACTCATAGCATAATCTATTGAGATATCATGATTTTCACATATTTCAGGTACCTCAGTCTCTTTTGAGATTGAGACATTTTCATTGTCCAATGACTCTTCTGGAATTACTAAATTTTCTTGGTTATCCTCGATTTGACCAACTATATTGTTAGCTCCTCTTCTCTTTCGAGGATTTTTATCTTTGGAACCAATAGGCCTGCCACGTTTCAAACGTGCTTTAGATTCATTAGCACTAGGTTGTCCAACTGGGACATCAATTTTAATAAGAGCATTAGCAGCTGGAACATGTGATTTTGTCACTTTCTTTGGGTCAGTAAATGCATTTGGCAATTGATTAGCCAAATTTTGCAAATGAATTATCTTTTAAACTTATAGTTCACATTGTTTTTTGTGAGGATCAAAATGAGATAATGATAATTCATTCCAGCTAATTTATTTTTCTAACTGCTTATTTTCTCCCCCTAATGTTGGGAAAGATAATTCATCAAAATGACAATCGGCAAATCGAGCCGTAAATAAATCTTCTGTTGATGGTTCAAGATACTTTATTATTGAAGGAGATTCATACCCAACATATATCCCCATCCTTCTTTGAGGACCCATCTTAGTACATTGTGGTGGAGGAATTGGAGTATATACTGCACATCCAAAAGTCCTTAGATGGGAGATATTAGGTTCCTGACCAAGAACCAATTTCAAAGGGGAGGCCTCTAGATTATTTGTTGGCCTGATATGAATTAACATCGCTGCATGCAAAATTGCATGTCCCTAAGCTGAGATTGGGAGATTTGATCTCATAAGTAATGGTCTTGCAATTAGCTGTAAACATTTAATCAACGATTCTGCAAGTCCATTTTGTGTATGAACATGAGCTACAGGATGTTCAACATCAATTCCAAGAGACATACAATATTCATTGAAAACTTGCGAAGTAAATTCACAAGCATTATCAAGTCGTATTTTCTTAATGTGATAATCAGGAAAATATTCTCTTAATCTAATTATTTGAGCAAGCAATCTTGCAAATGCCAGGTTGCGAGAAGAGAGTAAGCAAACATGTGACCATCTTGTTGATGCATCAATTAAAACCATGAAATACCTAAATGGTCCACATGGTGGGTGAATTGGCCCACATATATCTCACTGTATGCGTTCTAAAAACGTGAGGGGCTCACTCTCTATTTTCCTTGGTGATGGCCGAGTAATTAATTTCCCCTTAGAACATGCAGCACATGAGAATACATTCAATTGTGGTATTTGTTGACATTTTAATGAATGTCCACATGAATTCTCAATTATTTTTCGCATCATGATTGTTCCGGGATGGCCTAACTGGTCATTTCAAACATCAAATTTATCGTTGTTTGCAAACTTCTGGTTTACAACAACATTTATCTCAATTGTACTAATAAACATATAGTACAATCCAGAAGAAAGGGAAGATAATCTTTCTAGTATGCACTTTTTATCAGAAACTATATTTGTGATATCAAGATATTCTCTATTCCCTTCAGTTTTTGTTTCTATGTGATATCCATTTCTGCGGATATCATTGAAACCCAATAAATTTCTTTTGGACTTTGATGAGTAAAGTGCATTATCAATGTAGAATTTTGATCCTCCAGGTAACAATATATTAGCTCTTCCGGAGCCTTCAATCAAATTTATACTTCCAGATATAGTCTGAACATTAGCTTCTCGCATTACTAAAGAAGAAAAATATTTGTCACTCCTTAATATAGTGTGAGTTGTTGCACTATCAATGAGTCACAATTCTCCATGATTGATGTCCATACGAGTCATTCTAACATTATGGGAACATGGACAAAGAAAATAAAATGCTATTAATGAAAAATGAAGTACATATTTATTCATTTGGAAAGACAACTACATCGAAAGGAAAAACATTGTTGTACTAAAGATAGATGAATAAATGAACTAAAACATAACATGTTCAACTACAAAAAGATAATTTATTTTTGGACATTCCCATCACCAATAAGGTGGTCAATCTTTCCATTAGGATCGGCAAATAAATCACCAATATCCAAGTGGGTAACATCCATATCGCCAAAATCAAAATCGCCTTCTTCATCAACAAAGTTTGATTCAAACTTAGACTCTTTGCCTTTGTTTTTATTTTTATTCTTGAGCGATTCTTGGTAAAGGTCAACCAGATGTTTTGGTGTACGACAGGTACGCGACCAATGACCCTTTCCACCACAGCGATAACACAAGTTTTTGACTTGATTTTTGTGCCAATTATTTTCCTTTTGGTGACCCTTATTGTTCTTTGCCCACTTCGAGTGAGACTTTGAATCACCATGACCACATCCATGATCATTTCCATGGCCACGTCCTCTTCCACAGCCACATCCACATCCACAACGAGTGGATTTATTTGCTACAGCATTCACTTCTGGGAATGGAGTTGCGCCCGTTGGATGAGACTCATGATTTTTCATCAGGAGTTCGTTGTTTTGTTTAGCCACAAGAAGGCAAGAAATTAATTCAGAATATTTTTTAAAACCTTTTTCACGATATTGCTGTTGCAGGAGCACATTGGAAGCGTGAAAAGTTGAAAAGGTTTTTTCCATTAAGTCCTCATTAGTGATCTTCTCACCACATAATTTCAATTGAGAACTTATTTTAAAAATTACTGAATTATATTCAGCTACAGATTTAAAATCTTACAGCCTCAAGTGAATCCATTCATAACGAGCTTTAGGCAAAATCACTGTTTTCTGGTGATCAAATCTTTCCTTCAAATTATTCCACAATTCTAGTGGATCTTTCACCGTTAGGTATTCGACTTTTAGTCCTTCATGGAGGTGATGACGGAGGAAAATCATAGCCTTAGCCTTATTTTGGCTAGACACCTCATTTCCCGGTAAAATGGTTTCTCCAAAGCCATGAGCATTAAGGTAGATTTTAGTGTCTAATACCCAAGACAGATAATTTCTTCCCATAATGTCGAGAGCCGTAAAATCAAGTTTGGTAATGTTCGACATGTTGATACTAACATAAAATAAAATAGTATTAGGATAGATGAATTTAATGATGTATAAAATATCGAACAAATAAAAAAAATATCTATATATATATATTAATAAATATCATATTTAATATATATATATATATAAGGAATCAACGTTGCAATAAAAATTAACCAATAAAATTAAAAGAATAAAAATACCATGTGATATAATCTAAGAATAATTACCCCAAAAAAATGGTCATCACCGACGACGGAATGTGGGGATTAGGAACAGAAAGTTCCAATTCACACAATTTGCTTTATTTTATAAACACAAAATCATATTTATTCAAATTTTCAAATATTAGCATATTCATAATATTACGCAAGAAGAATGTGGATCCCGTACAAAGCTAACCAAAAATAGAAAAGCAAGAAGAATTTTATATTACGCATGCATTCAACAATCTGGAAGAGAAATGCATTAAAATATTATAACCGCAATTCACAAGAAAATTTTAGCAAATATTGCACACATAACAATATTTATTGAATTTATATGGCTTCTAGCCATAAAATTAAATCTATATGTCTTCTGGTCATATAATATTAAAATAGAAAATTGAATTTATATGGCTTCTGGCCATAAAATTAAATCTATATGGCTTCAGGCCATAAAATATTAACATAGAGAAATTTAATGTATATGGCTTCTGGTCATAAAATTAAATCTATATGGCTTCTGGCCACATAATAATGTTCAAATATAATTGAATTTATATGGCTTCTGGCCATTTTATAATAAAATAGGAAACTTAAATTTATATGGCTTCTGGCCATAAAAATAAATCAATATCAAGTGGAACTTCAGGTTCCTTCAAAGACGACTTAAGGTCAGTAAAAAATGCATTAAAATATAAGGTGGAACTTCAGGTACCATGAGAGATGACTTCAGGTCAATGATGAATGCATTGAAATATAAAGTGGAACTTCATGTTCCATTAAAGATGACTTCAGGTTAACATAAGAAAATATAAAGAAGACGAAGATGAGAAGAAGAGAAATAAAAAGGTGAACTTCAGGTTCTCCATAATATCATAATAGAATAAGGATCTTATGAATAGAAAATAGACTACCTTGGTTAGAGGTTCGTGCTGATAACGTGTTATAAATAATAGAAGAAGATAAGAGAGAATGGGGAAAAAAGTAGAGAGAATAGAAAGCCATTCTCATTTAACGTTCAAGAGTGTTAAATACACAATACAAGCCTTGTATTTATAAGCAAGGCTCTAGGGTTACAATGTAATCAATCAGAATTAATGACAATACAGTGATAACAGGAAATAGGAGTTATGGACATCCATAATAATAGGAAATTCATAACACATAGGAATTAGATTTTTCACCAAATCCCTTTATCTCCTCTTCCTTACATACGGGAAAAAAAATTGGGGGTTTCTGGATCCTTCACGATCATGTTCCATTCTTCTCCAATGACTGTGCCATTCTTTTTCTGTCGTCCATCTCCCTTATCTGATCTTCCGGTTGCTGTTCTCTATTTCCATTTCTGCAGTATGGGTGCTGAAGCTTCTCACTTCCCCCCCCCCCCCTCTTCCTCTGTTTTAACGCCATTACTGTATGGGTGTGATAAGAGTGTCATCTTCACTGCTTTGTTTCATCTCTTGTGTTGGCTGTAGGTATGTATGTATACTTCTTTTTGTTTATTCTCCCTCATTTGATTTCCAAATGGCCATTTTTCTTTTTATTTTGTGAAGATGGTTTTCCTTCTCTGATAGTATGGTGTGGGAATTATATGTATTATTGTTTTAAAATTTATGATTGGTATTTGAGTGGATCTGTATCTAATTTTGGTGATTCGATAAAGTTGGATTAAAACTATAAGTACAAAGTTCATGGCTTTAATTTTGATAAAAACTTTGTTTTAGAACTTGGAAAAAGATTTAAATGCACATTAGGTTTTTGATAAAATGTCTAAGAAGAAAATTTGAATCTAGATTTTGGTATTGAATTGAATAGTGAGATTTTTGGGAAACTACTATGATGTTTGAAGTTGCTTAATTGGTAATATGATAAGATGATTGTTTTATGACCTTGCTTCCACATGTGGTGCTTGTGAAATTGAGTAGATAAAGCATCTAGTTAAAGTAGGATTGTTCAAGTTTATGAGTTGACTTTCAGGGATTGATATGTGGTGCTCGATTATATGCTTGAAAGGAAATTATTCTTATGGAAGTGAGAATGAAATCTTTTAGTGACAGTGTTAAATAAAGTATTATAAAAAAATTAGATATTGTTCTACATTGAGATTTATTATACTTGTTCATCTTTATGTTATCATTAGGGATGCCTATGAGTTGGTTGATTGTGATTGTTAAGTTGAATAATGTTGATAAAAGATTTAAACAACATAAGTCTAAACTATAAAGTTTCAGATATTTTGATTATTAGGTTGTGAGTGTGTTTTGGTATGGAAGAATTTGATTTTTATAAATCCAATAAAATAGATGGACTTGGATCTGATATGAGCATGGAATTGTGTGTGTGTGTGTGTATTGTTTATATTGTTGGTATTGTTATATGTAGCAACTCATAAAATTGGAGATGATATCTATATATTATATAAAATAAGAAAAATGATGTTATGAAGAATTTTGTTAATTGAGGCATCATGTATTGTTCATATAGAGCCATAATTAGAATAACAATAATGTTTTGGAAATTAGGGGGGACTAAAGAGTGAAATAGGTCGGAAGCTGCAAAATAAAGTAAATTATATATATGGGTTTTGGGAGCGCAACAGGTGAGTGAATAACGTCCCATTCTAATTATATTATATATTGGCATGTTTATTGATGATAGTCATATTTTTTTTACTAATTCTTATTTTGTTAAATTTTATTACTACATCTCCTAATAACAATTTCTTCAATGAAAATTTGTTAGAATGATCTTAGCTTCGCATTGCTATTAAAATGAGTAAATGATGAGATTGTTGTCTAAAAATACGTTGAATTATTCTTATAAAAAAATGATATTTATGATATGGACTCTAATGCATCCTTGAAAGTAGTTTTGAGATATTATTTATATACCTACATGCTGGATTTCTTGATTAACAACTACTCCTTGTCATAATTGATTCTTTGATCTTCACAATTAGAAATAGTAGATTGATCCCATGCAAGCTTGAAATTTTTTTTTATGAAAAATTGAATACAGAACGCTGGTTGCTAACAGCAATACTGTTAGTCCTTGGTGCACCATGGTTAACCTCAAGTTCACTTGACATTCGTGGGCACAATACTCACGCTTGACAATCATGAGATTCATTCTTACGCTTGTTATTCGTGGGTTTTGTACATGCGCTTGTTTCGTGGCCTCGTGCTGTGCTTACTTGGTTACTTACCCTCGTAGACTATTTGTCCAAGCTTGTATTCGTGGCTTTAAGCTGCGCTAGGTTAGTTACCCTCGTGGACTGTGTGTCCACGTTTGTTCGTTCTGTTGAAGTCCTACAAGATTTCAGACTTGATAGTTCATAATGTTTTTTAAAATAAATTGTTATAGCATCAAATAGTTTTTTTTTAATTAATGATCCCCTATATAGTAAGTTATATTTGTATTTGTATTATTTAGAAGTTGATAGATAGTATCTTGTCTTGCTATTCAAGGTTAGTCCTACTTAAATATTTCCTTAGTCTTTCTTTATATCTTATGATGGGACGTTATTCACCGGAAAAAAATTATTTTGATCTCAGATAATATTGTCAATTTTGTACCTCGAGCTGAGCAATGAAGAGCCACTTAGCCATTTGAACGCTTGCTGACTTGCTTTGAAGCTGTTAACTGATGTAAATATAATTCTAAATTTATGTATTACTTTTTATAGATGCTACGCGTAACTTATAGGTAGGATCCATGTCTTCTCTGATATTTTTTATTATCTACAAATGAATTTATTGTGGATCGGAGCTCCAAATATTGTTTTTAAATTCAAGTCATTATAGAAATTTTAGGAAAGTCTGTTTTACAAAGCAGACTAATAAAGTTTCTACGGGATATTTTATATTTTAATCATATGGAATATGCAAACGTGGATTATAAATACTATATGTGTTGTGTAAATTTAAGATTAAAGCTGTCATATGAGGCATTTAGTATAATATTTTGTTGCTCAAAGATGTGATGTGAGTTCTCTCATATTCCGTGCTAGTCACCCCGAGATTTTTAGGGTGTGACATTATCTCTCCCCCATTATATTTCTCTATTATCTTTATTTTCTGTTCTTTTTTTTAAAAAAATATTACTAACTCCATATTTTTTGCTTCTTTGTATTTCATAAGTATTAACAGTATTGCTGAAGATTTCTTCTTCTTTGCAGATATCGAAATTTGTGCGGAGAAAATAGTAAAAGTTCATTCTTCTTTTTATTCGTTTTAGGAATGCATTCTTTTTTCCTTTTTTGCGCTTGTGGAGATTTTAGATATTCCTTCCTTTTCTGTGTGGTTTTGTTTTTTTATTCCTTATTTATTGTTTTTCGGAAGAGCATTTCTATGTCGACGTAAGGAGTTTTTTTCTGGGATTTCTTGGATGGTTTCTCCGATGCCGTATGTTTTCATGTATTTGTAAGTAAGTATGTCTTTTCTCCTTCTTTATCCTCCTTTCTTTTTGTTTTTGATTTACTATGAGTTTTCTCTTCTTTTAGATTTTGATGTTTTTAATTCCGTTTTTATATTCTTTGGGTGTTGATGATTTGTACTTTACCTCTCTCTCCTTATATTTTGCTTCTTTGGACGTCATTAGGATTAGCAGTTCTGTTGAAGGTTTCTCCTTCTTTGCAGATATCAAAATTTGTGCAGAGCAATGAGTAAAAATTCATTCTTCTTTTTATCCTTTTTATGTATTCGTTCTTTTTCCTTTTTTTTGCACTTATTGATATTTTAGATATTCTTTTTTTTTCTGCTAGAATTTTTTTTTTGTTCATGTGTGTTAATGTCCACCCTTATCCCTATTTTTCTCTGTGTACCCTAAGTTTTATTCTTTTTTTTTTTAAAATGGATGAAAGTTTATTAGGTGAGTACCCTAAGTTTTGTTCTATATATATAGAATTTAAAACTAGAGTTTATTGCTACTAATTTCATTACGCCTGATGTGGTTTACATTTTTGCATCAAGATCATCCTTACATTTTTAGTTTTAAAAACGACAGCTTGGAGGAGTGAATTTGAATGGCAGTCAAATTGTAGACCCGAATGTTTGTTGGAGGTGATAGCTGTTATGAAGTAGGATTCGCCACCCAGTAGTGTTACGCGGTTAATACAAGAGGGTATTCCTCTATTTGTGTATCACAAAAAAAAAAAAAAAATCCTTTATTTTATGTTGGGAAAAATTCTATAAAATCTATATATTAGGTGTTAGATTGCTAGTTCTATTATGAATTTATTAAATTTATCTTATTTAATTATTTTTTATTTCCATCGTTCTAACTTCTCATCTTTCTTACGTGGGTTCATTGAACCTAATTGGTTATCCTTATCCTTAGGAGAAGTAAATGGCCCTCTCGTTTGATTCATCTTCCATGTTTGATTCATCTTTCATGTGCATTAGATATAATAGTTAGTCAATAAATTAATTTGCCTTCTTAATTTACTTCCTATAATATAGGAAACTAATTCATCAATTACACTTTGATAACCGCATTTAGTCTTAATTATAGTATTCTTTAATTTTGAAATTTGAAGTATAATTCAATTAATTTAAAAGATCTAAAGGAACGATCATGCATATCTCAATGGTAAAATCATACTCACTTAAAGTAAGTAACCTTTCAAAAAACAAAAATCAGGAAAGGTATACCTGGCTGTTCTTCATCTCCACTCTTTCCTCTGCTTCCCCATCCTGTACTCATCCTTCTCCATTTCTCCTTCACCTTCCATCTAAACATTCTTTTGCGATATACTGATCTGAATTCAAAACCGAACTTAAAGAAGAGCCACCACTTCCATGCTTCAATCATAATAAATGCTTTACCGGCGGCGGCTTACGATTAAGCTTCGGGAACACCTTGCCCAAACTTAAATATTTGAACTTATAAGAGATATGATCATTAATTAACTGGCCGTGGGTTGCTTCACACAAGTTGCACTCGTCTTTCACTTTCTTCAATTTATTCAAGGAATTGGGAACTGTGGTTCGTATCATTCTTGTTCTGTTATATAGTATGTATATACTCTATTTCATCTGCACAATACATTATTCCAGGACCAAAGGGGGCTAAGCCTATAAGAGCGACGAAGGAGCAGTTCGTGAAGAAATCGAATTTGTAGAGGCATGAAATAAGGTAATTGCGATTGGAATATCTAATTACTGTTCTGAATCACTGGTGGTGTTTTTGATTTCTCGTTCGAATTAAATCTTTTTTTAGCCCAGTGAGGAAGCAAACCTGAAGAGTGAAAGCTCTGGGTTTGGTCGCTGTCTTTGTTGCGTGGATTGGCTCTTTCGATTCTGCCGCCCTATCATGGAGGATAACATGGAAATCGATCACCTCCTGAGTTCCAACCTCTCATGCCTCGATATCGAATCATTCGGGTAACACCAACACTTGTTGCTCGTCTCTAGCAGTAGACTTAATTGATTCTATTTGCAATGGAGGGTTGCCGGACTGGTACTGTTTGCTTTAGAGGGCTGCCGAATGCGTTCTTGATGAAGTTGTAGAACAGTCTACGTACAACAAGTTAGATATTATGGGTGTTTTAATATTGAGGGGATCTTAATTAGGGTTTTATTTATTTTCTTATTTATAATTTTTTCAATTTAATATTAATAAGTCAACATTTTAATGTTACCTTGTCAACTTTTTAAATTTATTCAGTCAACATTTTCTGTTAGAGAAGTTAACTGTGTTAATTTAAAATGATTAAAAACACACTTTTCAAAGTTAAAGGACTAAAATAAGATTTTCTCCAAACTTTAGGGAATGTACAAGATTTGAGTGCAAGATTACGAATAACAGGAGTGACCTATAGGTCACTAATAAGTAGCATAACCCGAATACTACGAATAACTGGCGCAACCCGAAGATTACGAATAACTCACGTAACCTAAGGTCACGAACGATTGGCGCAACCCGTAGGTCACGAACAACTGGCGCTCTATGTCTGTTCCCCTGATAAAAATATATGCAATCTATATATAAGAAAAGTCAATTTGTTTAACTTCATTAAGGTTTTTTCAAGTAAAAGTTGTAAAAAATTATTACTAACCTTCAAAAAACAATTTACCAACTTCCACTCAAAGATAATACACTCATACACACATATGAAAAATAATCAAAGTAATAAAGTTTATGATATTATAATGCAGAAGCTGTAAAATATCAACTATGACATGTCACACATTTTCTTTAATTTATTGTCAAAGTAAATTTCATATTCGTTTCTCGATCAATATCATCTCTTTAACAACTAGATTTTTTTTATTCTACCAACTTTCTTATTCCACTTTTCCCAATACCATTTATTTCATTAAGATTCAGTATAAATAATAGGTAAATTCTAATCTCTTCTTAATATACTAATACAACACCCCTTAACTCTATGATCATTTATCAAAATCATTTATTCTTCTCCCAAGCTATTCTAACCATACACAACTTCCTCAACAATATTCCCAACTTTACCTAATCAGCTTAACAAGTTTAAGGAGTACTACCGATTAACACATAATTCATGCATTATATTATATAAGCTTCCTTCCAACAGCATCAAATACTCTATGTATGTTACTATTTTCTTAGACTCACTATTTCAAGCCTTATCAAAGAATTGCAGAACATCAAATTATGTAGAGGCATCAGATAGATATTTTTAAATATCTACATTCTATAAGGTATACTAAACCTCATAAGCTAAATGACCATTACCTCCAATTGAAGGAAGAAAAGTTTAAAAAGTAAAGTGAAATTCAAAATATAATCAAATAGAGACCAAAAAGGAAAAAAAATTAAGATCCAATAGTTTCATTACACAACCGTGGAATTTTAACTTTCAGATTCAGTTTATGATACATTCCCACATGTAAACAGGCACTAGGTGAGCATGTAACAATTGTCCAAGTAGTAAAGAGTCTCACTTACATTAGAAATCATTTCACGATACATACAATTGGTTTTTTTCACTTTCTCTAAATTGGCTTATGAAAAGTAACTTTTTTTCAATCTGACTTTTTTAGAAGTAAGATTTGATAAAAGTCAGATCGTGTGAAATGATTTATGTTTGGATTTATTAATAAATAATATACATATAATATGCATATATTCTTATAGTTTAGAATGAAAAAGTGAAATTTGGGGCTTTTGAGGATTTTAAAGGCTTATTTTCTCCCTTATTTTAAGGAAAATAATTTGAAAAAAATTATATTTTTAACTCGAAGGAGGATATTGTGGGAGAAAATAGTTAGAGATTATTATGGTAAATTTTTGGAGATTAAAAGAAAATATCTTATTTGAGAATTTTAGGGATCTAATAGTCTAATTTTCCCACCCACATTATTAAATAATACACAACAAAATGCGTGAGACATTTCATTCTAACCTGTAGAAGCCAAAAGTCAAAAGCTCCAATATTAGAAGCCATAAGCTATTCTCCAAAAACGCTAAACCAAACATGATAAATAAGCTACATGACGGGCCTTTGGACATCCAGAAGCTATACCAAACTCACCCTATATCAATAGCCTCTTTAAACCTTTAAAAAAAATGTGGTTCCCAAATATATATCAACTTAGAGGTTACACAACATTTGCACTACAATTTTGTTAATATCATCAAACCACGCTTAAAAGCTCATTCTAAAGTTATGAAATAAGCTCCCTAGTCTCAAATCACACACCAAAGGTTCGTACCCACCGTCAAGTATCTCATCAACCATTCTAAAATAAAATTATCAGATTTCATACCAAGGTTTTCATAGAAAATAGAGGGGTAATTAAACTATATCTCATTATGTACATAAAAATGGAAATGTTAATTTTTTGAGGTATATACTTAATACAAATAAGGTTTACTTCCCCAGTCCTTCAACTGATCTTCCGTCCAACACTCTCCACGGGTATGGGAAAATCGGAGTTCGAGGGCACCAGTCCCAGCGCCCACAAAAAAAAGAAAAAAAAGAAAAAAAAAACAGGTATGAAGAAAAATTCATACGGATACACACATAAAGCAATGAGAAGCTGAACAAAAGAAGGAGAAAAGGGATTGGAATACACATACACAAATCAGATTAGCTAGAGAACATGTTTGAAGCTAAACACGCCTAAAAAAAAGATATCATCCATTACAGGTTGAAGAACACAATTCCAGCTGTCCGGCACCCACAGCGGTGGCTTGAAGCTAGCATTCGTATCAGTGACCTAAGACCAGGGGGAAGTGAATGAATTTTCTCAAATATTTCTCTCTCTCTCTATATGTGTGTGAAGTCGGTGCAGAGAGGAACCAAAAATATCTCAAGGCTTCTCTTTTGTATATTTCCTTTTTTTATAGAAGGAAATTTTCATAAATTCAAGGTGTTTTAAGTAAAAAAAAAAAATCTTAAAATTGAATATAATAAAATTCCCTCTACTGCAACGGAGTGTAAATTTGACCTCACCGTCTCTAAAATATCATCACCCAAGCCACTAATATACTAATGTAGCCTTCTTGTCAATTTACAATAAGTAACTTAAATTTTAATTATCTTTATAATATATAGACATACATAAATATATCTATATTTCTTCAAGGCTATTACACATATATATGTAACAAATAAGGAAAATATTAATCATTAGTGAAATAATTAAACTATTTGATTTTTTTTGGGCCGTTATATTTATCCTTTATTTAAACTACTTTTAATACAAACTCATCAATCAATATGGATAGTTTACGGGGAAATTGATACATATGGGAACACAATGAATTGAAGTCTTATATTTATAACCAAAATCAGCATTAAACTAATTGTAATACTCTAAAATTTGGAAAAGAAGAAATTAGGAGTTATTATAATCTTGAGGAGTCATTTAAAAATGAAGAGGCTTCACAAAGAAATTGAAGAAAATTAGTAAGAGAATAAATTTAAATATAGGAGTTTTCAACAGATTATTTTGAGACTAAAAAAACATTATAGTGGAAGAAAATTATGAGTTTAACATTAAATTCTACAAATTCATTTCATAAGAGGGACTAAAATAAAAGGACGAAATTGCCCATCGTTAGATAACTCTTTTAGTCATAGCTAGAAGGTCAAAAACAGTAAATTGACATCTATAAAATATCATACTATCCCCATCTCTTTGTCTTCGCTTTACCGTCAATGGAAGAGAGACTTAATCACACATGCATGACTGGATTTAAGTTCAGGTTGGTCTCCTCTATTTTCTTCTTATCTTCGATTTTTCTGATTCAAGCGAGCTTGAGTGACAGCATTAGAACTAAAATGGGGATTTTGGATGGAATCACCAAATAAAATGAGATTAAGTTTGAAACAAAGCATTGTTCAAAGAAATAGAAAGTTTCCTATGGGTTTTGGTTTGAAGTTTCAGGTTCCTTGTTTTAAGCTACTGTTCATAGAAGGGTTTCACCGATTTTCAACCTAAATCAAACTAAATAGTGTTTAAACTTTGATAGGAATAAACAATAGATGAACTTTGGTCTTTGCATGTTTGATTGTTGAGTTGATCTTGTGATTCGAAATTTGGAGCTTCATACCCTGTTTGTGATTCTTCTTGCAGCGATATCTGAGCTTCTTGTTGTTGTTGTTGTTGTTTTTTTTTTAATGATTGGAAACTATATATAATAAATGAAATTGGATAAATGTGAATCATAAGAAATAATGTATAGTTGTGTTGAATGTAAAGTACTCATGATTGTCAATGGAAGAGGATTTTTGAGACCTGTCTTGCTGGTTGTTTTTGGGAGCCAGAAATATGTTTCAGATCATTGTGTGCTGCTGTTTGGATAATTTGAAGTATTAAATCTGATTTCATAGACAGTTTTTAAGGTTCTCCAATGCTAAAGAAGTGTCTGAAAATGTTAATACATGATTTGGTGGTTTTGAAGAATTGATTCAAGTGTGAATTTAGAATCTGTAATTTCAGTCTTGCTGTGAAGATATTGCTTAGAGAAGCTTTAAAAGAATGTAAACCGCGAATATGAAGAATATGAGGTTATTGCATTTTTAGTAGATCATAGGTTGCTTAAAGGCTAAAGTGGAGATTATGCTAATGTCATTTAGTTGTATAGCAGTGAGAACATAATGGAGTTGAGTTTGGAGTGAAAGCTGAAGGTAAATTATTGTTCTGATTGAAGCATAATTTAGGATTTCAACTAGATGACTCAACGTTAATTTCAAACTGATTTTATCCCCACTGTTCAAATATTATATGTTGAGACCACATAGCTACAAATTGAAAACTGATTGAACCTTTCTCGTTCATGTCTCTAAGTGTTGAGCCACTAATATGGATGTTTCAATTAACTATAGAAGCTTCAAAAAGAAGGTTTATATCTCATGATTGGTGCTGGAACTCTGTTATTGTTCAAAGAGATGGAATAAGTTTCAAAGTGCCAATCTATGATTAAAGGATTTCAATTAGTTTACAGTTGTTCAAAACTGATAAATTTAGAATAGCATGATTACAGAGGTTATTTGGTGAAGATATGAATTAATTATTTGTTTTTCTTAATTTAGTATTTTGATTTGGAGTTTCTTCTGTTTTAAAGTTGACATTAGAGTAATTTTAAGTGCTGAAACTTAGGAAAACTTTGAAGGTATGTTACTACAAGGTATTGTTGAAGGTTTAAAGAAATATGGGAATGTAATGGTTGAAGTTAATGATTTCAGTTTTAAGAATCCATTTTGACCACTGTTTTGGGAGTTATAAGCGATGTTAAATCTGATTTGGTCTTGTTTAAGGTTCTTAAATGTTAAGAGGTATCTCAAAGTGTTGCATATGAGAGGGATTACCTTTGGTTTAAGGGTTTATCATAGCTTACTGATTTAAGATCCCAAATATTAATTTATCGTTCCATTTGTAAGAAGCATAAGGATGTTGAATATTATGGTTACTGTTTTAAGATATTAAGTATGAATTGTTTTGATTCTACCAAATAGTAAACAAGTTAAATATATAAGGTGGAATTATGGATGTTATATGTACTTCCCATTTTTTATAGAAGTTCGAAAGTCCTATTTTGGATTCTAAGTCATTAAGGTCAAGAATCTGACTTTAATTACTGTTATTAAGGTATGTTCTAGCATATTAAATGAGAACTTAGTTAACATGTTAAAGCTGGAATTTTTTTGGATGGTTGAAGTAATGTATTAAGCTTTAGGCTTGATTGTTGTAAGCATGAGCTAGAGTTTATGACATATGAAATCAGTTTTAAACCGTTGATAACTCCCAAGAATTCATGTAATATCAACACATTTCCCTTGAGTTTTATGCAATTATTAATATATTTTGGACACTCAAGATGGGAAAATGTTCATTCTTTTAGATTGCACATAATTGTTTATTTGTATAGATTTTCTTCATATTTCTAGCTATTTTCTTATGTTGTTTTATGTAAATATTGTAGGAATATTTTGATGCAATAACCAAGGGATCCGGATGAAGAAGAACACTTAAAAGGGGGAGAAATTGGGGCTAGAAGCTGAAATTTCAAGAAAAAAGGGAAAATTCAAGTTTCTGGACAAATTGTGAAAAATTACAGAAAAGCCCCAGAAATTTCTGAAACTTTGCAGATAGGTCCCTCCTCGCCGTGGGACCTCCACAGCGAGGCCCACAGCGAGGGTCAGAAAACTTGCATGTTTTCTGGCCTTGGCCGTGGCACCCCCACAGCAAGGGCCACGGCGAGGGTCTGAATTCTGCAGCTGCGCGTTTTAATTTGCCAGCGGAATTTTGGACCTATATAAGGAAATTTTCGACCTAATTCCGCATTCTTCACTTCCTGGGCGTGCTTGGGGGCTTGGCTCTGCTAGGGTTTGGGTCTTAGAGGAGCTTGGAGCAAGGAGTTGAAGTTTGGAAGAGATTTTGGCTTTGATTCTTGGTTTCTCTTCTCCATTTTCCTTTCCCTCTCTCTTGTTCATGAATTTGCTGATGTATGTATATATTCTTTTGGATTCTCTGAACATGTGGGGCTAAGGTTTTGATTCTAAGGTTGTTTTGAACCCTTGTATGGATTAATTCTTGTTTCCTCCTCTTAATTTGTGATTAATGTTATGTATGTGGTTATTTTACTCTTCTCCTAATGCTTCTAAGTGCTTGATCACCATTTAGATGTTGTGTTCACTCAATTTATGACTTGAGAGAGCTAAGTTGAGTGTAGAACTTGGGTAGAGTAATGTAAGACTTGAAGTTTATAGTGTTAAATGGATGGTTTGTTGGCAAGATAGAGATATACTTGCTAACCTTACATAATCACATTAGGATTGGAGCTTTAAAATTGGGTTTTGTTAAGTTGTAGCAAGAGATTGTGCAATTAACAAGATTAAAAACTTGTTCTTGACTTGAGAGAGCTTTTACAAGTACTCCAAGAATCCTAGATTAGCATATGCTTTCATTGAGAGCATCTTTGAGAGGAGGTTAATTGAGTTTTAGGAAGTACAAGGGGGATAGACAATCTTAGGACCCAAATTTGCCATTGAAATTGAAGAATCATTTGTTCATAATTTTGCTTTCATTTAGGATAGTTTATTTTCTTATTTAATTTTCAAACTCAACATTTGTATCACTCAAATTGGGCGAGAGTGTGACAATCATTGTTTGACCGGGTTTTGGACAAATCCTCGTGGGAACGATACTTTTCTCATCACTTTATTACTTGGCGCGACCCGTGCACTTGCGGCTCGTGGCGAACAAGTTTTTGGCGCCGTTGCCGGGGACTTGTTTCCCAAAACCGTCCTTGGTCAACCTTGATTAGAGCATTAGTAGCTTAAGCTTGAGTTTTGTATATATTTGTCATCGTGTTTGTTTTTATCTTGTGACTTATTTTCTTGTGTTCATGTATGTGTATATTTGTTCCCTTTGTGTGTATTTTTGTTTGTTAGTTATTTTATTTTAATTTTTGTTTATGGATCATCCTTGGTGGACTAATGGGGCAAGTGGTGGATTTGAAGATGATAATGGTTATCTACCTTCTTGCTATGAGCCTAATGCTTTTGAAACTCAATATGAGTACATTTGTTGCAATTTTTGTGGAGATAATCATTATATTGATCAATGCCCCCATGTCTCATCATTGGATTATGTAGGGGATGATTTTGCTAGGGTACAAACTGATTGGCATGATAATTCTTTTAACCCTAGTTGGAATCATGAACATGAATTGCCTTGGGATCCAAATGTTTCTTTTCCTTCATATGCATCATGTTATCAATCCTCACCCAATCATTTGGATGAAATCACTCCCATTCATGAGAAAAAGCCCACTGTAGAGGAGATGCTTCAACGTATTTTGGATAATCAAAATGAAATAAGAGCTTGGACAAAAGAGAAATTGAATGAACATGAAGTAGCTCTTGAAAGTTTAGCATCTAGGGCAAATGAAATGGCATCAACCATTGAGTCTTTAAAGCAAAATGGTGTTTTCATTGATAGTTCAAATGACTATGATGTGGAAGAGGCCATTTCAAGTGAGGAATTGTCTGTGGGAAGTGATAATGTGCTGTCAATGTCTTGTACTACTTTTGTGGGTGATTGTGTGTTAGAAATTGAAGAGGGAGAGAATAACATTGAAATCCCTGCAATTTATGTTCAAAGTCCTCCTACTGAAAGCTTGACTTCTACTGATGGAAGTCAAGTAGATTTTATTGGGTTTTCAAAATATTTGGGGGTTAATGAGGATAAAGTTGAAACAATTGAATTGATACCTCCCATGAGCCATAATGCATCATGTTCCTTAAAATCACTCTTGATTGAAGGAACATGTAATTCTTGTATGAATGAATTCCCAATTTTGCTGAAGCCTTGTCTTCCAAAGAGAAATGAAGACAAGGTGATTTTTGTTTTTGATACGTATGATTAGCAACTGGAAAGTCTGGCTGAAGACTATAAACTTAGCGCTTCTTGGGAGGCAACCCAAGCTTTAAAAGTTTAATATTTTTCCTTGTTGTTTTTTTTTAGTAGGTGTGACTTGTGTTGTGCATCTTCAATTTTGTCATCAAATTGAACATGAGGCAATGGAAAGCAAGTTTGGAGAGCAAAGAGCATTTACAGGGAAGTTTCTTGCATTTCCAATTTGATTAGAGTTGAATGATTTGATGATAGAATGTTAGTTGACATTGACATGAATTTCAATTTTGGAAATTTGGACGATTACTTGTCATTTTTCTTGAAGCATGATTTAGATTGATTCGTTATCCCCTGAATTGAATGTGAGATCCAATGATAGAATGGTTGCTTTGATTATATGCTTAAGAGGAAATTGTGGTTAATATTTTTGGATGCTTGATTCGCACTATTGAGTCTGGCTTTCTGACCATTTTGAAGCAAACTAGGCACTAGAGTTGGGAATGATTTGAAAGCTTTTGTTTGGAAATTTTGTGGCATTTAAGCATGTATTTTCTTTCTCAACTGATAGACTCTAGAACCTATCTTGGAATCTCTTGAGGCTATGTAATTATTTTGCATGATTTTGAAAAATGATATGGGCATTTTTTTTTTCAATGTGTTTGAGCCTTTCAAGCCTACCTTTGAATCATTTCCACTTGCATCCCCATTTGAGCCTTTAATGGAAAAACCATGTGAATTTCCTTTTTGAACCCCACACTGAACCTTAACCGTTGTAACCCGAAAAACCATGAATTACCTTGATTTTGAGATGATTGATGATTATTATTGGTGGTAAGAAATGGTATAGTGGTTATGAGATGAATGTATTTGTAAGTGGGTATGAGGAATGTAAATAATACATGATTTTCAATAGATTGTACTCCAAAGTCATTGCAAGTTGATTTCCCTTTTTGTTTAAAAAAAATGGAAAAGCAGAAAAGAAAAAGAAAAAGAAAAAGAAAAGAAAAGAAAGTTTAGCTTCAATAAGACTTGGAGTACAAATACCTCAATTTGAGATAAGTTTGGGGGAGTGGTTAGATTTTTGGAAGGAAATTTTGTATAGAAAAGGAAGGAAGATGAGTTGCATATTATCATTTATCTCAAGATATTTGAATCCCTTTTACACCTTTCTTTCTATGAGCTCAACCCTTGGCCACATTACAACCTTATAAAGTCCCATTGATTTTGGATTTATGTGAAATGATGTTTTAGTGGAGAGAGAGGAATAGGTTAGGCATATGAAGCCTTGATGTTGAGGCTAGTTCATACCTCTTGTAATGCTAAAATTTTTCTTTACATTTGCAGAAGAATCATTTTCTAACTCCACACACACACAATTGGAAATTGTTGGGAAGTTTGTTCTTGATTTGTAAATTTTGCATCCTTCTATATTCCATTGATTTCCTATTGAATATATCTTCTTGAGCAACTAATGAGGAAAACTTCACGCATGCATAGTAAGTAAATAATTGATCAATCTACCAATTTCAGCACTTGTTTTACTCGAGGACGAGTAAAAGTCTAAGTTTGGGGGTGTGATAACTCCCAAGAATTCATGTAATATCAACACATTTCCCTTGAGTTTTATGCAATTATTAATATATTTTGGACACTCAAGATGGGAAAATGTTCATTCTTTTAGATTGCACATAATTGTTTATTTGTGTAGATTTTCTTCATATTTCTAGCTATTTTCTTATGTTGTTTTATGTAAATATTGTAGGAATATTTTGATGCAATAACCAAGGGATCCGGATGAAGAAGAACACTTAAAAGGGGGAGAAATTGGGGCTAGAAGCTGAAATTTCAAGAAAAAAGGGAAAATTCAAGTTTCTGGACAAATTGTGAAAAATTACAGAAAAGCCCCAGAAATTTCTGAAACTTTGCAGATAGGTCCCTCCTCGCCGTGGGACCTCCACAGCGAGGCCCACAGCGAGGGTCAGAAAACTTGCATGTTTTCTGGCCTTGGCCGTGGCACCCCCACAGCAAGGGCCACGGCGAGGGTCTGAATTCTGCAGCTGCGCGTTTTAATTTGCCAGCGGAAGTTTGGACCTATATAAGGAAATTTTCGACCTAATTCCGCATTCTTCACTTCCTGGGCGTGCTTGGGGGCTTGGCTCTGCTAGGGTTTGGGTCTTAGAGGAGCTTGGAGCAAGGAGTTGAAGTTTGGAAGAGATTTTGGCTTTGATTCTTGGTTTCTCTTCTCCATTTTCCTTTCCCTCTCTCTTGTTCATGAATTTGCTGATGTATGTATATATTCTTTTGGATTCTCTGAACATGTGGGGCTAAGGTTTTGATTCTAAGGTTGTTTTGAACCCTTGTATGGATTAATTCTTGTTTCCTCCTCTTAATTTGTGATTAATGTTATGTATGTGGTTATTTTACTCTTCTCCTAATGCTTCTAAGTGCTTGATCACCATTTAGATGTTGTGTTCACTCAATTTATGACTTGAGAGAGCTAAGTTGAGTGTAGAACTTGGGTAGAGTAATGTAAGACTTGAAGTTTATAGTGTTAAATGGATGGTTTGTTGGCAAGATAGAGATATACTTGCTAACCTTACATAATCACATTAGGATTGGAGCTTTAAAATTGGGTTTTGTTAAGTTGTAGCAAGAGATTGTGCAATTAACAAGATTAAAAACTTGTTCTTGACTTGAGAGAGCTTTTACAAGTACTCCAAGAATCCTAGATTAGCATATGCTTTCATTGAGAGCATCTTTGAGAGGAGGTTAATTGAGTTTTAGGAAGTACAAGGGGGATAGACAATCTTAGGACCCAAATTTGCCATTGAAATTGAAGAATCATTTGTTCATAATTTTGCTTTCATTTAGGATAGTTTATTTTCTTATTTAATTTTCAAACTCAACATTTGTATCACTCAAATTGGGCGAGAGTGTGACAATCATTGTTTGACCGGGTTTTGGACAAATCCTCGTGGGAACGATACTTTTCTCATCACTTTATTACTTGGCGCGACCCGTGCACTTGCGGCTCGTGGCGAACAACCGTACATAGAAGGATTACATCTGATTTTATTTACTGATTTCAGGTTATTAAATGTTAAATAATCTTGTACCAAAATCTATGTCAAGGTCATGTATGGTTGGGTTTTAACTGTTACATGAATTCTCCAAAGCGAAACGGAGAGGAGTTGGTAGAGGACTAAATTCTGATAACTAGGTAGCAGTTTTATTCCATATCATTGATTATATTTGAATAATTACATAACATCTGTTACAAGTTGATTTAACCTTTTCCTAATCGCCTTGGGGGTTAAATGCAAAATATTTATATAACCAAGGATTGCACTATAATGGTGTGATCCCGGATCGTCTCTCAAGGAGCCTAATGACTAACCTAGGAATCTAAATGTCATGCAAATGAAGTATAAAAAGGGGTTTTGTTGGGTTTTAATATGAAATATGCAAAATGAGCCTAACTACAATATTTTTTTTTTATCTTTTCTTTAATGAGGTGGAATGGTTGGATGGATGAAGTGAAATTGATGGAATGGATCTCTTGAGTCTAGGTGAGATGACAAACATAGGTTCAAATCATTTGGGGGTTTGATTCATCAAGTCTAGTTAGAGAAATCCCCAAGCAACCACTAGGGGTCCACTAGCCCTAATCAATGACTAATTTAGCAACCACTTTCATAGCCATTACTTAGGGTTAGTGTTAAAGTCCACTTGATGTGTGAAATACTTTGAGTCAAAACACTTGTGGCTCTCATAAAAATGCAATCACAATAATTATGAATGGAAGCAATCAATTAAGTCCACTAGCAACCACTAAAATGAAATTAACTTTATACAACCACAATGTAGATAAGAATTCATAACTCAAGTGTTCAAAGCCCAAAATAAACACATATAGTTCATACACATACATATCCAAAATCTCAATCCAATACATAAATACAAACATCTTCCAAGAGAGGTTCAAATAAACATAGAAGAAATCCTAAATACATATGTTAGAACAAAGAAAAACTCCCCTAATGAAGAACCCATGCTTGAGACACCATCAACCCATCCTCAAGAGATGAAAAGCTCCTCACTCTGACATAGAAACTCCAAGAGGAACCCCAGGAAGAAGCTCCATCCGAAAATCCATGGAAGAAGAGGGTGGAAGAAGGTGGAAGATGAAGATGGAGGTGGAAATGAGTGGGGAATGAAGGAATGGACGGGAACCCTAGGAGAGGGAGTGTATTTCGTGCTCAAAAGTCTCTCCCCCTGAAGGTGGGGGTGTTAGGATCCATTTATACTCCCTCAGAAAACCTAAAATCGCGTCAGATTTCTGCAAAATTTCGTGACTTCGCCGTGGGCTCGCCGCGGCGAAAGCCACGGCGAGCTCATGTTGGTTCTGGAATTTGCTGGGGAGTTCGCCGTGAGTTCGCCGCGGCGAGACCCACGGCGAACTCACACTGGTTCTGCCTCTTCTTTTCTTTTTCGCCGTCAGTTCGCCGCGGCTAACGCCACGGCGAAGAGACATTGATTCTGTTTCTCTCTTCGCTTCCTTCTTCTGCTCCGTCCCGAATTCTTCGTTGCAACTTGGCTCCTAAATTTGGGCATGTTTCTTCTATGACCTGCATATAAAATGGACCTAAGGTAGCATCAAAATGTTCTTAAAAATAGGTTAACAATAATTTATGCTAATTATGCCCAAATTGCCCTTGACTAGAATAAATTCCAACAAAGTGTGCAAAAGTCAGAAATTACCCTAATTAGGTGCAATTACCCCCAAGAACATGCAATAATCTACTGATTTTATCAATGAAAAGTGTATAAAAATATGGTGCAATCACAAGTTTACATTATAAATGAAGATTATAAACCTTGTTAATTCCTACATAGAAGTCTTACTTCTCAGTTTATATAGTACCCCAAGGCTAGGTGGGTTGCAACCCCTAGCGAGATTAGTTATCGTCACTACTACAAAATAGCCTTTTAACGTCACATATTTGGGGGTTTCCACGTCACTTTTTTAGGGGATGTTGAATCAAATTATGTGGAAAACTAGACTTTTAACGTCACACAAATATGTGACGTGGAAAGTCAAAGTTTCAACGTCACACATTATATAATGTGTGACATGAAAAATGACTTTTAACGTCACAATTTAATCAATGTGTGACGTGAATAAATATGCGGAAGGAGAATTTTGATAAAATTTTTTAGAGAAACCATGTCACACATTATATAATGTGTGACATTGTTTCCAGCGTCTGAGAAACAACGTCACACAATATATAATGTGTGACGTTGTTTCTATAAACCATGTCACACATTCATGGTTTATAGAAACAACGTCACACATTATATATTGTGTGACGTTGTTTCTAAGAAACCACGTCACACATTATAATGTGTGACGTGGTTTCTTTTTTAAAAAAAAATTCTTTTGCTTTTCCCCACCTGTATAAATTATACAGATGCAGCAATATTTAATTAGTGACATGAAAAGTCCAATTTTTTTAAAAAAAATATGGGCATTTTTTGTTTTGGAATCATCTACAATCCAAGAAAATCCTCTAGAATTAAAACAATAGGGCAATTTTTTAGATTGGACATTCCAAAAAAATGCCTCTAAAATTACAAAAATAGGGTAATTTTTTGGATTGGAATAACCCACAATCCCAAAAAAAAATGCCCTATGAACATTTGAATTACAATATGATAGTTATCATTCAAAACTATGAAACTACAAATAAAAAGTAATATCTAAACTGCAGCAACTTGAAACAAATATCTTTTCTTCAAAAGAATGTCTCCATTTTGAACGATCCTAAGTCCAATTTTGTTCTCCATTTTTGTGACTGTCAAACCAGGTGCACCCTTTTTCACAATATATCTGAAATATAGGCCAAAATACACATAGAGAAACATGAAAATTTGTGACACAGGATCAAAGGATCAAAGGAAACTTGGCCTTCTCCCAGTACTTCAGGGTGATAAACACAAACAAACAAGAGAGATCATGCAAGGGGAAAGAAAAGAATGACGGAAGACAAAACACAACGGAAGAATCATATCATAATTCTCATTTTAAATGCATCACAGGAAGATACCTCGGCCATTATAGGAGCAACTTCTTTTTCCATGCGCTCTTTTACTTTCATCCTAATAGCCTGCTCCTCCGGAGTTAATAAGTCATTAAAATGGTAATAACTTGAGGCTGTAATTTTCAACAATTAAGAACATTAAATCTTCAATCAAGACAAAATATTTACAAACTATCATGCAATGTGGAAGACACAAAAGTGAAGGGTAAGGACGATGATCTAAGTACTTTAGAACTTTGAATTTATACGGTAAAATGGTGAGCATCAATGAATGAATGTTCAGCTTCCTCACTTAGTGTAACAAAGACTTTCGCAAAGTAGCTGCAGCTTTGGGGGAGGGGGAATTAACTGAATAACTAATGAATTTTTATATCCCGAAAGAAATAGGCCAACACAAACCTTTTCTGTTTTATGATGGGAGAAAATGGGAAAAACTAGCATGAATTTTATATCTTAACAGGAGAATTTTTGTATAAAAGAACTTGAGGGCAGAAGAAACATTTGTGGGATCACTTGGCTAAGTCTCCCTCACAGGAACTTTGTTTCGATTTTAAAAGGTAATCCTTCTGTATTGATTTAATGCATATTTAGTACTTACTAAGTTATTTAAGTAAGAAGTCAATGGTATTTTAGTTAAATCATGTAACAGAACTTTTGATTTCTGGGAAGGCAGCATAAATGTTCAAAACAGAGGGGAGAGTTGGATAATCTGAGTATCTTTTAGGGGAAGGGGAAGTAATTCACTATCATTATTCTTTATAATGGTTGGCTCTACTCTCTGCAGGTTGTCACAAGATTCTTGCAGCAGTTGAAGGTGCAAACAATCTATATCTTTTTTTTTAATTTGGACGATTCAACTGGGAACAAACTATTAGGATAAAGTCTTGGTTTTGTTAAACTTCATCCCTATATTCATTACTTAAAGTTAAAAGAAAATTAGGAACTTCTATACAGTCACAGACAATAGCCATCCTTAAAATATCGTTTACATATTTTAATTAAAAGAACACTTACCAGGACATACGGCCAGCGAAAACCATGACTTTTCTCTCCAACGTGATTTCCAGGTACTCCGAAAGACCATGCCAAGAAACAAACCTGCCAAAAATTTCAAAAACTGAATAGGCTAAGAAATTACATGACATTCTTCAATCAATTTCTTATTAAAATTAGATAACATATAGGTTGAAAGTAACTATACATAAGGTCTGTAAAACTAATTATATTTGGAATGTGTTCTCCCGCTAAATATGCCCAAACTAGATAAAATAAATTTGACCTATACGTTGCTCAAAAGGAAACTAGCAATTTAAGATTCCTTAAGTCGAGTCGTTCCATAGTAGAGGATGCCATACTTCCACTAAGGATTTTAGTAACATAAGCTTTGATGTAGAAGAAGAAGAATTAACCTGAAACCTGCAGATATAGTAATCATCTCCCATCAAGGCTCTATGCTCTCAAGTGGCTTCATTCTTGGGTCCCTGGGACTGAAAGCAACGCTCAAATTGACCAGGGCCTTCACACGATCTGGCCTGAGTAAGTAGAAATACCAAGCACTGAAGACGCCAAAATCATGACCCACCAAAAAAACCTGTTCAATAACCAGGGCATCGAGAAGTCCAATGATATCACCGACGATGTGTAAGGCGGAGTAGGAAGAAGGAGAGGGAGGGGCGTCAGAATCGCCATAGCCACGAAAGTCAGGAGTGATAACTTTGTAGCCATCGATAAGTGAAACCTATCAATAAATGAAACCTGAGATTTTCTTCTTTGATGGAAAATCAAAGAAGAACGACAAGAAGAACAAGAACGCGTTTACAGCTGAGAGTCAGGTCTGAAGGGGAAGGAAGAAGAAGAGTCGTGAGGGGGTATTGGCTGCCGCAGAAGCCGAAGGACGGTGGGAGTCGCACGGGTGGAGGGAAGAAAATGAGAAAAAGAAGGGATTAGGGTTCAATTGAGCAGAGAAGAGAGAAGAGGCAATTTTGTAAAAAAAAAATTAAAAAAAATAGAAACAACGTCACTTAATCTAAAATAAGTGACGTCGTTTCTTTGTAAATAAAATTAAAAAAAAATAGAAACAACATCACATTTAATTTAAGTGTGACGTTGAAAGTTTTTAACGTCACACTTGAAAAAAAATGTGACGTTGAAAACTTTCAACGTCACACTTGAATAAAAGTGTGACGTTGTTTCTCCTTACCCTCCAATTTAATTACAAAAATGCCACCGCGTTTTTTTTCACGTCAGTTTTATAATTAAGTGACGTTACTTTGTGACATAAAAATGGCTTTTTGTAGTAGTGCATAACTTAATTGGTGTGAAAGAGAAATCCTAGAGGTATAGATACCGCACTATGATTTAGTGGCTGGAAGACCCCACTATTATTAGTGGCTGGAAGTTACCCCACTATTATTAGTGGCTGGAAGTTGCCAAAGACACAAAGTTTACAAGGATAATTGTTATCATTAATTGTACAAGGATTATTGATATTATAATGTTTGCACGGGTTTATTAATTGTTATATATAATAATGAATGAAATAAATTGCTACTGTGATTCTTTGAATCTCACTCTTTTTAATACATTTTTTTATTGAAGAGCAAGGAGAATGTGTTGTTTTTGGGTAAGGTAGTGAGATGAAGGGTTAGGCATGCCTGCATTGTTTTGTACTGCGGTGTATGTATATATATACATTTGGATGTCTCTACCTGTATATGTTATAAGATTAGGATAAGTAAAGCAAGATTGAGGCTTGCATAGTTATATAACTGATATATATATATATATAGATATAACATTCAAGAGAAGTACTACTGCATATACATGTAAAGGAGTTATTGACTGGGATAGCCCAATAGTTTGTTATTATATGACAGTAGAAGTATACATATAGGTATGAGATGCACATTATGCATAATAGAAATATTATGATAGTTTTGGCTTCTCACACACTATCAGATAAAAATAAAAATTTGGATAGAACATGGCTATTTACTTGTTTTATAAACCATTTGATTTTATATATAGTTTGAATTGAAGCCAATTTGTCAAAAAAAAAAACCATTAAAAACATGTTTTTAATACTTTGATACAAAAGTTTTAAATTTATTCACATTTTTGGGCTTATGATAATGACAAAGTGGTTATAAAGAAATTAACATGCCTTAGTATAGTATTATAAATTAGGTGTTATACTAACCCTTGTTTTAAAGAGAGGATGTAGTAGTAAAAAGATTAGAGGGAATAAAGTGAAAGGAAACTAAAAAGTTTGTTTGGGTGTTTGAGAGAGTGAGTTAAGATACCAAAATATGTTATTAAAATTTTTTATCACTTATGTATATGTTTATCATTACAAAAAAAAATCCTTAAAAATAGAACAACGATTAAGAAAAGAATTTGTCTTTGCGTTTTTAAGATGCCAAAGATTTTATTGAATTAAAGTATGACCACGGAAAAACTTTCCATCATGCATGCTTTAACAAATTTTCTCCAAATAATGATGAAGAGTCTCTTTCAATTACATATTGAAAAACTTTGCTTCAAAGGGATAAGAGAACTGTTTTGGCCATGCACTTAAATGTTATTTTCAAATTTTTAATATCTTTACATTATATAAGATAAAAGGAAACATAATTGAATCATCCTTTAAAAACAATAAAAAAATCCTTATTATATATGATTTTTATTGTTACTCTATCAAGAAGGTTTAGAAGAGAAAAAAATAATTATGTGGTCTTGTTGGATATAAAATAAATTTTCATTTCAACACATTAAAATTATATAGATATGTTTTTTATGTCTTAATATATATTATTTTTCTTTTATTCACTAGTGAATGATTTTTTGCAGAACATTTTTAACAAAACATGCAACGTGCGGTGATAAGTGGAGCATATGCACTGATTCAAATTATGACTCTGCAATATTAATGCCACATTAACAAAGCATTCTTAAATTTCAATCATTTAAGGTTTTGGTCACTAATTAAGTGCAAAATAATGTTTTTAATTGATTACGGGGGATTTCCAAACACGTTAAATGAGAAAACATATCTGTTAGCTAAAGGTCAATTTTGATTGTAACTTTGTCAATTCGAAAACTTACAAAAGATGGTGTGCTTTTACCAGTCAACTACGGCGAACATATAAATCCAAATAATGAATAATCTCATTCATGAAGAGTATTGTGTGTTTAAATGTTGGGATAATAACAAGAAGTTGGAATCTCATTCCACAAGTTGCGACTAAATCCTGTGGTTGTTTATTAGTCTACGATCAACATACATAAAGACACCTTTCGAAAGGCCCTTTTATTTTCTTCTTCATCATTATTACACTGCTTCTTTTTAAAAATTTCTTTTCTTGACTTTTTTTTTCACTATCCTTGCAAGATTACTGGCAAAGTAAATTACTGTGTAGAATTTCATAAAAGTATACAACTCCTGAAGATTATCTTTTATCATATATAAGAATAAACTTAGACAGCATATTTTTGAGCCACAGAATATTATAAATACAAGCAGTGCATATTCTCCACTAATCACAACAGGTTCGCTAGATAAAATAAAAACTACCTTCACATCGACATACAAAGTAAGTTTCATAGAACGGTGAATATGCTATTTTAACAACAAATTTTTGTGTTAGGGAGTTTGGTACTAGAGTTTTTTGGGGAGAAAAAATATACATAAACTTTTAAAAAATGAAGTAATTTTAACATAAATCCTAATACTGTCAAACTTCCATTATTTTTTTTTTTGTTTTTTAGACCCACATTAATCAATTTTAAATGTTTTTAGAAATAAAAGAAAGTACAATTTTAACAACAAAGTTTTGTGTCCTGAATATCTAACATCATAAATTTTTTTATGCAAAAAATACACATAACCTTTATAAAATACAACAATTTTAACAAAAGTGTTAACACTAATGAACTTCATTATTTTTTAGTTTGTAGGGCCCATATTAATTAATTTTAAATGATTATTAAAAAAAATTTCTCTCTCTTCATATCATTTGATCTCATCCATCATCCTCTCTCTTTCCCCATAATGTGTGAAGCTACAAAGCATATTAATTATTGAGTGGGGTAAAGCCAATCCAAAAGATGCGAGATGATGAGAGAAATTGAAACGAGCCAAGGGAGTCAATAGTGGCTCTGTTATAGGCAAACCAAACAATGGGTATGCCGTTGGCGAAGATAATAGGGGCAATGAATGAGGGAGGAAAAGTTGTTGGGGTTTGAGAAGGATGGAAGTGGAGAGAGAAAGTGTTGTTAGGAAAATGCCATATCTAGTTCGTATCAAAAATAGAAAAATGTTGAACTTGTTGAAATACTAAGCACAATAATGGCGGAGAAGAAAAAGAATATGAAGAATCAAAACTACCGAGTGGGTTAAATACCAATATTATGTGTACATGACACTCTTATCTGCTACGATGAGTATTCCATAGTAATGTGAGAATGGGAAGAGGGAGGGGAGTTGAAGTGGAAGAGAGAGAATAATTTTAATGATTTTTTTAAAATAATCATTTAAATTAATTAACTTGGGCCTTATAAAACTAAAAAGTATCAAATGTTTAACAGTATTAGAGTTAGTGTTAAACTTGCACTATTTTATAAAGTTTATTTACATTTTTTGCTTCTAAAAAATTTTATGGTATCAGATGCTCCTAGCATGAAACTTTGTTGTTAAAATTGCACCTATACTCTTTTATTTAATAATTATTCGATATTAATTAATCTGTGGCTCACAAACAAAAAAGTAACTAATGTTTAATTGTGTTATGACTTGTATTTAAATTAGTCCATTTTATAAAGATTGTATGCAATTTTTCTCTTCAAAAATATTATGGTATCCAACACTCCTGACATGAAACTTAATTGTCAAAATTACACCTTCACCTTTTATTAAATAGTATTGAGGAAAAACGCAATGCAACATTAAACATCGAAATCACAGCCAATGGAGTTACACAACATTAAACATATCTATAAGTAAATTTTTATAAATAAAGTACTCCCTTTGTCCCTATATATAAAAGCCAAAAATTTTAATGGTTTTATCCATTTTTATAAGAGTCTGGCTAAATTTGTTAAAGCATTTAATGAGTTTTTTTACACTTTATCTATCATTATTCTCTCTATTCACATTCTCTTTCATGCTCATTTATGACACTATTATCATATTTCTCTCTCTCTCTCTCTCTCTCTCTCTCTCTCTCTCTCTCTCTCTTATATTCAATCATAAATAAGGGAAAACTTGAGAAAACAAAATTATTTCAGATATATTTATTTATTTTAACCACTTTCTTAATCGGTGTGATTTTACCTCATTGGCTCTTATAATAAGAGATGGAGGTAGTGGTATTTAGCACTCTGATATTATTTTTCGGTTCCATCCCTACTTTTAGATTTTCTATGATTTATTTACCACCCTAATGTTATTTTTCTAATCCATCTAGGTTTTAGTACTATTTTTAGTTACATCCAGTGGTACCTTTACTTAACATGGGAGATGGGACCATGAATTTATAATTTAGTTATGGGCATAAATACACCTAAAGGATCTGGACAGTTATATACTCATTCCTAATTAAATAAACCAAAAAAAAATATTAAAAAAATTTCCCAATTCACATCTCTATATTACTATCTTTGCTCATATTTATACGTGTCATAATAGCATATGTCTTTCTATCTCAATAAATCATTTTGTTTAACGTCAAATAGGAACTTTCTTCTCCCTATCAAATAATTTTAAAAATTAGCATTAAAAAATTAAGTAATAAAAAATAATAAATTTAAACCGTTTGATTTCGATATGAACAATATAACCCTGGTTCACACACACTCTTAACTAATTTAGGTGAATTAATAAAATTAAATACATTATTTGTAAAAGTGTTTGTTAATTTTCCTATAATGCCTTCTTCAATCATTTTTATTTAAACTTCTCTTACTACAAACTCCTCAATCAAAATGGATAGTTTAAGAGGAAACTGATATAAATGGGAACTCTGTGAATTGAAGTCTTATATTTATAACCAAAATTAACATTAAACCAACCCTTGTTAGAGAGAGGGGGGGGGGGAGTTAAGATACCAAAATTTGCTATTAAAATTTTTTACGACTTATGTATATGTTTATCATTACAAAAGATCCTTAAAAAATAGAACAACGACTAACAAAAAGAATTTGTTTTTGCTTTTTTTTTTAGATGCAAAAGACTTTTTTGAATTAAAATATAACCACGAAAAAACATTCCACCATGCGTGCTTTAACAAATTTTCTCCAAATAATGAATAGTGTCTTTCATTTACCTGTAGAAAACTTGAAAGTTTGGACCAAACCAGTTGATAGGATAAGCCAATTTTTAAAATTTGAAAGGTTAACATATATTTTTAGTTTAATAATGTAATTTTTACTCTTTATATTGAATATTGATAGTATAAAGGTGATGCCTAAAATGGATAAGAGAACTATTTTGGCCATGCACTTAAATGTTATTTTCAAATTTTTAATATTTTTACATTATATAAAATAAAAGGATACATAATTGAATCATCCTTTAAAAACAATAAATAAAATCCTTATCATATATGATTTTTTTTGTTACTCTGACAGAAGGTTTACAAGAGGGAAAAATAGTTATGTGGAAAACATAACTATTTTTAGTATTGTCTCTTAAATTTTTGCAAAACATTTTTTACAAAACATTCCACGTGTTCAAATTTTAGTGTTGTCTCTTAAATTTGTAGCGTATTATAATTATTTTAAAAGAAGTTAAGAAAGGTAGAAATTCCTAGTTCCAATCCGTGAAAACATTCCTGCTACCAAACGTGGCATCAATCTGTTTTAGAGTAGATAGATAGCGGTTAAGATTGAAATTATCATCACTATTTGATAATTTTTTTTATCTAAGAATCTGATTAAAAATTAATTAATCATCGAATTCCGTGACAATGTGTTCAATAGGTACTCAAGTATAAGTCAGACACGCACAAAAAATATATCACTACCTATTATTTTGTTATAACTAGCAATATTTTTTACCAATAATTATAAAATTATTAATTACAACTAACAAAAAAATTTGTCTTGCCATTTTTGAGACGCAAAAGACTTTATAAAATTAGAACATGACAACGAAAGAACTTTCCACCGTACATGCTTTAATAAATTTTCTCCAAATAATAGTCTCTTTCATTTAATATTCGAGTGTGGAAAACTCGAAAGTTGGGGCCAAAATGGTCGATAGGATAATCCAATTTTGAAAATTTGAAAGATTAACATATCTACTAAGTTTAATAATTTAATCACTGTAAATTGTTCTCTTTTATATATTGATAATATAATGGTGCTGGGTTAAGTGTATACAAGAAGTATTTTGGCGGTATACTTAAATGTTATGTTCAATTTTTTTATATCTTTACATTTTATAAAGTAAAAGGATACATAATTTAATCATCCTTTATAAACAAGAAAAAATTCCTTATTATATATAATTTATTTGTTAAGCTGATCTGACATTGAATGTTTGCAAGAGGAAAAAATAATCATGTTGTCTTGCTGAATATAAAATAAATTTTCTTCTCAATACATAAAAACTAGATATAATTATATTTTTTTTATATCTTAATCTTTTTTGTTTTTCTCTTTTTCATTAGGTGACTAAGTTTGATTGTAAAACACGTGACGTGTTCAATAGGGAGAACCGAACCTAAAAATTGGTGTTGGAGTAACCTTATGAATTTTATGATTGTATCAATATGTATGTTTCCCATAGATGACAGGCACAGAGCTCTATCTTTGTACGAGGTAAAATCCGCAAAGTTATCGTCATAGTCCTTCTTTGGTCATAGTTTAACTTTTTCTATTTTTGGCTAACATATATGTCTGGTATTTTAAGTTTATATCAAATTCTAGTATTGTCTCCTAAATTTATAGTGTATTTTCAGTTAATTTAACACCGTTAGTTTAACTGACAGAAGAATATTTGCTGGATAATTTAAATTATGACTCTGCAATATTAATCCCACATAAACGGAGCATGCTTAAAGTTTCAATCCTTTAAGGTTTTGGTCACTAATTAAGTGCAAAATAATTTTTTTAATTGATTATGGGGTGTTTCCAAGCACCTCCTTAAATGAGAAAACATATATGTTAGCTAAACATCAATTTTGATTGTAACTTTGACGATTCGAAAACTTACAAAAGATGGTGCTCTTTTACCAATCAACTACGGCAAACATAAATCCAAATAATGAATAGTCTCATTTATGCAGAGTATTGTGTGGAAAATTTTGAAGTTGGGATAATAGCAAAGAAGTTGGAATCTCATTGCACACGTTGCCACTAAATCATGTGGTTGTTTATTAGTCTACAATCAACTTACATGCAGACACCTATAGAAAGGCACATTCATTTTCTTTTTCATCATTATTACATGAATTTTGTTTTTGTTTCTTAACTTTTTTTCACAATCCTCGCAAGAATACTAACAAAGTAAATTGCTGTGTATAATTGCGTGGCTGTGAGGTGGGAAAGATGTTACATGTAGTTACTATGTATAGGGGCAATTTAGAAAAAAAGTGATAAAAATTAGAAAAATGTCTTATATTTAGGAACAAACATATCTCTCAAATTAGCTCCTATATTTAGGAACGGAGGGAGTAATATAATGGTGATGGGTAAAGTGGAAGCAAGAAGTATTTTGATGATGTACTAAAATGTTATGTTAATTTTTTTTTATATTTCTACATTTTATAAAATAAAAGGATACATAAATTAATCATCCTTTATAAACAAAGAAAAATTCCTTATTACATATGATTTATTTGTTACTTTGACATAGGATGTTAGCAAAAAGAAAAAATAATCATGTTGTCTTGCTGGATATAACTTAAATTTTCTATATAAATATATTTTTTTACTTCATAATATTTATTATTTTCTCTTATTCATTAGGTGACTATTTTTTTATTTTTTTATTTTTATTTTTTGCAAAACGTGTGACGTGTTCAATAGGTAGAACCGAACCTACAAATTATGGTGTTCGAGTAAACTTATGAATTTTATGATTGAATGTATATGTTTCCCATAGTTGACAGGCACAAAAGCTCCATCTTTGTACGTGTCAAAATGGGCAAAGTTATCAATATGATCCTTCTTTGGTCATAAATCGACTTTTTTTATTTTTGGCTTGCATATATGTTTGGTGATTTCAACCAATTCTACCAATCATCTAATAAATCATCAGCTTCTGGTACATCAAGTAATATGGACCGATTTCATGCTTGCTTGGACAAATGCCTTTTAACTAATATCATCCAAAAGGGTCCTAAATTTATTTGGTCCAATAATAGGAAGGGCCAAAACCTAATCATGGAAAGGTTAGACATGGCCTTCTGCAATCACAACTGGCTACAATTCTTTCCCTTTTCTCATGTGGACACTTTAGCAATTGCAGCTTCAAATCATAGACCTATTTTTGTGAATACTGAAATTGAGGTTCTCAAGAAGCCATCTCTTAAGTTTGAACCTTTTTGGTATAAATTCCCTGATTGCCACATAATCATTTCAGAAAGTTGGTCTAACAGTTTCCAAGGCTCTCCTAGCTTCATACTTCAATACAAATTACAGTCAACTTTGAAGGCTTTGCAAAATCTATTATACATTAAACACAAAACCTTCCCGCCATTTCCTTTTGCTCTCTCCTGTTTGCTATTCTTGTACATGAGCCGTGTAGTTTTTGGTCAGCTCCTGACCCGTTTCACTATTCATTAGCCATCTAACTCCTTCTTTGGCTCTGTGCATACATTGTTAAATGCCACATTGGAAAGTGTCCATAAAATCTCTCACTTCAAGCTTCACACCTCGATGCCTTCATGCACTATTGGCTTGGATTCTGGCTACTAATATTGAAATGGAATCTTCCTCAATCTTAATCAGCTCCAACTGTGGCCTTATTTCCTTTTTCAAGAGAGGAGCAAGTTTAGTGGGAGATGTCATTTCCCAAGACATTGAACGACTCTTGCAGTCTTTCTCTATGGTGTACTTATTTAAGGACACCTCTTTTTCTACATCTACCTTTAATGCTTTTTCCTTTCAATTCTCTAGTTGTGATAATTTAACTATTTAGTACTATTTGTTGTTTATCCTTTTTATTTAATGATAATTGTCCTTTTATAAAAAAATTAATGTTTAACACCATTAGTTCAACCAACAGAGAAATATTAACCCGATGAATTTAAATTATGACTCTGCAATAAAATTAATGCCACAATAACAACACATGCTTAAATTTTCAATCCTTTAAAGGTTTTGATATTCCCTCTGGTGCTAATTATAAGATCAAGTTGACTTTTTTTTTGTGGAAGTTAAAGAAACAAATTAGATCACTAAATCATAACATATGCCATATGTAATTAGATTATAGGTTAGTTTATAAGTAAGATAAATTAGTTTTGAGAAAAAAGATAAATATAAACAATTGAAAACAATTTATTGAAAAGGATAAATATAAACAATTGAAAATGATTTATTTTGCATTCTTAACTTTTCTAAAAAAAAAACCAGCTTAATCTTACAATTAGGATCGGAGGAGCACTAATTAAGTGCAAAATAATTTTTTTAATTGATTATTTTTTTTTGGGGGGATGGGGTTTCCCAAACACCTCCTTAAATGTGAAATCATATAGAATGTTCGGTAAAAAATTTTGAATGTAGCTTTGTCAATTTGTTGGGATAATATCAAAGAAGTTGGAATCTCATTCCACACGTTGCGACTAAATCATGTGGTTGCTTATTAGTCTACAATCAACTTACATACAGACACATATAGAAAGGCACTTTCATTTGCTTTTTCATCATTATAATATAAATTTTATTTTCTTTTCTTGACTTTTTTTCACTAGCCTTGCAAGATTACTAACAAAGCAAATTGCTGTGTATAATTTCAAAATAAAGTTTGAAGAAAACCAAGAGTAAATTGTTGTGTGTTTTTTTATGCAAGGGAATAGTTATGTTTTAAAAGTATACAACTCCTGAAGATTATCTTTTACCATATATATAAGAAAAAAAAAACCTTGACCGCCTATTTCTTAGCCACAGAATATTATAAATACAAGTAGTGCATATTCTCAACTTATCAGAGATTCATCAGATAGAAAATTTAGTTGTTAAGCTTCTCTTTAACTATGGGAAGAAACGTATTTGCATTCCTTTTCCTAATGTTATTGGGGATTGCCCAATTAGGTTCCTGTGGAAGGTGCGTTGAATCAGAGAAGCAAACTCTTCTCAAGTTCAAAGCATCTATTCATGATCGATACAACAGCCTTTCCTCTTGGAATCCTGAAACCAATTGTTGCAAGTGGGATGGCATAGCTTGTCACAATGTTACTGGTCATGTTCTCACACTTGATCTCAGTTACTATCGCCTAGAAGCTAATGGTGTTGATCCATCTTTGTTGGAGTTGCGACATTTGATTCATTTAGATCTGAGCTTGAACAACTTCAATGGTACTTCAATTCCCCTCTTTCTTGGTTCTATGGAGCGGTTGAGATATCTTTCCATCTCTTTTGCTAATTTCAACGGAAAGATTCCCGCTAATTTTGGTGGAAACCTCACGAACTTACAGTTTCTTGATCTTAACTTCAATGATGGTCTGCACATCAGTGACATGAGTTGGGCCTCTAAACTTGAGTCTCTACAATATCTCAACCTCAGTCATGTCTACCTTGGAGAAGCTCACAACTTGTTCCAGGTACTTCACATGCTTCCTTCTTTGTTAGAACTCCAATTAGAAGAATGTGGACTTGGCAACTTGTCTGTTCCTCTTCCCCCCATGAATTTCACAAATAATGTTGGAGTTCAGATCCTAAATCTTGCTGGTAATGAAATTGATCGCCGAATTCTTACCGCTATTCAAAACTGGACTTCTGTTGAATTCCTCTACCTCAGTGGTAACAATCTTAGTTCATTGCCATTGTGGTTCGGAGAGTTTAGGAATCTGATTTCTCTTGATATTACGGGAAATGCACTTTCTGGATCTATTCCTATTGCTTTACAGAACTTGACTTCCCTTCAAGAGCTTGGCCTTTCTGGTGACAACTTTAGTTCAGTTCCATCTTGGTTGGGAGAGTTTAGGAATCTGATTTTTCTTGATCTTTCGGGAAATGCCCTTTGTGGACCCATCCCTATTGCTTTGCAGAACTTGACTTCCATTCAAAACCTTATCCTTTCTGGTAACAATCTTAGTTCAATGCCATTGTGGTTCGGAGAGTTTAGGAATCTGATTTCTCTTGATATTACGGGAAATGCACTTTCTGGATCTATTCCTATTGCTTTACAGAACTTGACTTCCCTTCAAGAGCTTGGCCTTTCTGGTAACAACTTTAGTTCAGTTCCATCTTGGTTGGGAGAGTTTAGGAATCTGATTTCTCTTGATCTTTCGGGAAATTCACTTTGTGGACCCATTCCTATTGCTTTGCGGAACTTGACTTCCCTTCAAGAGCTTGGCCTTTCTGGTAACAACTTTAGTTCAGTTCCATCTTGGTTGGGAGAGTTAAGAAGCCTTCGACGCCTTGATATCACCAATAATCTGATCACAGCTATAATGGAAATTTCTGTGTCACAAATTTTAAGAAACATGTGTGATTTACAGATATTAGAAATTGAAGGTAGCAATCTTCAAGGAGAAGCATTTGGTGACTCCAATTTTTCTGGATGCATCAAATATGACATAGAGGGTTTGTACTTGGATAACAATAAACTCAATGGCCATATACCAACTTGGATAGGGCATCTCGAGAAGCTTCAATTCCTTTATCTTCTCAATAATTTTTTTTCTGGAAACATTCCTCAAAGCCTTGGTCAGCTTGTAAACCTTCAATACCTTGATCTCTCGAATAATTCTTTCAATGGCAGTATCCCTCATAGACTTTGTCACTTTGTAAATCTAAGAAGCATTGATCTTTCCCATAACAATTTCTCTGGTGAGATTCCAGATTGTTGGGAAGATAAGGATCCATTTGGATTGACGGAAATAAACTTTTCATTTAACAAACTGTCTGGTGCTTTCCCCATCTCAATCGGAGATCTTTCATCATTGCTTTGGTTGCATTTGAACAATAACCATCTTGAAGGAAAGCTTCCGTTAACTTTGAACAATTTGAAGCAATTGAGAATTTTAGATTTGGGAGAGAATACATTTTTTGGAAGTATACCAGCATCATGGACCAATAACACTTTTCCTACCTTGCAAATTCTCAGGTTGCGAGATAACATGTTAGATGGTAACATTCCTTTAAATATGTGCCAACTCAAATCACTCCAGATTTTGGACCTTGCAAATAACAATTTAAGTGGCTCAATACCCCATTGCATTGGCAATCTTACAGGAATGACAAAAGATAGTGCTACCCTTACCCTCTTCACAGATAGCGTGGTGGAATCTGATTGGCTCTATCAGGATGTCATGCAAGTTATGAAAGGAAGAGAATTTGACATTATTGGGATCTTGCAACTAGAAGTTAACTTGGATTTGTCAGATAACAATTTGGTTGGGTCAATTCCTCTTGAGCTATTCTCGCTCATTGGATTGAGAAGCTTAAACCTTTCACACAATCATTTGAAAGGAGAAATTTCAGAGATTATTGCAAATATGAAATCCCTTGAATCATTTGATCTCTCTCATAACCAAATTTCAGGCACAATTCCAAAGAGCATGCCCAAGCTAACTGCACTAAACTATTTGAACATGTCATACAATAACCTTTCAGGGCCAATTCCAACTGAAAATCAATTCTTGACTTTGAATGATCCATCCATTTATGCTGGCAACCCTTATCTTTGTGGAATCCCCCTATCAAATAAGTGCCAAGGTGTTGATACTCATCAAGTTCAGGAAACCAAAGAATTGGAAGATGAAAATGATTCTGAAAATGTGTGGTTTTATTTTGTCATAGCAGTTGGGTTTGTCGTTGGCTTCTGGGGAGCTATTGGGGCTATGGTGTTGAAGAAGAGTTGGAGATATGCTTGTTTCAAACGAGTGGAAGATGTAGCAGACGAGATATACGTTTTCACTTCAATAAAACTGGTAAAATTGAAGAGGCTGTTAGCAAACCATGTCCATGGTTGATCTTTGTAGTTATGTGTGTGTCTTTGTTATATCTCTTGTTATCAGTATCATGGAATGCTTCAGAGTGTGTGTGACAACAATATCAATAAAAGGGTCGTTCGTTTACATATACTGTGTTTGCCTTCATGATTTCATTGAGAAGAATTGAAATGACATGCAGGTCTCTATGCTATTGTGTGGAATATAATGAATATAACAGAAACATTGTGTGAATAATCTATTGTGGTGAAATAATACAAATTGTTATTTGGGCTTCAATGGGCCAAGGCCACCTAAAACGGATTATGAAAGGGGATTCCCCAACATTGATCGTGAGCTAATATTGCTATCAATCGTCATACACACACACATAAACTTTTTGCCAAAATCATTGGTACTTTGAACGGCAACTAAAAATTAATTTTTAAATAAAAATGTGACAAACTCAAAAAATTGTTTTACTTTTTGAGAAAATATCTTCATCTAATGACGAAGCCAGTGATGATATTAGGCGGTGTATTTAGGGTGTTTATGTTAGTGAATGAGGAAGTACTAGTAAAAATGAGTTGAAGGATGAGCCGACAACAAGAAGAAGGGGAAAATAGTTAATATTCCTCATGTCTTAAATATAAGATATATTTAACTACTTTGATGAAATTAAAAATGTTAACTTTGCTCCTTAGTATATTGTGTTTTCTCTAAAACACCTCAATTATCTTTTGTTAACCCCTCTCACATTTCTTATTTGATTATTATTAGAGGAACGTTAATAAGAGCAATTTGGGAAGTAGATTACAAAAATTAGATTTAGATCCTATATTTAGGACCAGTACCCACTCTTGAAATAGATTATATATAATTAGGACTGGAGAAAGTAAAAGTTTGGTTGAAATGTCAATATAAAGCAAACGATCCTTTTTTTCTTAGACAAGAAATCAGTAGATTAGGTAGTATTACTAGAGAGAAAGAAATTTAAAATATAAATTTTTTGAAGCAAAATTAAATTAATTAATTAATTACGAAAGGATATTTTCATTCATACGCAGCGCTATATATGTGTCTCATATCATTTCTTATATTGACTATACAATTACAATATTTTATTATTAAAAATTGAGACCAAAAATAACTTTCAATTTAGTCGCCCAAGTCAACTAATAAAAAATGGATATTTAGAAGTTAAAGAACTAATGTAGTTCTGAAAGTTTTGAGTAATGTTTCCTGGATGGTTTTTAAGGGTTGAATGTTCTCCCAAAAGTGTTAACACAAAGCAATATTGTCCAGAAAGTTTTTTATTATAAGAATTTAAGGTTTTACTTGAAGTATTTAAATGGAGCACTAATGCCCCAAATGCTTTTTTAGGGTTCAAAGTTTTTTCAAGTGGAGTAATCCTGCGCTGTATGATGTGAGAACTACGGATTTTGATTTCTGTATAACCTTTCAAGAATCAAGGATTCAAACCCTTCCAATGAATTTCCCTTCAGCATTCAACAATTAAATCACAGTATAAAATATAAAAATAGAGTTATTTAGCCCAAACCCTTGTATAAAAAAAAAAATTCAATTGTGTTAAAATCGCCAACTTATGTGATTATATGATGCATATTCATAATTCATCAATACTACTCCATCTCTTCTTAATATAAGAATTAATTGACTTTTTTAAAAAAATCTTAAAAAAAATTAAATAAGTTACTTATAAATTGATGTACCAAAATTGTTTCTCTAAAGTAGCTTGTTTGACCTATAAGTTAATATGTAATCTAATAATATACCACATATGTAATATAAATTACCTTATTTAACTTCATTAATTTCTAAAAAAAAGAAAAGAAAAGAAAAAATCAACTAAATCTTATATTAAGAATGAAACAAATATCAATTAGTTGATAAAAACCCTTCTAATAAATATATGATAACTCGATTTTTTCCTTTCCCGAGCAATATCCAGTGATTACTTGCAACTTGGCTGCATACGATAAAATAGTAGCAACAATGATCCTATCCCACCAATTTAAACACGTTATTAAAACTAAAACTAACATTATAGAGAAATCACACCACACACACTCGCAGGTTTCACAAGAGTGGTTGTTTATATGATCAATTGCCCAAATTGAGCACTCCCCAACGGAATTGGATTAGCATAGGTTATACTAATAAATACATGATAAAAAAAATGAACAAATAAAGGGACACAATACCTTCAAGCTAAACCTAAATAAGCTTAATAATTGAACCAAAAATAAGAAAGATTTGTGAGATTCTGCATCTACCTAGAAGCCCTTCTTTCAACTTAACAGTCATTCAGGCTATAAAAACCTTCCTTCTCAAGTTTAGTATTCACAAGAAAGGGCAAATTCTCTTTTTATAATTATTAAAATATGTTAGAACAATATTCGTTTGTTCATTGAATCCGGGGAATTCCATATGACCCAGCAGCAAAAGTAGGGATTCAGGTGTCAAGGGATGAATCTCCCAGCAACTAGTCTCAATGTTCCCATAGAAACCCATAAAACAGCACATAAAGCAACAAGAACCGGCAAGAATCGGAATATTCCCCTTCCTTTACCTGCTCTCCTCACAATTGCAGTTTCATTAGCAACAGCGGCGGCGACTATGCTTGCCTGCTTCACATTATCTCTCACCCTACTAAAGCTAGACACTCGCTCAAGAGCTCGATTTGCATTTTCAGCGGCTGATGCAGGTGTGGTAGTTATTGACTCAAGGAAGGCCCAGAGAGCAGAAGATAATCTACTTGTAGAATCTTGTCTCACACTGCTGCTTTGATTACGAATACCTCCGGCAGGCAAGCTCGCAGATTCATAACTGATACCTAAACATATGACCAGAAGCTAGCTTGTATTAGAAATCGTATGTGTTGTTTCTTTTCTATTTTTTTTTTTTGGGTTATACAAGAGCCACATGAAATAAAGCTCAAGTCACATTAATGTTAGAGCAGATGCCACAATACTTAATAGTCCAGGAAGGTTTCTTCCATGCATTAGAAGGGAATCAACCAATGGAAGACAACTTCGAAGAGTGCAGCACAAATGAGATGTGAAGCTTGCATCTCCATTCAAATCAAAGACACTAAAATCATTATTTGGAAGTTGAGTTATACCACCAACACTTTGTGGTGTCAATGAATGTACCTGACATTGATGAAGAGACAGAAACATTAGCATCTTCTGCTGGACTCATGATCTGCCTTTCATGACGCATCCAGAGTTCACTTTGATCTGCATTGTTTCCAAGGGGCAAAGACTGATAATGCTGATTCACAACATTACTGTCAAAAGCATTCATACAAGGATGTGAAACAGTTTCCTGGTCAATGTGCCCCATGTCACGAAGAAACATCTCTGTATCATGGTACAAGTCAAATGCACTAAATCCACCTTCGAACTCCAAGTTCTCCAAAGGATTTTCTATTGTGGGCAATGTTGGTTCAGGATCAATGAGATCATTCATTTCCAAGAAGTCATCCTCATGAAAGAGAGGCTCCTCTACTTGAACACTGGGGCCAGAGGTGACTTCAGGTGCTTCAGAAACATGCACGGGAGAGGTAACTGATTGGGTAGGGTCATAGTAGTGATCACTTAAATGAAACATTTTGATTGGCTCAGCAAATGCCACCTCCTTAGAAATTTGATCTGCCACCACACTTTGTGTTTCTTCAGCAGCAACCTATAATGGACGATTATAGAAGACAGAGTTGATGAAAAATCATGCCAAAAAATATCATGTAGCAACGAACAAAAACTATATTAAAAGAACCACTAGTTACTAAACAGTCATGCCAAAAATTAACAGGTAACAGTCAAGTAACCATAAATTGTTCAAAGAAATAAAACAGTTTGGCCAAGTAAAAGGGAAGATGATAACCACAATCACACATTCTCTCAATCTCAGTCAATGCTCTTTCCTTCCTGCCCAAAGTCTTATATAATGTCATGGCTTTAACATATCTTTACAAAGCAGGATGAAAATATAACCATAGAAACCTCAGGATAGTTGCAAAATATGGATCTCAATGAAGTGTTAACCTACATAAGTAATGCCAGCACATCTATAATGCCCACACTCCCAAAGGCTATCATATCTTAATTCCATCTTTTCTACAAACCACAACTATGAAAAGAGAGAAAGAACCAGAACTGAAGTGAAACAGTACAGAGAATAAATGTTGAGACAATGATGGACTTAGTGATTTTCAGCATTCAATTTACAGTGTTTACATTAGTAAAGGAAGAAAATAGATCCATCCAAAAAACAAAGTCTAGGAGTTGATGAGTGAAGCTGAATAGAAGAGAGAAAAACCAAAATTAAATAAGTTTAGAGTTTAGACTAATGCCTCGCACAGTGCTTAAATGGAGAAGAGAGAAAGTTTTGTTTTCTGCATGGGCTTTAGGCTTAACGGGAAACAGGAAGAGAAAAAGGGACGATTTTTTAATGGGAGCAAACCACCTGGCCTTCCGAATGCCAGAAGTCGCTGTTGTCCTTCATGCCCTTCATGTTTCTCTGACACAGAGCTAGTGAGATACTGCTAGATTTTTCTGCCACCTATTCCTCTCCAATTCCGTCAATACAGAAGGATAGGCAGCTTACACATAAACAAAACCAGAGTTCTAAAGGTTCCATCAGAAAACAAACCTGAGGTACGGCAGGACACAACGGGGGCAGGTCAGGAACCTGCTCATCCATCATTTTTTTTAAGATCTCGTCAAGTTCATCATCAAACACAGGCTGCCCTTGATCATTACAATTCACAGTATCAATAGAAGTACCCTCATTAACTTGTGAAATAGAAGCCTCCTTGCCAGCTGAATTAGCATTAAAATCTACAAAATCATCATAACCTACCCATTCTTCCTCTTTGAATGGTGCACCATACTGTTCACCATTTTTAGGACCAGGTCCACTTTTCTTGAACACCTTGTAAAGTGCATAATAGTCCTGAAAATTAACACATCAAAACAAAAAGTTTTAGTAAACGATACGTTTTCACCATCAAAATGACTTCATAACGAAATAAAGAGAAAGATAAAGCATAAAAGACACTTGAACATGATACCTTACAGTTCTGGCATCTTGCAAGTTCTTCTTCTTCCAATGTGTACTCATGCATGACCCAATCAGTTCGTTCACCATGAGGTGCTCTACCTCTATAGAAAACCAATGTCTTTTTAACCCCAACAGCCCGAGAATTGTACGTAATGTTACGATCCTTCCCTGTTGCTTTCCAGTATCCATATCTTGTTGCTCGATTAGTCCTACCACTATTAGGGTACTTTCTGTCTCTAGGGCTGAAAAAGAACCATTGCCTATCTCCAGTTTTCAGCACTGACTGCCCTGCAAAACATCCAAATTGTAAGCAGATAAGCAATCAAGAAGGTAGACTAACTAACCATAGTACAGGGTAAAGAAAACCATCGAATTTAAAAGCTAACATTCAAACATATGATACAAAAAGAAGAAAAGCTACTGTTGGACATAAAGACAGAATAGCAGTAAGATAGGCATCTCTATAAAAGTCCCAAACATCAGGGTATCCTCAACAACTTTAGCAAACGAAGATTTCTACAAATAGTTATCTTGCATACAATATCAATCCTAAAGAAAACAATGATTGCTAATCTCAAAACACAAATCAGAAATCCATTAATAACCTTCCATCCAACGAGGTATCTACCACGAGAGATTTGGGGGAAATTAAAAAAGGTTTCTTGGTATATGATCTGAACACATATTGCCCAAGAGGACTGAACACACCCAGACAATGCCTTGCTCATCAAATTAAGCAAAAAATTATCAATACAATATCATAGTAATATAAAATCGCCCAATCGCCTACTGATCAAAACCAATCCACAGAATCAAGCATCAAATAAACACTACCTTTAGCCTGAATAGCTTCCTATACTAACAAATTCCAACCACGAGAGAATATTTCACAATTAAATTCATGGACAAAGAAGATCTAAGTTCATAAGCAATTCAAAATCAATCCAATCAAACAAAATACAAAAAACCTAACCCTAACGACCCACAAATCCCCCCAACGAGAAAGTCACCGCCAAGTATAAACAAAGACGATCGCAAGAATAGAGCAAATAAATACCAGGCAATTCCTCAGGATCCCATTAGTAGACATCAGTTTCACGAATCACATCGAGCTTCAACCTCCTCCTACACATCTGCCTCCTCAGATAGTACATAACTAATTCCTCATCGGTAGGATGGAATCGAAACCCAGGCATAGAAGCCATCATATGGGTGAAAGACTCTGGGGATGAATCCTCTACCACAGTCATTCTCGATTCAACACCAGCAATACCCAAAACAAAGAAACGAAATTCAAGATTCCCCCAATAACAAAAACCACTCCTTTGATCCAAAATTTGAATCAAGAAGCAGCGAATCGAAACCTACATGATCCGATAGAGAAACCAAAGAGAGAGTGAGAAAGAAGTGGAAATGAATTTTGTGGGATGATATAATAGAATTTAGAGGGATAAAGGATTTTGGGAGTTGGGGTGGTAGTGGTGTGGTCAAAGAAGAAACTGGCTTACGAGTGGTAATGAAGTTTCGTGGAAGCGCCAGCACTGAGGATTCAGTGGTTTAGGAAGTGAGTAGTCCTGTGAAGACACTGAGTGTTGGAGCCGCTAGATGAGAGTGTGTTAGAGCAGATGCCATAAAACTAATATAGTCAAGGAAGGTTTCTTCCATGCATTAGAAGAGAGAGACTGATAATGCATTATCTCCAAGGACACTAAGAATGTCTTCAAATCAAAGACACTAAAATCATTATTTGGAAGTTGAGTTAGACCACTAACACTGTTTGTGTTGCCAATGAATGTACCGAAGTTTGATGAAGAGAAGGAAACATTAGCAAGCTCTGCTGGACTCATGATGCATGTAAGAGGTAACTTTGATCTGCATTGTCTCCTAGGGGCAGAGACTGATAATGCTGATTCACAACATTACTGTCCTGATCAATATGCCCCATGTCCCGAAGAAGCCTCTCTGCATCATGGTACAAGTCAAACGCTTGATCCGTCTTCAAACTCCAGTTCTCCAAAGGATTTTCTATTGTGGGCAATTCTGGTTTGGGATCAATGAGATCATTCATTTCCAAGAAGTCATCCTCATGAAGGAGAGGCTCCTACACTTGAACACTGGGACCAGAGGTGGCTTCAAGTGCTTCAGAAACATGCAAGTAAGAGGTAACTAATTTGGTAGGGTCATAGTAGTGATCTTTTGAATGAAACATTTTGATTGGCTCAGCAAATGCCACCTTCATAAATAGATGATTATATAAGGCAGAATTAATGAAAATCATGCCAAAAAATATCATACAGCAACCTACAAAAAACTATATTAAAAGAACCACTAGTTACTAAATAGTCATGCCAAAAATTAACAAGTGGCAGTCAAGTAACCATAAACTGTTGAAAGAAATAAAACAGTTAGGCCAAGAAAAAGGGAAGATGACAACCACAATCACGTATTCTCTCAATCACAGTCAATGCTCTATTGTTCCTGCCCAAAGTCTTATACAGTGTCATGTCTTTAACAGATCTTTACAGCTCTACTCAGCTGGACAAAATATAACCATTGAAACCCCATGATCATTGCAGAATCTCAAAGAGGTGCAGCCTACATAAGTGATGCCAGCACATCTCTAATGCCCACACTCCGAAGGCCATCTCTTACTTCCAACTTAGCAAAATCTCGGTGTATACAGGGGCATAGCTGGAATGTAATCTTCTGTATAACCTGCTGGATTTTTTGGAGACGTAGGAATGAATTGACCCACCATGGTTCTTGCCCTTGTATTCATGAAGGTATAGCCGATATAAAATGCATCGCCAACTGTATAAAACGTGCGAAAGAATTATTGATTAACCCTTAGAAAAGTATCTCTCGAGGTTCAATCATTCAGAATGTTGACGGTTCGGATGTCCTAGTCTATGTGGATGAAGCTTTTTTCTCCAGATTCAAGTGTGGAGAAGTTCTTCGAAGCGTTTATGTACTGTGTAGAAGGCAACGCTAGTTTTGTTGCTGAGCTCTGGGGATGCGTATATGGGGGGTTACGGAGAGCATGGAACAAGGGCTTCCGGAGAGTCAAACTATTTTGTGATGCTACTGATGTTATCGCAAGAGTGCAGGACGAAGATTAAAGGGTCAGGACTGGCAAGAGGTAAGAGAATGAAGAAGGTTTTGTCTAAGGAAGATTTGATGTCTCTGCTGCTGAACAGGGGAACGCATCTTGTGTAACTAGTTTTTTTTTTTTTCCCATTTGTTTATTAAAAAAATTACTTATGATTTGCCTCATAAATGATTTTTTTCTTTATTCCCGTTTTTTATTTTTATTTTTTAAATAAATTTACTAACTTGAGAATCAATAAACATAAATGAGCGATTTTCTTAATTTTCTTTCTATATATTTTTCATCATATTTAATGACATTTTCGTATTCAAAAGTCAAATTAATTAATTTACGAGGATATGTTCCTTTTTTATGATTTGATTTTCGTTTTTATTTTTTATTGGTTTTAAAACCTTTTCTTAATGACAAAGAATCACATTCCCTAATTCTAACCAACCATCGTTAATTTCTTAATTTGGGAGGCCAATCATTATAATTGAGATTTTTTTAATTTTGGAATATATCAATGGTAGATTTTCTCAAATTTAATTGCAAGCCAGTGATGATATTCGGCGGTGTGTTTAGGGTGTTTATGTTAGTGAATGAGGAAGTAGTAGTAAAAATGAGTTGAAGGATGAGCCCACAACCACAACAACAAGAAGGGAATAATAGTTAATATTTCCTCATGTCTTAAATATAATATCTATTTAACTACTTTGATTATTAAATTAAAAATGTTAGCTTTACTCCTTAGTATATTATGTTTTCTCTAAAACACTTCAATTATCTTCCATTAACCCCTCCCACATTTCTTATTTGATTATTGTTAGAGGAACGCTAATAAGAGCAATTTAGGAAGTAGATTACAAGAATTAGATTTAGGTCCTATATTATATTTGGGAAGAGAAGGAAACATTAGCATGTTCTGCTGGACTCATGATCTGCCTTTCATGACACATCCAGAGTTCACTTTGATCTGCATTGTCTCCAAGGGGCAGAAACTGCTAATGCTGATTCACAACATTACTATCAAAAGTATTCATATAAGGATGTGAAATAGTTTCCTGTTCAATTTGCCCCATGTCACGAAAAACATCTCTGCAACATGGTACCAGTCAAATGCACTTAATCCATCTTCAAACTCCAAGTTCTCCAAGGGATTTTCTATTGTGGGCAATATTGGTTTGGGATCAATGAGATCATTCATTTCCAAGAAGTTATCCTCATGAAGAGTGGCTTTTCATGAAGAGTGGCTTCAGAAACATGCAAATGAGAGGTAGCTGATTGGGTAGGGTCATAGCAGTGATCGTTTGAATGAAACTTTTTGATTGGCTCATCAAATGCCACCTACTTAGAAATTTAATCCACCACCACACTCTTTGTTTCTTCAGCAGCAACATAAATAGATGATTATAGAAGGCAGAGTTAATGAAAATCATGCCAAAAAATATCATGTGGCAATCTACAAAAACTATATTTGAAGAACCACTAGTTACTTGTCATGCCAAAAATTAGCAAGTGGCGGCCAAGTAGCCATAAACTGTTGAGAGAAATAAAACAGTTAGGCCAAGTAAATGGGAAGATATCAACCACAATCACATATTCTCTCAATCACAGTCAATGCTCTGTTGTTTGGGCTCCAACACATCTCTAATGCCCACACTCCCGAAGGCCATATCTTACTTGCAACTTAGCGAAATCTCGGTGTATACAGGGGCATAGCTGGAATGTAATATTTTGTATAACCTGCTGGATTCTTTGGAGACGTAGGAATGAATTGATTCACGATGGTTCTCGCCCTAGTATTCATGAAGGTATAGCCGAGATAAAAGGCATCGCCAAATGCATGAAGCGTGCGAAAGAATTATTGACTAACCCGTAGAAAAGTATCTCTCGAGGTTCAATCATTCAGAATGTTGAGGGTTGGGATGTCCTAGTGTATGTGGATGGAGCTTTTTCTCAAGATTCAAATGTGGTGGGGTGTGGAGGAGTTCTTCGAAGTCCAGATGGAGAAATCCTCGAAGCGTTTATGTACTGTGTAGAAGGCAACGCTAGTTTTATTGCTGAGCTCTGGGAATGTGTATATGGGGGTTACGGAGAGCATGGGACAAGGGCTTCCGGAGAGTCAAACTATTTTGTGATGCTACTGATGTTATCGCAAGAGTGCAAGACGAAGATACATAAATCCAACTCTCTGTTTTTTGAGGATTAAGGGTTAAGGACAGGCAAGTGAAGATCGAAAGAATTTCAAGGGAAGAGAATGAAGAAGCCTATGTTCCGGATAAACAGAGCTTAACCAATGGCCTGGGCTTGCAGATTTTGTCCAAGGAAGATTTGATGTCTTTGCTGCTGAACAGAGGAACGCGTCTTGTGTAAAACTTATGATTTGCCTCATAAGTGATCTTTTTTTTTTTTCTTTATTCCCGTTCATTATTTTTATTTTTTAATTAAATTTACTAACTTGAGAATCAATCAACATAAATGAGCGATTTTCTTAACTTTCTTTTTATATATTTTTCATCATATTTAATGACATTTTCTAATTCAAAAGTCAAATTAATTAATTTACGAGGATACTTTCCTTTTTTATGATTTTCATTTTTATTTTTTATTGGTTTTAAAAACTTTTCTTAATGACAAAGAATAACATTCCCTAATTCTACCAAACCGTCGTTAATTTCTTCATTTGGGAGGCCAATCATTATAATTGAGATTTTTTTAATTTTGAATTTATCAATGGTAGATTTTCTCCCATTTAATTGCAAGCCAATCATTATTAATGATATTTCTTCAAATTGTAGAAAAGGTCAAGGAAGTTTTTTAATTTTTTTTTTCCAATTAAAAAACAAACCACAATAAGTTTACACTGAACAAACTAAATCAGATCTAAGAACATGACAAATAGAACTCGGAGGCGATGAAAAGAATTCTGCTCCTTCCGCTTGATTCAACGCTACTTGGTTAACGTGTCTACTGCACCATCTCAACTCTACATCCCATTCCCTATCAATAAATTGTTTGATCTCCTAAAGAATGGACGCTTACGAATGCTCGTCTGACCATCCTCCTTCAATCAGCTCCACAATTTGCATGCATAAAGAAAAGAAAAATCATTGTGAGGCCAGGATAAAATACTTAACACTCCCCCAAATAACGATCATGCTTAGATGTATAGAAAAAAAATCATGCTTAACATTCAAATGTTAGTTAACTTTTGTATTTGAAAATAAATCATATATTAATACTGAACAATAAACGTTTTAGAAAAGGGTATTATTATCTTCCCTGCTTCTATGGCGCTATATCATATTTCCGACCAAAATACCAAGAGACCAATGAAGGAACTATTTCTTTTTTTTTTTTTTTAGAAAAAAAGATATTGTTGTCTCTCAGATCCCTATTTCATTTTTATATGATCCGAAAAATTAGGAGGCCGATAAAATTAGTGTTAATAAATAGGAAAATAAAAGGAATCTAGGAGTACTTCTAGTCAAGAAATTAAAATGGATTTGATCTTTTAAACTTGAAGTGAAAAATAATACTAATAAGCATTAAATAATTAAAAAAAAATAGGAGACAGCAATGAAATATTATTGTCTTCACATTATATTAAAAAGTTTTTATTATAGCTTTAGAGGGATTGTACCCTTGACAAAAATAAAATAAAATTGTTTACCTCTAATTATTTATGGCATATTCTAAATATGAATATCCTAAATTATAACCTCAAAAAAAATTTTTTTTTGGCCAGAGAAAATCTTATAATTCAAATCAAAACCCTAACTTTCGTAATTTTTTGTGTGGTCAAGCCTAACTCTAGTATTTAGGAAGCAGCAAAGAGGGAAATTGGAATCCACAGGATTTCAAAAGAGGGCCAAAGGTTTAAAGTGTGATAAAGGATTCAGTACAAAGAAGGTTGAAGTTTCGAACAATTCACGTGCTTCAATTATGTTCCTTGTGCAGATTTGTTTGTCGTGTGTGTAACTTTTAGTTCCCACACTACTGCAGAAAGGGGTTTTTAAGTCTGTTATTTAGGAGTTTTAATGTCACTTTTTTATGTGACATGTAGTGACTTAGAAAAAATGGATATTTTACGTCACACAAAATATGTGACGTGGAAAGTCAGATTTTTCACGTCACATGTTATGAAACAAGAGACGTAAATAAGTCGCTGAATTTTTTTTTTTTGCTTAAATGACTGAGAAACCACGTCACATGTTTTAGAACATGTGACATGGTTTCTCTACAAAAGAGAATTCACGTCACATGTTTTCTAAACATGTGACGTGAATTCTCTTTTGTAGAGAAACCATGTCACAGAAAACATGTGACGTGAATTCTCTTTTGTAGAGAAACCATGTCACATGTTCTAAATATGTGACGTGAATTCTCTTTCGTAGAGAAACCATGTCACATGTTATAAAACATGTGACGTGGTTTCTCCTGCCAGGAGAAACCATGTCACTTATTACTCTAGTATGTGACGTGGTTTCTCCTACCAGGAGAAACCATGTCACTTATTACTCTAGTATGTGACGTGAATTCTATTTTTTTTTTAAAAAAATAGTTTCTTTTTTGTTTCCCCCCCCCCATATTTTCATGCATTGCATTGCTGATGGAAACAGATTATTACAACGTTAATAGATGTAAACCATCAACCAAAGATATAACTAATTTAATCAAACTAAACATATATACACGTGACTTTTGCTACTAATACACAAACAAAAAATTCCATTTTTACACAACTTAGTATTTTGTACAATGCTCACTGATTTCTACTAACCAAATCTGAAAGAAAAATTAACTTTGAAATGTAAAGAAGTCAAGAATCAAATTGGGAAACAAGCAAGAACAATTTCAAGAACAACCTGGAAATCATCGGGTTCTTCTAATTGAAAAAGTAAATCACTTAATGTAACAAATCGGTCAGGAAAATGACATTGAAGAAACAGAGACGCATACCTGCCATTGAAGGTGTACACATTTCAGTAACTAAGAATGATCGACAAAAGAGCTTAGAACTCCAAAATAAGAAGATAGAGAAAAATGTAAAGATACAAAAATGCAGTACATAGAAAGCAAAAACCTAAAAGGAGAGAGATGGGAGCTAAACCTGAAGAAGTAACAGAACAAAAGAAGAGGAGGAAGAAGACGAAGTGAGGGAGCTGAGGGTTTGGGAGGAAGAAGAGGAAGTGAGCGAGCTGATGTTTTGATCGAGTCAACGAAGTTATTAGCTAAGAGAGGGAAATAAGGAGATGAGGGGGGAAAAAAGGCGCCCTTTTTTTTTCAAAAAATTTAAGAAACAATGTCACATGTATGCTTAATATGTGACATAGAAAGAAACCATGTCACATATCAAAAACATGTGACATTGTTTCTTCTTTCCACGTCACATATCAAAAACCTGTGACATTGTTTCTTAGCTAAGAGAGGGAAAAAGACGCCTTTTTTTGCAAAAAATTTTAATAAAAAATGTTTTTCAGAGAAACAACGTCACATGTTTCAAATATGTGACATTGTTTCTTAGAGAAACAATGTCACATATTTGAAACATGTGACGTTGATTCTTTCTCAAAGAAACAACGTCACATGTTTCATACATGTGACGTTGTTTCTCTGAGAAACAATGTCACTTATTTGAAATATGTGACGTTGTTTCTCAGAGAAACAAACAATGTCACTTATTTCAGAAATAAGGGACGTTGTTTCTTTTCTGTTTTGAGTTTATTTACAAAATTGCCACCGCTTTTTTTTTTAATGTCAGTTTTCTATATAATAGACGTTGTTTGGGGACGTGCAATGTATATTTTGTAGTAGTGCCAGTTACATCATATACGTGATATATTGATGATGCTTATATTTGACGGATTGTCCTGGAACGACATCTATGAGGTCGATGGAGGAAACAATCTAAGCATAGTTTATCAAAATCCCATAAAAATGACAGAGTTTGAAAATCTTCCTCGACATCTCATCCACTACATCATGAATTTTCTGCCTTACAAGGATGCGGCTAAGTGTAGTGTTTTATCCAAAGCCTTCCATTCTTGCTGGCTTTCATATCCTGTACTTGAATTTAATGACCGTGTGTTTGAACAACACGAAGATCCAGAGCGCAGCTTGTTCACTTTCATAGACAAAACTCTCCAGCTTCGTTCACCTCATATCAATAACTATTTGCAAAAGTTTAGACTATTTCATCGCCGTAAGTTTCCTGAGCCGCCTTTCTCCTACCAAATTACATTTGATAAGTTGGTGAAATTTGCCATAGAGAACACAAGTAAAGAGATACTTTTTGATATATCCACTACAAGCTTTATAAATGTGAGAGATGAGCCCATTTTCCATTTGTTTTCCTTAAAATTTTTGACTATTCTCAATCTCACCGGATTGAGTATTCCAGTTGATGATCCTATTATACATTGTCCGAAATTGAAGTCACTAGATATTAATCATTGCAAGGGATTACGCACTATAACCGTATCATCTTTGTGTGTGGAACATGTTGGTATCAGTTGTATGTTGTCTTGGGTTAGAAGGTATTCAATTACCCAACGAAAAGGATCTACTCTATTTTGGGTTTGGCCTTGATTTCCACCCATGTGACTTTGACCTTCTTATTTGGGAATCCGTAAATTTCATTTGTCTTCATTTTGCAAAGGTTTCAAAGAATAACCTAATAGTACCAATTACTGATACTTTACTAATTATTTATTGTTACTTGCCTACAAACTTCAGGTTTAAAAATCCTAAACTTAAGAAGTTGCAGATATTATATGCCACAAATGTAGAGAACCTATTCCTCTTCACTCACAGTCTAGAGTGCTTATGTTTTGGTTATGACTATGGTTTTGATCCTTCTCAAAGCGGAAAAGTTACATTGAATATCTCAACATGTGTGGCTCTTAGAATTTTAGAATTGCAAGGAGTAGCCATAAAAGATGAGTGGGTGAAGAATGTATTATCAAACTTAGGTTGTCTGAAGGAGCTGAAAATAAGACATTGTACTTCCTTAAGGAAGATGGAGTTGAAAAATGACAAACTCGAATTTTTATCATTGATAGAATGCTCTAATTTAGAAGAAGCAATTATTGATGCTCCAAACTTGCTTAAATTTGAGTATGAAGGGAGCATGGAAGTTTATCCATTGATCATTTTATCGACAATATGTAGTGCCAAAATTAAATTGCCATCTTCTCAAATAGATCATATCTTACGATTTTATTACATAAAACAATTTCTCTCTTGCTTTTATCACATCCAACACATCACTATTACTTCAGCCAAAGCAAAGGTGCGCACTTGATTTCTACTTCATATATATATGCCTTTTTATCGTTAATTAAGGTACTAAGCTCATATGCTTTCATTTGGTTTAATTTGTAGGGTTTGATATTTCCAATACATATAGAGCACGAGACTGAACATAATCCTTTTCCATTGCGGGATTTGAAGTATATGAAAGTTCAAACATTAAAGGAAAAACCAGACGGTCAAGATGTAACAAAAATAATTGAAGGTTTGCTTTGGTTGGTGCCTAAACCCTTCGAATTGACATTATCTGTGAGTGACGAAACCATTATTGGAACCTTGAAGGTATGTTTAACTTATTGAACTCCTATTTACCTACCTAATTATGTACCTTGAATATGATGGTACTTTTATTGAGTGAACATATTTTTTTTATCACTTTGCTTCTTCTTTTTATTTGATCGGAAAATTAGATACCATAGACAACTTGGGTCTTTAAAACGGAATAATAGAATCCTATTTCACAAGTTGTCGATTTGAATCTGATTATTAAGATAAAGACCTCCATCTTAAGAATTTTCATAAACCTTAGTTGTAAGACTCAACTCAACTTTCTTTGGTGAATCCCCGAGATTCAAATTAAAAAAGGAAAAAAAATGAAAGTGAAAGAAAATAATTAAACATTTCTTCATGTTGTGTTTGAAATAAGGGAGGCATAATATTGATTGATGAGTGAGTATTAATTGAAATATGGCATGTAATTCAATAATTAAGTTCTTCCTAATCTACAGGTATATTCACTTTTGATGATGTCTTCAGAAAGTAACAAGGTTTTATCATATTATGTATGACTAATTAAATCAATTTGAAAATATTGCAGTTTGAATATGGCAAGGAAGTGAAGAAGACGAAGGTGAAAGAGAGAGTTGGTTTAGGGGATCCCACAAGGTGTTGGAGACACTATGAACTCAAGGTAGACATTCAAGACTTCGATGAATCTAACACAAGGGACTTGAACAACTTCTTTGCTCCTTATATGGATTGATTATGCAACTTACAAACAGTATCTCTCGATTATGTTTGATTGTGTTTCTTATTGTGATTCATAATCAACCATTTACTAGCTATGATTAATTTAGTTTAGTTGTTAAATATCATGTGCTTTCATAATTGGAATTCAAACAAAAATGTCGAAGTTTAATTTATTCCAACCATTTATACATGCAATTGCAACTCATTTTTAGTCTCAATATGAATGTACTTTAGGATATTAGATACTCCACAAAATGTTTTAGGATCCCTAGTGTACCTTGAAAAATATTTCAGGATGCTAAATACACCTTAATCCTTCTTAGCATAGAATTATTAGTATGCATAGGATGTCACATAGAAAGCGAGATGTCTCCTATTAATCTTTTGTGGCAATCACCTTAATAACGATAACAGTAAGTTAATGACAAAGGACTCATAATAAAAAAAAAAAAAAAAGAAGATAACACACATTCAATTTTAAACTTTGAAGTGTCATGATAGTTACATACAATTGCTCCCTAGTTTAAAGGTTTATCTAGATTTGCTAAATTTAACATTCACCACAAAATCCACTTGTGTAATTTAATTTAATGAATGCCATCAACAATATAAATGAGAACGGAATGTAAATCATGTATGTTATTTTGAAACTTAATAATTTTTATTTAATAAATCCCTACATTGTTTGTATTACAGAGAAGAATTTTTAGCATCGATTAAAAATGACTTTTAACGTCAGTTAAAATAATGATGTTATAACAAGCAATGTAATTTGTTTCAAAATTTTCATATGTCGTAAAAATGCTTTCGACATTGGTAACTTTTAATCGACGTTGACTATTGTTTTTCTTTAAAAAAAATTATTATTCATTTTCCACTCATATCGTCCATTAGCATAGGACCACATCAAATATGAATTACGAAGTTGAGCAATAAGATGAAATAAGTGTATATCTGAAGCATTTTTGACGATATAAAGTATGAGCCTTGAGTTCTGACCCTCATAATGAAGTATATCTGGAGAAGAAACCCATGAAGCAATTCAGAACCGTAGAGAAATAGTTTTGAAGGTGGGAGTATTTGAAATAAGAATGTCTAACCTATGAGCTAAATTAGAGCTTATGAGTGATTCTGTAGCTTAAGATGAGGTCCACAATTTTAATTGAAAAGATGATATCAATTTATGAGTGATTCTGTAGCTTAAGATGAGGTCCACAATGAAATAGAATTTTACTGAAAAATATATTTTAAGGATAACATTCCATGTTTCTTATTCTTTGTATTTTTATCTTTTTGTACTGCATTTCTAGAATGCCTCATTCCCCAGAAGTAATTCCAAAAGAAGACCTAATCACTCTCCTGCTGCCAATTGCCCAATAATATTTCAGTATTATTCTTAAACAACACGAAGATCCAGAACAAAGATTGTTCACTTTCATAGACAAAACTCTCCACCCTCGTTCACCTCATATCATTAACTATTTGCAAAAGTTTAGATTATTTCATCACCGTTCTTTCTCCTGCCAAACTACATTTGATAAATTGGTAATATTTGCAATAGAGAACACAAGTAAAGAGATAGTATTTGATGTATTCACTACAAGCTTTATAAATGTGAGAGATGAGCCCCATTTCCATCTATTTTCTTCAAGCATTTTTTGCTGTTCTCAATCTCGCCGGATTGAGTATTCCAATTGATAATCCTATTATACATTGTCCGAAACCAAAATCACTAGAAATTAATTGTTGCAAGGGTTTATGCACTATAACCATATCATCTTTGTGTGTGGAACATGTTGGTATCAGTTGTTGTTGTGGGTTAGAAGGTATTCAATTACCCATCGCAAAGGATCTATTCTATTTTGGGTTTGGCCTTGGTTTCCACCCATGTAACTTTGACCTTCTTATTTATGAATCCATAAATTTCATTTGTTTTCATTTCACAAAGTTTTAAAAGAATAACCTAATAGTACAAGTTAGTGATACTTTACTAATTATTTATTGTCTCTTGCCTACAAACTTCAGGATTAAAAATCCTAAACTCAAGAAGTCGTAGATATTACATGCCTTAAATGTAGAGAACCTATTCCTCTTCACTTTTAGTCTAGAGTGCGTATGTTTTGGTTATGAATATGGTTTTGATCCTTCTCAAAGAGGAAAAGTAACATTGAATATCTCAACATGTGTGGCTCTTGGTATTTTAGAATTGCAAGGAGTAGCCATAAAAGATGAGTGGGTGAAGAGTGTATTATCAAACTTAGATTGTGTGAAGGAGCTGATAATAAGGTGTTGTACTTCCTTAAAGAAGATAGAGTTGAAAAATGACAAAATTGAATTACTATCAATGGAGGAATGTTGTGATTTAGAAGAAGCAATTATTGATGCACCAAACTTGCTTAAATTTGAGTATGAAGGGAGTATGAAAGTTTATCCATTGACCATTTTATCGACAAAATGCAGTGCCATAATTAAATTGCCACCTTTTCAAATAAATCCTATCTTATGATTTTATTACATTAAACAATTTCTCTTTTACCACATCCAACACATCACTATTAATTCAGCCAAAGCAAAGGTACGCACTTGTTTTCTACTTCATATGCGATTTTTCTTATTAATTAAGGTTAAGCTCATATATACTTTCATTTGGTTTAATTTGTAGGGTTTGATATTCTCAGTACATATAGAGCACGAGACTGAACATACATAATCCTTTTCCATTGCGGGATTTGAAGTATTTGAAATTTCAAACATTAATGGAAAAGCCAGACAGTAAAGATGTAATGAAAATAATTGAAGGTTTGCTTTGGTTGGTGCCTAAACCCTTGGAATTGACATTATTTGTGCACGACAAAAACCATTATTAGCACCTTGAAGGTATGTTTAAGTTATTGAACTTCTATATACCTACCTAATTATGAGCCTTGAATATGATTGTATTTTTGTTAGCATATTATATGTATCATCACTTTGCTTCTTTTTTATTTGATTGGAAAATTAGGTACCATGGGCACCAACTTGGGTCATTAAAAAAGAATAATACAATATTATTTCACCAGTTTGTCAATTTGAGATTCATTATTCAGATAAATAACTCTATCTGAAAAACCTTGGTAAACCTGAGTTCTAAGACTCAACCTAGCTTACTTTGGTGAATCCCCAAGATTTGAATTAGAAAAGGTAAAAAAGGAAAACGAAATAAAATAAACAATCTTCATGTTGTGTTTGAAGTTAAGGAGGCATAATATTGAGTGATGAGTGAGTATTATTGAAATATGGCATGTAATTCAATAATTAAGCTGTTTTCTGATTGGGCTTCATGATCAACTATTTACTAGCTATGATTAATATATTTTCACTACTACAGAAATGCCCTATTGCAGCACACCAATAGCAGCGCACAATAAAAGTAAGCGCTGGGGTAGGTATATAAGACCTATCCCAGCGCTTTATAAATATTTATAAGCGCTGGAATAGGTCATTGTGAATTATAGCTAATTCCCTGAATATTAATTTAAAATAATGTCTTTTATTTAATAATTTCTAAATTACCTCTTAGGTTTGTCTTTATATAGGTGATTTCCTTTGAACTTAATTCTCTGAACCTTACCTGAACCATATTTAACCCCCAGAATATATTATACGTGTCCTTATTATTTAATAATTAATAAAATTCCCCCAGTTTTTTTTTTAATTTTTAATGACCTATACCAGCGTTTTTTACGTAAAAAGCGCTGGGATAAGTCATTTATGATTTATATTTTATTCCTTGAATATGTAAACTTATATCTTTTATTTGTTTTCTTTTTACTTATCAGATTTTTTGAGAATATATTTTTCAATTTTTTTTAATTTTTCATGGCCTATCCCAGCGCTTTTTACGTATAAAGCGCTGGGATAGGCCTCATTAAACAAATTTTTAATTTAAATTTTTATTTGTTCTCTTTTTACATATCAAATTATTTTAGAATATGTTTTTCAATTTTTTTCAATTTTTCATGGCCTATCCCAGCGCTTTTTACGTATAAAGCGCTGGGATAGGCCTCATTAAACAATTTTTTTATTTAAATTTTTATTTGTTCTCTTTTTACATATCAGATTATTTTAAAATATGTTTTTCAATTTTTTTTATTTTTCATGGCCTATCCCAGCAATTTAGGCCTCATTAAAAAAAATTTTAATTTAAATTTTTATTTGTTCTTTTTTTACTTATAAGATTATTTAAGAATATGTTTTTCATTTTTTTTTATTTTTCATGGCCTATCCCAGCGCTTTTTACATATAAAGCGTTGGGATAGGCCTCATTAAACAATTTTTTAATTTAAATTTTTATTTGTTCTCTTTTTACTTATCAGATTATTTTAGAATATGTTTTTTAATTTTTTTTATTTTTCATGGCCTATCCCAGCGCTTTTTACGTATAAAGTGCTGGGATAGGCCTCATTAAACAATTTTTTAATTTAAATTTTTATTTGTTCATTTTTTACATATCACATTATTTTAGAATATGTTTTTCAATTTTTTTAATTTTTCATGGCCTATCCCAGCGCTTTTTACGTATAAAGCGCTGGGATAGGCCTCATTAAACAATTTTTTTATTTAAATTTTTATTTGTTCTCTTTTTACATATCAGATTATTTTAAAATATGTTTTTCAATTTTTTTTTATTTTTCAAGGCTTATCCCAACAATTTAGGCCTCATTAAAAAAAATTTTAATTTTAATTTTTATTTGTTCTCTTTTTACTTATAAAATTATTTAAGAATATGTTTTTCATTTGTTTTTATTTTTCATGGCCTATCCCAGCGCTTTTTACATATAAAGCGTTGGGATAGGCCTCATTAAACAATTTTTTAATTTAAATTTTTATTTGTTCTCTTTTTACTTATCAGATTTTTTTAGAATATTTTTTTTAATTTTTCAAGGCCTATCCCAGCGCTTTTTACATATAAAGCGCTGGGATAGGCCTCATTAAACAATTTTTTAATTTAAATTTTTATTTGTTCTCGTTTTACTTATCAGATTATTTTAGAATATGTTTTTTAATTTTTTTTATTTTTCATGGCCTATCCCAGCGCTTTATAGGTAAAAAGCGCTGGGATAGGTGATTAGCTTTATATTTAATTAATTATCTGAATATTTAACTTTATCTTTTTTATTTAATTTTTTATAAATTCCTTTTTTTTTAATTTTTATGACCCTATCCCAGCGCTTTTTACTTAAAAAGCGCTGGGATAGGTGCGCGGGAAATTTCCCTCCAAAAATCTAAAATTTTCCTTTTCCCTCTCATTTCCCCACATTTCCCTATACCCAGCACCGTACTTTTACTCTTCTACATCACCACCCATTTAATTAATCACTCTTATTCATCTCCTCCTTGCTTATTCATCTCTTCCTTACTTCTTCATCTCCTCCTTACTTCTTCATCTCTTCCTTCTCTCCGATCATCATCATCGAGGTCTCTCAGATATGTATGGATCAAATCCAGATCTACATGCTGATGGTGGTTTCTTAAGGGTAAGGGTCCTCTCTCATATTACCTTTTTCTCTTTTCTTCTTCCCCTTCGAAATTTTTTTTATCTTTAGTCACGGATCAGATTTTGTGCTCTGTTTTTTCTTCTTCTTCACTACTCTTGACTTCGCTTATGGACTTTGCTTCTTATTCATGTGTTAATTTTTATTTTATTTGAAGCTCGTTATTTTTGGTAGCTATGGTTACAATTCTGATGCTTTCTTGCTCTTTAGTTTCTGGATATGGCAAGTTAATAGTTTAATTAGAAGAGATATTTTGGTTGTTGCTCTTCTTAGTTTATGTTCATTCCATCATATTGATATGAATGTATCATTGTCTGATTCTTCTTATTCCATCATATTGATTGTTAATATGCATTGGTTGATGTTTTCCGAGGCTTGAATTTATGAAGTATTCATTAGGAATTTTGCACTGATGCAGGAGGGTGTAAAACAAAAATAAATGAATATTTTTTTAAAAAAAATAATGCCTATAGCAGCGCTCATTACGTAATAAGCGCTGCTATAGGGGGTACCTATAGCAGCGCTTATTACGTAATGAGCGCTGCTATAGGCATTATTTTTTATTTTTTAAAAAAAATAATTCATTTAAGTATGACCTAAAGCTGCGCTTTTGAGATTATAAGCGCCGCTATAGGTTACCTATAGCGGCGCTTATAACACAAAATAAGCGCTGCAATAGGTCATATGACCTATTGCAGCACTGGCTATAGCAGCGCTTAAAAGCGCTGCTATAGGGTTAAAAAAAGCGTTGCTATAGAATATTTCTGTAGTAGTGTTTACTCGTTAAACAACATGCGCTTTTTTTTTTCATTACATCCATGTGCTTTGTAATAATAGGAATTCAAAGAAATATGTTGGAGATTAATTTATTCTAACCATTTATGCATTCAATTGCAACTTTTTTTTCTTTTTTAATGAATGTACTTTTGGATATTTGGATATTAGATACTCCACAAAATGTTTTAGGATCCTCAGTGTACCCTAAAAATTATTTCAAAGTTCTAAATACGACTTAATCCTTAGCATAGAATTATTAGTTTACAAAGGATGATATATAGAATGCGAGATGTCTCCTATTACTCTTTGTTGTCAATTACCTTAGGAACGAGATAACAGGAAGTTATTGACAAAGAATTCGTAATAAAAAACAAAAGATCATGCATTCAAATTTAAACTTTGAAGTGTAATGAGAGTTATATAAACTGCTCCCAAGTTTAAAAGGAGTTTTGTATGATTTTACCAAATTTAAAATTCACAACTAAAATGACTTGTGTAATTTAATTTGATATCTGTCATCAAGAATATAACTGAGAAAGGAATGTAAAGCATGCATGTTATTTTGAAACTTAAAGATTTTTTTAATTTAATAACCCTACATTGTTTGTACTATAGAGAAGACCGTTAAGATTGATTAAAAATTAATTTTAACATCGATTAAAGAAATGACGTTATATCAAACAATATAATGTATTTCAAAGTTTCCATAAGTCATAAAAATTCTTTCAACATTGGTAACTTTTAATCGATGTTGACTATTGTTTTTCTAAAAACATTATTATTAATATTGATTTTGCAGTCACATCTTCATTAACAAAGGTACCAAATCAAAAATGAAAAACCAGGTTGATCAATAAAATGATAGTAAGTGCATATCTAAAGCATTTTTTATACCATATAAAGTGTGAGCCTGAGTTTTGGACCTCACAATGAAGTATATCTGGACAACAAAACCATGAAGCAATCCAAAACCGTGGATATATAGTTTTTGAAGGTGAGCGTATTTGAAATAAGAATGTCTAACCTTTGATCTAAAAGTGATCTTGAAGTTTCATATGAGGACGACAATCTTAATGTGAGTAGAAAAAGATGATATTAACTTAAGTTGAGAAGATGAAATTAGCTTAATCAAATGCTTACCTTAAGCTTAGAGATAATCTCAGTCAGCTGATTTCTGGATAGTTTCGCCAGATGCAGAGTTAAAGGGTCATGTGCCAGTCCTGACTGAACTCGCAAACCATTTTTATTTGACTGGATGCTAGATTGAGGCCCTCCTAGAGCTGCTTCCATGACTGTTGCAGCTGTTATAGCAATGTGAAAACCAATAGGTTGATGGTGGACATGGACACAAGGGTATACAGCCATATGGCCTTACATAATTACATTGTCTCATCTTTTTCTTTATAAATCTGATTTTTTTCTTAAAAGAAATGCAGATCATATATCACAGCAAAGAAAGGTGAGCTACATCAATGTCAGGAAATAAATTCTACCTATATACCTATCCTCCATTTCTGTCGGCACCTTTGTCATTTTCAGCAAAATCAACACGCAATTGCCGCCCATTAATCTCATAACCCTGTAGGTTATGACGAGCATTTAGAGCTGTTTCTTCATCCTTATACTCACAGAACCCATAACCTTTAGTTTTTCCAGTTTCTCTATCAATGACTAGTCTGTAGAATGCATAAGAATAAAATACCTCACCCAAATAATTTCTTGCTGAATAAAAACATACAAAATTTAACCATTGAAAAAATACAAATCAAAGGTGTATAATGAATACTAAATTTACAGCAGCTTTTAACCCCCCAATCACAATAGATTAAGAAAAGTTTTGAAGCAAGCTAGTAAAATAAACCCATTTATAGCAACTTCAATGTTAAATAAGACTATCACAGTTAAAAACACCTAAAGATTAACATAACTACATTTACCCTATTAATGACATCAATCCACCCTTAAAACTTTGGCACAACAAAGAATGTCTCCCTCTTCTTCCCAACCAGTGGTGCAATCATTTTATAATAAGCTAGAGTTCTCAAATAATAGCTTCTCCTTAAAAATTTACCTGAATGATACTGCAGGCCCAACCTCCTGACAAATTTCAATAAGCTGTTCCTCTGTGGCATCATACGGTATATTCCCAAGTACAACATAAGCAAACCAATTGTCATAAAAACATCACAGGAATGCGAAAAAAAAAATCAATCAAAGACTAAAACTTTGAAATCCCCATCACTACTCCCAACCATTATCAGCCCTCAATCACTTAAATCTTAAAATCTACGAAGAAATCCGAGCTTAAAAGAATCAATTAAATTCCAAAAACGCAGCGATGCTGGGAAGTGGCCATGAAATCAAGTAGAGAACGAGAGGTTGAAACGCTGCTTCATCTCCTTGAGGATTTTTCTGCAAATTGATACCAGTCGTTGAAAACCTTCATATCGAAGCACGAGAGAGCGAATTCGAACCTATTTATTTGTAGAGAGCGGTACGAGGAAGACAAAAACTTTTGGATTTTGATTTTTGATGGAGTCAAAACTTTTGGATTTTGATTTTTTGATGGAGTCCCCAGACCTGATGGCATAAGGAAAGTAATTAAAACTAATGATTTATACTTTTTTTTATAAATTAGGGGGAAAATCAATAACGTCAATCATGATTCATGGGTCATCCATCTTCAATGTTCAATCCTCAATCGTCAACATAATCAGTATTTTCAACATAAACACTGTTGGTAAATCATTATTTGTGCAGTTTTTATTGGGTTTACATTTTGTTAATTTTTGCCACTAATTTAACTATATTTATGCAAGTTTATTAAAAATAAATAAATTTTTATATAGTGAAAATTAATACTAGGTCCCATGGAAGACATTTAATGAAGAATAGGTCATATGAAATCCCATAATTGCACTGAAGCCTATCGAAACCTTGATTATTTTAATTTTTATATGAAAATAACATTTTTGCTCCCTCTTTTTTATTTGATCTAGTTAAAAAAGACTTGTGAATGTTGTTCAAAATATTGTGATAGATTAAAAAAAAATTTGTCATCCAATGATCAAACATTGTTAGCATATTCTAAAAGACTTGTTAGAATTCCATATTCTTTAAAGGCTTACCCTTTGACTATTTGATAAAATGGTAATATGTGCTCATTTTATTGTAATTGGATGCCCAACTAGTCTGTTCTATCTGTTTAAAAAAAAAAACTACTGTGTTCTAAAATAATTGGAGTGTAAAATTAATATAAACTTAAAAGACTTGTGAATTCTTCTTCAAATTTTGTTACAGATGCCCAAAATATTGTCGTATGATGGTCAAACATTATTGCCGTGTTTTATCATTTCGGTTTAATATAATCAATGTTCTAATGGACCTTGTAACACCTAACTTTATATTACTGTTATATAGCACCTTAATTGATTTATAACCAATTTCCTAATTCCAGAAACCTAAAAATGCGAAAAAATTTAAAACTTTTTCTTCCAAAAATCAATCCAATCTTCATTTCTATTGAAATGGGCTTATATAACAAATTGGTATAATTTAAATCTTTTTATAAAGCAAAATGGTTTATAAAACAATCAAAATAATTCAACGTACTTATCTTTTACTGATAGTGATTGGAGAGTTAAAACTCCTTTCTATAGATATATATTTACACACTATTATATATAACTACTATACACGCTTTTTATTTGCTTAACGTATACATATACATATATACATCCCTTTATATTATCTACAAATAATACTAAAAAAAAGGTCTTTCTGTAGTGGTACATCAGGATGCGTCTTCACATACTACCTTATCCCAAAAAAAACGGTCTCCTCTTTGCTTCACTTAAAACCAAAAGTTCAATACAGTTTATTTCATACATTTCTATTAACATATATACTCACGTATTTATATTTATTTTATAAATTTGTGCAAATACTGAAAGCATTTAATTCTTTTAAGCTGTGTACCATAACCACTAAATTAACAATATATTTGCCCACTAGTGGAAGCTATACCTGCAGGGTTTTCCAATTATAACTATTAAGTTATGAAAGCAAATCCATTTATAACAATTAAGTTATAAAAATTAATCCCAACCATTAAATTAACCATATATTTGGTAATTAGTGAAAGCTATACTTATAGGACTTTCCAGTTATAACCATTACGTTATAAAAGCAAATCCATTTACAACAATTAATTTATAAAAGTTAATTCAGTTATAACCATCTGGTTATAAAAGCTAATACATTTATAACAATTAAGTTATTAAAGCTACTCCCAACCACTAGATTAACAATATATTTGCTAACTAGTGAAAGCTATACCTGCAGGGTTTTCCAATTATAACCATTAGGTTATAAAACCTAATCTATTTATAAGAATTAAGTTATAAAAACTAATCCATTTATAAAAATTAAGGCATAAAAGCTCATTTATTTATAACAGTTAAGTTATAAAAGCTAATACAGTTATAACCATTTAGGTTATAAAAGCTAAACCATTTATCCATAAAAGGAATAAAGGCTTACCATTTAATTGCAACAGATATTACAAAATTATATATGTAAATTTAATGTTATGAAATATACTGCTACCCGAATACCAGAATTTAGTCCTGAACCAGCTCCTTTCCCTCTGCTGCCTTGATTAAACCCTAAATATTCATGTATAGGTTTAGGTTAAAAATCTAATCTATAAATAAATCCATGCGTCTCTATCGGATCTTAAAGGCTTTACACTACCCATTCTTTTCATTTAGGCAAATTACAATTTGTCGACACTATAAATAAAACGTTCAATTCTAAATATTATCTTCTATTTGTTTTTTCTTATTCTCAATGTTTGACTAATAATTCTCAAGGATCAATCTTTTATACAAGCCATTTGAACATGAAAGTTTCCATACTTGTAACTGGCCATTACTTTATAACTTATAACCATAGCTTAACATCTTAAAATATCTCTTAAAATAACAGTTCATTCCTAAAATCTTTTATAATGTAAACTCATGACGAGTTTCAAACTTATCTTTGAAACACAATACAACTATATGGTGTTTTCCATGTATACATCATTTATTTATCATAATAACTCCAAATTTTAGTAAAACTTAGTTCCTAGCTCATGTTCATACATTTTTTTTAAACTAACTTAATCTATGATATAATGAACAACATATGTACGTCACTTTGACCTACCATTTCTGACAGATTAATCCACAAAATGCTGAGTTATTATGAGAAAATACACCTAGCCATAAATTTAAGAAGAAACTTGATTCTTATTTTAAAACAAACTTGAACCCCAAACACTCCTTTCAGCAGACTACTGATGATGCATCTTTGCATGCAACCATTACAAGCAACAAACTACACTCAATTGAACGAAACAAATCTAGACATTTGTTTCAACACAGAAGAAGTTGACTGCAGCAAAGAAAGTGATTGACTGCAGCCAAAGGAAGTAGAGAAGAATTGGGCAAATATTGAGCAACAATGCAGGAATCATGAAGGCAAGGAGATTTTTCTTTTAATTGTTCCAGCAAGCTTAAATCAATGTAGATATCAAAGAAAGTAAGAAAAGAACTGCAATGTATAAACAGTTTAAATTTTGTTTGCCAGCAAAGAAGACCAACGCTCAAAAAAAAAAAATCTTCCTTCAAAATACCAATGATCACAGTCAAACTTCTAAGTACAGCACAAGCCATCAATTACAGTCAAGAAATCAAAACCCAAAAGTGCCAATACCCGAAATAAAGCAACAGAAACAGTCATATAACTTTCCGCTGGACAACTCAATTTATAAATAATCCAATTCAAGGAAAGTCTGAGTGAATGAATGAAAATTGCAGCAACTATCAATTCAGCTAATCGAATATCAAATCTGAAATATACATTAAATAACAAACCCAGAAGAGATTTGGGCTAGAGGACATGCCAAAATATTAAATAAACTTGGGCAGAACCATTGAATGTAGTAAAACCCAAGAAGAGCGAAACAATTCCAAAGTTAAGCAGCTATTGACCAACTTTGGAAATTTAAATTCCTAAACTTCCTTAACAGCTAATCAGCAAGTCCAACAAAGGTTATGACAGAATAACAATATGAGTCTTTGAATTATACCTTACGACATGGACCAGAGCATTCATTATTTAGCATGGCACATGAAAGTAGCTTTAAATCAATCTCTCAAAATCACTCTTATTGCAGAATTTGACAGTAATCACTGCACAATATTAGACACAACTGTTGATTCAAACATACCAAAATCGATGCTTATTCACTAAGAATCGTAACCCCTGCTTCAATTGCTTTAGAACCAATGAAGAATCACAATCACTCACAAAGACTTCCACAGCTCTAGTTTCCACAGTTAACAATCGGAAACTTGAACACATATATCCAGCAAATACTCATTAATGAACCTCATTTAAGATTTTAGCTTCATAAATCCACACTAACTCAAACATTAATTCCCTTATTTTCGGACAACTCAAGAACCAGAGAAAATCAACATGTAAGCTCGAAAATCAACTTCAACACACTCATTCTTACTCTCAATAACAAATTAAATCCGGGTAGAGTCAAAATCCCAAAAAGGGCGTCGATGAACAGAAAAACTCAAACAGAGCAAGAATAAAACTAAACTCGAAATCACCACATAACAAAAATGCAAGATCAAAACTCAACTGTAGCCTACTTTTTTATACTTCTAAACAATAATTTCGTAAGGTTTGAGTTGGAAATCGGAGAATCCAGCCCATGAACAGTGACCATAAATGAGAACACTCGAAATCATTCCTAAAGAATCACATGAAACCTAAATTTTTTTACGAAAAGTTTTGATTTATGCTTTATCTTCGTTTTAATCGGTTTAAAAGTTCTCAGAAAACTAACCCAGTCGGATCCTCTCTCACAAACGGCCCTAATCGGAGGAATAACGGGTAGCAATGGAAAGAGGATACTCAACTCATTCGAAATCCATGATTGCATCGCCGAATGGAGTCGCCGTCGCCGGTTAAACGCCATCGATGCCGCCGAAGTCCGCTGAAGATGCTGATAGGGCGGAGAGGTCGAGATAGGCAGTGAGGAACAGAGAGAGGGGAAAGAAGGAAAGTGACAGGAGGGGGAAGGAAGGAGAAAGCAAATACTCTATCATGCCACTAATTGTTTTTTTAAAAAAATTAAGATATAAAATACATCATTATAAATTATTTATATTTATCTTTTTTTCTTAAAAATAAATTATTTTACTTATAAACTATCATATAATCTAATTATATTTCGTATATATTAAAATTTAGGGATTTAATTTGCTTCCTTAATCTCCCAAAAAAAGTCAACTGCCTCTTATAATTAGGATGGAGTTAGTATATATATGTGTGTGTGTGTTTTAAAGGTCAAATTACCATTCTGCACCTCTCCTTATGACTAAAGTAAAGTTTCTATTAGGGGCAGTATTGTCTTTTCATTTTCTCCCAAAATCCTTCTTCTCATTTTACCCTTCCTTACATATTCTAATTACGTTTCAATTAAATATAATCTGAAATTTAAATCATTAAGAAAATGCCATAATATGCTTAATGCCCTAATTTATTTACAAGGCTTTTTAATTTTAAATTAACACCCCTTGATTTTAAATATTTTCTTATTTTCTCTTTTAAAAATTTTGGGGTGTTACATAATTTCAATGCAAACAAGATATTGCAATAATCTCAATAACTAGCCATGGTGAAATCATACCTAAGATATACAATAACTAAATTAAATTTTAAAGATAATAAATAGTAAAAATGTCATCTATATAAATTAACATGGGACGTTATTCACTCACCTATTATGCTGCAAAACATGCCACTTACTCCTGATTAGCTGCTTCAAACATACTACTTCTTATTCCTTTCCCTACCTCATAAGAACACATTAATATTCCCATTAAAATTTTATATAAGAATAACCATAACATTTCATTCAATCAAATTGTCCTTATTATTCTTGTTAATCACAATTTTGAACTATAAAATCATTTAAAAGTTAAGCTTCATACCATATTAGATTTAAATTGCTTCTTTACCACGACCCACACGTCATCTCAATCCTCAATTCATAGGAATTTAACATGGAAGGAGAGCTTAAAATTCATTCCCTTTCTACGGATAACGTAATCACAAGTTTGACTGGAAATAGAATTTCATTACCATAAACAACTAATCTTATCATTTCAACATTGAAAGAGGATTATCTACTTTCGCTTTATTTATTTATTTTTTTGACATACTTCTAAATTCAATTCCGCAATCAAAGTTGAACCCCCACACAGCAACTTTACATATATAATCTAGTAATAATACCCTTTGGTTTCCATTTGTACATGGAGCTCAATGGACATCTTTAGTTCAATAAAGATTGCTCTAGTCGTTAACCACTCTCACCATAGCTACCAAGAACGATACATGCATACACATAAGCCTTAACTATCTAGCAACTTTCAACAACATTCACTTAAGCATTTTAACAACCACTTAGAGTGCAATTACAATCATACCATATTATCAAAGTGTCCATTGTGTGAACTTGCAGTTAAAGATGGCTCCACATCATATATATGGGCCACAGAGGATCAACACAGGACAGAAAAATAATAGATATGAGTATGAAACAAAAACACCGCAATGGAATTTGCATTAATGCTGAGAGATTTAAGAAAGAATAAATCATGCAAGAAAGAGAGAGAATGCAAGAGTTGATGCAGACAAGGGACAATAAATAGAATAAATGATTTCCAAATACATATAACAGATATTCAGCAATGACTAAGCCTTTTAAGAGCAAAATGGTACTTTTCAGTTTTCAAAGTCAGAGCAAAGGAGGAGGAATCCAAAGCACCCTGTTTTTTTTACTTGCTACTTAAAATTTACATTTGCCTTGTTTCAAACAGTTTCCAATCTTAAATTTAAAATAGCATGTTAAAGCAAAACAAATTACAATAATTATAATTATAAATCTCTAAAAAGTCCGAACTCTACCTGTATGGTTACAGCAGTAATTGTATCCAATAGTGTTATCGGTGCTACTGAAAGTTGTTTTGTTTTCATTTACAAAAAGAGAATCTTGGTTCAATATTTACTTCCTCCAATTAATAATCTAAGAGCTACATAACTTATTTAGGTAAGTAAAGAAAATAAAATAACTTGAATAATTTGAACAAATATGACATAACCTACCTAAGTATCCCTACGTAATTTTAGATGATGAGTCAATTTATAAGTTGTTTGGGATAAGTAAATTAGGAGAAGGGAGAGTAACGGTAGCATAATACTAGCAAACAGAGGAATATTGACTTTAGGACTTTAACCCGAATCATGAACTAAGTAATGACAATAAATATTTCTTGTAGTAAACTAGCACCCATGATGGGCAGTAAAAAATAATTATGTTCACATGAGCAAGTGCTTTTGAGATACATGTTCAAACACAGAGGAATAAGATACTCACCAATATTTTAACTTTTCTCCTCTCTTATTTCATCCAATTAAACCTTCAAAAGGGCATCACTTGAGTAAAGAAGTAAACAAAAAATGCCTCCAGCCAAAGAAGTAAATAGAAAATGCCTCCAACCAAAAATTAAAGAGCCTAAACCTATTTTCTGTTCACAATTATTTTGCAGAACAATCAATGACAGGTTAAAAAAGCAGCTAATAATTGAATTGAACTATTCAAGATGGAACCTTTTTTTCATCAAATAGTGACTGTGTTAACGCCCAAATCAAGCTGAGCAACAATTTCTTGAAGTTGTCTCTTCACACCCATATCAATCAACTTAGATCTAGAAATCCCCTACATGAAGAACATAAAAAAACAGCCATTGGAGTTCACCTAGAAAAGCACAATCCTAAAGAGCATAAGCTGCACATACCAAACAACTTGGATCATTTCCATTCCTAAGGCCAAATACTGAGAAAGAGAGAGGAAGTACGTTGGAGGAAGGTTTATAAAGCTTTTCTTCTTGATGCTTAAATATCCTCAACTTGTCGCTTCTAACCTCCAACTTGCAGTAGGGAAAATTTCTGGACGAAAGTTTACATACTGTAAGCATGTTGATCCTATTTCTTAGTATAATTGACGGATACTTCCAGCTAAGTTTGAAGAATCTCATTAGTTGCTAGTTGTACTAGCAGTATTTGACAAAGCATTTTGTATTCGTACTTCCAAAATGAAATTTTGATTGTGGAAAACCAAAGCTAATTGGAGGACCAAGGCAGAAGTTTATTCATAAAATTTGAAAGAATAAGATACAATGTATAGAATTTGATTGATTTTCATAAAAGAAATTGCTCTTAGAAAGTATAAAAACCTATAAAGTATAAGTTTGTAAAACAACTAATGACATGATGCTAGAAACTTTCAATGAATTATACAAGCAAGACTTGAATTACAAAAGTATATGTCATGCCAGCAAAAGCACCTGCTACAAGTCTTTCAATTTCAGTTTCGGTCACTGTTCATCTGAGTGTGTTCTTGCTGAATTCTGGGCAGGAATCGAATTTAACTCCAATTAAATGTGATTAGGAGTAGGTTTAAGTATATAAAATGGATTGCATGTTTTATTTCTTAAAATTTCAAATTTTCTTCTTCTCCTCTGTTCAGCTGTACCGACGGCAAAGAGAGAGATTGATGGTTTAATGAAGATAAGAGTATAATGGAAGTGGTGTTTAGTTGTGCATGGTTAATTCTTGCTTGAGTATGGAATTTTCGATTCCTTTTGTTTCCTCTGTTGCTGTTCGATTCTCTGCCTTGCTTTGTCTATGATGAAAAAACAAATAATGATGAAGATATAATAAGAACTTATATCTGTTGTTGCATGTTCAATTTGTACTCTGATTGTGGAGTTTGATTTTCTTTTCTTTCTGCCTTGTTCTGTTTGCATTTCGGTAATGGAGAAAATTAGTGGTTTTGGAATTTAATTGGAATCATTATCTTGCATACTGAATAGTGCTATTCTGCTTGCCAATTCATGCGCCTAAGTTTGATTCCAATGTGCTTGCACTTTGACATCTTGTGATTTTTTTTTGTGTTGCTATATGTTGTCAAGTGTTCTGTTACTGGTTGCTACAATATTTGAACAGTGGGTGTGGACGAATTTTATACTTGGTACCTTTCAACATTTTTAATTCAAGAATGCTTTAGTCCTGTTGGTGTTTTAATGTGTGAAGTTTCTGATTCCTTGATGTAGGAATGTAAATGATGTGAAATTTAGGGGTTATTGGGGAAGCTTTAAACTAATTTGATATTAGTTGCTTTGGGTTTTATAGATTGTGAAGCTAATTGAGGATTGAGTGGGGAAGTTGAATTCTTTTAATGAGGAAAAAGGGAATGATGATTTTAAGGGTGGTGGATTAGTGGTTTAGGTTTGGATAAGGTTAAATGGTTTAATTTAAAGAGATCATACATAACTTAAGTCAATAAGGTTTCACTTATATAGTGTTTGTAACAATAGTATTTAATTGTGTAAGTGTTTGCGTTTTCCCTGTTTGTATAGCAGCTTAATGAGTATAATGGCGGACATTGTTATGGTTGCAAGTGTTTGATTGATTCTAGCTTGTAATGTCTTACCCCAAATCTGGTTATGTGGGGAATACGGTTCTATTTTAAAATCTCTGGGGAGTATGAAAGTAACTTAAATTGCTAAAGTGCATTCTTACATATTTGAAGTGTTTCATGGGAATTAAAGATGAAGTTGAATGGCAACTATTTGCTACTGGTAAATAAGGAGTTTGTTGGTATCATGCTTGGATTGAACTTTATGATGGTAATTGTGGTGATTCGATGGCTGCCTTGTTGGCTTGGGTCTGATTGCTTTCTGTTCCTCAGTAATATTTTTGATAAGATGGTATATAATTAGAATGGGGTTGAGTATGTTGTATGTGATGTAAGTGATTTGTGAAAATGTTAGTCTCTTGGTTTGAGTTTTAAGTTTCAAAAGTGAACTTTATTAAGTGAATTAAGCTAAAATGAGTGATACTTGTGGTTATATGTTCTTAAGGAATTGGGGAAATGTTGAAGTTTAATATATTATAAGTGTATGCTATTTAATCTAGTGTTTGGATGGTTTGGGGAATACTTGTTGTTTTAAATTGAAGATTTTATTGTATTGGAAAAGAGATTATTTTGGAAATATAAATGAAATGTGGGATGTTAAATACTTTAATGAGATTGCCTGGTTGTAGTTATTATTTTACAATTTCAAACGCATGGATAAATTGTATTGTGAATATAGCTTGTGAATACTTGATAATTGAAGATATATAAAATTGACTTGTCAAGTTGTGTCACTTTCATTGTGTGTTCCCATATCTCTAGTTCTTTTAGATTCTTTATCTTTTTCAATTTTTGATGGATTTTGAGTGTTTAAATAAACGGGATAATGTTGTGGTTAATGAATTTGTAATATCCTTTAATAAATTGAATTGCTTAGGCTCGAAAATGACTTACATTGTTGATTGATTTATGTAAGTGCTGGCTGTCACCCAAGAGGGGGGTGAATTGGGTGATAGAATAAAACTTTTTCTAAAGATATTTTCACCGAATACTTTAACTAAGACTAGAAAACCTTTTCTGATTATCACTTACAGTAATTCAAAACATAAATGCATGTAAGTGATATATGCTAAAGGTAAGAGTTAAAGAAAAGATGATGCACAAAAAATTTATCTTGGTTCGGTCAATCCAAACCTACATCCAGTCCTCAGGCTCCACCTGAGATTTCCACTACCCTCTTGTTTAAACCGGGCACAAGAGAAGCCTACCATAGGTTTTACAAACACAGGTTCACCTGCCAACCTTTACAGAATTTTAGAATCCCTCTAAACACTCCCCCTTACAACCTGTAAGGTTACAACCCTATTCTTAAAGCACCAAGCTTTAGAACAACCTCAAACAGTAGAGGATTTCAATAAATATGTTCACTCAATGAACTGATTATGATAAACACTTAAGTACAGAGATGTATGTAAAGAAATACAAATACAAGAGCTTAATGATTTTTACTATGGTTGCTCTAGCTCTTTTATTCTATAGCACTCAACTCATAGTTATTTCTTCATTTCTGGGCTTATTGACATGTAACTGATATTCTGAGTAGATCCTTTGTTTTCATTGTCGTTCACGTAAATCTCATCGTTGCATGTCTCCTCTTTTTGATGTCTTCAAGTCTTTATATATGGTGGTATACTTTTCTATCCGTTGGAGACTTGGAGAACTAGCCGTTGATAATTTTCTTGCTTCAACTAATCTTGCAGAGGATAAGACGAGAGAGACAGAGACTGTGAGTAACGTTATCCTGCTGCTACCTGCCACTGTACTTGTATGTCAGCTTTTTCAGTAGCGCTAACATGCTTTGCTATCGCTAACTACATACTGTAATTCCTGCACTTAAGCTGTTAGCTGAAACAGATAATCATGTAATGCACAGCAGGTGCTATCGCAAGCTTAGTCTATTAGCTCAATGTATGAGCTTATCAGTTTGTCTAAGTTATCACAATAAGCATTCTCTTATCGATAGCTAGATGTGTTATCGCTAGTAACTATGTTATCGCTAGTTAACTTATTTGCTCTCAGGTACTAGCTATCTGAATAACTATTATCTGAAGCACTTTGTTATCGAAAGCTTAACCTATTATCGTTAGCTGATTCTATTAGCTCAAGGACTTTGATTTATATTTCTGCTATTTGTCCTCTCTTTCATGTGTTCACGTTCTCTATGACTTTCTAGCGATAGTGTATTTCTTTAGCGAAAGTGAATGACTTAGCGATAGATATTAACTTTGTTATTTCTAAGTCTTCATTTGCTATGGCTCTTTGTCTATTAGCGATAGGCTTTAGCTTTAGCGATAGTGTTCTGTTACCTATCAGATATTTCTCGTTTAATTCAAAGGTAACTTTACACCCTATTTACTTATGTTTTCTATGGGATCAGTCCTCATCAAAACTTAAGATTCTAACAATTTATTCTTGAGATCTTGCAATAAATAGAAAGGATATATATAGATGTATGTGAATGATTAAGGTCTTTAAAGAATGGTTTTATAGAAACTATTGGTCAAACAATGATAATAAAAAATAGTAATTGGAGTAAAGTAATTCAAAGTGATCTTTTAATCTTAAATAGTCAAGATAGTTATAGCAAATTATAATATTTCATAGATATAAATAGTGGGGTAGTCACAAGCATATTAGGACTTGAGAGAGACGCTTAGTATAAATATAGAAGTACATATATTAACTTACTCTTATAATATGATGTGTAGATAGGCCTTGATAGTGATATGAGTTCACCAAGACAGTGGAAAGTAAAGGATCTGGTTCAGGAAATAGCTCTGGTATCCAGGTAGTAGTTTAATTCATAATATAAATTTCTATATATAATTTTGTAATATCTGTGGCATTTAAATGGGCATTATTCCTGTTATGATATTGATGATATTTATGGAGTACTCCAAGGCCTAGGTGGGTCGCTCCCTCTTTGCCAGTAAATTCCTATAATCGTGAGGGTTATTGAGTAGCTGTGAGGGCTACAATTAAATTCCTATACCGTGAGGGTTATTGACTAGCTGTGAGGGCTACAATTAAATTCCTATAACCGTGAGGGTTATTGAGTAGCCGTGAGGGCTATGATTGGAAAATCCTGCAAGTATTGGTTTAAAAGGGATATATGCTTTCATTTTATGCACAGGTTTATGAAATTGATGTATATGTATATATATAAGTGCACACATGATATGGAATAAACTGCTATTGAGATTTTCAATCTCACTGTTTTCCAAAATGTTTTCAGTTACCAGAATGGGAGTAGCTAGCTGGGAAAGAAGTAAGGTAGTATGAAGGGGCAGGAATCCCTGCTTTGTCTTGTACCCTGTACGTAGTTACATTAAGAACCTACTTGCCTGTGTATGTTATATGTTTAAATAATTAAGACAAGTGGGAAGCTTGTCTAGTAGTTAATGTATAATTGTATATGTATATATATATCCTTAAGGATTAATAGAGCTACATACACATGTAAGAGGGTTATCAATCGAGATAACCCGACAATATATTATTATAGTAAGAGAGGTGGAAATAGATAAATAGAACATAATCTAAAGAATATGTAAATATAATGTAAGGGGTTTGGCTCCCCAAGCGTTATAATTAGAGTTATTTTAATTGTTTTAATAACCACTCTATTTTATTGAAAGTTTAAAGATAATCCAATTTATCAAAAAATTTCATTTGAAAGAAAGGAAATTTGATTTAATACTTTGGAAAGAAAAAGTTTTAAATTTTTTGTATATTTGGGCTTCCGGAATTAAAAAGTGACCATAAATCAATTAAAATGCTACAATATAGTAGTAAAAATTTAGGTGTTACACTTTTCCTAATGCTTCTAAGTGATTGATCACCATTTAGATGTTGGGTTCACTTGATTAATGCTTGAGAAGGCTATATTGAGTGTAGAACTTGGGTAAAGTAGTGCAAGGACTTGAAGTTTGCATGATGAATGGATGGTTTAGTAGGTAAGGTAGAGATATACTTGCTAACCTTGCATAATCACATTAGGATTGGAGCTTGAAAATTGTATCTTATTAATTATAACAAGAGATTGTGTAATTAACAAGATCAAACACTTGTTCTTGACGCGAGAGCGCTTTTACAAGTACTCTATGAATCCTAGATTAGTTCATGGTTTCATTGAGAGCATCTTTGAGAGGAGGTTAACTGAGTTTTAGGAAGTACAAGGGGGATTCAAAATCTTAGGACCCAATTTGTCCTTGAAATTGAAGAATCGTTTGTTTATAATTTTGTTTCATTTAGGATTAGTTTATTTTCATAGTTAATCTTCAATCTCAACATTTGTATCACTCACCTTAGGCAAGAGTGTGACAATCAACTATTTGACCAGGTTTTGGAACCAAATCCTCGTGGGAACGATACTCTACTTATCACTTTATTACTTGATGCGCCCCGTGCATTTGCGACGTTAGTGGAAAAGATTCACCATCCTTTCCCCTGAACATTCTAACCCAAAATTAAAACTGTAGGCTTAAAATGGTGATATGGTATTTAAAGTTGTTGAAAGATAATTACAAGACAACCTTATAAATTTCATATGCAAAAAGTTGGACAGCACTATAAGTATCCCCCAAATAACCTGGAACATACAAGAAGTATCTCTTAAAACCAATTATACGACTATGCAATATTTTTAATAGGAATATAGACTAAAGTTTCAATGTGGTCTTGTCAACAATAGAATCATAAACAAGAAATCTATCTATGTATTCAACTCAATTAGCAACAATTACAAAGAATTCTAAATTACAAAAGTTACTGGAATGTCTCACAGCAATCAACAACCACATATAATCTGAATTACAACTGTAAAATGAAATTGTAGAATGAAAAGACAGACTATGGTTCAACATATCGGAGTTAGAGAATCAAAGATAACATTCATAACAGGTCTCTCCTGAACTTACTGGCCCATTCATGATAGATCTCTCCTACTATTCGATACCTGAGGGAGGTTCCCCTTCCAATAACCCTAATGCCATCTTCCTTTCCTAGAATTGTTACAGCCTGTAAATCATGTAGGGGCAAGCTAAAATAAAATTTAATTTTTAGGCAAGACAAGCCCACAGTGAGTAAGATGAGAAATAGACAAGAGCAAAATATATCAAGCACCTCCACGAATTTATTCGGCAAAAATGCATTATTAAGTATTTACAAGCACAACCATCACACAATCGCACTATTATATTTCCCACAAGAAGCCAAGAAGAAACTTACAGGAGTTGATGATACATATCATTGCTGCATTTTCTTCAAAGCCACATTTAAAGGATAGCTAATCGCAAATCCACCACCACCATAAGCCATATAATAAAACTCATTTTGATCATACTTCCTCAAAATCTTCACCAGATTCTCTGTCACAAACATCGTATCATCGTCTCCCATGACAAGCCACCTCATGTTGTCTGTATTCCCTGACCTAATTGTCTCCAAAATGATCCGCAGGATTTGAATCTCAGATTTGTGACCTTTAGGGTTTTTGTATGAAAACCTAGATGTGTCCTCTAAGATATCAATATTTAAACTTGAAGATGGAAGAAGGCGTGGCGGACGAACGAGAGAGGGAATGGTGAGGGTTTTTTGAGATATCAAGAGAAGGGATTTGAGGAAATTGAAGGAAATGGCGGAGGGTAATGTTTCAACGAAGAAAGACGAGGGCGGCGGGAGAGTAGGCTGTGAAAATGACGACGAGAGCTAAGGAGTTCGACTGCGGTGGTGACAAGGCCTTGGGAGAAGACGACGAAACAGGGAGAAGAGCTATAGGGTTTGGAGAGAATGAAATGAAGGTGACGATGAAGAGATATAAGGTTTGGTGAAAAATAAGGGAGGGAAAAAGGACGCCATATTATAGATTTGTTTTGAAGGCCTAACTCAGCGCTTTTGTTTCTAAGCACCAGGTTAGTCATATATTATTTTTTTTAAAAATATACCCTATTCCAACACTTAAAAATATAAGTGCCTTATTGGCTCAAAATGTTTTTGTATAAAAATAAATAAGCCAAACCAAACGCTTATTTTCGTAAGCGCCATGATAGGGAATTAAAAATTTTGAAAAAATAAAAAATATTGCGGCGCTTACCTTTATAAAAGATGGGATAGGTTTTAGAAACTTAAAAAAAAATAAAAAAAATAAAACGCAAAGCCTGGGATAAGCTTATACCATAAGCACTGCAATAAGTCACATGAATATCCACAGCGATGCTTAAAACTATAAGCACCGATATTATGGTACTACAATAAAGTATTTCTGTAGTAGTGAATCGAGTAGATGATCGTCCTTAAGCCTTCATCCGTTTTGTCCCTACATCCCTATCGCATCAAATCTGTCGTAGTTTATGGAATTTTATCACGTTTAAAAGGATAGCAAGTTTTACTTTTGAATAGGAGAGCTGGGTCTCTCTAAATCTTGCTTCTCTCAATTAGGTTCCTCTCTAAGCTGTTATGGTCACCATCGCTTTAGCATGCAGGGTTGCTATGGGGGATCCTTTGTCTCTCTAATTTCTGCAACCGTTGGTTACCTTTAAATTTGTTTACGATGAATCTGGGGAGTTTTTACAATAATATCATGGCTTCTCATTTAATTGCCAAGGGATAGCTTGTGTTTTTCTAATTTCAATCTCTATCTATGTTTGACATTTCTTCATTAAGCTTTCACTGCTGTAACCTCGGAAGGCTATTCTAAATTATAATTGATTGCATGCACTGGTCTTTTAATTCTATTCTGGTTCGGAAAAGTTTGGAAGCTACAAACTTCTCGAATCCAGTGTTCGATTATGATGCTTCTTTGTTGAATGTTCCTCTGATGATCAGGTTCTTTGCTCTGCAATAAATTATGATAATTTTTTAGTAATTCCTCCTCTATATTATGGATCTCCTTGCTTCTTCGGTGTTCAAATTGGATTGTTACTCTCTTGCTTGGCTATCATAGTTTTTTCTTGTGAAAATAATCTGAATTTTGCTTGGACTATACTTTGTGGGCAAGAAGTATGTAGACACAGATAATATGGTCTCTTCTCTTAAGCATGATTATTTTTCTACCATTAAGGGTCATATTGCTATTGTTAAGTTATTGGATAGTTGCAAGCTTCATGTGTCAAAATTGTGATATTTGATTATGATTCACTGGAAGCTACAGGGATGGATATCGGTAATCAAGCAAGTCAATAATTCCTTCTTACTACATTTTGAACTTGAGGAGGGTTTATTTTTTATGCTTTCTCATGGTCCATGGCTCCTTCAAGGTTACTTCATTAATTTTAATCCCATGGCAACTAAATATCTCTTTATCTAATCCCTCTATTCATCATTTCCCTATCTGGATTCAAGTTCATGTATTACCTTTGAAATAGTATAATGAAGCTATTGCAAGACATATTGGTAATCAATTGGGGAAGTTTATCTCGTATGATTTAAAAAGTTCTTTAAGGTGAAATGGATTGCGCATTCATGTTTGTCTTTTAGATCTGGGTATCGATCCAATCAACATCAGTGGCTTTCATTTGATTGATGGGCATATTTTAGAAATATCACTCATTTTGGAATAAGTAGGGAGATTTTGTCCTCATTGTTTGTGTATTAATCATGTGGCTCGCTATTGTAAATCTTTTTCTACATTGCATCCTTAATTCAAGGTCTTTGTTGTGGGCAACAAATCTGTTAGGGTTGAATACGATGACTTCTTTGGTCATTATAATCCTAAACTGCATGAGACTGGAGTTAAATTGGAAGCTTATTGCTATTCTGGGAAGTCTTTGCAAGAAGATCTTGCCTTGAGACAGGTTTTAGTAAAGGATGTGATGTTCGATGAAGGCAATCAATATAAGCAAAAAAAATGAAAGATACTGGTCTGACTTATGAGATAAGTAAATGACCTCATTTACAGAATTCTCATGATAGGAAACGTAAGTTTGAGCAATAAGCAACTTTTGCTGAAGTGCCATTTGAAAGAGCCAGGAAGTTTTTGAAGAAATTGGCAAAGTTTGACTTAGCCAACTTATATCATAAGCGCTCTTGTCTATTGCATTGTAAGGGTTGAAAGCGCAAATATGAGTATCAAGCAGATTCTTCTCTTTTGAGTTCTAAAAAGGCTAAGTCTATTTTAAAGGAGCAAGAAACTTAGTCTTCTTGTATCCCTAATCTCAAGCCATGGTTATGTATCTCCTTACTTACAAAGCTATAAATGAAGTCAAAGGAAGGTATCCAAAGGGGAGGAAAAAGCTGTCTGTGTGCATGTATAGTCTATCTAATGAATCAGGTTTCTTCAACTCTTGCATTTTAACTCAATGTAGAATCTTTAAGAAGTGAAAGATGAACAAAGTGACGAATGAAGATGATTCAAATGGTCATCATAACAAAAAGTTATGAACATTGGATGAGTTGCTCGGGAAATTTCAAAAATGTAAATCCTTGGTTTCAACTTTTGGCGACTTAAATTATGAAAACCCTATAGGAAAGGGTCCTTTATCTCTAACTCCAGAAACCAGGGTACCAGATAAACAAGGAGTGATTATTTTTGACAATTGGCCATCACCTTTTTAGGAACCAATATCAACAGATACAATCAACTACAGACAACTCAAAATTTTGCTCTTGATGCTTATATTGGTTCAAAGAAAGGCTTATTTGATTATCCTTTTATAGTTGTTCTTGTCTCCAAGAAAGCTCGAATTAATCCTGGTCTCTCAAATTCTATTAAGGCATGGGTAGCTGCCTCTCCAAAGCTTCCCCAAGGGCCATAAAAACCTTAAGTTGGAATTGCTGTGGCTTTAGAAAGACTACGACATTTCAAAGGTGCAAGCAACTAATTAGGAAATTTCAGCCTGATTTTGTTTTTCTTTTTGAAACTAAGGTGGCTGTAAATGTTGCTTGTAAACCTTTAGTCAAATTAGGATATCCTCATTTTTTTGGAACTGGTGCAATTAGAAAAGGTGGTGGCATTCTAATTGCTTGGGCTTCTGATTTCAAAATCTAGGTTCTTGAATTATCCCCTACAGTATGTCATTGCAAGATGATTAGTGATGAAACTTCATGTTACCTCTCCTTTGTCTATGGTCCTCCATCTTCAGCTAATCATTATCTTTTATGGGACTTGTTAAAGATTGCTGCTGCTAGTATTGACTTGCCATGGTGGGTTACAGGTGACTTTAATCAGATTTTGAATCAAACAGATAAATCTGTCAATGGAAATGGCTCTAGTTTAGCTCAACATTTCTTTGCTTGTATAAGCAATTGTCATCTAATAAACTTGATTAATAAAGGGCCAAGATATACATGGACTAATAATTGAAAAGGGGAAAATCTACTAATGGAAAGATTGGACATGGCTTTTTCAAAATTGGAATGGATGGACAAGTTCCCTCTTTCTCATGTGGACACTCTAGCAATTGCTGCATTCGACCATAGTCCTATTCTTGTTAATACTACCATTGACACTCCCAAGAAGCGCTCACTCAAATTTGAGCCTCTATGGTATAAATTCCAACATTATTAGAAGATTATAGATGATTGCTGGAAAAATGAATATCATGGATCACAGAGTTTCATTCTCCACTGTAAACTTCAATCTACTTTGACCACATTGTCCAACTGGGCCAAAACTCATATTTGAAATATCCCTCAAAGAAATAAGAATTTGGAAGACAAGCTCAAATCATATCCTGTAGATTTTCTTCCAAATGGTTCTTTAGATCCCTCTGTGGAAAAGTCAATCAATGAAGATAAACATGAATTAGAATTCCTATATGATTGTGAAATGAGTTATTGGCTTCAGAGAGCACAGGTAGATTGGCATACGCAAGGAGAAAGAAATACAAAATTCTTTCTCTCTTTTGTTAATAGAAGAAGGGCAAAGAACTCCATTACTAAATTGAAAAATGCCAATGGTGAATAGACTCCTAATATGGATGAAATAAGAGATATGGCTTTCTCTTCTTTTTCTAACATGTTTAAAGGATCCAACCAAAGTATCCTCTCTAATCTTAGATGTGATATGGGTGATCTCAATATTCCAGCTCTTGATGAAGATGATATTCATTCTCTCATGCTCCCTATTTCCAAGCAAGAAGTTCAAGATGTAGTTTTTAGTCTTCCAAAAAATAGTGCTCCTGGTCCTGATGCATATCATGCAGATTTTTATCACAGAAATTGGAAGATAGTACAAGAGGATGTTTATCAAATGGTAGACTCCTTCTAGTCTACAGGTTATATGTTGAAGTCTTTGAATAAAACAAATGGTTAAAGGTCATATTTTCCCCAGAAGTATGCATGATGGATCACATTTGCCCCGAAAGTATTTTTTAGTCCAATTTTGCCCCGAAAGTGTGTAAAGTGTATAATATTGGCCCTTTACTATTAAAATATTAATGTTCAATGATTTAACCTTTTCCTAATCGCTTTGGGGGTTAAATGAAAAATTATTTATTAACCAAGGATTGCACTATAGTGGTGCGATCTCGGATCGTCTCACAAGGAGCCTAATGACTAACCTAGGAAACTAAATGTCATGCAGATGAAGTATAGAAAAGGGGTTTTGTTGGTTTTTAGTGTGAAACATGCAAATTGAGCCTAAATACATGATTTTTGATCTTTTCCTTAATGAGGTGGAATGGTTGGATGGGTAAAGTGAAGTTAATGCAATGAAATGGAATCTCTTGAGTCTAGGTGAGGTGGAAAACATCGGTTCAAATCATTTGGGGGTTCAATTCATCAAGTCTAATGAAATAATCCACAAACAATCACTAGGGGTCCACTAGCCCTAATTAATGACTAATCCAGCAACCACTTTCATAGCCATTACTTAGGGTTAGCGTTAAGGTCCACTTGATGTGTGAAATACTTTGAGTCAAAACACTTGTAGCTCTCATAAAAGTGCAACCACAACAATTATGAATGGAAGCAATCAAGTAAGCCTACTAGAAACCACTAAAATGAGATTAATTTCATGCAACCACAATGTAGATAGGAATTAATAACTCAAGTGTGCAAAGCCCAAATAATTCATACATGATGTGATTAGCTAACTTAGATTGGATTAATGTTTCTTTCCCTTACAATTACACACATACCCTAAATAAATCAACTTGATAGAATCATCAACACATGGCCAAATAACTCAATATCAAGGAGAATTAATAAAACATACATATATAATATATAAAGTACTTAATACATAATCCCAATCCAAATTAGCAAAATCAAACATCAACCATACATATCTAAAATCTCAATCCAACACATAAATCCAAACATCTCCAAGAGAAGTTCAAATAAACATAGAAGAAATCATAAATACATATGTAGAACAAAGAAAAACTCCCGTCTGCCGAGGCGGACAAGACAGTGAGGCCCTCACTGCCTTATTGCCTTCAATCTTTTGTTGCTTGATTGCTCTTTCGATTTAGGCCCATTCTTCATTTGATCTACAAGATAAAACAAAGGCAAGGTAGAATCAATTGTCCTAGAGAGATTCTAATCAAAATAAATCACTAATTATGCCCATTTTATCCCTCATTTTGACAAATCCCAATCAAGTGTCCAAGAATCAGAATTTGCTCTAGTTTGGTGTAAAACTCCCTAGAACATGCAATAATCCAATGATTTTAACTATGAAAAGTGTAGAAAAATGGTGCAATAAGTCAACATCAACTATTTAACAGTCAACATGAGATTTTTAATGGTAACGAACGAATATGATACACTTTGCTCACTTCTGGGTCAAAATTAGACCAAAAAATACTCCTGGGGGACATGTGATCCACCGTGCATACTTTTAGGGAAAATATGACGTTTAACCCTAAAATAAATATTGTTTTAATCCCTAAATCAGAGCACCAACAGAGCTTTAAGGACTTTAGGCCAATTAGTTTGAGTAATGTCTCATGTAAAATCATCTCAAAGGTTTTATGCAATAGACTAAGAGGTCTATTGTCCAAACTAATTGTTCCTACTCAAAGTTCTTTTTTGAAAGGCAGATTGATCACAGATAATGTGATTCTAGCAGTTGACTTGATTCATCAAATTCACTCATCCAACAAAAGATGCAAGAAATTGGCTACCATAAAGCTGGACTTCTCAAAAGCTTTTGATAGAATCTCATGGTCCTTCTTTCTTGTTACTTTGTAAAAGATGAACTTTCCCACAAAATGGATTCAATCAATTGTCAATGCCTTACTACTGTTCAATATCAAATTCAAATCAATGGCCAAACTACGGCATCTATTACTCCTTCCAATGGCATTGAACAAGGGGATCCTCTTTCCCCTTACTTGTATATAATTGCATCTAATGTGTTGTCAAGCATGATCCACTAATCGGAAGGCTAAAATTTGTGGCAAGGTGTCAAGATTTCCAATAATGCTCAGCCTGTAACGTCCTTCCAAAAATTACTTATAACTTAATGGTTCTGAAACTATTTTCAAGAAATTTCCTTATGAAAAGCAACAGTGATAATTTAAAAACAACTCATTGTTCATATGCAATAACTCATTGTACCCAAAGTCATACTACATAGAGATCTAATATCATAAACCCATGTCCCTTTATTAATTTATAAATAATAAATAAGAAATAAATAATAATAAATGCACAAAATGTCCTAATTGTGGCAATATCCAGAAAACAACAACTGAGAGTATAAGCCTAGTTGGCGTAATCTCAATCCTCTATAGCCTTCTCTGACGTCCCTTCTCTATATATTTCACCTAAAAAAATGTTAAAGTAACAGGATGAGACCATTGCCTCAATAACCAGCTATCCTACCTATCGTACACACCAACACATACTTGCGCGGTGTCAGGTGGGACAGTTATAAAACATGTATATATATGATCATACACATAAATATTTATCAATAAACCAAAAGTAACATTCATGTTCACAACTAATTCAAGATCATAGAACTTAGGGAAAAATAAGATCGTAGTACCTAATGTTAACCATACTCATAGTACCAATAACCTCCCCATCGTTAATCTCCCTTATATCCTCCTTATTCCCGCCGACCGAACCTATGGGCTAAGTTAATTATCCATGTCACTGAATACTCCAAAAGCTCACTAATTATGTGGAGTGGACAGCCATATTCACATATCACACAACTGGACCATGGGTTTCCCCTCATAGAACAGGTGGGGTGTTGCAGCCTCTCATAGAACAAGCGAGGCGGTCCCTTATAGAACAAGTGGGACAGTCCCTCACAGAATAGGTGGGACATAGTAACCACTCATAGAACAAGTGGGGCGCCATACCCTTGTAGAACATGTGGGTCATGACTTGGCCAACCAAAGAGCTCCGAATGACAGCCTCACCACGTGGTAAAATATTCATATCCCTCAACCACATCTTTGTTATCTCTACTGTTGTCATAAAATGCATATTTTACAACTATAACTCACAAATCATAGGACAATATTCAAGAACATCGTCATTAAAAGTCAAATATTTAACTATCATATAACATAGTCATAACAATTCCATAAACTTCAAAGATTCATAACAATCAATTAACACACCAAGAAAATATCATAATAATTATCACATAATACATTCAAACATATTTCTTTCAAAGGTAATGTCCCACAAGACCGTTTTCGTAGAAGAAATTCATAAAATAACTTATAATACAAAAAGATAGCAATTTCATATAATAATATAGTTTGAAAAAACTCAAACACATACTAATATGCACGACAGATAAGAAAACCAGTTACCTGATTTACCTCTCAGGATTTCATGCATTCAATTTGGGCTTAATAACTCAAATTACATAACACATATGAATGATCTAACCGTTGAAAATGACCTGATGGATGTTTCGAACATGGTGACCAAAGTTCGCTTCAATCCAACGGTTAACAAATGGGTAACTATTATTTTAACGAGACTGCCTCATAATTGGGTGAAAATATCTTAATATGTTTAAATTTCAACCTATCACCTTCTATATATAATCTCCTAGAGTTTGCTCCTCCTCTCATTTAATCGATGTGGGACTTCTTACTTTTCTTATTTTATTAAATATTTATTTGTGTATATATGGGATATATCTTGAACAATCTAATTTAATATCTACAACTTGATTTGTCTTTATCTTTCTCTTTAAAAAAATTAATATAAATAAATATCTAAGAATGTTATTTATTAATATCCTTAAGATTTGATATTTTTATCCTTTTTGAATGTTATCACTTGATATTACAACTCTCTCATTGATATATTATTTTAGATATATTTTTCTTCCTTAAATATTATTTCCTAAATTTCATTTAGGGTAAGATATTCATTCATAAATACCACTTTAAGTCTTATGAACAAAAATTGGGATGTTACACAGCCTATCTCTCATTTGTTCTTTGCAGAGGATTCTCTTCTTTTTCTTGAAGGAAAGCAACAAAGCTTTAACCGTGCCAACCATATTATCAATACCTTTTGTAAATGGTCGGGTTAAGAAATTAACAAAGGGAAGTCTACCATCATTTTCAGTCCTAATATCTCTGCACAAGTAAAGCACCAACTTGCTAGTTCTTTAAAGATGAGTTATTCCACAAAACTACGGAAATATTTAGGGGCATGGATTGATCCTGGTCAGAGTAAGAGCCAAGTCTATGAGCAATTAACTGATGTAGTTAACCATTGAATAGCCACTTGGAAATCCAAATTATTATCTCAAGCATCGAGGTTAACTTTAATAAAATTTGTTTTGTCTGCATCTAATATATATGTTGTGTCCTATGTCAGACTCCCAGATTATATATGTACAAAAATAGATGGAAGATGTATTGATTTCTTCTGGGGTGAAGGTGATTCAGGAAAAAAGAGAATTCATCTCTTTAGTAAGGACAAATTTTTTTGCCCATCTCTAAAAGAGGTTTAGGTATTAGACCTATAGAAAGAGTCAATAATTCTCTAATGGCAAAACAGGTTTGGAGAATTATTTTAGCCCAAAAGAATTCCCTTTTTGGTTCTAATTTGTAGATTAAATATATAGACAAATCTAGCAAAGAGATTGTGAAAGAACCTTATAATTCTTCATGGATGTGGAAAGGTTTAATGAAAAGTGCAGATATGATTGTCAACAATCTAGAATGGAGAGTTCAAAGTGGATCGAATATTCCTCTCAACCATCTTTTGTGGTGGCCAATGCAATCTGGATCTCCTATTGTATCTAATTTAGGTACCGTTCGAGATCTAGCCATGCATTCCAATATACCATGGAAGCCTGTTTTATGGAATTCCCAATTGATAAATATACTATACTCTCCTCATATTGTACAAAGAATTACGTCCTCTCCCATCACTACTATAGAAATGCCCTATTGTAGCACACCAATAGCAGCGTATACCAAAAGTAAGCGTTGGGATAGGTATATAAGACCTATCCCAGCGCTTTATAAATATTTATAAGCGCTGGGATAAGTCATTGTGAATTATAGCTAATTCCCTGAATATTAATTTAAAATAATGTCTTTTGTTTAATAATGTCTAAATTACCTCCTAGGTTTGTCTTTATATAGGTGATTTCCTTTGAACTTAATTCTCTGAATCTTATCTGAACCATATTTAACACCCATAATATATTATAATACGTGTTCTTATTATTTAATAATATCTAAATTTACCAACAGTTTTTTTTAATTTTTAATGACCTATCCCAGCACTTTTTACTTAAAAAGCGCTGGGATAGGTCATTTATGGTTTATATTTTATGCCCTGAGTATTTAAACTTATCTCTTTTATATAATAATTTCCAAAACTCCCCCAGTTTGTTTTTAATTTTTGATGACATATCCCAACGCTTTTTACGTAAAAAGCGCTGGGATAGGTCATTTATGGTTTATATTTTATTCCCTGAGTATTTAAACTTATCTCTTTTATTTAATAATTTTCAAAATTCCCCCAATTTTTATTTAATTTTTGATGACCTATCCTAGCGTTTTTTACGTAAAAAGCGCTGGGATAGGTCATTTATGGTTTATATTTTATGCCCTGAGTATTTAAACTTATCTCTTTTATTTAATAATTTCTAAAATTCCCCCATTTTTTTTTATTTTTGATGACCTATCCCAGCGCTTTTCACGTAAAAAGCGCTGGGATAGGTCATTTATGGTTTATATTTTATTCCCTGAGTATTTATACTTATCTCTTTTATTTAATAATTTCCAAAATTCCCCAGTTTTTTTTAATTTTTAATGACCTATTCCAACGTTTTTTATGTAAAAATCGTTGGTATAGTCCCCTGAAGAAGTAATTTTATTTTCAGTTATTAATTGTTCTGGTTTAATTAATTTTAGTAATTTTCTTTCATTTTAGGGCCTATACCAAAAATTTTCATGTAAAAAGCGCAGGTATAGTTTTTATAATTATTATTTTACTTTTCCTCTATTTTAATCTTTTTTCTGATTTAATTCATTGAATATTTCACCTTGTCTTTTTTAATTCATAATTTCTAAATTACCACAGTTTTTTTTTTAAATTTTTGTGACCTTATCACAGTTTTTTTTTCATGATTTCCTTTAAATTTTTATTTAAACTTATCACATCGAAAATTTATTTATATAGGTCATTGAATGATTTGTATTTTATTCCCCGAATATATTTAACCCGGTCCTTGTTATTTAAGAATTTCTAAATTTCACCCAGTTTTTTTTAAATTTTTAATGACCTATCCCAGCGCTTTTTATGTAAAAAGCGCTGGGATAGGTCATTTATGGTTTATATTTTTATTTATATAGGTCATTTAATGGTTTATATTTTTAATCTTTTTCCTGATATTTTTTTTAATGTCTTGGACCTATCCCAGCTCTTTATATGTATCAAGCGCTGGGATAGGTAATTTTGTTTCATATTTAGTTAATGCCCTCAGTTTTTTTTTTAATTTTATAATTTTTTTATATAATTTAACCTATCCCGGCGCTTTTTTTATATTGAGCGTCGGGGTAGGCTCATTTTTTCACCATTTTCATTTTCCCTCCCTCCAGCTCTCATTTTCCCTCCAGCTTCCTCTGAACTCCGCGCCATTGCTTCCTCTACCTTGTTCTCTTCAACCCTAGCGCCGTTCACGAAGCCCATTCCTCTCTCAAGTGTCGCCGTTCCCATTCCCTTTCCTCTCGTTCTCGATCTGCCCCAAGTGCCTCCGTTCATGAAGTCCGTTAACGATCTACGCTGCTTCGTTCTTCTCTGCCCCAAGTCTGTTTTCTTCTTCCTTCGAGCTTTGAGAATCAAGTGATCTGTTGGGGGAGTTTTTCTATTGTTGCAAGCACGCATTTCTGATCTCCTTTCTTTACTTATCGCCTTCCTGCATTCGATTTTGTATATGTGGGTGTGAGGGGTGAAAGAATGAATCTTGCATTGGATCCTAATTAAGCTGAGTTTTTATTTATTTATTTTTTTTGCCACTACATTATCAGCGTGAATATGCAAGAGGAAAAAAACAATGTTCATCATTATTTTTTTTTGGGAAAGAAATAATATTCATTGATAAGTTTACAAAAATGTAAGTAATCAATGTCTTCAAATTTTGTATAAAAGGTTGTACCAAACGCATCTATATGTATTCTTGATTAAAATTTAATGATTGGTTTGAGACCTTCTCATCCTTATCATATATATGCTGCTTGTTTATTATATTAAATTCCATAAGATGCATGCTCTGATCGAGTTCCTGATTAATTTTGTTTACTACATTATCAGCGTATAGGAATGACATTGTATAGTATGCTTTAATAATTCTCTTCCTTATTGTCTGTGATTATTGAGCTTATGATTTATTGTTGTTGTTTATGTGGCCTGTAAAGTGTAGGAGTGAGGGATATTTAGACAATATGAAGCTGTAGCCTAATGTGCTTGATACCTTTTATGATAACATACAAGGTACTTGTTACAATGTGTGAGAGTGGAATTTGTTGAGAAAGAAATTTGTTGAGACAATCGTGCTTTTTATCTTGGGTGTTCTTTAATTTTACTTTGAGTCATGGGTGTTCTTTAATTTTGCATTTAGAATTTGTTGGATAATCTAGGATCTATGAATGAGAATATAATATGGTGTTCAAATATATTGATATAAACTGAATTCATATAAATATTCATATAAATGCTCTGTGAATTCTGTTGTGGTGGGCTGTGGAAATATATTGAGTTGATGTTGGTTATATAGTTGGCTATCCATTTTTATATTAAAAGAGAGGGCCTTGAGCTTGGGAATATTCATTTTTAGCCGTTATGCTGCCGAATTTTTGGTAAAAAAAATACGGTAACATCGTAAGGTGGCTACCTAATGATTAAGTTATGCACATCGATCTTACATCCACTTTCCTTTAGTACGTTATAATGTTGGATCGGAAATGGATGTCCTGTGATCGACGTTCAAAGGAATATATAGATGGAGCAAAAGAATTCATTGAATTTGCTGCTGAGCATGCAGAGAATTCTAACAGAATTGTATGCCCCTTTATGTCGTGTTTGTATGGAAAGCTTCTCCATCCTCTTGACTTGTTGGCCCATTTATTCTGTCATGGGATCGATCCGTCTTATACACGTTGGACAAAGCATGGTGAGACGTATGAGTTCTCTGGCGGAGACCGGGTACCTGATGTTAGTAGCGCTTCAAATGTGGTTGACACAGACATGTGTGATGAGAGCGATGCTCTTGAAGAAACGTTGAATGTGGTGGGTGAGGAGAACCCTGAAATGTTTGAGACACTGAAGAGCGATGCACAGATGCCTCTGTATGTGGGATGGAGTAAATACACCAGATTACGTGTGGTGCTTAAATTGTATAACCTGAAGGCACGATACGGTTGGAGTGATGCAAGTTTCACTGCTCTGCTATCCACTATGTGAGATATACTCCCAGAAGGGAACGTACTCCTCTCGAAAACATATGAGGCAAAGCAAATTCTCCGGTCGACCGGTATGAAATATGAGAAAATACATGCATGTCCCAACGACTGTATTTTATTTCGGAACCAGTATGCGTCGTTGGAGAAGTGTCCTAAATGCAGCACATCTCAGTATGGAAAGAAAGGTAAGAGTCCTTCTAAAGTCTTGTGGTACTTTTCGATCATTCCAAGATTCAAACGCATGTACAGTAATGCGGATGTTGCAAGACTTTTGACATGGCACGCTGATGAGAGGATTCAAGACATCAAGTTTAGGCACCCCACAAACGCTTGTTCGCCCTGCGCCGCAAGTGCACGGGTCACGCCAAGTAATAAAGTGATAAGTAAAGTATCGTTCCCACGAGGATTTATTCAAAACCCGGTCAAACAATGATTATTACACTCTCGCCCAATTTGAGTGACACAAATGTTGAGATTAAAAATTAACTAAGAAAATAAAATGCAAATAAAACTATAAACAAGTGATTCTCCAACTTCAGTGATAAAATGGGTCCTAAGATTCTCTATCCCCCTCGTACTTCTTAAAACTTGATTAACCTCCCCTCAAAGAAGCTCTCAACGAAATCATGTGCTAATCTAGGGTTCATAGAGTACTTGTAAACACTCTCTCAAGTCAAGAACAAGTGTCTAGTCTTATTAAGTGCACAATCTCTTACTACAAGTTAATAAGACCCAATTCTCAAGCTCCAACCCTAATGTGACTATGCAAGGCTAACAAGTATATCTCTATCTTACCAACAAAACCATCCATTCGTCATGCAAACTTCAGGTTCTTGCACTATTTTACCCAAGTTCTACACTCAACCTAGCTCTCTCGAGTCATAAATCAAGTGAACCAACATCTAAATGGTGATCAAGCACTTAGAAGCATTAGGAACAGAGTAAAATAAGCACATAAATGTCATTAATCACAACATAAGAGGAGGAATCAAGAATCAATCCATACAAGGGTTCAAAAAAATCCTAGAATACAAGTATTTTAGCTACTCATGTTCTACAACTCCATGGGAGCATATATATACAACATTACAAAACAGAACAAGAGAAGAGAATGAAGATGGAAGAGATAAACCAAGAGAGGAAGCCCAAATCTCTTCGAAGATCCAAGGCCAAGCTCAATCCCCACCAAGCTCCAAGCCCTAACAGAGCAAAACACTCCCAATATTCCCCAAAAGTCGAAGAATCTTGAGCTAGATCGAAACCCTAGCTTTTATATCACTTAAATCTGTCAAAAAACGCGCAACACAACACGCAATTCGCAGTGGGTTCGCCGCGGCGAAGTCCACGGTGAACTATGATCGTTTCTGCCTCTTTTTGGGGGTTTTGGCTCGCCCTGAGTTCGCCGTGGCGAGCTCACGGCGAACTTGGACCTATCTGTAATTTTGGAATTTTGGGGACCTATCTGTAATTTGGGAAATTTGAGGTCATTTTCTGTAATTTTTATAATTCGTCCAGAAACTTGTATTTTCCCTTTTTTTTCTTGAAATTTCAGCTTCTAGCCTCAAATTCTCCCCTTTTTAAGTGTTCTTCTTAATCCGGGATCCCTTGGTTATTGTATCAAAATATTCCTACAATATTTACATAAAACAACATAAGCAACTAACTAGAAATATGATTAAAATCTACACAAATGAACAATAATGTGCAACCAAAAGCAAATGAAAATTTTCCTATCTTAAGTGTCCAAAATATATCAATTATTACATATAACTCAGGGAAAATGTGTTGAATTTACATGAATTCAAAGAGTTATCAACGCCCCCCAATGGAAAAAAATTGATTACGAGTTCCCTGAGTTCGGTGAAGAACCAAGAAACCTACGACTTGCATTGGCAACCAATGGAATCAACCCGCATGGAGTTCAAAGTAGTACTCACAGCACATGGCCGGTGATTCCGAGCAAGTTGATGATGAAAGTAGTGATGATGATATGAATGTGATAGAAGATGTTCTTCCTTTGAGACATTACTGTCATAAGACTTTGATGCAGACGGGTATGATGAGGAAAATGAGCCCGTTTATGTAAGATGTGATCATGAAGAAGGCATTTGGGTAAACACAACCCTAGATCCAACAAAAAAGAGGAAGCAGACAATTGTAGACAATATAACAAGGAGGAAAAAGAGGCGAAAGCCCTCAGTTTGTATGTATTTATGTTGTACACTAAATTGTTTAGCCCTCAATTCGCATACAATTAGCATGATTATATGTATATGCACTAAAATCATTTCTTGTCTAATTTTTTTTACAGGAGAATGGATCCCCATAGTGATCAGGAGGAAGAAGAACAACATAGTGGCCAGGAGGAAGAAGAACAACCTAGTGAGCAGGTAGCTATTGCTGAAGGTAGAGCAAGGCATAAGGTGAATGTTGTTCGTGGCAGGACCCTTATGCGCAAACTCCTCACACGCAGAGCTCAGGGAGTAAACACAAGACTTAAATGGAATCCAAATAACTAAGCTACTGGAAAGTCAGCGAAGCTCCTCTCGAGTTACATTGGGTGCACTGTTTAGGACAAAATCCCTATTACTATTACGGATTGGAGAAGAGCAGGAAACAAACATGAGGAGGTTTGGTTAGAGATTAAGGTAAACTACATTTTTACAATTAATGGCATATATGTCATCATAACATTGTAGCTAATAAATTGAATATGATTTTTGTTGTTACAGACTATCTTTGATATCGACGATACTCACAGGGATTATGTGCTGAAGAAAGCTTTGAGAATGCACTGGGGATATCTTCCAACTTGACCACGTATTACCTGAGAGATGACGAAGGAAAGATCGTTCCAATGCCACCATCTATATATGCTGGGTTTATTACTCAAGAACATTGGGATGAATTTGTGCGACAACGTTTGACTGAGGAGTTCCAAGAAAGAAGTAAAAAAAATAGCCAAGCGACTAAGAGCAGTGGGTATCCGTATATGGGGGGACGAAAGACATTTCCTGAATTGGAGGAAGATATGGTATGTTAGTAACACTTTTGGTTCCAAAATTATGAATAAATGTTTACAGGATTAATTTATACGTTCAACTAGTTTACCATGACAGATTGAGGAACAGGGCCTAGACTGTAGGCCACCACGGCATAACCTCTAGGTCAGAGGTCACTCGCAGGCGGACGGTACCATCATTCATGAAGAGATCAGAAGAGTCCATGAACGATGTGTAAGTCATTCTCTTGGAATTTCTAAATCTTTTCTAAACGGTGACTTTGCTAAGTTAATAACTAATAATCCTTCCTCCTTGTTATAGGTTTTGTTAACGCAAGAATGCCCTGAAGAGGTCAACACTTTTGGCAGTGGCGATTTCCTCAGCAGAGCACTTGATCGCCCTGAGTATTTGGGTCGTGTTCGGGGTGCGGGTGTAGGCGTCACGCCCTCATCTTACTTTGGGAGCAAAAAGAGGGCATCAAAAGGCGATGTTAGAGCGTTGCAAGATGAAGTTCTTACTATGAGGGAGGAGATGCTTGAGATGCAACGACGCAACGAGGAAATGGAACGATGGAATGAAGAAATGCAAAGACGGTACGAGGAAATGGAACGACGGAATGAAGAAATGCAACAATGATACGAGAAGATGTTCGAATTCTTCCAGCAAAGCAATGTTGCATCACAAAAGTCCAACTTCATGCATCAAAGTCACATTCCTTCCGTCGAGAGTCCAAGCATCAAGGATAGCTGTACGATGCCCAGGGCTGACATTCCTCAGGTAGTTCATACATTTTCTACTAACAAACTAACAGTATTCTATTATGTTATCGATTGTGACCTAATGTTGACAACTCTTTCATAGGGCGAGACAAAGTGTAAGCTGTATACGGATCAATCTTTCAGTGAGGTAGTTGTGGTTGGTAAGGTCTACAACACTTCGAACATGACCCTGCACAACTCGCCGTTGCCTGAAAATGCACTCAGGGTATTGATTGAATACTCGTACAACGACTAGGCCTCATTACCATTCCCAACTCCTGATTTGATGACTAGGGTCAGAGACGTTGTCGGTGCATACGTTGCTTGGCCCATTGCTTTGATTGTGCCAACACCACAGGTAATTATTTAGTAATAACATTTCCAATAGCATTCATTTTTTTGAATTACGCTCTTTTATTTAAATGTTTTTATAGGGTACCCAATTTATAGGAAAGAAAGCACAAGTGGCTAATGTCAAAGGTACCCGTGGTTCAGCTGCTCAAATCAAGAAAAAAAGTACCCGTACCGATCCGTTACCACAGGTGATTATTTGCTAATTAATTTAAACTAACACTCTTCTTAATTATTGGAATTAATTTTTAAACTTTCTATTTACATGGTTTATAGGCACCAAAAGCTAAGGGTAAGAAAAAAGTTCAAGTGCCTGATCCTGTGATTGAAGATACAAGCGTCGAAACGCCATATCATGCTCGGTTGCGAGCATTTGCAGCTACCGTTCCTTGCAATGCTATTGCCTTCATTCCATTCAGCAGGCCTATACTTGATGAGGTAAATTTCACTGACGCTCTGTCTAAGGATCATGTAATGGAGGTGCTTAACCAAAGATGGGTCGGTGCAACGGTTATCAATTTATGGATCAGGTATATATGCGTTTCCATTGTGGTTTCATTCAATGTCATAAGTTTTACACTAATTGGGAGTTGGTATGGTTTCTATGAAGGTATCTGCATGAATATGTCATGATCGCCGGGTGCAACATTTCGTTCGAATTCATAAGCCCTTATTCGTTAGCACAAGTTCTGGGCTCGAAACGTGAGGACCAGTTCAGAGCGATTCAAAGGCGTTTCTCTTTAAAGGCAACAGCCAGAACTTTATTCTTAGCTCCAATTAATACAGGGTAGGTCTATATGTATTTTTAGTTCCGAGCATCATAGATATATATACTGACATAACGTTATAAAACATTTTAGGCTACATTGGATTTTGCTTGTCATCAATCCGATGGCACAAGAGGAACCCATAATTTACTATTTGGATCCTGTGGAATCTGCTCTCCCAGATAATCGCCCAGATTTGATGCGTCTCTTCAATGGGTAAGTGAATGTCACCATTATTTGAATGCGTTGTATTATTTGTCACTTTATGCCCGATCCTAGCCAATAAAATTAATTTAATATGTTTCTTTTTCAGAGTATTGACTAGTTTTCGGGCCGATGTTCAGTTGAAGTATTCCAGAGCCCCTGACCCGAAAGATGCTTATAAGTGGCAACAAGTCCAGGTTTTATAAAGTTATTCAATTTTTGAAACAATATATCTATAGTTAAAATATAACGTAAATGTTTCTTATATGATATATTTGGTGTTTCTTGTTACAATGCCCCTACCAACCCAATAGCAATGATTGTCGTTACTATGTGATGCAATACATGCGAGATATCGTTACACATGATCGACTCGGCATCCCACTGCCAGTAAGTTTTATATTTTTCCAAATCTAATGTGTTTGTACTTGTTAGACTTCAAGTAAATTTACTTGTCATTTAAATGTGTTCGTGCAGTATTACCCAGACACTCGTTCCTTCATGTTGTCAAGGGAAAAAATGAATGCACTAATTGAAGAATGGTGCACTAATGTATACCTTCTTTTCTCCAACATTAATGATCCATTCATTAATTAGTATGCTTTTGTTTTCAACTTACAATGGTTGGTTTTATTGTACAATATTAGTATGACTTTTCTGGTGTGTATGTATATATGGTTTGGCTGGAATGGATAGTGTTGCTGGTTTTTTGCACTGATGTAGGAGGTTGTGAAACAAAAATAAGTGAATATTTTAAAAAAATGCCTATAGCAGCTCTTTTTACGTAATAAGCACTGCTATAGGGCAACCTATAGCAGCGCTCATTATGTAATAAGCACTGGAATAAGTACCCTATAGCAGCGCTCATTAAGTAATAAGTGCTGGTATAGGTACCTATACCAACACTTATTACTTAATGAGCGCTGCTATAGGTATTCTTTTTTTTAAAAAAAAAAATCATATAGGTCTGACCTAAAGCTGCGCTTTTTAGATTATGAGCGCTGCTATAGGTTACCTATAGCAGCGCTCATAACACAAAATAAGCACTGCAATAGGTCATATGACCTATTGCAGCATTGGCTATAGCAGCGCTCAAAAGCGCTACTATATGGTCAAAAAAAGCGATGTTATAGGCTTTTGCTGTAGTAGTGCATCTCTTTTACTGGTTCATCTGATTCTTTGGCTTGAAAAATTAGCCCATCAGGTTCTTATTCAGCTTGAGCAGGTTATCAGTTGCTATCTCATTCATGCTAGCATATCTCTACTAATTTGTTCTGGAAGTATCTTTGGTCTATTTCTCTACCGAGGAAGAATTTGTTATTTATCTGGAAATTCATGCTGAATTGCATCCCATCTGGGGATATTTTAAGATACCACCATATGCAGGTAAATCAATTATGTCCTTTCGGATGTAATTGTCAGGAAACTATGGAACATCTTTTCTTCCATTGCCTATTTGCTTGGGCAATCTGGTTTGGTCTTTTAAGAATCAAAGCAGGTTGGGAAGATTTAGCAAATTTTAAAAGATGGTTTCATTGCACTGCCATTGATTCTCATATTGGAAATTCTAATGGCTTGGTTAAAAAAACTATTCTTTTGATTAATGCTATATGGATGCTTCGCTATAGTATTATTCATCAAGGAAGCAAAGCATGCCTTGTTAGACTGATCCAACAAATATTGCAAGCTTTCTCTTTCAACTCTATTATGGAGTATGGCTCAGATCAATGCACATCATCTTTAACAACCAATAGAAGTCATATTATCAACCACTGCTCCAATGGATGGTTTATTTCTATAGACAAATTGAAGAAAGGGCAGAATGCTTACTGTTTCTCGCAGATCTTCTTCAACAATCAACTCATTCAATCCTTTACTTGGTAGCGAGACAAACAATAGTCTTCAAATTTCTTTCTTAGACTATTGCGAGCTTTGTTGACATGGATTACATCAAACAATCTCTATCTAATGCCAACGCCTTTATTGGTGAGATCTCAATGGAAGAATACACTTTCAATGGATGGATCACAATTATCGGTTGATATGGTGATTGAATCTGATCTTACAAGGTTGTTGAGAAGATTCTCTTATGTTTCTTTCATTTAAGACAAGCCTCAGCATAATGTCGCTTCTTTGGCCTTTTCTTTTCCTTCTTCTAGTTTTAATTGCTTTTATATTTAATGATGTATAAACATTTTCTTTTTAATGATAATTGTCTTTTTTTTAAAAAAAAAGGGAGAGATATTCAGATATTGAATTGAGGATTTTTAAAATAATCTTTGTTGATTTTAATATCTTTACCAAAACCAATAAATGGAAGTTTACTAATCTTTTTACGTATTTTCAGTTTTAAACTAGATTTTTCTTCCTGTGCTTTGCATCAGAAATATTTTAATATTGCTATAACAAAAAAGTATTTTAATATTCTAATTAATAATATTTAATAATGATTAATTATATTTTAAAAATTTGAAATATTATTTGATGACCTATTAATACTTGAATTAATAACATCTCATATCGTAATAACAAATTATATTAAAATAAGATGATAAAAGCCTAATTGTTCAAATCCGATTTGAATAAAATTATATTTCAAATATAAACATTGAATAATTATTGTTTTTTAAAATGTATTATAAATTTGATAGATATAACCAATTAAGGTACGCATCTCAATCATTTGACATACTTTATCCATTAAGTATTGAATTTTATATGAGCTTGGGTTGTTAAATAAATGCTGATTGGAATTAATATTGTTCATTCGTTTTATTTTATCTGAAAAATTAAATTTTATTTGATGATTCTTCAACTAATATTATGAAAATATGTTTTTTTGTTCAATTTTATTATTATTTAAAATCTGATTTAATAAGAATTTGCACACATCATCGTCAATTATCTTGCTGTTAAAAATTTATTTTGTAATTCAATATTTGATTGCTAATTAATATTTGAAAATCATAAAACCTGTTTACTGTATAATTGATTTGACGTCAAGAGATTTGAAAAATCTTCAATTTGTTTTCTTATTGTCTGAATTTATATGAAAATTACTGTTTAATAAATTTTATTATCTGATTTGATACGGAACAAATTTGTAATTGTTAAATGTTTAAAACTTGATTGGATTGTCCATTATTTTATTGTTTTAAATTGTTTATTTTGATTATATATTATATTCTTAACTCCGCCTATGTTTATAGCCGGTTCCAAACCCGGGTATAGGGGGAGGGTTATGTTAGGCCGTGACAGCCAACGTACAATCTTGTCAAATAAATCTCATGAACATAGATCAACGAAGAAATTGTGTTAATACTATGTCATTACCCATAAGTAACGCGTTGTATGGCTCAAGTACAGTGAGAAGCAAGCGAGAGCTGCTGCAATATCGCCAAGATGTAGTGTCAAATATGCAAGGGCTACTCAAATATAACATTTATCCACATATTAAAAATTATTATTTTTTAAGTTTTTAAACAAACTTATTATTTCTTTTTAATTCATAAATTATCCTATTCTTCAATATAAAAATTTTAATGCCACAAAAATAATTTTCTAAGCGCTAAAAAATAAGGGATGTTACACAGGAAATGACCAGTTCCAACCAAAAGAATAATGCATACAGTTATCTAAATATAAGAATGTGGAAGTGAAATATGAAAGCCTAAAAAAGTATGACAATATACAATACTTCTCTCATAAAAACCCAAAATAAAAGCACACTATATTTTAGTGAGAAGATGAGGGCTCCTTTACCCGAGTATCCACTACCGGACCAAAACCTACATATCAGCAAAGGGAGGTAGACACGGTTATGACTACTAACCACAAACTGCTAGTCTATATGTTTTGGTGTGTGCCAGCAAGGTATCAAAGTGGGAAGCTATAATATATATGAACAATTTGAAATATGAGCACATAACCAGATAATTATGCAGAAATCCATACTAGGAAAAACATTTAACAACTCCAGGTATATCATCATTTTATAAAAAATAGTTTAAAACACGTTTTTCACAATAATCCATAATGTTCGGCCTGTGAAACATTAGGTTGTCCCCTACCACTAGGTGGACCAGAGTGGAACTCAACCGGGATCTCAACCCGTACCCAAAACCACGGAGAAGTGTAACTCAATGGGGATTTCAACCCATACCCAGAATTACAACGAGGGTAATGCTCGATGGGGGCTACTCATACCTAGCACACTGAAGGGTAGTACTCAATTTGGGTCTTACCCATACCCAGTACACCGATAATATAATTAGTCCATGTGGGCCAACATGGTACCTCATCACGTGATGGAAAGAATATCCAAGGCATCGATGCTAATTATCACAAAATATGCACAACATGCAATAATTGCAATACAACAAAAAATCAGGCACTTAACCTTACTAGTGTTCCAAAAGTCATGCGATAAGATTTCAAAACTAGAAATATTCTTTTCAAAATTTATGATGCAATACACAAATATATATTGCATGTTCAACATAAAAATCCCACATGACATTTTTAATATCAAAGTAAATAGCTTAAATCATACAAGATGTATACCACCAGAATCCAGAATTTCATAATAAAAATATAATTTCAGAGCTCTTACTAACAACACATGCACACATTGACCAAATATGAGTGGTACCTTTAAATAAAATACTAAAGTACCGCAGTAAAACCATGTTCCCTTTACTTGACTGAAGACAAGTCACAGTCTACATAAAAGTCATATACAATAAAGTTAACACTTAAATTAAGTGTTCAAATACCAAAAGAAAAACATACATCCTCAAGAAATTTAATCCAAACCCCTCCTTAATTCTCTCTCAACTAAACCATTAAAATCCTTAATCTATATCCGTCCTAAGATCCCAAAATCCAACCTCACATACCCCAAGTAGATCCTTTCAACTCCCATAACATCTCAATTCAATCCTATTTATCCCACTAACAGCCTTAATTTAATATCCATAAATTTAGTGAAATCACCAATTAACCTTAAAGGTCCATATTTAAAAAATTCTTCCTTAATCATTAGCCTACTCCAAACTTTATTAGTCTAAAAATTTCACCAAATCAAATTCCACCAAATCAGCTAGATTAACATAATAATATAAGCTCAAATAAACTCCAGAAATCGTTAATTAACCTCAAGCTAGTCAAATCACAATATTCCCAAATCTCATAAATTCCAAAAATTCCACATAAATTGGAAAACCTTAAAATAAATTGTAAATTCCTTCAGAAAAATTCTAAATCAAATATTAAACTTTAATATAACAGGTTTAGATATCTCAAAAACCCCAACTCATATGAAGCCTATTTTTGAAACGGTACAGATCGGAAAAACTAATGACATAGGTGCGTAGAGAATGCTTACGGGAGTCTGAATATGGTCGTAGTTGGCTGAAAAACCCATTGCTACGGCATCGGCAAGCTCCAAAAGGTTTGACCAAAAATCTTTTTCAATATCTTTCCTTAGGCATGGATGTGACCAAAAATGAGTGGAGGAAGGAAGTAAGAGGTTGGAGAAGGCTAATGGTAGGGTTTGATGGTGGTTTCCGGTGAAAACTCACCAGAACACTCACCCTCCAAGATCAACGTCGGCAGGGGAGAAAAAGAGAGGAAATGAGAGAGAGAGAGAGAACGCTGGAGAGGAGTGGACGCCGACGCCGTGAGTGAGGAGGAATGAGGGGAAGGGAAGAAAATATTAATATATATATATACAGAGAGAGAGAATGTTAGGAGGGTTCGCATGAACGCAGGAGGAGAAATGGGAATGGGGAAAGAGGAAATTATAAAATGAAAAAGAAAATGGTTAGGGAAAAATACACTACTAAGCCCTAGAATCCTCAAATAAGATAATTTTTTTAGTCAAAAGTTTTTCTTTTCACTCTCAAAATTTTCCTATAATATCATTTACTTATTTTCTCCCATAATAACCTATTTTAAGCGTAACAATAATTTCCCCAAAATTATTGTCCTTAAAATAAGTGAGAAACTAAACCTTTAAAATCTTCAAAAATACCTCAAAATTCTTCAAATATTCTCATAATCCATCATTACTCATTAATCAAGTCCTAATTACCCCTGCTAAACCCTAATTAATTTCTAGAATGTTACAGTGTACTTGCGGATATGTTAAATTGCGGACAACTATTAAGAATCCAAAAAGAGTAGTAATAAAGTTGAAAAGCTCATTAGATCAGACTTAACTAGGTTTAAGTACTTCTAAAAGTTTTTATTTTGAAAGTTTTCTTCGAGAAACCATTTTCCTTCAAAAAAAAATTTTAAACTTTCCAGGCGGGATTGCATCCTAAAAATGTTTGGGGCAAAATCATTCATCAAGGAAAACTTGTAGGGCGAAAATGATTTATCTTTATTCTAACTCGGATGATGACATGGCATTAATTAATGCCTTCATGAGTTCAAGGCGATATCGCTATACGCTTTGCATACTTCCGGCGCGACATTGATCTAAAAATTTTTTTTTTGGATAAAATCGCTACACAATATATACTTTTGGGGTACTACTGATATTTATCCCATTTTTTAACAATAACATTACTAAAAAAATGATGTGGGCTTCATGGTTCTTTTTCTCTTATTGGGGCATCTTTGAAAGTAATATTTCTTTTCTTCAAAATCTTTCTACTAAAGTAGTAGAATATTTTGACGAAAAAGACTTAATATTGTTAAGGGAGTATCAATAAAAGAAATTTGAAAAATATTGACAAAAATTAGAAATATGTTTTATATCCAGGACTAAGATAAACTCTTCGACTAGGTCGTATATTAATGATCAGAAGGAGTGCTATTTATAATTAAGAATGGTAAAGTACTAGAAAGTCTTTGCTATATATGTACTCATGAAGAGATCTTTCGCCATAAGGCCACCAACAAAAACAGGTGGTTTCTTTTAACAGATTCATATACGTTTGGCCAGAAAAAAAAATTCATACACACTTAGGTTGTGTTTAAATTAAGGGACAATTGCACATAGGTCCCAAGTAAGAGAATTAATTTCAGAGAGGTCCCAAGGAGTTGTTAATGACAACTATTAACAACTGCAATAGCCTTGGTTAACAACTGAAGGAGTTGTCAATGGACCTGTCTGAAATTAATTCTCTTGTTTGGGACCTATTTGCAATTCTTCCTTAAATTAACTTTTTGAAATGCCGTCTAACCCGGGGGGGGATATCATGGTGAACTGGCTTGTCAGGATTGTGATTGTATGAATCCTTCAAATGTTATTTGCAACAATCACACTTTAATGTTGCTTGGACTTCATGTCTGCAACAATTGTTCGCTCTCTACATTTTGTGCTCTCAAGAATAGTGTTATGCTTCTGATACATAATCAAAGAGAAACTCCCCGTCCTCAAGTTGCACATTGTTTATTTTACCATCTTTACATCCCAGCAAGTGATACTACATCTATTAAGTTAAATTAAGTGCCTGTTTGGATGCATCAAAAAAATTGATTTTCCTAACTAAACCATGGTTTCTGAAAAAATCACCCAAACACTCAACAAAACAAGAAAAGCTATTATGGATAAAAAGCTATTTTTGTACCCCCAAAACCAAGGTTTCACAGAAGCTATTCAGTTCCACTTTTTTCCTTTAGGTAAGATCATTTATTGCCCTCATAATTTGTTCCACCCAATTTTACCCTTTCTTTCCTCTCTTTCTTCTCTCAGGTTGCAGCCTCTGCGAAAGAGCCGTTGTGCTCTAGATCCAGTCTTCCTTGCTCGAGCTTCTTCTTCTTCTCTCCTTGTGCGATCTGTGAGCTTCTTCCTCTTTGTTCATCGGAGAGCTTCTTTTTCGTCTCTTTGTTCTCGTCTGCCGGTTGCGCTGTGGCCCTCATCGTCCTTCTGGTTTTTTCTTGTCCGATCTATATACTGCGCCGTGATTTGCCCGATCTGTTATGCAAAAGTAAAGGTATGTCCGATGCACTTGAAGCAATGTTTTGGGGTTATTGTTGCCTTTCTTGAGCAGGTTAATCTTTGTGTAGATGTACCTATTTTTGTTGTTCTTACCGTTTCAGGGAGGGGGGATTTTTCTCTGTTTGTGGTGCTTGTTGTTGGGGTTGTTCCTTACTTTAACCTTGGTTGCAGGGTGTTTTAAGGCTTGAAAGATTTATTGCTTGATTTCTCTAGAAATTTCTCAAGGTATATCAATTTTCTTTTGCAATTATGAATTGAGCAACATGCGATTTCTGCCTATGCTTTGAGCTTCGTTGTTCCTCTTGATTTCTCTAGATTTGGTAGCAAAGATATGTCTATGCGTTTCGGTTAAGGCTAAAAGGGGTATGCTTTTAAGTCCAAAACTAGTTATTTAACTGTGACATTGTGAAGTATGCTTGTGTATTTTTTGTGCCTTTGATCATCGAACCTATAAGCCTGTTTGTGCATAGATGGTGATCGGAATAATAGACAGTGGGGAAAGAGGTGAAGAACGGAAGAAGGATGATGGCATTACTTGCATAGTTTTGGTCATATCTCAAAAAAGGGAAAAAAATAATTAGGAACTTTGGAAGGTTTTACTGTCTACGATTGGGACAAGACAAATCTGGGTTGTGATTATAAACACCCATATCAGATAGTTACTTTCAATCCACGCCTATAACTGACTGGAAAACGGTGAGAGAGGTGTGAAAACTGAAAATATTGGTATTGGTGTTTCTCTCTCTTTCTCTATGGCGAGTGCTTCTATTCTGTCTGTAATCTCTTTAGTATCCCTCTTCCTGAACATCTTCTTATGTCATTGTGTTCATTCTACATTCCTGTAGATTCTATATACAATTTACTGTATTCGTACTCATTTGTTGTACTTGCATAGCTGAAACTGAGTTGATTTTAAAGTTTCTCATCAAAAAATCCCCTGTAATAATAAAGAAATATGGTTATCTATGAATGCTCTGACTTGTACATCAATCCACGCCTAAGTTTCTCTATTGGCTGCTGACTTGTGATCTTTATTGGCTGCTGACTTGTGCTCTTTATTTCTCTAATGCCTGCTGACTTCTTAGCTAATGGTCTGGTTTACTTTTATATACGATTGGTTACTAATTGTGCATGGTTTAAATTAGTTGAAATAAAATGCATACACGGGTACTATATTTTGAAGGTGCTTAATTGATGTTACTTATATACTATTCTTCTTTGCTCCCTGCATGGTGGACTTTGTTTCTCGCTGTTTTGATATTGCTTAGTGTAAACCTATTTTGTTTGTTTGTTTGTTTGTGTTACCTGATTGTGATTTGCTGTATAGCATAATGGCTAAAGATAAGATGAAAGCTTCTTGGGATATAAACACCACAAAGTTGTTCATTGACTTGTGCCTTGAACAAGTTAAAAATGGTCAAAGGAAGCATTGTAGCTTCACAAAAACTGGATGGGATGATATTGGCAAAAAGTTTACTGAAAAGACTGGGAGAGTATATGCTAAGTCCTAATTCAAGAACAAACATGATTCGTTACGAAAGGATTGGACAACATGGCATAAATTACTGAATGAGACAGGCGTTGGATGGGATAATGAAAGGAACACTGTTGCTGCCAATGATGAATGGTGGGAGAAGAAAGTATCGGTAATGAATTTCCTTTGTCATCTTACATATTTATTTGATCCCATAATCATGCTCTGTTATGTGATTACATAGTTATTTGTGTTGAATGTGCAGGAAAATCCTAATTATGAAAAATTCATAGATAGGGGACTTCAATTCCACGTTGAATTAGCTGAATTGTTTGAAAAAGTGGTGGCCTCGGGAGGAGATCAATGGGCACCATCAAGCATGACGTTTCCAACAACCATTGAGCCAATGCCTGTAAATGATACTCAAGAAGGGTCCGATGACAGTGATGACGTCGTTGGGGGCACTACTGGCATGAGTGCAGAGTTTAATTCAGTCACATTCACTGGAAATAATAACGGTACTGGATGCAACAATCAAAGAGAGACAGGAACAAGTGTTGCAGCAAAAAGCACTAGTGGGAACATGACAACAAGCTCATTGGGGGTGAGGAGGAGAGGTGATACTATGAAGAAGAAAGGGCCTTCCTCGGCGAAAATAGCAGATGCACTTAGTATGCTGGTAGAAGAAACACGTGTTGATAGGAAAAGAGAAGAAACACGTGCCGAAAGGATGGCAGAGGAAGCACGTGCTATTAGGATGGCAGAGGAAGCACATGCTGATAGGATGGCATCAGAAGTGCGCGCCGATAGGATGGTAGCAGAAGCACGTGCATATGAGATATCAATTGCTCGAGTCATGCATCACTTAAACAAGTTCCAGAAGTTGTCTGTGATAATGATTTCTATGCACGATGCACCCATCTCCTTATGACATGCCCACCTGCAAGGGAAGTGTATGCAGCTGTGAAGGACATGAGGGGGCAATTATTGGTGTTCCTGAGACATGAATGTTACAAAATGTAGAATCAAAAATTTTACCATGGTTTCATTTCTATCTACAAACATATTTGCATTTGTGTCTATTTGGAATCAAGTATTACTATTAGGACATGACTATTAAATTTGCATTTCTATTTGGGATGATGTTGTTATTAAGACATGAGTATTGATTTTCTTTTCTATTTGTGATGATGTTTTTATTAAGACATGACTTTGAATAAACATGCTCTTTTGTTGCTTGTTCTAATTTATAGGCATGTATAATGTGACTATGTTTCACCAATGAACTTACAAGCTCTAAATGTAATGTATATGTCCACAGGAAAACACAGGTATGGACGGTGAGAATAAAATATTAGAGGAGCATGCTAAGAGGCGGTTAAAGAGGGTTCGCCAAGTTGCTACATTGGTTGGTACATATGCCACATTATATCTTTGTAAAGAGCCATGACATACCAGTGATTTAACTGGTCCAGCACGGGTCAATGAGATATTACGTGACAATTCTACTTGCTGTTATGACATGTTTAGAATGGAAAAACATGTTTTTTTACAACTTTGCATTGAATTGCAACGACACGGTTTAAAGGAAACTAGAGAAGTAGGGGTGATGAACAAGTTGCAATTTTTTTAAATACTGTTGGACATGAAGTAGGGAGTAGGCTATAGGAAGAAAGATTCCAACACTCAGGAGAGACAATTCACAGGCATGTTCATAGTGTCTTGGATGCTTGTTGTAGGCTTGCAATGTTTAATATAAAACCACAAGATCCACAATTTGAGAACGTTCATACAAAGATAAGCTTAAGTCATCGATATTGGCCATTTTTCAAAAATGCAATTGGAGCAATTGATGGCACACATATTCCATGTGTTGTAAAAGCAACTGAGAAAGCAAGATATATTGGAAGAAAAGGAGTAGCAACGCAAAATGTAATGGTTGTTTGTGATTGGGACATGTGCTTTACTTTTGTATTGGCTGGATGGGAAGGCACTGCACATGATGCTCGTATATTTGATTATGCCCGCACAACTCCTTCCATGAAATTTCCTCATCCACCTAAAGGTATTTTTATAGTTGCATCATATTATTGTTATCTTTAACTAAAGAGTACTTGTGTTGACATTACCTTATTTCATACAGATAAAACACCATTTAGGTGGATAACAATAATAAGGTATAATCAAAGTCATTTGAAATGGCCTCTTCCACATCATAGTCATTTGAACTATCAATGAAAACACCATTTTGCTTTAAAGACTCAATGGTTGATGCCATTTCATTTGCCCTAGATGCTAAACTTTCAAGAGCTACTTCATGTTCATTCAATTTCTCTTTTGTCCAAGCTCTTATTTCATTTTGATTATCCAAAATACGTTGAAGCATCTCCTCTACAGTGGGCTTTTTCTCATGAATGGGAGTGATTTCATCCAAATGATTGGGTGAGGATTGATAACATGATGCATATGAAGGAAAAGAAACATTTGGATCCCAAGGCAATTCATGTTCATGATTCCAACTAGGGTTAAAAGAATTATCATGCCAATCAGTTTGTACCCTAGCAAAATCATCCCCTACATAATCCAATGATGAGACATGGGGGCATTGATCAATATAATGATTATCTCCACAAAAATTGCAACAAATGTACTCATATTGAGTTTCAAAAGCATTAGGCTCATAGCAAGAAGGTAGATAATCATTATCCTGTTCAAATGTATCACTTGCCCCATTAGTCCACCAAGGATTATCCATAACACAATTTAAAAGAAAATAACTAACAAACAAAAAGACAAACAAAGAAAACAAATGTACACATATGAACACAAGAAAAGAAGCTACAAGAGAAAAACAAACACACAAACAAATATATACAAACTCAAGCTTAAGCTACTAGTGCTCTAATCAAGGTTGACCAAGGACGGTTTTGGGAAACAAATCCCCGGCAACGGCGCCAAAAACTTGTTCGCCACGCGCCGCAAGTGCACGGGTCGCGCCAAGTAATAAAGTGATGAGAAAAGTATCGTTCCCACGAGGATTTGTCCAAAACCCGGTCAAACAATGATTGTCACACTCTCGCCCAATTTGAGTGATACAAATGTTGAGTTTGAAAATTAAATAAGAAAATAAACTATCCTAAATGAAAGCAAAATTATGAACAAATGATTCTTCAATTTCAATGGCAAATTTGGGTCCTAAGATTGTCTATCCCCCTTGTAATTCCTAAAACTCAATTAACCTCCTCTCAAAGATGCTCTCAATGAAAGCATATGCTAATCTAGGATTCTTGGAGTACTTGTAAAAGCTCTCTCAAGTCAAGAACAAGTGTTTAATCTTGTTAATTGCACAATCTCTTGCTACAACTTAACAAAACCCAATTTTAAAGCTCCCAATCCTAATGTGATTATGTAAGGTTAGCAAGTATATCTCTATCTTGCCAACAAACCATCCATTTAACACTATAAACTTCAAGTCTTACATTACTCTACCCAAGTTCTACACTCAACTTAGCTCTCTCAAGTCATAAATTGAGTGAACACAACATCTAAATGGTGATCAAGCACTTAGAAGCATTAGGAGAAGAGTAAAATAACCACATACATAACATTAATCACAAATTAAGAGGAGGAAACAAGAATTAATCCATACAAGGGTTCAAAACAACCTTAGAATCAAAACCTTAGCTCCACATGTTCAGAGAATCCAAAAGAATATATACATACATAAGCAAATTCATGAACAAGAGAGAGGGAAAGGAAAATGGAGAAGAGAAACCAAGAATCAAAGCCAAAATCTCTTCCAAACTTCAACTCCTTGCTCCAAGCTCCTCCAAGACCCAAACCCTAGCAGAGCCAAGCCCCCAAGCACGCCCAGGAAGTGAAGAATGCGGAATTAGGTCAAAAATTTCCTTATATAGGTCTAAAATTCCGCTGGCAAATTAAAACGCGCAGCTACAGAATTCAAACCCTCGCCGTGGCCCTTGCTGTGGGGGTGCCACGGCCAAGGCCAGAAAATATGCAAGTTTTCTGACCCTCGCTGTGGGCCTCGCTGTGGAGGTCCCACGGCGAGGAGGGACCTATCTGCAAAGTTTCAGAAATTTCTGGGGCTTTTCTGTAATTTTTCACAATTTGTCCAGAAACTTGAATTTTCCCTTTTTTCTTGAAATTTCAGCTTCTAGCCCCAATTTCTCCCCCTTTTAAGTGTTCTTCTTCATCCGGATCCCTTGGTTATTGCATCAAAATATTCCTACAATATTTACATAAAACAACATAAGAAAATAGCTAGAAATATGAAGAAAATCTACACAAATAAACAATTATGTGCATCTAAAAGAATGAACATTTTCCCATCTTGAGTGTCCAAAATATATTAATAATTGCATAAAACTCAAGGGAAATGTGTTGATATTACATGAATTCTTGGGAGTTATCAGTTATCCAACAGTTACTGGTTTTCTTGGTCCGTACAAAAGTGAGCGTTATCATCTTCCTGATTTTCGTAGAGAATCAAGGCTTGAAAATGCCAATGAGGCCTTCAATTATTTGCATTCCAGTCTAAGGTCAACAATAGAACGAACTTTTGGCATTTGGAAGAATAAGTTTCAAATTTTACAGAAAATGCGTAGCTATGATTATCAAACACAAGTTAAAATTGTTTGTGCAACAATGGCTATACATAATTTCATTAGAAGAACATCTATTTTTGATCGTGATTTCTCACAATATGAAGAAGAAGGTGGTGATAACGATGATGCTGATGGTGGCGACGGTGGTGACTGTAACACCTGGACTTTTACTACTATATTATAGCAATTTAATTGAATTATAACCACTTTTATGAATATTCGAAGCCCAAAAATACGGAAAATTTAAAACTTTTTCTTTTTAAAATACTTATCCAACCTTCTGTCAGTTGGAATGGGCTTTTCAAAAAATTCAGAATTTAAAACTTTTTATAAAACCAAGTGGTGCATAAAACAATTAAACTACTTAGGTTCCCTTATGATTTCCTACCCTTGATGATAGTGCGTGGGAAGCGAAAACCCGCTCATGGGTTCTCTAGATCTATTTATGGGCTTTTACCCTTCCAACATTGAAACACTGGGATTACCTCAGTTGATAACCCCTTTTTCCGGAATACACTATATCACGAGGATTATACATACACACATATATACAATTATATATTAACTATTTATTTTATATTTGTGGGTACTCCAATTCAATAATAACTAACTAAAGTGATACATAGCTTAGCAGGCATTCCTACTTCTTCTTATACTATCTTATTTCTTTCCCAGCTAGCTTCTCCCATCCTGCGTACTGAAAATGTTTGGGGAAGGGGGTGAGATTGGAAATCTCAATAGCAGTTTCTTTCATTAACATACTTTATCATGCTAGCATTGTCATGTATATATTTCATAAAACTGTACAAATGATGATAGTCTTACTCCTATTAATCTGTGTGCTAAAAGCACCTGCCAACCACTAATAACAATATATTCGTTATAGTGGAGGCTTTACCTGCAGGGTTTCTCGTTAAAGCACATAAGGCTAAAACATAACTAATCTTGCAAAGGTGTAGCTAATCACCTAAGCCTGGAGTACTCCATATGAGGAATAACAACTTACCAACTAAATGCAACAGTTATTACAAAATAATACATGCAATTTAATTGTTACTGAAATAAACTGCTACCTGGAATACCAGACTTAATTATAAGCTTGCTCCTTTCTCTTCCACTGATCTCTTCAATTTATGTCATTATCAAAACCTATTTATATATAAATAATAAATTAATACCTATGCTTATATATGATTATTCAGCGCCTCTCACGTTTCTATAAGGTTACCTACATCTCTACCCAACATCTTTAAATCTAAGCAAATTTATAATTTGCTAAAACTATTTTGAACCTTTATAGCCACAGAGAATTACTTAACCACACATATGCTACTTCATATTATCTTAAATAAATTCTAATGCTTATCTACATCATACCATATATCATTCAAAACCCACATAGTATATTAATATATATAACAACTAACTTAACCTAATTAGATTCGTTAAATTTTAAATAAATCTCCAATAATCATACTTTCTCTCCATATTACTAATTATTACCTACAGCTCAACTCGTTAAATTAATTTGACCATTTCAGGTCTTGAGGATACTTTTAACTAAATGTATTCCAATTAGTGTTTCTTATTCTCAATGTTTGACCAATAATTAATTCAAGAATAGTTCTCTTTAAGAAGCTTTACCTTTCTTAAATCCTTAGTACTTGTCTACATGTTATTTAACTCCTTTTATTTATAACCTTGATTATTAGAACTTCTTAAGTCACATAATTAATGAATTTAATCACTTCAAAGTCTACAGGTTAATCTGAACAAATGTTAATGTTTTACCACCCAATTCATCAACCAATATTAATAATGAAAGACAACCATAAACACATGTATATGGGATCATGAAATCATGACTTAATGATTAAACATATGCTAACCTTCATTTAATAAAAAGGTTAACACCTAATAACAAATCAAATTCTAATAAATCACAAGCAACCAATTCTATTTCTTTTACTACTTAAATCATCATCAGGTAACACTCTTGTTCTAATAGACACTAAAATTCAAGCATTCACACCAAAGCCAATTACAGAGAATGCCTAAAATGTCTCCTTTGCATTTCAAAATTATCTTGCTTTATTGCTAACTTATTTAATGATACCTAGTCAAGCTTTAAATATTATATAACAACTCAATTAAACAATAAAACACACATAATCCTCCAATACACTTGGAAGCTTTATGCATAACTAAAATAAATTCAGATTTTATCCAATACACTTGTCTTACTAATCTAATTACTACAATTAGCCCCTTTTCACTATATATCCTAACAGGTATTTACTTTTGAGCATTCTTCAATAGACCATTATCAATTAATTAAACCTTAATTCATTGTTAATGATAACAATACTAGATGTCCAACTCTTCTATCTCTTCCTCAGTCAACAAACAAAGTCTAAACTTTCTTCTTCAATCATTTCCACAATCTTTCCCATTTCTAATAATTTATTTCTCTACAACTTCCAAATTAATGCATGCAATGAAACATATTCCAGTTCCTTTAAAACTTCAAAATGTAAATCGCATTTTGTTGGAAAATCTCCTTTACTGCACCTACAAAATCATAGTTTCAAACACCAAATAAAACTCCTCACTTCATAATTCATATCTTCAAATATGAGTTCAAATTACTTTCACATTAACCTATATCCTCTAAATGCGACCAAGGTTCAATTACCTTCCTAAACTCCACTGTCCGACAATATCTAAAAATTAAATGAAACTTTCAACTCTTCTCTGAATAGTTTAAAACTAATTTCACACTTCACAACTCTAGCTCATGTTTACCATATTCAAGCCAAACCTTTAACCACTAATTTTAGTTCTTTGCAGTTTTAAACTTAATAAATTCACAATTGAAACATTAGCTAATTATAAACATGAACAGAGCAAGGGAATATTCATCTATTTACATCATCCTCAAAGAGCAAAGAAATCAGGCATGGCAGCAACTAAACCAATACACTCAGAATACAAGATAGTAATTCTAATTTAGTTCTAATACTATTGATTCTTCCTCCTCTCTAGAACGCTAACTCATCAGAACAAATAAAACACAAAAGCAAGCTCCATTAACTAGAAAACCACAAGCAGAGGCAGCGAATCAATCAACCAAGAAAACAGAGGAAATTAGAACCAAACCATCAGAGGATCATTTCAGTTATTTTCGAAATTCCCATGCTTCCCATATACCAACAAACAGTATCTTACATAACCTCTAATTCAACATCAAAATTTCTTCCCTTCCCTGACAATGAACCCCTCGGCCGAACAAGTAGGAAGAAGAATAAAATAATTGAACAACTTCACATACCACCAGCCAGATACAATCATTAAACAACTATAATGAGTAGATTAAATCCTTCAATCAGAGAACAAATTCGTCACCCCCAATCTTGGCTACTGACAGCGTCAATCAAGAACAGGGTAGGGAGAAGAGGAAATTCGAAGAAAAATTCCAAGCTTCAATAATTGCATACAAGGCAATAAACATGCTTAAACTTACTCCTATTAATGTTTAATCAAGCTTTAGGTCATTAAAGCACCCAAAAATCCCCAAAAACTCGACGGATGAACAGTACCAGGGAGCAATTTTTGAAGAAATCGGACAAACCAAACTTCCCCCACTAAGTCCACTTGAAGAATACCCTTATCCAAGTTCCAAGCTTCAGTTTCATAAATTTTGAAGCTCTGAAAACCCCCAAAATCCGAACCCTAAATCGGACCCCTCTCAAAAGAAATCATTCAAATCGGAGGAAGAAGATAGGGAATAAGAAAGGGAAGCTCACCTAAACTCACGTGCGACCTTACCTGCGTCGCCGGAGCTGCCAGTCGCCGGAAATCTTGTAACACCCCAAATTTTAGAAAACAGAAAATAGGAAATTACTTAAGATTTTAGAAATGTAACTAAAATATTAAAAATCATTGAAAATGAATTTATGACGTTTTAGGTATTTTTTTTTATAAATTTAAGCCTTATTCTCTTTAAGAAATAAAGAGAAATAATTAGAAGATAAAATCTAATTTAGAGAAAAGGAATAATAAGGATATAGTTGAGGTCTTAGAAAGGTATTTAGAAATTAAAAAGCCTTATAAATAAGTTTATAAGGCCAGGTATATTTTTAATAATTTTTCAAGTCTATTTTCTTTATTAGCTAAAGAAAAATAGTTATGAGGTAAATTTAAATAAGGAAGTATTTAGAATCTTGAGGTAATGTTTGTTATTTAAAAAGTCTTATAAATGAATTTAGAAATTAGAACATATCTATAGAAATTATTTTGGGACAGACTTAGGTATATTTTCAAATGATAATGGTAAATGAAATTACCATTTAAGAGAAAACATAAATTGGGAAAATTAAAAAGACAATATCTGCCCCTAGTTGGAAAATATCTTCAGTAAAAAGAAGGGGCAAAATGGTAAAACACCTATATAAAAATATCACCCCCTCATCTTTAAATACATTTCTCACACGTGTTCTATCTCATTTCCTTCTCCCTCACCGACTTCACTCTGCCTTCCCTCTTCTCTCTTACTCTCACGTTCTCTCCTCTGTTCCCTCTGGTTCCACGAGCGACGGACGACGGTTCCAGCGGCGGCTGGCGGCGAGAACGGCGGCGAGAGATGGCTGAGATTCATGTGGAACTTAGGTAAACCTTCGTCCTTCATTTTCCTCCTCCTCTCTGGTCTGATTTGAGTGGATTTGAGAGGAATCGATTTCGGGTTTTGGGCGAATTTGAGAATTTTAAACCAGTGAAATTGAAGTTTAGATTTCGATTAATAACATTTGTGAAGGATTTTAAGCAATGGAGGGGTATTAGTGAGGTTTTCCCCCCAAATTTCATCCTCCGATCACTGTTCATCCATCGCCATTTCCGCTAAATTTCTGGGCAACAATGACTCGAATGTTTAATTGGTTTTGCTTAGGGGTAAGATTGATACTATAAATGTGTTTTGTATGGGGGATTATGAAGTTTGGATTTCGGTTCAATTTTTCTTCCTCTTCTGTCTCCATTCGAATCTGACGGGATTAAGGGGACAAAATTTTTACAGTAATGTAATCAAGATTAAGAAGATATGATAAGTATCTTGTATATTTAATTTTGTAGTTTTGGAATCTTTGATTTTATTCTTCTTCTCTGTCCGATTTCTTTGGTTTGTTGGATTTCTGTTCTTTCGTGATTTCATTTCTGATTGCCATAGAGGGAGAATGAATTGTCGTTTAATTGTGTAAGGTTGAGATTTTAGATGGTGAATGGTTTTGAAGACCTCCGTTCTTTCACTTCTGCCTCTGTTTCCTCTGTCTTGTTCGGTCCCTGTTCTTGGTGGTCCGAAAATTTGGATGCCTTTCCCCTGTGATTTTTGCTCCTGAATATGATTAAGGAAAGGTGAAAATGATGTTGATTGTTAGGAGGATGATTGGAAAAATTTCTGGTCTTTCATTGTGTAGGTGTCCTGGTTGGGCAAGAAGAAAAAAATATAGGAATGTGAGCTTTGATTTTTCTTTTCTGTCTGTTGATTTTAGTGCTATAAAGAGAACAAGAATTGGAATATTTTGAGATTAAGAATTGGAACCGATATGGCCTAGTACTTTTAGATATCTTTTGTGATGAATTGAAATAGATAATAGTAAAGAATTTACTGTTATTCTAGGGAATGTATGGTTAGAATTGGACTATCAATAATTAGTTGGAGATATTGTTTAAGCTGATTCATAGTTGCTGTTTAGAGATTTTCAAAGGTAATGTGGGAATATTGAAGTGATAAGTTAAATATTTAGGACTCTCAAATCTTAAGACTATTTTTGTAAGATGAATTTCATAGAGGGTACCGATTTGGATTATTATTGTATAAAGATTTGTGAAGGTTTTATGGTTGGCAAAATATACACGGGTGTTATTAGGTTGAGTTTCAAGTATTGAACGCAATCTTGAACTGAATTAGTGTAAAGGTCATGTATGAGTTATGTGTGACGTTGAATTGTATTGTATTTGAAGCTGTGGGAGATATATGAAATGACTAAACTTGGGTTAGCATAGGTGCGGTAGTGAATTAGGAATTGAATTTGGTTGCGCTGGATCTTAAATCTAAAGAATTAGTTAAAACTTGATGGTGGAAGTTGGTTAATGAGGATTTTGATTTAGACTAAAGTTAGAATCTAAATTCATAATGATTTGGATTTCCTTGTTCCTGTTCTGTTCTGGCCATGTAATTGATTGGGTGTAAATCTGTTTTGGAATTCTAAACAAATGATAAAGTATTCATGATAGTTAAAGAAAGATGTTAGCAGTTTATTTTAGTGCAACTGGTTAAGATTAAATCAAATTATGTTCAGTGCTTTAGGGAAGAGGAAGAATTGATGATAAATAAGGTTGATAGTGGTCAAGAGTCTTTTGGAATTAAGTATTGTCCTTGTATGTTTCATTTCTTTTTATATGTAGTAAATCCAAGTGCTTTGCCTAGAATACCTACGTTGAAGAAAATTCTAAATAGCTGAACTAATGAGTTAAAGTTAATGAATTGTTGATGTATGTTGATTGACAAATGCTGTCTTGGATCTTAATTCTTGATTGTTAGGAGCTTTATTCTAATCACTGCTTTGAGTTTTTAATTGATAAATCAACTAAGTGAAGAAATGTTGTTTGGAATTGATGTAAGAGGTTAGAATTTATAGTGATGTTTGTATGTAATCAAAAGATAATCAAAAGAGAAATAAATGTGAATGGGAATACTTCTGACTTGCTTTGGTTGGAAATTTTCAAGTATGATTTTTAGTGGGGTATTAGGTACATGTGTGGTGTGTATGAAAGTATAATACAAGTTCATTGCAATGATTAAGTGATATCAAAGTAATTAGGATCCCTAAAGGATAAACCAGAATTCTAAGGTGATGAGAAGTTTTAAGTGTTGAATTAGATGTTTAAAAGCTTACTAAAATGAAACTTATGGTTTATGTATGTTCACTACTTTGCTTATGCTGGTTGTTGCAAGAATTATCTAAAGCTCAAGCTAATTGGAAATTTGTTCTTAAAATGGACTAAAAATATATTATTAAAAGTTAAAGATTCCAATTTTAGGTGTAAGAAAGTAAGAACAAAGACAGATTATGAGTGTTCAAGTATATGATACATATTATAAATAGTGACCTGTAAGGTCCTTTAATAAATTGAATTGCTTAAGCCTGAACTTGGTTTATACTACTGATTACCCTATTCTCGGGATTTCGCAATAAATAGAGAAGAAAGACGTGTATATGTATGGGTGTATGTTTGGTGTGTAAATGATCATGTGATTAGCAATTAAGTTAGAAACCAAGATTTAATCATGTCAAAAAGGGAAGGGGTAGAGTTTTAAGTAGTACAATAGGAACGTGAGAGCCGCAAAATTATTATAAATTAGTATATATATTAATTTAATTTATTATCTAAATGCAATTATAGGAGAAATAGTGAGACTGGATCCTTGAGACACAGAAAAGGAAAGAAGCCAGTACAGGAGTAAGGATTAAGCCAGGTAGCAGTTTATTTCATTACAGTAAAATAATTGCATGTATTATTTTGTAATATCTGTTTCAAATTTACATTATGCATGAAGGTGATAAGCCTTGTTAATTCCTGCATAGTTATTTATGGAGTACTCCAGGCTTAGGTGGGTCGCTCCCCCTTTGCCAGATCAGTTAGTTATAACTTTAAATGTTATAACGAGAAATCCTGCAGGTGAGGCCTCCACTAGTTAACGAATATATTGTTAATAGTGGCTGGTAGAGCATTGAGCGCAGGAAGTATGTATAATTGTTTTATTTGTTCAGGTTTATGAAATAAATACATGTTAGTGCTAGCATGATAATATATGTCAATGAAAGAAACTGCTATTGGGATTTCCAATCTCACCCCCTTCCCCAAACATTTTCAGTTTAGCAGGTTGAAAGAAGATAGCTGGGGAAGAAGAGTAGACGAAGAAATTAGAATTATAAGTTGAAAAACAAGAGGTAGTAAATATTTCAATAAGGTTATTTGTATATGTTGTAAAATTATATTATTAAATTAATAGTAGAAAGTATAGAAAATAGAATTGTATAAATTTATTAAGAGATTTAAATTTCCTAAGTATTATGAATTATGAATAGCCTCCCTTAAGAAGGTTAGTGTATTTTTAATTGTTTTATTAACCACTTTATGTTATAAAGAGTTTTAAGTTACTTCAATTGGTCTGAAAAGCCCATTCCAACCAACAGAGGGTTGGTCTAATGTTTTAAAGAAAAAGTTTTAAATTTTTACGTATTTTTGGGCTTTTGACATTAAAAAGTGGTTATAATTCAATTAAAATGTTATATTATAGTAGTAAAATTCCAGACGTTACAAATCTCGCTGGTCGCCGTTGAAAATCAAACAAGACAGAGGATGAGGAGAGTGAGAACAGAGGGATATCGAGAGAGAGGGAAGAGGAAGACGGAAATGAGGAAGGGAAAGAGAGGGATTTTTGTTTTATAAAGGTATTAGGGGAAAATTACGTTTAGCCCTCATAACCTTTATCCTTCTTATTTTAGTCCTTATTCTTAATCTTTCCATCATTTTCATTTTGGTCCCTTCTCTGCAAAATAATTTTCTAGAATAAATTCTTATATCATATTAGAGATTTTCTTAGTCATAAATTTCTTTAAGCCTTAAAATAAATTTTCTTGAAGTTCCCAGATTAAAATTTATCTTCTAATTATTTTTCTTTATTTTCTAAAGAAAATAATCCTTAAAATTATTAAGAATACACCTAGCCTCATAAATTCATTTATAAGGCTTTCAAATTTCTAAATGCCTTCCCAATTAAATTTTTTTAGATTAAAATTTATCTTGTAATTATTATTATTATTATATTTTTTTATGTGTAAATAAAATAACCCTTAAAATTTATTAAAAATGTCTAAAACATCATAATTTCATTTTTAATGCTTTTTAATATTTTAATAATATTTCCTAAATCTTAATTAATTCCTTATTTTCTCTTTTCTAAAATTTGGGGTGTTACAGTGACGATGAATTGTCACCTGCCCCTTTGACAACTTCTTCATCTGACATGGCTACTCTTCGTGATTCTATAAGAGATCAGATCATTTATTATACGCGAGGCCGCTAGTCATGTATTGCATAAATATTTTGATGCACCCAATCATCTACAATTCAATGATATGTAATGATTCCTCCGTCATGAACAAATGTATTTGGTTTTTTGTAGGGTGTTCTCTTATTAATTAATGAGATGGAACCCACTTTTGCTCAATGGCAAAACCATTGACACTTGAAAAAGCTTCCCTTCAATATATGACACTGTCAATCATTAGCCCAGATTAATGGCTGTGCAAGATTACAGGCAAATAATATGCTACAGGAATTCATCCAAAAAAATACCTACATTAACTAGTTCTACAAGTTGTTAACCTCAATGTCTTATATCCTCATTATGAAATTATACACGACGGATAATTTTGGCTTCATTTCTAGTTTATACAAAAACAGATCCATAAAAGACAGAGAATGCAATCTTAGCAATCCAGTATTTATCACATCAAACAGAGTTGTAGATCAACAGAGATTAAATTATCTCAATAATTTCTTTTTCAATCACTAAACACTGGGTCCATAGAAGACAAATACACTGCAGCATTAATAAGAACAATAATACGCCTGAATAACTACCTAAAATAACTACAATACTACCAAATACATACACACAACAAACAGTAACTATAGGTTTTTCCTTCAATGTCCTCCATTACATACATAATAGACTTATCAGCTTGCTTTCCCACATCTGAAAGACCCCGAAACCTTGAAATGAAATTTTCATATGCCGGCATCAATATTTTTTCCAGGGAGATTCTAATCTCTTCCCTTAATTGCTCATCAAACGCAAACCATGTAGATTGAACCCTACATATTTCCTCAAATTGAGAGTTAAACATTTTAAGCTTCTCTTTCATAGTCTTAAAAGCAGCATTAGGTCCCCCCATTGAACCATGGTCAACCTTCAACAAGTTCAGAACCTTATTCCACGAGCTTCTCTGATAGTTCACATGGTATTGTCGAACTTTGGCAGTGTGTTTCCGGATCCAATCATCGCCCAACAGGGTCCTAAGCTCACTATCTTTCGCCTTCTGAACTATGTACCTTCCATTATTCATCATGAAAACAGAACACAACGCAGAGTCCTTATAAATCTTGGACTTAGCTTCTAGATTACTCTCTAGCAATTCCATGATCCAAGCCATTCTCACAGATAGTGAAGAAGACGAATCATCAAGCTTAGGGATAACTAATGTTGTCCGTCCCAAGACATCAGCACACATTGCCAGAAAAGCTAATGGTGTCCTACCACACACCCTGCTACAATTAAAATAACTACCTAAAAATCTGAATAAAAAAGAAATCATTTGCCACACACATCAATTACTACCAAACAAAATCTGCAATCCAACGAATTGCTGAGAAGCTTCATAGCCTCAATTACACAGAATAAAGAAAGTATTTTAGAAATAAACATTGAAGAAAAGAATGCAATGCATTTTTCTGTAAATCGCATAATTTATGAATATATGTGAAAAATCCCAATAATTCAGGAGAAGAATATGCAGAAAACAAGAGGGAAATTAATTGATTTAGCAAAATGAAATCGGAAGTTTTAATAAGTAAAGGAAGGAATGAAAGTAAGAAAAGAAGGAAACCTAGGAGAAGTAATGAAGCGAAATGCAGAGACGGAGACAGAGACTGCGACAAGAAGCAAAGATGGTTTTGCAATACAAACAGCCACTTCATACATATGCATCTAATACAGTTCCTCCTCAAGCATCAGTAAATACATAACAAAGCAAAAACAAACAGCCAGGTAAAGGCCAGCGACCATACTGCAATCTTCAATCTTCTTGAACACTTCTTTATATCTGCATCTAATCTAGAAACCTTGACTCTGAGAGGTCCAGCTAATTCTTGTTCTGCAAATACTCTCTTTAGCCTCACATTCTCATCATGCAAGCTATCCACATGGCTAAGCAACTCATTGATCACCACAATTCACCTCTGACCCATTTCATCGTCATACCACTGAAAAAAATTACATCCTCCTCCCTGTTCAGGCAACAGATTCGTTGCTATTAGGCCACAAAAGCAAGCACAAAATAATTACTAATACACATCACTGGAAAGAAAAAATACCATACTTGTTGATAATTTTGACAACCAAAGAATCTCCTTCCTGGGTTCATATCAGTCAATGAAGTGCACAGAGGAGAAACCAAGCCACAGTAGCAAATCCTTGCCGGACCATCGTAATCAAGCTCTCCACCACGACGTCTCAGTAACACAACCCTCCTCCTTGATCCCCTTGACGCAGTCGAAGTCGCCATCGCCGTTGAAGAAGACGTTGATTTCCCCATCGAAGAAGCCGTCCACTCTCCCTCCTTCGTCAATGTCAAACACTGAATGCTTGGTCCACAAATCAAAGTTCAAGCGCTGAGGAGAAGCTTGCTTTTCACCCCTTCCTCGCCCTTCTCTGCCTCGTTGCAACACGGTTTAGGGTTTCCAAACGCAGGTCGAAATGGCCTGATAGCAATGAAATGTTATTAGTGCCATTTATTAAAAAACAACAAAAAGCAACAAAATGTTCAATTTTGTTGCTTTTTATTTCTCTTTTGTGAGGCAGAAGTATATTTTGTGTTTTTGCCCTCATATTTCTTGCTTTTGCTTTTCATATTTTATGAAATAATTGGGAATGGTTTTATCTGTGCAGTATCATAAATTTAAGTTTTTGGATTTGTGCAGTAATTTTTTTAAATGTTATTAGTTATTACTTAATTTTATCATTGAAATATTTCAAATAAAATTTGCCCTTTAAATGCAAATACATCATTAGCTATGTCCTTTTTGGTCATTTGTACATTAAAAAGCTATTCTGATAATAACTACCCAAGCACTCTAATTTTATCAAAAGCAATTTTTTCAGAAAAGCTATTCTGTCAAAACCTATTTTCAAAAAGCTATTTTTTAGCTTTTTTCTCAGAAGCTATTCTTCAGAAGCTAATCCAAACAGGCCCTAAATAAATCACTCTATAGTAATTTTATATTATTTATTAAACTAATTTGTCTAACTAATAAACTTATCGATGATCCTAACCAATTAGTATTCATATATAACTAAGTAATTTAGTTGACTTATTTGATGTTTAAAAAAGTCAACTAACCTTTATATTAAAAATTGAAGTTAATAGCATTTCCAATATCCAACATGAACATAGCATAACTTTTAAGGCATTTTGGCTTTTTCTTATAAGTAATAGAAATATTATTGTTAAAACAAAATAAATTATGAATAGTTTTAGATGACTCATCAGCCAACTAGGATTAAAATAAACTCAATTGTTATATTCCCATTGCTTAGAGTTCAGATGACGTGGTACTCTGAAAGTATATAAGTATTTCTCTCTTCTTTTTTTCACTAGCCCCTAAGTTTTCGGCTCACATGTGAAAATGAAATAGAGGAATCATGGAAGATGACATTATATATATATATATATATATATTAAAAAAGAATAATTTCTCATTGGTCTGCTAATCATTTGGTTGAAACTTGAAATTTGAAGATGTGAAATAGGATCCTCGAAGATAATGGTATCCTCTTTTAATTGTTTATTATTTAGTATTGATATTAATTATTTTAAATACAAAACATCAAACCTTTTATTTATGCATTAAATAGTTTATTTTATTCGACCTTGTAATACTTTCTTTGAATTTCAAAATTAATATTCTCTTAATTTTTTGATCCGAATTATTTTTAAATTCTACTTTTATTTTCATTTATTTATAGTAAGGACAAATGATTTATTTCGTTGTCCTCTTTTTACAAGTATATAAGGATACTTTTCTTGGCCTAACTAAGATCATAATGTACATATAAACATTATTGTCAAACTCATGAGTTGACTATCTGAGTTTACTAATTTTATGTTTATAGCTTTTACTTAAAATTGATGAGTCAACTAAATATAGAGCATATACTAGTTATAAACACGGTTAAATTTGCAAGTTTACTAAGTTATGTATTTCTACCTTACAACATCATATTAACCCAATTTATAAAAGTTTTGTTGTTGAGTTAAAAAAGATTATAAATGTTGATGGATATAATTTCAATTTTTTGGATTTAAAATATTTAAAATGAAATTATTGTTATTTCTAAATTTTAATTATTTAATTATAATTTTTAACGTCAATTCATTAGAAAAAATAAACTCTTCTGAGTGTACCATTGAGTTCACGTCATATTTATGAGTTTGCTCAAACTCGAAAATTTACATTAATATTCCGTCATCTTTAGAATAAGTTGAACTCTTACATATTGCTCTCAATTCCCATTATTAAAGCGCAGGGTATGTAAGATTGAACTATATTGTTGATCATATCTAGTAAATAGTTAATTATGAAGCCCATTCACAAAACACAATTAATCTTCATAATGAGATTTTCTTAGTCTCTTAATCAATGCATATATGGAGCAAAGAACTTGTTTAAGTCCCTTGTCTCAGATTCGTTGAACCCTTGGATGTCTACCTTGAGTTCATAATGTCTCCAGTTTCTTGTGGAGATCCCAAAACCAAATCTATCTTCCACCTTGATCCTCTTCACTTCCTTGCCATATTCAAACTGCAATAATTTCAAATTCATTTTAATTGGACATGTATAATATGATAAAACCTTGTTCCTTTTGAAGTTATTTTAACAAGAGTGTATATAACACTTAGGGAGATTTTAATTAGTGAATTACATTCCCATTTTCAATTGTTACTCATTTATCACTCAATATTATGCCTCCCTGACTTCAACTTCAATATGAAGAAATTAAGGTTTATTTTCTATTGTTTTTAATTTTTTTCTTTGATGACCTTGAGATTCACCTATGTAAGTTAGGCTGAGTTTTACAACTCAGAGTTATAAAGGTTTTTATATTAACAATGAGATTCAAAATCCACGCATTTGTGAAAAAATATTGTATTCTTATTGACCAAGGTAAACCTAGTTGGTGTGTATGGTATCCAGTTTTCTACTAACAAAGGCAAAGTGAGATACTCCCTCCGGTTCTAAATATAAGATCATTTTTACTTCTTTTTTTTTATGGAAGTTAAGGAAGCAAATTATACCATTAAATTATAATATATGTCTCATATAATTAGATTATGTTAGTTTGTAAGTAGAATAAATTAGTTTTGAAGGGAAAAAATGATAACTATACGCTAATTAAAGTGATTAATTTTGCATCTTTAATTTCTCTAAAAAAATCAAAGTGATCTTATAATTAGGATCAGATGGAGTATTAATTAATATGCTCACTCAATAATATACCATCATGTTTAAGGCTCATAAATAGGGAGATATAAATAGAAGTTTGATAAATTAGAGCATACCTTCAAGGTGCCAATATTAATTTTGTCATGTACAGATAATGTCAATTCCAGAGGTTTAGGCACCAACCAAAGCAAGCCTTCAATAATTTTCATTACATCTCACTGTTTGGTTTTTTGCCTAACGTTTGAACTTTCATATACTTCAAATCCCGCAATGGAAAAGGATTATGTAGAGACACATGCTCTATTGGGAAGATCAAACCCTACAAATTAAACCAAATGAAAACATACAAACATAATACACTAATTAATTAAAAATGGCATATGAATTAGGAGAAAACAAGTATGTACCTCTACTCTAGCTGAAGTAAATGTGATGTGTTTGATGTGATAAAAGCAGGTGAGAAATTGGCTTATCGTATTAGACCGTAAGATAGGATCTATATGACAACGCAATCTAATTTTGGCACTGCATTTGGTTGATAAAATGGTTAGTGGATAAACCTTCATGCTTCCTTCATAGTCAAATTTGAGCAAGTTTGGTGCATCAATAATTGCCTCTTTTAAATCAGAACATCCCTCCAATGACAAAATCTCAAGTTTGTCATTTTTAAATTCCATCTTCCTTAAGGATGTACAGCGACTTATTATAAGCTCCTTCAGACAACCTAAGTTTGATATTACACTCTTTACCCACTCATCCGTTATGGTTACTCCTTTCAATTCCAAAACATTGAGAGTCACACATGTTGTGATATCCATTGTAACTCTTCGTTTTTGAGAAGGATCAAAACCGACATCAAAACAAAATCGTAAACGCTCTAGATTGGGAGTGTGGAGGAATGATAGGTTCTCTAAATTAAAGATGTTAATGATTATTAACTCCTTGAGTTTATGATTTTGAATCCTAAAGTTCATAGGCAAGTGACAATAATCAATGGACAAAGTATCAGTGACGGGTTCCTTTAGATTATTCTTTGAGATCTTTGCACAATAAAGAGACATGGGTTTTATGGATTCACAAGAAGGAAGGTCAAAATCACATGGGTGGAAACCAGGACTACTAAACCCAAAATGGAATAGATTCCTTGCCTCGGGTACTTGGAAACCATCTAATTCACGACAACCATCAATATCAACCTCTTCCACACATGATGATGATACAGTTATAGTGTGTAATCCCTTGCAACAACTTATTTGTAGTGTTTTCAATTTTGGGCAATGTATAACAGGATCAGCATTTGGAATTCTCAATCCGGTGAGATTGAGAACAGTCAAAAATTTTGACGAAAAGAGATGATCGAGGGGCTCATGTCTCACATTTATGAAGCCTAAGGTGATTATTTCAAAATGTATCTCTTTACTTGTGTTCTCAATTGCAAATTTCACCAACTTATCTAATATTGTTTGATAGAAGAAAGGCACCTCGGTAGACTTATGGAGATGAAGTAGTTTAAACTTTTGCAAAGAGTTAATGGGATGAAGAGAACGAAGCTGGATAGCTTTGTCTATGAAAGAGAAGAATTTGTGTTCCGGATATTCGTATTTTTCAAAAAGATTGAAATCAAATTCAAGTACAGGATATAAAAGCCAGCAGGAATGGAAGGCTTTGGATAAAACACTACACTTAGTCGCATCCTTGTGAGGCAAAAAATTCATGATGTAGTGGATGAGATGTTGAGGAAGATTTTCAAACTGTGTCATTTTTATGGGCTTTTTATTAACCCTATGCTTTGGTTGTTACCAATCTAGTATGAAGTTATTGAAAAAAGACTGAGAATTACCAAAGAAAACATTCAATGATGTTATTATTGAATGACGCTTTTTGATTAAAAATCTATCTTAAGATTTAATTGGTTGTTCTATGCTTTGCTTTTGCATGCTTTGGCTGTTTCTTGCATCGATCTCCTAGATGTCACATATAAGGATTATTAACATTAAGTTACAAATATCAATTAAAGTACTAAGTCCACAGCTAAATAAGTCCTGAATATTGATGAAAAATTATGTTCGCAAATAAAAATAAAGGAATAAATCACACAAAGCACTAAATAAAGCCTTTTTTACTATAACATATCAACAAAACATTTTTACTACATGAACCTTAAAATTTTATTGAACAATAAATCTTTCAAAAAAATAATGTAAAGGAAGAATTGTATTCAAGTTTTAAGGAAGACAATTAGTATCAAACACGTTTTAATGACTTGTCAATTGTTTTTTTTTTTTACTTGTAAATAGTAGCACTTTCACTTGTTATATTAATAAGTCACATGCCTTATTTGGTATTAATTGTTTTTTTTGGGATTTGAATGAAATTATCCGTTATGTACAGTATTTAATGAATCATTACTTTCTTTATAACTAATATTGCAATAGAATTGTCCCCAAAAAAAAGAGTTATGTTGTAAGAATTGCATTTATACTTCATGCTCACATGAGTGTTGCAAACAATATTCATTTTAATTGGAATAAAATTAACTTTTAAATTTGCAATCTAATTATTATTTCATTTTACTTTAAGATATATTTTAAAAACTCATAAATTTTCAATTCAAATTATAGAATGACAAGTGATATAACTATATATAATAATACTCTTTTATCAATTATATATAATTTAAATATATTAACACGAACCATAAATTAAATCATTGCCAAATAATTACTTAACCTAACCATTTTATGAAACCCAATTTTTAAAAAAGATAATAGCAACTAAAAATTTCGAACGTTATAAATAGTGTAAAAAAAACGAGAGCATTAGCATCATATAAGTAATTTTCAAAAATAAAAAATAAAAAATAAAATGGCTAAACATAATGGGCCAGCTTTTATACGCTCGCTTACAATTTAATGTCAAATCCCATACGCAATTCTAACATTTTTCGGGTCTAATTGGATGGACCCAATTGGACCATTTTCCTATGGGATAACTTTCTTGGCCTTTTGACTAAGGTTAAGCTGTTCAAATAACTATTATAATCCATTCTTCTCCCTTCTTCTCTTCTCTTGTACTATGAATTCCCTTTCAGTTTTTGTTTTAGGTTTAGATACATTTATGTGTAGCTAAATCCCTTTTCTAGGGTTACTTTGAACCATTTCATGGAATGAACCTTATATTTCCTTTCTTTGATGCAAGGAATGAATGTATATGTGTGTATCTTCATCTTTCTTTTATTCTTCAAATGCTTGATCACCACTTGCTTTGTTAAATGAGGTATCTCTTGAGAAAGAGTATTTTGTTTTAGAACTTGGATGAAAATATGTTGGGCTTGAAGTTTATGGTTTTATATGGATGGTTAGTTGGTAATGTAGAGATATAATTACTAACCTAACATTGTCTATAGAAGGTTGGTAGGCATTTATGACTTGTATTAATTGTTACAAGAGGTTGTGCAATTAATGCAAGTAGAAATTTGATTTTGACTTGAGAAAGCTCTTTCAAATGAAATTGAACCTTGGGCACACACATTGCTTTATTTAGCTTGCAAAAAGGAAGGAATTTATTAGTTCATGAAGTGAAATGGGGATAAGTAGCCCTAGGCTTTAATTAATCTTGACAAGTGTTTTTCAAACCATCTCACTATTTTATGACATCTTGCATTTAATCTTTAGTTTCAAAATTAATCTTAAATCATTTCTTACTCACTTCTAATTAATTATGAAAATAGTACTAATTAACTTGCTCAAATCTCAATCCTTGCGGAATGACACTTTTTCCTATACTACATTTTAAATTTGACGACCCGTACGCTTACGGAAATGACCGCAAAGGTCAGTTAAGTCAGTAACCTTTTAAAAAGGAAATCTATAATTTTTATGATAAAGTTTAGTTTTCATGTATGATAGAGAGGATACAATTTATTTGGAAAAAGATTTTGATGTTAAGTGTTGGTTAAACAATGTGGAATCAAGGTTTTGGGCTTGAGCAGTTAAGCATTTCTATAGGTTGCTGTATGGGGAGTTTTGACTATAAGTTAAGTGTGGAAAAGATCATTTTGCATATGGAGAATATGGTGATAATTTCTAAAATAGGAAATAGATTATTTTTGAGGAATAAGAAGGTGTTAAACAAATAATTTATTGTGAGTGGGCGTGTAGTTGCTCTGGTGAGAATTCAGAATGCTTGAGACTTGTAATTGTGGTTGAATTCTCATACTATTGTTTATGCTAGTGTATAAACGAATGTTAGTGCTCGGAAATTTAATCAAATCAGTTGGATTGTTGATTGATGGGGGAAAAGGAGAAGTTGAGATTATTAGATTTGAGTGAACAACATTCACTTGATGTTGGAAAGTAGGAGAAGGATGTAAACATCATTCCAAAGAAATGAAGGGACTTTGGTTGAATGGGTGGGAGTATGTATGTATGATACATAGGGGTTTTTATAAGTGATAAGGTGATGGCTTAGACATGAGTATATGTTTGGGAACATGCTTAGAAGGGATAAACATGTTAGTAAAATGAAATCCTTGAGTTTGTGGTGCTTAGGCTTGTTAAATCTGAATGTTTTTGAGAGAAAGATTTTAGGAAGGAAACCATTGATTCAAAATAATTGTTAGTAAATAAGGATTTAGAATATGAAGAATTAAAGTGGGTCAAGTTTGATTAATGATTTTTGGATTGAGAAATGTGTAGTAATTATTGAGGTATTTTTGGAAGAAAAATAAGGGAGAATTATGCTAATAACGATTGTTGAGGATGGATTGATTTACTCTTGATATTTTGCACTAATATGAAATAAGGCTATGTTTGCATGTTTTCATGTGTGTGTTTTTATGACATTATTAAGGATTTATTATAAATACAGAATTTATTATTTGAACTAAATAATGAAGTTGTTTAATTTGTTTGAAGGACTAGAAGACATGGGTTCAAGGTATTAATATATTTTTATATGTTTTAAAGCATTGATCTAGAAGCTGGGAATGATTATGTCTATATATATATTCCAGGTATGCCGTTGGATTGTAAAGATATCAAAGATGTTATAAAGAATTAAGTTAGAAAGCTTAGAAATTTATTTGAATTAGTTTGAGTTATGTTTTTTATGGTAATATATATAATGGCTTTGGATAAGTTAAATTATGATCACAAAATTTTTTACATTATGGATGATTGATTAAGTAAATGTGAAGAAAGTTTGCTATAAATAAGGATTTATGATTGTAATAAGTTTAAGGTATTAGAGTTCACCTTGCCTTATACTGAGGATGAATGTGAAACAAGAAGGTGATAATGATAGGATGTTTATTATTGAAAGTTACAATTATATAGGTGCTGTGTATGTGGGCAATGATTGCTTTGATGATTGTGCAATTGCTTATTTAAAGGTAAGAAACAATGATTGAAACATACCTTGAAAATGGGAAGAATAGAAATATGTAATATAATAGGAACATGAGAGACGTTAAATATAAATATATAGGTATAAATATTAATTTATTTTTATTATACAAATTTGTTATAGGCTTTAATAGTAGTTTAAGATTCATCAAGGCAATGGAAAGGAAAGGAATCGGTTCAGCAATATGATTCGATATTCAGGTAGCATTTTATCTTATAACACTAAATTGCATGTATAATTTTGTAACACCTATTGCACATAAATGGTAAATCTTTTATTCCTTTCATGTTTGAAGTACTACAGGGCTTAGGTAGTTCACTACCCCTTTGCTAGATCAGTTTTGTTCTAACTTTAAATGGTATAACTAGAAATCCTGCAGGTAAAACCTCCACTAATTAATGAATATATTGTTATCAGTGGTTGGTAGGTGCTTATAGCACAAAGATTAGTATGATAAATGCTATAATTATTCGTACAAGTTTATAAAATGTATACATGACAATGCATGCTTGAAATCTACAATGTATGACATAAACTGCGTTGAACTGCTGTTTTTTAGAGGAGCTGGGAGATGGTGAGATGGTTGGGATAAGGCAAGAGTGCTGGAAGAAAATGAGACAAAGGGAATAAGATGATAGTTGGAAAAGCAGGACTATCTGTGGGAGTTCTATACTATGGTAGTTGAATGTTTTAGCAGTGTTATTTGTAAACGGTATGACATTAAATTATTAAGTTAATAGCGGAAAGCATAGAAAATAGAAATGTATAAATTTATAAAGGGATTTAAACTTCTCAAGCACTATAAATAAGGAATAGATACCCTAAGAGGATTAAAGTATTTTTAATTGTTTTATAAACCACTCTGTTTATAGAAAAAGTTTTAAATTGTCCAATTTGTCAGAAAAGCCCATTCCAACAGAAAGAAGGTTGGTTTAATGTTTAGAAAGAAAAAGTTTTAAGTTTTCCATATTTTGGGCTTCTAATATTTATAAAAGTGGTTATAATTCAGTTAAAATTTTATAGTATAGTATTAAAAATTTAGGTGTTACAGGTCACGTCAAAAGGGGACCTGCAATAGCTCAGGTAAAAACAAGAAAACTTTTTTTGGCAAAATAAAATAAAAGACTATTTAGTAGCTCTTACTTATGGATAACATCATTATTCTCTATGATTCCATCTGGCCTTTCCATCACCATAAATCTTGAAAGTCCTCTTGATTGTTTGCATATGTGCTAAATTAGTGGAAATTTTTAGAATTGTTATAATTGTATGGTAAATTGCATGTTAAGCAAGTAGAGAGTAAATAACCCATGATTGGGAGTTGTGTGAAACACTTATATCCTTGAGAGTGCTTAGATGTCACTATTTGATTCTCAATTGCATTGTTGATTTTCCCTTTGCAAATCTTGAGCATGTCCTATTCCAACTTGATATTGTTATTTAACTTAGGCCTTTATCATTATGAATCTATGCTTGTCCAGGATGAGAGTGTTGCCTGTCACCCAAGAGGGGGGGTGAATTGGGTAATAGGATAAAATTTAAACCTTTTTGTAATCTTTTCTTTTCTTTAAGCACTGTGAAGGAAATCTTCTCAAAACCTTTTTGTAAACTTTTCTTTTCTTTAAGCACTGCATTTGAACTGTTAGCTAAACAATTAAGCATATAATGTACAGCAGATGTTATCGCAAGCATAGTCCATTAGCTCAATGTGATAGATAATATTTATATCAGCTAAGGATTTTCCTGAAGCATCTTCTATCGATAGACATGAACATTATCGCTAGCAGATTCTTCTTGTTCAGCACTTAGCACACTAGCTATGTCATTTATAACCAGTTATCTATCAATAGCTAATCTCATTATCACTAGACTCTTGTTTGCTTGTAAGCTTTTAAGGATACAGATGGTTATTAAAAGGGTGTTTCATGGTATCCTATTATCGATATCTGAAAGAGTTATCGCTAGTAGCTATGTTATCATTTTGATAATTATCTTAGGTTACTAGCTATCTGAGTGATCTGAAGCACTTTTGTTATCGATAGCTTAATCTGTTATCGCTAGCTTATTTCTTTTGTCCACAGATTTGGTTCATTTTTCTGCTGGTTTTATTTACTCATATGATCAATGAACTTCTAGCGATGGTATATTTCCTAGCGATAGATATTAGCCTTGTTATTTCTAAGTCTTTACTTGCTGTTGCTCTGCCTTTTAGCTATTGGGATAAACTTAGTGATAGTGATGACACCTATCAGATTTTACTCGTTTAATTCAGAGGTAACTTTACACTTATGTTTTTCTTTGGGTCAGTCTTCATCAAAACTTGAGATTCTAACACAGGAGTACAAAGGTCTAAGTGTGGGGGAATGATTGCACTTGATTATTGCATATTTTATCCACTAATTACGGGAAATTAGCATTTATTATAGGCAAATTAGGCATTTTTGCACTTAGGGTTCAATATTATTGAATTAGTTGCATATAGATCTGAATTATAGTAGTTTAGGCCCTCAACTCATGCATTATACATTTCTGGACTTGATTTACTTCACATTAGCTATAATCTATCTATATATTTCTTGAAAGCTCCTAGCAACAATTCTATTGGTCCACATGTCCAATGACATCATCTTCACTTAAATTAGTTATTGGTCCACATGTTCACATAATCAAAGTCATAATGGAAGGTTTTATTCTTGATTTCAAATTTCATTGCCAATAATTAATCATTACTCATCATATATTTCTAGTTTTGGGAAGTTATTTTTTTTAAGTTTGAAAGTTATTTAAAATTAAGCAAAGGAAAATTAATTATTTTTGTATCTGGGAAAATTAGATTTGAATTTTGAATTCCACTATTAATAATAAACTGTTGGGCTCCTCAAATTTAACAATAATTTAGGCAACAAAGGAATAATTATTTTAGTATTTGGAAAGATTGGAATTGGAATTTCGATGAATTCCATTGTTAACATTACATTTTTGGCTTTTGAAATTAACCAGATATTTGCTATGTTTAATTAGGTCAATAATTTAGGTAATGAAGTATTGATTAATTTGCTGTTTAGAAAGTTTTACATTTGAAATTTGAATCACATTGTTAACTAATTGCTTTAATTTTTTTTTATATTTCCCTTAAGTCTATTTGTTATAACTGACTGCTTGAAACAATATTTTTTATAAACCCACAATTTTGTATTAGTTCTCTACATTGCAAATATATATATATACTCATATGAAATCAACTTTTATTGTCATCAAATATTTAATGAACATATAAATATGTATTTATTTTATTAAATAAAAATATGTATTTTGATAACTCACAATTTTGCAATAAGCCTTTTAAAAATAATTAATATATTCTCTTTTATTAAAAATTGAAATCAATGATTTAGATTATTTATATCTACTGTTAACAATAAACTTTTGGGCTCCTCAAATTTAACAATAATTTAGGCAACAAAGGATTAATTATTTTAGTATTTGGAAAAATTGGAATTGGAATTTCGATGAATTCCATTGTTAACATTTCATTGAAATTAACTAGATATTTGCTATGTTTAATTAGGTCAATAATTTAGGCAATGAAGTATTGATTAATTTGCTGTTTAGAAAGTTTGATGTTTGAAATTTGAATCACATTGTTAATTGATTGCTTTAAATTTTTTTTATATTTCCCTTAAGTCTATTTGTTATAACTGGCTGCTTGAAACAATATTTTTTATAAACCCACAATTCTGTATTAGTTCTCTACATTGCAAATATATATATATACTCATATGAAATCAACTTTTGTTGTCGTCAAATATTTAACGAACATATAAATATGTATTTATTTTATTGAATATAAATATGTATTTTGATAACTCACAATTTTGCAATAAGCCTTTTAAAAATAATTCATATTTTCTCTTTTATTAAAAAAATTGCAATCAATGATTTAGATTATTTATATCCATATGTAATCAACTTTTGTTGTTTTCAAGTAATATTTTTAATCATAAAATAGTTACTCAAAAAATAATACCCTTTAGTTTATTTCATTTTTATTTTTAACTTCCGTGCATAACACGGGGGAGAAAAATCCAGTTTTCCATTATAGGTGCAAAGAAGAAGGATCAAATTGGAAGAAATTAAAAAGTCAAAAATATCAATGTAGGCACCCACGGGTAGTCCCACGACGAAAGAAGAAAAATGGTCACTTTGGAGCCTGACAGCTCAAGGCATAGGGAGAGCAAAATACGTTTACTCATCAGGGATCCTTACGACAAATGCCAAGATGTAGATACAATTTCTGGATTGATTTAAAAGTTACCTATTTTGATTGATTGAGCAATTTTAAGTGATTGGGTATGGCCTAAACATTTTCTAATTGATATTTTCGACCTAAACAAGTAATCCTATTCCGATTTGGACGGTTTTCTAGTTTCTTATTGCGTGGATTAAAAATACCTCCGAATTTCCATTACCTAAACACCATTCACTCATTCCTTCAGCCATAAGTCTGAATTCCCTTTTCCCTTGCACCCTCTTTGGACATATCATTTTTAATCCATACCTAGACACTTCACCCTACCACTACATTCCCATTGAATCCACATATCAAATTCAGTCTATGTTGATCGAAAGCATGAGTGGCTAGGCGCTTTTGTTAGGCTCTTGATGGACAAATGCAACAGGAGCTTCAACATCTTAATTAGGGAGTTATTTAGATTTCTTTTCTTGTATAATTTCATATATGTATTCTAATTCCTTTGGTTTTGGCATATGTATATGTTGTTAGTGAAAGTGGCAATCGCACAAGAGGGGGGTGAATTGTGCTTCCTAAATATTAATAGCTAATTTAAACAAACAATCTTTATACTAGTTCGGCCAACACTACCTATGTCCAGTTCTCCAACTCCTCGTTGGGTTCCACTAACCACATTTTACAACACAGGTTTACCTGTCAACCTTTACATAGTTTTTAGAATTTCTCTAAACACTCCCCCTTACTACCTGTAAGGTAATATCCCTGTTCTAAAGCACCAAGCTTTCAGAACAACCTCAAACAGTAGAGGATTTCAATAAATGTGTTCACTTAATGAATTGATTGTGATAAACACTTAAGTACAGCTAAAATCACTAAGAATAATAAATACAGAGAGTAATGAATGTGATTGTAAATATTCTTTGTTTTCGTTGCTGCTTCATAAATGCTCAGTTTCTGTATTTATATTCATTCTCAGATTTGCCCTAGCGTTCATCTTCAAGAGGCCGTTTGAATTTAGTCATTGAGAGCTCATAGCTGTTGGCAATTAATGCAGTTTCTCCATCGCATTTAAGTTTCTGCTTTAGATTCAACTACTCTAGCGTAGAGTGAGCTAAGAGAGATGTAGACAGAGCGTTCTGAGCATCCGTACAAGCTGTACTTGCATAGCAGCTTTTTCAGTAGCGCTAACATGCTTTGCTATCGCTAACTGCATAGAGTAAATCCTGCACTTAAGCTGTTAGCTAAACAAGTAATAGAGTAGATGTTATCGCAAGCTTATTTCCATTAGCTCAATGTATCAGCTAAGTTATCAGAGCATTCTCCTATCGATAACTAATTCCATTATTGCTAAATACTTCATTTCTCATTAGCTTGAGGATACTAAGTTATATGATTATTCTTAAGTAATTTCAGGTATCCTTTTATCGATAGCTGAACGTGTTAGCGCTAGCAACTATGTTATCGCTAGTTGATTCATTTGTTCTTGGGCACTAGCTATCTGAATGTTTATTATCTGAAGTACTCTTGTTATCGATAGCTGATTCCATTACCCCAAGGACTTTGATCATTATCCAGCTAGTTGTTCTTCCTTTCATTTTTCCATGTTTTTCATGAAATTCTAGCGATAGTGTATCCTTTAGCGATAGTAAAAGACTTAGTGATAGATATTAACTTTGTTATTCCCAAGTCTTCACTTACTATCCCTTCCTTTCTATTAGCGATATGAAAAACCTTAGCGATAGAGATATTTATCTTAGTGTTCAGCTAAATTTCCATCTGCCATAGTTGAACTTTTCACTAGTGATAGTCTTTAGCTCTAGCGATAGAGATCTGTTACCTATCAGATTTTACTTGTTTAAATTCAAAGGTAACTTACGCTTATTTACTTATATTATCTCTGGGGTCATTCTTCATCAAAACTTAAGATTCTAACAGTTAGAACAAGTTTGCTTTGAATTTCAATAATTTGCTTATCAGTTATGCATGTAATGAAGAGATTTCTTTTATGTATAACCCTAGTGATTATTTTATGGTATTATGCAATAGATGTTTTTGAATTTTTATCTACTTTGGGTTGTTAGTATATGTTAGATGCATGTGCGATTGTATGTGTGTTTAGCTGTTAGGTCTAATATTTGAAGGTTCGATTTAGTTTCAATAAGAGCCTCTTTGCATATTTATCATGATTAATCACTACCAAGTTGTGCTTAATGATTCCCTCTTTAATGATTGAATGAGCGATGTGCCAAGTCAATTAGTTAATTGAGTTAAATGGACTAGAAAGTTTGCTTTAGGTTTTTACATTAGAACTTGGATCTAGGGCTCCCAAAGTATTTTAACATCTAGAAAGTTTGCTCAATTCATCAAGAGACCCATATTCATCATATCGTTTTCAAAACCAATTTACTTGTTTTCTTGATTGTGGTTTTCATTATCTCTGTGACTTTGCATATTCCGTCGTTTGTAACGTCATGATATCCATCAACATCAATGACATCTCGACCTCCTTCTGTGGCATTGCGATTTATGTCACTGTCGGTGACATTGCCATTTCAGTTGTTGTCGGTGATGTTGCAATTTTTGTCGACGTCGGTGGCGTTGTAGTTTCCATCATCTTCAATGATGTTACGGTTACTGTAGCAGTTGGGCATTTTACGATTTCCATGATTGTTGGTGATGTCATGAGTGCGTCACGGGTGTTGTTGCTTCTATCATTGTTGATAATGTTGCAACGTTTTGGATGTAGCATGGGTCACAGACTCAAGCCTACATTTGAAGAAAAAAAACTCTCATATTTAAAAACAAAAGAAACATAATCTACAAAACACCTAAAAGTTTTTTTTTTGTTTTTTTATAACACTACTACAAAAAGCCCTTTTTATGTCACCAATTAACGTCACTTATTTAAAAATGTGACATTGAAAACAAAGAGGAAAGAAACAACATCACACTTAAAATTAAGTGTGATGTTCAAACTTTTCAATGTCACACTTAAATTAAGTGTGACATTGAAAAGCACTTTCCATGTCACAACAAATTTTGGTGTGACATGGAAAATGTTTCAACGTCACACCAAAATTTGGTGTGACGTTGAAACCACTTTCAACGTCACACCAAAATGTGGTGTGACGTTGAAAGTTGTTTTCCACGTCACACCAAAATTTTGGTGTGACGTGGAAAACCCGTCCCCTCCTTTTTTTTTTATTTCCCGCCCCCCACTTTAATTTTTTCATTTCGCGCCCCCAAAATAAAAACCATCAACTCCAGCTGTCTCCCATCCCCACCCCCCCAAAACAAAAACATCAACTCCAACTCTCCCTCATCCACACCCCCGTGTCCTCAGCTTCCCTACCCCCCAACGCCCACAGCTCCCCCTCCAACACCCCTAGCTCCCCCTGGTGCCCACAGCTCCCCTACCCCCTAACCCACAGCTCCCCCTCCCTCCCCCCACAGCTCCCCCCAGACGCCCCCCATTCCCCTCACCCTCCACCTGCCTTTTTTTCTCAATTGTAAATTGCAAAAAATGCCATAGAATATTTAATGGTTTTGTAAGTCTTGTAAATTGGTCTGCCATAGAATGTTTAATGTTCAATTGTAAATTGGTTTGTAAATGCTGTTACGTTGTAATTGCTGCAAATATTGCATACTTGCCAAAATGTTTTATAAGTCTTGTAAATTGGTTTGAATAGGTTTTTGTTCTCAAATTGCTGAATATCAACGGGGAATAAAAAAATTAATAACGTTTTTTTTTTAAAAAAAGAAACCACGTCACATATAATATTATGTGTGACGTGGTTTCCTGGAAACCATGTCACACGTAATATCTTGTGTGACGTCGCACGTCACACAAGTTATTATGTGTGACATGGTTTCCTGGAAACCACGTCACACATAAATATTATGTGTGACGTGGTTTCTCCGAGCAACTTACAACGTCACACATAATATTATGTGTGACGTTGTTTCTCTGACTTTCTATGTCACTTGTTTATGTGACGTTAAAAGTCCATTTTTCATGTCACTTGATTCAATGTCCCCTGAAAAAGTGATGTGAAAACCCCCAAAATTTGTGACGTTAAAAGTACTTTTTGTAGTATAAACTACTTTTTTTTGTTTTTGAGAACAATTAATTGGAAAGAAGTTTTTTGGTTTTTAAAAAAAAGCTGTTTTCGAAAATAGAATCAAACACCACCTTAATAATGCAATTAATTAAAAATGGCATATGAAGGAGAAAACAAGTACATTTACTCTAGTTGAAGTAAAGGTGATGTATTGGATTGGATAAAAGCGAGAAATTGGTTTATCCTATTAGACCGTAAAATATGATCTATGTGGCAACGCAATCTAATTTGGGAAATTTCACTTTACCCCATAATAAGGAATTTATCTTATATTCTCCAAAAATATTCTGAAATTTCACTACACCCCCAAGGGACTAAAGTGAAATTAAATATTTCAGCCAAAATACTAAAATATCCTTATTGAATTTTGTACTGGATTTCTAAGATACATATGAAAAATTTTGAAGACACTTATGGAGAATTTTCAAGAGATTTATGGGAAATTTCCCAAAACACATATGGGGGAGCTTTCAAAACATTTATGCTAATTTTCAACATCAATGTGATTATTTTCAAGTCTCAAAAATTATGGAATCCAACACTAAAATGTCCAAAATTTCACAACTATATTTCCAAGACATAGATAGAAAATTTTCAAGACACATGGAGAATTTCGAAGACACATGAGAATTTCCAAGACGTTTGTTCTTCTTTCAATAATGACATTTTGGTCTTTTAGCTGAAACATTTAATTCACTTTAGTCATTTGGGAGTGCAGTGAAATTTTAGAATGTTTTAGGAGGAATCTGAGATTAATTCTCTTTTAAATCAAAACATCCCTCCAATGACAATACGACAAGCTTTTCCTTTTCCAACCCTCTCTTTCTTAAGGAAGTACAACAACTTATAAGCTTTTTCATACAACCTATGTTTGATATTACATTTTGCACCCACTCATCCGCTATGGTTACTCATTCCAATCCTAAAACACTAAGAGCCACATAAAGAAGACTAGCTTTGTTACAAAATAATGGAATTATTTTAAATTGTAAAGGTGGCAAAAGGACGTTTATCTTCTGTTAGCTTGGGGTGTCAGTTGATTTGATTTAAATGCTTTAGAGTGTTTATTGAACTTGAAATACTTTATGGTGCTAATTATACATCAAAAAGGGTGTTCACCGTTCCTTTATGCTAATTATCTTTTACTTTTTTTCAAAGAAGTAAAAGTTTAAGACCCCAATTAAATTTAAGTTCTAAGTAATGGTAAATTATTGTCCACATATAAATATATGACGCAAAGCACTAACTAATGCCTTTTTACTATATCAATCTTAAAAATTTATTAGATAATAAATCTTATAATAAAATACTATAAAGGGAGAATTGCATTCAAGTCTTAAGGAAGATAACTAATATCAAACAAATTCCTATACCTCATCAATTTTGTTTTTTCATTTGTTAATAATATCACATTCACTTGTCATTGACAAGTCATATAGTTTGTTTGATATTAATTGTTTTCTCTAGAACCCGAATACAATTCTCCCTAATGTAAATTATTTAATGAATCATTTATTGTTTTATATCTAACATTGCAATAGGATTGTCCAAAAGAAGATTAGTGTTCTAAGACTTGTATTTATACTATATGCTCCCATTATATAGTTCTCATAACCACCATAGTGTTACGGAATACACAACCATAACATTAGCATAATAATAATCTTAATCAATATCATACATCATCGTCTCATAATCTCATACATAAGAAACATAACTTAGTAATACGGCAACAGGCCACCGCCAAAATGCACGTTTGCTCCAGGATAACAGGTAGTAATATAACAGTCATCTAAATAGATGGTAAACCAATAAAATACATCACAGAGAGTGAAAGCAATAAACACGGCATAACAGCTGGAAATATATGTCAACACAATAATAAACAAAACCCTAGTCTGTCAGCCCCTTCCCAACTTCTGTAACATTTGCTCCTTAAATACACTTTTCAATCGACATTAATTAATACTAAAGAGTTATAGTAGCTAACTAGTAGGAAAAAGAATTAACTTGGCAAAATGGCTAACATAATTAGAAAAAGGTTTTCCAAATTTCTCTTCAATTCAAAATTCAACAAACTAACCATGATAGGAAAAGAAGCTTTCAAATATAAGGACAACCTATCATGGTTAGAAAAAGAGTTGAACTTAATAAAATGGATATCCATGTTAGAAAAAGAAACTTTCTAAAATCAGGGTTAACATGGATAATTAAAATCATCGATGTTCACATCAGACCTATCAATCTCAGATAAAGTCCATCCAACATGGACATTAAAAATCCACTTAACATAACATCATTAATTAAACAAGTTATGAATTCCTAAATAATAGGAGGAAAACACCCTATCATGATAATTAAAAGGATCCTCATGCAACATGCTCGTATTTCCTATGATTAACAACATAATTCACAAATCCTAATTCAAAATCAATCATGCAAGTTGCAACTTCTAATTCCATCACAATAGATCAAACATCACAACACCAAAAAGTAATGGAAACCATAATAGTATCAATAATTATCCAAGCAATATAAGTTCGCCAGAGTCGGACTGGTCCCAAACGAAAACAACCGTAATCAGACTACTCTAGAATAATGTTTCTTAAAGGAACTATAGACCAAATCCAAAAGACAACAAAGCTAAACCAAACAAAAGCATATAAAATGCATGAGTCTAAGAGTAGAAATACAATCCTGTTTTGATAGTCTAGACAATGTAACTACTAGCTACCCATCTACATGTGGTGTGTGCTAGCAAGGTGTCCAGTGGAATAATACATACATAAAAATTTATCAGTTCTAAACTTGCTTAGATACTCAATTAATATGCACATCACAATTCTAGAAATAGTTCCCAAATTTCTATGATATAATATAAAGATAATAACCTCCAAATCATTTCCAAAATCATTTAATTCATCACAACCACTCCAAGTGATTGTGCAAGAGTCTAGGGGAAACAAGTGGAATTAGTTGGAGCCTCTCTACCGGCCCTAGAACCATGATACGGGTCAGAAGGAGCCCTCCCTACCCTTCCTATACCTGTGAGAGGCATTCTCCCCTATAATATATAAGTAGTCCCTATAGGGCAACAGGATACCTTATCACGTGATGACAAAATATCTAGATACACCTGTGTCACACACAAGCAATTCATCATAACAACACATAGGTACGCAACACCAACAGTCAGACACTTGGCCTATCTAGTATTTCTAGAATATGTACATGTAGTGATTTTAAAACCAATATATATATATATATCTATCTCAGTCCCAAATATACTAAACCACAACTTATGCCAGTTCAAAATATTATTCCACAGGATGTTGTATAAGGAAAATAATAATTTCAACTTTCGCTTTCAAATCATAATAATTTTCAAATAACTTACTACTAAACACTACACGCACACATAGACAAGTAGAAAGTGGTTACCTCTTCGAAGTTAAACCTTGAATTACGATGATGCTGCTTCCGTGCTTAATTTGAGCCTTTCCTAATATGCCTTAGGGTTCAAATGCAAAATATTTATTTACTAAGGATTGCACTATAGTGGTGTGATCCCGAATCGTCTCTCAAGGAGCCCAATGAACTAATCTAGGAAAACTAAATGCAATTAAAGCTATAAAAATCGGGGGTTAAGAGAAGATATTTTTGGTATTTTTCATAAAAGAAATATAATGATTTGTTTTTGGTATTTTAGGATAAATATGGATAGGTGATGGAATGGGATAATGGGATGCTCTCTTGGTTAGGGAAGACACGTGGCAAACTATTGATTCACACTTTTAGGAAGGATCTAATCTGGCTAAGTTTAACATAAGTGAATACAATTAGCCTTAGTCGAAGGAATAGGTCAATTAAGATACTACTCAACCTCAATAAACCAATTAGATTAACTATAATCCTACATTAACCGGAAGTAAGTTTCAATAGATAGAATAACTTGGGTCCGGTCCAAGTTACTTGATATCCTTCGGATCCAACAACCAATTAACGTTAGATTATAATCAAACCATCCAACTTATGAAATTCAATATCCTTTAGGCAAGTTTGATTAATGGAATTACCTATCGCAATGGAAACTCGACAAATATCAAACTCAAACCCACAAATCATTCTCAAGTAACACAATTATATGAAGCACAATGGACTAAATTACCCAACAAACATGCAGGACAATAAAATCAATAAAGACTAAACATAACATGGTAATTTGGGAAGATAGATGAAACTAGAACAAAACAAAATCAATACATGCAAATAGAATTTAGCAATTACATGGTCTTAAATTTCTAAAACAAACGAAGTCCGAACACAAGAAGATTAAATATTCAAGGAAACAAATGGAAATTGATGACCACATAATCGGAACTAACAAAACTCCTCTAAAGTGGAAGAATAGCTTACTTCACATCATCCCATCATCCAAGAGAGCATCCAAGAGAATTTAGTTCATCACAGAGGAAGAGGAAACGTCCAAGAAGGTCTGCAACTCGAGCTCTATGAAGAACTGGTGAAGAATTGTGTGATGGAAGAGAGAATGGGTGTGTTTTTGATGATTTTCGAATTCCCCTTTTATGGGCACATTAGACAACTTAAAAAATACCCAAATTAGGTTATGATTACTTGGGAAGGTCAAAAATATCAATTAGGAAAGGTTAGGCCGGACCCAATCACTTCAAATTGCACAATCAATCAAAATAGGAAGTTTCCAAAAATTGTCCAGATTCGGGGCCTTACCGTGGCCTTCGTCGTGGGGTGCCACGGCCAGGAAGGGCTTGTTGCACCTTTTTAGAAATTCTAGGGCTTTTTTGTAATTTTCTCCAAATTTAACACATTCACTTTTTGGGCTTATTTTTGACGTTTCAAGCTCTTTCTTCAATTTTCCAAATTGACCTACAATGAAAATAAAGCACAATTGTAATATCTAAGGTCAACATTAAGAAATGCATGAGTTTAAGCCTTAAAATGCTTAATTTAAGATCAAAATGCAATTAACTCTTCAATGCCTTAGAATGCTAAGTACACAAGTGCCTAAACTATCATGTAATGGCATATATCAAGTGCTAATTCTCCATAATTAGTGGATAAAAATATGTAATAAACAAACACAATCAGTACTCAAGTGTCAAGAACCAACATCTACAATCAATATTATAACACATGCATCTGATTAGTATCTAATCAAGTGCTACCATTCACAACTTAGTGAATTAATCCCTACAAAGCCCCTAATGCTGCTTTGGGTAACATATTATAATTACACAGCTAGAATAATTTAATTTAACTCATATCAAGCCTATTAACCACAAACATCTTCAATGAACCGATTCGATCTCCAAAACCCCAAAATCCCACTTTAAAGTTCTTCAAAAATTACAAATATTCACCGTTGGTCTATACATTATTCTCCTAATTTTGAAAATAGTATCAAACAAAATCCCAATCAATTCCAATCTTACACACACTTTCAACTCGTACTCCACTAAATATATACCAATAATCAACTCAATAAAGAACGCACTCAAGCTCTTTCTCTCAAGGTTAATTCAAACTATAAACAATTCAAAATCATAATTATTCACTTAAACACTTGAAAATCATCAAACTAATTATTGTAGTCATATTTAAATCTTGATTTGGGAAGTCATTTTTAAATCTTGATTTGTGAACTTAAGGCAATGGAAACTGGTATACACTTAATCCTCTTAAAACCTTACCTAAAAATCCAAATAATAGCATCTAATGAACTAGAAATAATTTCCCGTGGAACCCATCATTCTCAACCAAATTCAACCTTATTAATTCAATACTCAGTTCTTGATCTTACATACATTCTATACAACATTATCCTCAAATCCGAAAAGTATATCAGCTTTCAATTATTTCCAAAACTGCCCAGAATTTCCAGTTTTCAAACTTTAACTATATTCTAATTTTAACATACTCAAACATATCCTAATCATGTTGTCAATATAACACCTATACAAAATGCTTAGGTGCCATTAAACTCTTCAATTCAATCAGGTTTTATACTTATTACAAGGTATACAAATAAAAATTTAACCACAAATCCCCAATTAGCTTCTAAATTCCAATTTGCAAGATATGAAGTTGTTTCATCACGGATAACTAATTCCTCTCCCCTACTCCTTACAACATGTTCTCAAGCTTCCTTTCTTCTCTTGTTTGATAATTTCTCCTTGTTTAACCGTAATCTTTCAAAACAAAACTGATACTAATCTTCCATACATTAACAGCCAGAATTTTTGCGGCCCTTATCATACCTACAGAAACCACATACATTGAACATCACAATTCTGATTCAAACATCTCCTAACCAATTCGATTGTCAATTTCCTACTGCTTCAAGTTGAACCAAAAATGGAAAACTCCCCCAAACCTTCTCAAACCCAAATAGAACAAGAAAAATCTAGCATCTCATTCGCGTTTCATAGGGCATAACAAATGGCATTAGGGGGGGGGGGAGGGGAGTTTTAGAAGGATTTAAATGACCAAATTGCCTTCACCTATTTTAATTAAGGGTATTTTCCTATCAGGGGCAGTAAGGTAATTTACGTGAATAAATTAAATTTTTAAATTTAAATTCCTGAAAGAAATCTTTTATTTATTTCCAACTTAGATTACCTTCCAAATAAAAATTTTCTAAAAAGATAAATCCTTTATACAAATTGGGTTTTTCTTTCACTAAAACTTTTCTTTTAGCCGCCAAACATTTTCATAAAAGTCTCAAACTAAAAATAAATACGTAATTATTTTCTCTTTAATTTGTAACGGAGTTAAACCTTAAAATCCTTAAAAATACTTTGGACTTTACAAATTTATTTCTAAGGCTTTTTAATGTTCAAGTGATACTTCTAAACTTTAAATAACTTTTTATTACCTCTTTTCTAAAATTTTGGGTATTACCCCAATTAATCTTTAAATTAAAATTCAAGACGTTACAACTTCTCCCGCTTTAAAGCAATCAACTGAAAATCATTAAACCATAGGGGTGAGCATTTGTCTCAGTAGCTCATTACTGTAACGCTCTTCCAAAAATTACTTATAACCTAATGAATCTGAAACTATTTTTGAGAAATTCCCTTATGAAAAGGGACCGTGATAATTTAAAAACAACTCATTGTACCCAAAATCATACTAATTAGATACCTAATATCATAAACCCATGTCCCTTTATTAATTTATAAATAATAAATAAGAAATAAATAATAATAAATGTACAAAATGTCCTAATTGTGGCAATATTCAGTAAACAACAACTGAGAGTATATGCCTAGTTGGCGTAATCTCAATCCTTCACAGCCTTCCCTGACGTCCGTTCTCTATATCTTTCACCTAAAAAAATGGTAATGTAACGGGATGAGACCACTGCCTCAGTAACCGACTATCCTACCCACCGTACACACCAACACATGCTTTCAAGATGTCCGGTGGGACAATTATAAAACATTTATTTATATAATCATACACATAAATATTTATCAATAAGTCGGGGTCGTCGACTAGCAGCAAGAGAGGGTGTCAGAGCGGCGGAACAGCCACCATTGTCAACGCTAGCAATGGTGAAGGAGGTCAGCGGGATTTCCTTCACCCTCTCGTGTTCCAATGTGTGTGGGCGCACGCGCTCATGCTCATGTTGTTGTGTGCGGCATACGGACAAGAAAAGGGAAGAGAAGGATGTGGTTTAAACCACGCCAGCGATGGTGAAGGAGGTTGCCAGGATTTCCTTCACCCTCTTGTGTTCCAATGTATGTGTGTGTGCGCACTCATGCACGTGTTGTTGTGCGCGGCGTGCGGAGAAGAAAAGGGAAGAGAGGGATGTGGTTTGGGCCAGTGATTCCAGTGATACCCGACGGTTTCCGGTGACATTGGGGTTCCAACTTGGAGCTCCATGGATCATGGGTAAGCTTCATTATCTTCTTCCTCCTCTGTGGCGACGAATATAAGAGAAAAAGGGAGATTAAGTGATGATGGTGGTATGTCTTTTGGCTGGATGTTTAGGGCAGAACTCCGGTAGGTTGGGGGTGAAAGGAAGCTTCATGGATTTCGGATAACTTCTCTTCTTCCATTTCCTCTCTTGTTCTTGATTTTTCTAAATAAAAATTTCTAGGGTTTTGTTGATTCCTGAAGTTCTAGCATGATTGGAGCAATTGCTTGATTTTGCTCGATTTAGGTTGTTTATTAAGGTTATAGGATGTGATAATTTGGTTAGTTTTGTGGCAATATGGTTTGGGTTGAATGTTGTTAGAATCTTAAGTTTTGATGAGGACTGTCCCATAGATAACATAAGTAAAATAAGTTACCTCTGAAGAAAACAAGTAAAAACTGATAGGTAACATATCACAATCACTAGAGGTAAAGACTATCGTAAATGAAAAAGCCCAACAATAGCTGATAGAAACTTAGCTGAAAATTAAAGTAAATATCTCTATCGCTAAGTGTATCCCTATCGCTAATAGTCAAAGAGCCATAGCAAATGAAGACTTAGAAATAACAAAGTTAATATCTATCACTAAGTCCTTCACTATCGCTAAAGAAACATCCTATCGCTAGAAGTTCTCTGATAATATGGATAAAACAAAGGAAGAACAACTAGCAGAAAAATGAACCAAGTCCTTGAGATAATGAAATCAGCTAGCGATATCATAAGCTGCTATCGATAACAGGATTAGCTATCGATATCTAAATACTTGAGGAAATAACCTAAGTAACTCAGATAGCTAAACAAACTTGTGATAACAAAGGTCACTAGCGATAACGCAATTAGCTATCGATAGGAGAATGCTCTGTGATAACTTAGACAAACTTAGCTGATACATTGAGCTAATGAACTAAGCTTGTGATAACATCTGCTGTACATTACATGATTACTTGTTTAGCTAACAGCTCAAGTGCAGGATTTATACTATGCAGTTAGTGATAGCAAAGCATGCTAGCGCTACTGAAAAAGTTGTTATGCAAGTACAGTTTGTATGGATGCTCAGAACGCTCAATCTATATCTCTCTTAGCTCACCCTACGCAAGAGTAGTTGAAGTTAGAGCAGAAAGTTAACATCGATGAAGAAACTGCATTAAATGCCAACGGCCATGAGCTCTCAACGAATATATTCAAATGCCCTCATGAAGATGAACTCAATGGCAAATCTGAGAAGAGATATAAATACAGAACTTGAGCATTTATGGAGAAGAGACAAAAAATCAAAGAATATTCATGATCACATTCATTGCTCTCTAATTTGTGTATTTATTGTTCTTAGTGATTTTATTTGCTCTTAAGTGATTATCATAATTTGTTCATTAAGTGAACTTTATTGTTGAAATCCTCTACTGTTTGAGGTTGTTCTAAAGCTTGGTGCTTTGAGAACAGGGTAGTAACCTTACAGGTAGTAAGGGGGAGTGTTTAGAGGGATTCTAAAACTCTGTAAAGGTTGGCAGGTGAACCTGTGTTGTAAAACCTGTGGTTAGTGGAACCCAACGAGGTGTAGGAAAACTGGACGCAGGCAATGTTGGCCGAACCAGTAATATTGTGTTGAATTAATTAGTGTTCAATTTTCGGAAGCACAATTCACCCCCTTCTTGTGCGATTGCCATTTTCAAATGTTGGGTGTTTAAAGAGAGGAAAGTTTTATGGTTGGCCTAAGGAATTGACTTGAATGTTATTTTGAAGTGATACGGTGATTGCTTTTGGATATGGATATTGGAAGTTTGGGTGTTAAATGATTGGAATGGAATGGTTATGATAATGTGTTCTTTTGGCCTAGGCTTGAATTTGCAAGTATAGGATGGATGATGATTTGGGGATGGGGATATGATTGATTTATGATATTGGGAATTGATGATTGATGGATAAAAACTTTGAATTGTAAGATTTGATGAATTGTGGTGATACACCCTTTAGGCCTAGGCTTTAACTTGTGACTTTGTGATATATGAAGGAGTGGGATGTTGATTAGTAAATTTTAGATTATTATATGGACGTAATGGCGGTCAGTAATTGATAATGGTTCTCTAGGTTTGTTTTGTGAAGCTACTAGGTCTAATGCAAGAGGTAATGTGATTTGATTATGTAATGGCATAGTTGGATTGCAAAGTGATGTGGTTACTAATTGAGAATGGTTTCTTTAGGCTTGAATTGGAATCGAATAGGATATGAAAGAATAATGTGATTATGTGAGAAATTAGGACTTAGAGTTGGCATGAGGGATATATATAATGATTTTTTAGGAAGTTAAGATATGGTGAATATGGTTAAGGTACTCTGATTGAGGATTTTGGTTGGGAGAAGTTATTGAGGAATTGATCAAGTATAGGAGGTTTTGAGGAATCAAATGAAGGAGTTTTGAATCATTAAGAAATCAGAGTATAATTGTTACCCTATATGCTTGATATGGGTTTAATTTAACTTAAGGAACCCAAGTAAGGGTAACTTAGGCCTTGATGTTTCATGGGAGCTTTAATGGGCTTAAGCCCTGAAGTAGTATTATTGAATATTTCTTTGGTTGGTAATTAATTGTATGTATATTGTTTTAGTGGTGATTTTAAACACTAATGGATTGAGCCAAGCTCAAGGATTCTGCAACCCTGGTATTTCATTTTGTTTTGGGCAATTGAGGTAACCACTCTAACCTCACTACCTGGTTGTGTGTGATGTTAGTTGGGACTTTTCTCAAAATTCCTTTTTATTTATGTATATGATCACTAGTACGCAAGTTGAAATTCAAACATTATGTTTATATTAAAAAGCCCATTGGGTACCTTTGAAATCCCTTCTACTTTCATATGAAATATCAAGAGTTTTCTTATAGTATACATAGTATCCTGGCAGGCCGTGTTATGGGTATTATTATATTGATGATATATTGATGGCATGTTGGAATTTAGCATATATTGATTCTGTAACCATTTTATAAGCACTTTCTGAGAATATTGCATAGGCCAAGAGCTTGATAGTTGTGGTGTTGCATATCTATTTTTTTGTGTGGATTTATGTGTGGGTGTGAGTGTGACACCGATGAATCTGAATATTCCCATTACTTGATGAGGTACCTTGTTGGCCCATAGGGACTTATTTGATATCAAAGTGGAGAACGCCCCTCGCATCTTTAGGGAGGGTAAAGAGTCTCTTCTGAACCATATTGTGGTTCCAAGGGCGGGTAGAGAGTCCCAACAGGTCCCACCATGGTTCCAAGAAGGGTAGAAAGTCCCATCTGAATCCACATGTTTCCATTTCTAAGACAGGTAGAGAGTCCCGTGTGGTTCCACTTGTTTCGGCTACTCGTACAATGATCACTAGGATGCTTGTGAATATTTTTAAATCTGCTTTTGGAATACATGATACTGAATGTCAAAGAATCTTGAAAAGGAATTCTAAACTTGAGACGCATTTACTTGATTACATGTCCATGATTTAGAAATATATATATATTCGATGATGTATAGATATTTATGAAATATGGTATCTCGTTAGGCGCTCTACTAACCACTTATACTCTTGCCATACTCTTGTATTGAGTTGAGTTGTGGTTACTGAGATAAATTTGTCTCACCTTATCATTGTTTATATTTTTGCAGATGATCATGCACCCAATATCACAAAAAAAGGCCTATTGCGGCTCTTTTTTGGCTTAATAAAATGCTGCGATAATTAGCACCGTAATAGGCCATTGGTAAAATTGCGGCGCTTATGAAGTGTTGCGAAAGGCAAGTTGTTAACCTCTTCAAATTCATGCCATTTTAGCACATTTTCTTATAGTTCATACAACTTTTTGGTTGGATTTAGATTCATTTTGATGTAGATATGATAGGAAAATGTGCCAAGTTTATGTTTGGGGTAAAGTCATTGAATTCATGATTTAAATGTGAATATATTACCCTCTTTTAATCAATTTTGGCTTTTGTAGATTTGATTGCTTGTTAGGTGTGTGAAGCCAACCAATTAAGCCACATTTGAGTTGTATTTGAAGCTAAAATCAAGGAGCAAGATGTGGAAAAGAATATTCAAAGCAACCAAGAAAGCTGAAAAATGTAGGAGGTAGAAAGTTATTGGCCACAGCCAAAAGCACAGGCAAAATTCCTGGCCACAGCCAAATCTTGAAAAATTCCAGGCAGAGAGTTATTGGTCGCGGCCAACCAATGCAGGAAAAATTCTTGGCCACGACCAAGACTGATGACAGACTGCACAGTGCAAAATTCCAGCTCAAAAATAGGGTTATAAAACACCCCAAAAACACACTCAAACAGATCCTTTTGACTTGGGCTTTCTTTGGGGACCTCTTGGGAGCTAGGGCTTGAGGATTTGCAAGGAGATTCAAGTGGAGATTCAAGATTTGAAGAGATTCAACCTCATTTCCCTTGGTTTTTCTTGTTCTTCTCTCTTTCTTCATTGAAATTTCTGCCATGGTTGTGTATATGTTCCAGATTCATTGTTTTCTCTCCATGAGTGGCTAAACTTCTATTCTAGGATTATTTTGAACCTTTGTATGGATTAAGACTTGATTCTTCCTCTCTTTTGGTAGTAAATGATATATATGTGTTGATTTTATCCCTTTCTTCATGCTTCTAAGTGTTTGGCCACCATTTAGTTTGATTTGTTCATGTGGGTTTGACTTGAGAGAGCTAATCCATGTGTAGAACTTGGTTAAAATCATGCTTTACTTGAAATTTACAAGATAAATGGAAAGTTTGTTGGTAAAATAGAGATATCTTTGCTAACCTTGCATTGTCACGTTAGGGTTTTCTTTGAAAGGGGATTTTCATTATTTGTAGAAAGAGATTGTGCATTTTAATGAAAAGATAAACTTGATTTTGACTTGAGAGAGCTTAGTTAAGTGTATATGAACCCTAGACAAATACATATGTTCATTAAAAATACCATTTGAGAGGGAGTTCTTCATGTCTTATGAAATGCAAAGGGGATAAATAATCCTAGACCCCATTTAATCCTTAAAGTCAAAAGAACCATTGTTTTTATCACTTTCTAGTTTTAGAAATAGATTTTCAACATTTCTTTACATAACCCAAAAATATTTTCTTAGTTCAACTTGATTGAAATCACTTAGTCTTTTGCTTGGTCAAGATTTTAGTCCAAATCCCTGTAGGAACGATATTTTATACTACTTGCGATCCGTGCGCTTGCGGTTAACGCTTGACGGCGAACACAAGTCTATCGCGATGCTTTTTTCAAATAAGTGCCACGATAATCCTACCTATCGCGACACTTTTTTAAACTAAGCGTCGCGTTAGGTCTTACATAATGCAGCACTTATATTTAAAAAAGTACCGCTATAGGTTGCTTTTTTAAAAAAAAAATTAACCTATCGCGGAACTTTCTCATCAAAATGCCGCAATAGGTTTTTTTAAATAATAAAAATATTTTGATTTTTTCATATTATCTCATGTCTGCATTGGTTCAAAAATTACATACTACATATATGCACCAAAAAGCCATATATCCAAAAATCAACTACATTTAAAGCAAATCATTCTAATTAAGTAAGTACTAACAAAGCCACATTTTCTTGTGACTCAGTTAGGAAAAAGAGGCAGGGTAAAACAAAAGAAACAATAGCTATAGTTAAGAGTGTATACCCTCCTCACACATGAGCATGTGATTTTCAATTAGACATTCTAGTGCCTGACATGATCACCAAACGACCTAGAGAAAATTAGAGCGTTGAAGCATAGCCTTGTTCATCTACTTTGGCCACACCAAGCATTAATAGGCATTGATCCCATCCCTTAAGCTCCTCCTGTTCAAGAAAGCAAGTTATTATATTATAAGCAATTTGTAATATATGTTAAAAGCTATAACTATGTATAATACTACTACTACAAAACAATAACACCACTATAGTTGCATCAAAGTTTTAGAGATTAAAGAGTAATGCATCATATACAAAAGTTAACAATGAAATTCCTAAATGACTGTAAAATATGAAACTTCTCTTGCTAAGAAAAATGGAGAAAGCAGAGTATGATGATTAACTAACCAGTTTTTCATCTAATGAGATGTTAAGTGAACTGGCATCCTCATAAATATTCTATGAGCAAAGATATGGCTTTAAATATAGTTAAATAGCATCAAAATACAAACTAAAAAAAAGTCTGTACAATAATTTTATGGAAAATAGAGTTTTGAATAAAACAATAAAATGATAAAGAAAATTATAACCTTAAATGCTCCAAGGTCCAATGCTTGTTTAAAGCCAGGAGGAATTGTCTGAGAAGGGGCACCATTCAAAATTTCAAGCACCAATTCACCATTAGAAGCATCTTCTGGAATTATTATGTTTAATGTTTGGGAGTTATTAAACCTCAAGGATGAATGATGCTTCCCCTTACTAAGTCCTTAGCAAATAGTGGGTGAGTGGTTCTGAAAGATTTGATATGACCTGATATGCAGATTAGATAAACCTACAAGTTTATATACATAACAAGCCAATGCACTCAAGCATTGAATGATAGGCATCTGTCAGGTTTGACCTCTTGATGGCTGATAACTCCTAGCAATTCATGTCATTTGAGTATATTTTCCTTGAGTTTTATTAAATCATTGATAAATTTTGGATACTCAAGAAAGGAAAATGTTCATTGGATTTTTGGTTACACATCATTGTTTATTTATGTAGATTTTGATTGTTTTTATAGTTAGTTTCTTATGTTGTTTTATGTAATTCTTGTAGGAACATTTTGATGCAATAAACAAGAGATTTTAGCCCTCCACCAAGCTCCCAAGTGAACAAAACAAAGAGAAAACCAGAGCAAAGTACCAGAATAAAGGAGACTTCGCCGTGGCGAAGTCAAGGCGAAAAGCATCTGCCCCTGTCCTGTTTTTGGTTAGCTCACTGTGAGCTCTCCACAGCGAAGCCACGGTGAGCAACACTTATTTCTGGAATTTTTGGTAGCTCAACGCGGCGAAGCCACGGCGAGCGGACGCTGATACTGTGCGTTTTGACAGAAAGGCGGACTGGAATGAAATAAAAGTTAGGGCTTTGAGCTTATTCGGCATTCTTCGACTTTTGGGACATTTTGGGAGTGTTTTACTTTGTTAGGGCTTGGAGCTTGGTGGGGATTTAGCTTGGGCTTGGAGCTTCGAAGAGATTTGGGCTTCCTCTCTTGGTTTATCTTCTCCATCTTCATTCTCTTCTCTTGTTCTGTTGTGTAATGTTGTATATATATGCTCCCATGAAGTTGTAGAACATGAGTAGCTAAATACTTTGATTCTAGGATTATTTTCAACCCTTGTATGTATTAATTCTTCATCCCTCCTCTTATTTTGTGATTAACGATATTTATGTACTTATTTTACTCTTCTCCTAATGCTTTTATGTGCTTGATCACCATTTAGATGTTGGGTTCACTTGATTGATGCTTGAGAGGGCTAGATTGAGTGTAGAACTTGGGTAAAATATTTCAAGAACCTGAAGTTTGCATGGGTGGATGGTTTTGTTGGTAAGATAGAGATATACTTGCTAACCTTGCATAGTCACATTAGGGTTGGAGCTTGATAATTGGGTTTTATTAAATTGTAGCAAGAGATTGTGCAATTAATAAGACTAAACACTTGTTCTTGACTTGAGAGGGCGTTTACAAGTACTCTATGAACCCTAGATTAGCACGTGGTTTCGTTGAGAGCTTCTTTGAGGGGATGTTAATTGAGTTTTAAGAAGTACAAGGGGGATACATAATCTTAGGGCCCATTTTATCTTTGAAATTGGAGAATCACCTGTTTATAATTTTATTTTAATTTGGCCTACTTTATTTTCATTGTTAATATCCAATCTCAACATTTGTGTCACTCAAATTGGGTGAGAGTATGACAATCATTGTTTGACCGGGTTTTGGAACCAAATCTTCGTGGGAACGATACTTTACTTATCACTTTATTACTTGGCACGACCCGTGCACTTGCGGCACAGGGCGAACAGTGGCCAAGAGAACCTAAACACTGACTAATAACAATGAAATAGAGAACATGAAGCATGCCATGAATTCTTTCATTACTTTTTACATTAAGAAATAAGTTGAATTGCATTCTTGAAGGTGTAATGTTTCAAGCAGAAAGCTAAATCTACCAAAGATCACAAGGTTTTACATTTGCAGGAAACTAAAAGCTATAGAAGTGCAGAAAGCTAGATATTGAGTCAGACATAATTTCCTTTCTTTTTCCTAACACATATTCAAAGAAACCCACACCATCAACAAGAATAATAATCCTTGGTTAAAGATGCAAGATTCATACATAAATATTGTATTGAGCTCAGTGAGTACATAAATCTACATACATTTATTCCCCTTACTAAGTCGTTAGCAGATCTAGAAGCACGTGGTAATGGCCCAGAATCTTGATCTCCTTACATCAATTCTGACACAACCACCTAATAAAACATAATTGGCAAAGTCAAACTAAAAAAGACAAACGCCGTCGAATAACAACTATTGTCATTTTTCCATACTTTTTAAATAAATGTTTCCAATGATGACACAAAATTTGATGCTTAAACCCTTGTCATTCAAAATGGATCATCCACACAAAACACCAATGTCACAACCATTTAATTAGAAGAAATAAAGAAAGAGAACTGATTTGAGATTCAAGAGTAAATTGTAACGACAATCTCTAAAGGTATTGCAAAGCAGATGATTATGATAACAAATCAAATAACAACGAACAACAAATCAAGTCTTATCCCAACATGGATCACACGACGTCATTGTACTCTATCATTCACCAAATCCTTAGATATATTATTCACTAAAAGATCCCGTTCTACAACTTCCCCAAGTGTACGCCTGGGTCTCCTTCTTCCTCTCTTAATCAGACTTCAGACTGTTTGATTTACCCTCCTCACTAGCATATCTAATGGCTTTCTTTGTACATTTCCAAACCACCTTAAATGATTTTCTACCATTTTCTCACTGATAGGTGCCACTCCAACTCGATCGCGTATATGGCCATTCCTAATCCTATCCTTTATATTATGACCACACATCCATCTCAACATCCTTATTTCAGCTACTCCCATTTTATGTTCATGTTGTCCCTTCAAAACCCAACATTCACTACCATATAAAACTGCTGGTCTTATAATAGTGTGATAAAATTTCCTTTTTATCTTATGGGGTACTTTTCAGTCGCAGAGAACTCAGTAGCTTTCATCCACTTATACCACCCACCTTGAATTCTATAGTTGACATCGTCATGAATATGACCATCTTGTAGTATAATTGATCCCAAGTACTTAAACTTTGTCACTTGAGGGATTGTTTGATCTCCCAGTTTAACTTCCAAATTACCTCTAAGTTGTCTATTTGCAAAATTGCAATGCATATATTCTGTCCTACTCCTACTTAGACGAATACCCTTCGACTCTATAGCATTTCTCCATAACTCTAATTTATCGTTAATCTCCTCTCTTGATTCAGCTAAAAGGACTATATCATCAGCAAAAAGCATGTACTTAGGGACCTTTTCTTCGATAGGCTCAATTAGAACATTGTCTACTAAGTTAAACAAATATGGACTCAAAGCCGATCCCTGATGTAGGCCAATGCCTATAGGGAAGTCTTTTGTCTTACCTCCCAGAGTTCTAACTTTAGTCAACACACCATCATACATATCCTGTATAACTCTAATATATGCAATACACACTTCATTCTTTTCCAAGGCTTTCCAAAGTAAATCTCTTAGTACACAATCATAAGCCTTTTCTAAGTCAATAAAAACCATATGTAAGTCTCTTCTTCTACTTCGATACTTTTCCATCATCCCTCTTGCTAAATATATCGCCTCTGTTGTGGATCTTCCTAGCATGAACCCGAACTGTCTCTCAGAAATATTAGTCTCTAATCTTAACCTATGCTCAATCACCTTTTACCATAATTTCATTGTATGACTCATAAGTTTAATTCCCCTATAATTAGCACAATTCTGTATATCGCCTTTATTTTTATAAATAGGAACTAAGTACTTTTTCTCTAATCATCAGGCATCTTTTTGGACTATAAAATCCCGTTAAACAATTTAGATAACCACAACACACCCTCTTCACCTAAACATTTCCAAGCTTCAATTGGTGTACCATCTGGTCCAACAGCTTTACCATTCTTTATTTTCTTAAGCGCTTCCCCAACCTCTCCAACTCTAATTCTATGATAAAAAGACATATTAAGTCCATCTTCACTAATTGTCAACTCCCCCAACTCACAAGGTGAACTTTCACCCCCATCATTGAAGAACTTAGTAAAGTAAGCCTCCTATCTATTCTTAATATCTTCATCAATAACCAAAACTTTACCTTCCTCATCCTTAATACATCTTACTTGATCCAAATCTCTCGACTTTCTCTCCTTAATCTTTGTAATTTTGTAAATCTTTTGTTCCCCAACCTTTGTCCCTAACTCCTTATAAAATCCCTCATATGCTTTAGCACAAGCTTCACTCACTGCATTCTTAGTCTCCTTTTTATCCAAGCAGTACTTTTCCCAATTTTCAGCATTATTACACAAATGTATGGCTTTAAAAAAATTCTTCTTATTTTAGACCTTTTCTTGGACATCCTCATCCCACCACCAAGTCTCCTTATCTCGTGGTCCAAAACCTTTTGATTCTCCTAAAATTGCTTTAGCAACCCTTTCAACCTTCTTAGCCATATTATTCCACATGTTGTTAGCATTTTCTTGCATCTCCCACACACCTTCCTCCAATAGATTTCTCTTAAAAGTCTCTCGCTTCTCCCCATTTAACTGCCACCACTTGATCTTTCGGTTTAAGACTACTTGGTGCTTTTGTTTTATACCTTTAATTCACACATTAAGAACTAATAGTCTATGTTGTGTGGTCTCCCCATGCCCAGGAATCACTTTGCAATTAGTACATAATCTTCTATCAATGTTCCTTACCAAAAAGAAGTCAATTTGAGACCTATAAATTCCACTCTTATATGTGATTAAATGTTCTTCTAGCTTCCTAAAGCATGTATTAACAATTTTAAGGTTGTATGCTAAGGAAAAATCTATAATAGCATGCCCTTCATTATTCAACTTCCCAAAACCAAAACCGCCATGCGCCCTTAGATGCGGTCCTGCCTCTTTCTCAACTGTCCATTACGGTCTCCCTTAATAAAAATTTTCTCAGTTGTCAGTATACCTTGTATCAACCACTCAATATCAGCCCAAAACTTCTCCTTAAGATGTGATTCTACCCCTACTTAAGGTGCATATGCGTAAATAATGTTTATTGCACCCTTTCCGAAAATTACTTTCACAGATATGATTTGGTCCTCAATCCGCTTAACTTCCACTACATTCTTCCTCCATTCTTTATCAGCAATGATACCAACCCTATACCTCCCATTTACCTTTCTTGTATACCAAAGTTTGGCACATTTAACTTCGATTTCTCTAGCTCCCTCTCCAGCCCATCTAGTTTCCTGCAAGCACAACATATTAATCCTACGATCACTAATTACTTGTGCCACCTCAAAACGCTTCCCATTTAGCGTCCCAATGTTCTAAGAACCAAATCTGATCCTACTCTCATGAACTAGCTTCTTTAGCTGCCTCCGTCCATTAGAGTGTGGTAGCCCTTGCTCATTTAACGCTGCATTCGGGTGAGGATGCAGCGGCTCTTACTCTTTTATCACTGTACTCGAGCCATACAAATCGTTACAATCAAGCAATGACCTAATGGGTAGCCCTTTCTCTCTTAACACTGCATTCGGGTGAGGATGCAGCGGCTCTTACTCTCTTCTTATTGTACCCGAGCCATACAGCGCATTGCTTACGAGCAACGACGTAATATTCACACAATTTCTTTGTTGATCCATGTTCATGAGATTCGACAGGGTTTTTATGCCAGCTATCGGGGCCTAACATAACCCTTTGTCACAACGAACTCTACAATCACAAATCTTGGCCATGCTCATGTACGCGACTCTACAAGGAAGAATGCTTCATTCGTGTGAGATGGAGCTATGAAAAATCCTTGGATTTGTATGTTTTTATATGCTTAATTTAAGGCAATTAACACGATTGAGATGCAAAGTTAGGTCCAATAGTGCTTAATTGAATATCCCAAACTCTCAAGGAAAATGAATGTCAAATTAGGAGTAATTAGCCATAATTGTAGATTAATTGTACTAATTAATTTATAGGGCTATTTGATCTTGGTTTTATCTTATTTTCACTTGCAGGGTCGCTCAGAACTAAAAGATCGGACCTGGGATGAAGAAAAAAAGACAAACAAAGAGGCAGAACTGAAGGCATCTCGCCGAGGCGAGAAAGACCCCCAAATTCCAGAGAAGGAGTGAGCTCGCAGTAGCTTCGCTGCGGCGAGCCCACGGCGAGAAAACCAAAAGGGTCCAGAAGCAATAGCTCCTCGCCGTGGCAAACGGCGAAATGGCGTTCTGCAGAAATATCAGTTCGTGAATTTTGGCCCTGATCTGGGTCCAACTTGATACCCACTCACTTGACCCGACTTGGGGGAGATAAAACATGAAACTTAGCCCCCATTAGGGCATATTTGGTCCCCATTTTTATACCCCAAGCCCTAGCTCTCTCTTCTCTCTTCTCCATTTTCATCTTCTTCATTCTTCTTCCATCCTTCCATGGCTTCCTTTCCTTCCTTCCTTCTTGTTGGTTCCTCTATGGAGAGTAGCAGCTAGGCTCCACCATTCTTGGTGGTGAGAGCCAAGGGATGAGCTTGAAGCTTCAATAGGGGAGTTCTCCTAGTTCTAATCCTTTCCCCATTTGTTGTATTTATACTTTTCTAGGTTTCTAGGGTTGCATTTATGACATTTTGGTGGGTTGTATTAATTGCTATTGCATTTGGTTGAGGTGCATTTATGGAACTTAGTTGGATGCATTTATTTCATTAGGGTTAGAAACTATGTTCATGTTTATGTTGTTTCCTTCTTGTATAATGCTTGACATTGCTACTTATTAGCTTTGAGTTTAATGAAATTTATGGGTTCATAGTTTTATTATTCTCTTGGTGAAAATCATGTGCTAATGCAAGGTTGCTTGGTTAGTGGATTAAGAGTGTTAAGCTATTTGCTTGAGGGAGATGGCATAAGAATTAATTGGTTATGTTGAGACATTGGGCAAACACTCTTTAGGTCCTAATTTATTGTTTGGGTGGCCATCAATAGATTAGGTTTTAAAGAGAAATTTATAGCAATTATGGGGTGGCCCAAATTGTGGATTTAAAAGTCTTATATAATCAATTATTTCTTGATTTTGAACTTAATCAACTTGGGTTAAATTAAGTAATGTGCGGGGTTCCGGCATTAATTAAGTTAACCTAAGCCTAGCCTAGAGGGGTTCCTCTAGGGTTCTTTAGAAATCAAACAAACTCCTCGAAAACCTTTTGAAGCAATGATTCCCAAAGCTTTCATTCATCAAGAATGATCTTTATCCCATTTTCATCCAAATCTCACTTTTAACTCTAATCTTTTACTTTACCTTTTGCACATACCAAACTTCCTATCAAAACCAAACAAAAAATGCTTTTTACCCACCTTTTCAAGTTTATATATTAGCTATTAGGAATCATATTATACTAGGCTCCTTGAGATCGACACCCAGGGTAAGCTTCCTGTAACACCCCAAAATTTGAATTAGAGATAATAGGAATTTATTGAAGGTTTTGAGGTGTCATTTAGAAATTAAAAAGTTTTATAAATAAATTTATCAGATAAAAATGTATTTCTAATAATTGTAAGGTTTATTTTCTTTATTAATTGAGGAAAAACTATTTTGAGGCCCAAATAAGTTTATGGGAAAGAAAATATCTAACCTGGTATTAGAATTAATTTTAGGAAATTAATTTTTCAGATAAGGACCAAACTGAAAATAATGGAAAACTTAAGGATAGGGACTAAATTGAAAAGAACAGAAGTTAAAAGGGCAGAAACGAAATTAACTCCTAACCCTTTATAAAATCAGTCCCTCCCTCCTTCCTTCTTCATTCCCGTCCCATTCTTCATCTCCCTCTATTTCTCTTCTCCCTCTCCTTTGTTCTCTGCAACTTCAGCGAACATGGGAGCTTTGAAGCGGCGCCGTCGGCGGAAACGCCGGCCTATGTGCCATGCAACGATAGATTTCGACTCTGGTGAGTCTCCTCCACATTCCTCTTACCTTCATTTCTGCGATTCTGATGGTTTGAGAGAAGAGGGGTTCCGATTCAAGTTGGGGTTTTAGAAAATTGCACCGATTAAACTAAGTAATAAGCTATAAGGAAGATTTTTCCTGAAAGAAATTGAGCTTGCATGTGAGTTGTGGTTTTGATTTAGTGGTCTCCGTGCGAGGTTACTGCTCATGGACGAAATTCTTGCGGATTTTGACACAAAATAAATTTTATAGGCGGTTAAATGTTGTTAAGAATGTTATGGAGTTGGTTTTGTAGCTGCATGTGAGATTTGTTGCTGATTTTAGAGATTTTGTTCATGAATTTCTTTTGCTCTGTTTTGGGTCGTTAGTTTTTGAGCTAAGGCGTTAACAAAATGGTTTAAGTGTTTTAAGGAGAATGAATGATAAATTTGAGGATTTCAGAAGTTTCTGTTTTTCCTCTGTGGCGGACCAATTCTCTGCTTGGTTGGGTCAGTAATGGAAAATAATAGTAGAGCTTATATATGTTGTTGCATGTTTAGTTTCTTGCTGATTCTTGTGATTCCAAACATCAATCTTCACCGCTTTGTTTTGCGTCACTGCCCACTGGTGATAGTTTCAGATTTTTAGATCAAAAGTAACAATTAGATGTTTATATTTAATTGGAATTAAATTAGAGTGGAATTTGAAGTGTGGGAAGTACCTTTAAGAGTATATAATGCTCTCTGAGTACGAGATGTACTTGCTCTATTTTCTGGTTGCGTCTAATTCATTTTAGAATCTGGATGTTATTGATAAATGATTGGAGATAGGATAAAACTAATATATGTTTCTGTGTGTTCAAAGTATGTTTTGAATGTGAAATTTCTTGCACCGCTCCTGGTTTCATTTCTCTGTTTTGATTGAAGATATTCGATCAGATTAAAGTTTAATCGGGTTATCAATATATGATTTGAATGAAAACTGCAATTTTGAAAATATAAGGTGCATTTTTACGGTTGAACCTTTGATGGAATCCTCACTGAATATGGAGTTGCATTTAGTATGAGATATTGGAAATTCTGAAAGTGATGCTCTGTTTCGGTTACTCTGATATGGAATCTGGATTGTTGTTCCTCTAAGTAGAAATTTACTTTAGCATAAATGTTGCAGAATATTTGGGTTGTTGTGAGTGACAAAGCTTAGGGATGGCAATTCTGGAATTTGTTATTGTATTAAGCATGACTAGATATTTTAAATTCAAGCTCAAGTTTTATGATTTGGGTCTGGAAATCTGTATCTGAAATCTGACCTTTCAATTCAAAGAGGAAGTGCTTGAATTTTCCGGTATTTTATAGGCAGGTTCAAAGTTTGAGTAACTGATGGGTTAGGTTCAATTATAAATATAAAGATTTGATTTACTTTATTGAAGGAATTTAGTTGGAGAATTATTGGTATTAAAATTTGTTCTGATTATTGTTTTAAGGGTTCAAGTATTAAACTAATGTATGAGATTTGTTAAACAAAGGTTTTTGTAGGAATCCATTTATCATGAGTGAAGTTAGAAGCTGGTTTATAAAGGATATTGTTTGAGGTTTATAGTCTAAAATCTGTGCTTTTAATGGTTTCTATGATTATGAAAATTTATAGGAATAGAGAACGGAATGATTGAGGTTGTGGCTGAAGTTCTGTTATGAAGAGTAGGATTATACGGTATGATATAAGTTGCTGGAATTTCTATAGCTTTACAATCAGACTAAGTAAATAATGCTTGTTGTGTGAAGTGCTTTTTGTAATAAAGAATTAAGTTTTAAAAATCAAGATGACTGGTTTACGTTTATTATGATTAATGATCTTGGGTAGAAAGATGCATAAGGAAGGATTAGAGTCTAGTGTTTGAGTACCTCTCAATGTTGATCAGTGAACCTATGGTCAAGTGTTAGTTGGATGTATTGAAAAGTTGATTAGTAAGAAAAGCTGTACTAGTTGCAAATCTGTACTTTAACTGCTAAACGAGTATTTCAATGAGTGAAGGATTTTCCCTACTGTGATGTGTTGATTATACATTGGGGATTTCCTTAGAATATGAAAAGCTTGAATAAATATTAGATGAAGTCTGTACTTTTGGCGGTGTTTGTGCATATGAGGTATAGTGATTGAATTTGGAAGTAAGTATGGATGTTTGAATTTGTTATGTTGATGACAACTTTAAGATTAGAATAATTGATGCTTGAAAGATAATTATAGAGTTGTTTTGGATTTCTTAAATTGTTAGAAAGAATTGATTAAATTATTAATCAAACATTGAGAATAAGAAATACTAATTGGAGTAAAGTAATTACAAGTGATCTTTTAATCTTAAATAGTGAAGATATAATAAATTATAATGATTCATAGATATAAATAGTGGGGTAGTCACAAGCATATTAGGACCCAAGAGAGACGCATAGTATAAATATAGAAGTACATATATTAACTTACTCTTATTATAATATGACGTGTAGATAGGCTTTGATATTGGTATGAGTTCACTAAGACAGTGGAAAGTAAATGATCTGGTTCAGGAAATAGCTCTGGTATCCAGGTAGTAGTTTAATTCATAATATAAATTTCTATATATAATTTTGTAATATCTGTGGCATTTAAATGGGCATTATTCCTGTTATGATATTGATGATATTTATGGAGTACTCCAAGGCCTAGGTGGGTCGCTCCCCCTTTGCCAGTTAAATTCCTATAACCGTGAGGGTTATTGAGTAGCTGTGAGAGCTACAATTAAATTCCTATAACCGTGAGGATTATAGAGTAGCTGTGAGGGCTACAATTAAAATTCCTATAACCGTGAGGGTTATTGAGTAGCTGTGAGGGCTACAATTAAATTCCTATAACCGTGAGGGTTATTGAGTAGCCGTGAGGGCTATAATTGGAAAAATCCTGCAAGTATTGGTTTTAAAGGAATATATGTTTTCATTATATGCACAAGTTTATAAAATTGATGTATATGTATATATAAGTGCACACATGATATGGAATAAACTGCTATTGAGATTTTCAATCTCACTGTTTTTCAAAACGTTTTCAGTATAGCAGAAGGGGAGTAGCTAGCTGGGAAAGAAGTAAGGTAATATGAAGGGGCAGGAATGCCTGCTTGTCTTGTACCCTGTAGGTAGTTACTTTAGGAACCTACTTACCTATGTATGTTGTATGTTTAAATAATTAAAACAAGTTGGAAGCTTGTCTAGTAGTTAATGTATATTTGTATATGTGTATATATATATATAAATATCCTTAATGAATAATAGAGCTATATACACATGTAAGAGGGTTATCAATCGAGATAACCCGCCAATATATTATTATAGTAAGAGAGGTGTAAATAGATAAATAGAACGTAATCTAAAGAATATGTAAATATAGTGTGAGGGGTTTGACTCCCCAAGCATTATAATTCGTGTTATTCTAATTGTTTTAATAACCACTCTATTTTATTGAAAGTTTAAAGATATTCTAATTTGTCAGAAAATCCGATTTGAAAGAAAGGAAATTTGATTTAATACTTTGGAAAGGAAAAGTTTTAAATTTTTTCGTATTTTTGGGCTTCTAGAATTAAAAAGTGGTTATAAATCAATTAAAATGCTATAATATAGTAGTAAAAATTTAGGTGTTACACTTCCTCTATCCCCTCGGGTTTTAATTTCTTTGAGAGCGAACTCGAGGCAGCACTGCTCCGAACCTAAACCCTTAATCAATTTCCGAGCTCTTCAAGCTATCGTCAGAGGTGAAGACAATGAGAGAATAGAGGGTGACGGTGTACGATGGTGATGACTAATAATAGATCGGGAGTGAAAGAGAAGAAGGAGAAAGGATGAAGGGGGCAGCGAGTAAGGGTGAAGGAAAGAGAGGAATAAAAATTAGGTTTAATGGATAATGGCGATGGAGTGAAGATGCAGAGGGTGGGGCCATAATGAGTGGCACATTGCACATGATTGAAGAAAGGAAGAAGAAAATTAAGGTTTAGAAGAGGGAATTTTTTCAGAGGGAAAAAATGAGAGGGAAAGATAAAAGTTTTGGTGCCTTTGAGGATGCCTAACCCGGCTTAAAAATACAAGTATCGGGTTAGGGCAAATATTGTTTTTAAAACAAACCCTATCCCGGTGCTTATATGCCTAACCCGGCGCTTAGAAATACAAGTGCCAAGTTAGGGAAAATATTTTTTTTTAAAAAAACCCTATCCCAGCGCTTATAATAAGCATCGGGATAGGGTTTCAAAATTTAATAAAAAATAAAAACAAAGCCTATCTCGGCGCTTAAATTAAATAAGTGAAGAGATAGGCAAAAAAAGTTTTAAAAAAATAAAAGCAAACAGTACCTATCTCGGTGCTTAATTCATTTAGGTGCAGGGATAGGTCAAAATTTACAAAAAAAATAAAAAATAAGAAATAGAGAGCCTATCCCGGCTCTTAAATTAAATAAGCATCGGGATAGGTAAATTTTTTTTTTAAAAAAAGCAAACAATACCTATACTAGTGCTTAATTCATTTAAGCGCCGGGATAGGTCAAAATTTTTATTAAAAAAATAAACAAAAGATCCAAAAAGCCTATCCCGGCGCTTATAATATCTAAGTGCCACGATAGGTTTATATCTATACCGGCACTTAGCTTTATAAGCGTCGGTATAGGTGAATTACATACCAGCACCCCGTGCTTACAACTGTAAGCGTCGCTATTGTGGTGCCGCAATAAAGTATTTCTTTAGTAGTGATAGTAGAGAATGTGAGGGACGTGGCCGCTAACCGCACGACGGTAATGATAAATGGGATTTGTATATTGCCAAACTTAGGCTGCATTGTGCTTGCTTTCGCATTTATGTGTACTTTGAATGTTTTTGAATCTGGATAACTATATTAGTATATTTATTGTATTCTAAATACTAGTTGCTTGATAAATTGCATGATTTGATGGCCGAAGGCTTTATGGATTTGGTTGTAGCGTGAATACTTGACAGGTTACTCACATGTATGTGATTGATGAATGAGATTGATTTTATGCTGTTAATTGATGTTATTCTGTGATGTGGGCTAATATTTTATAATTCCATGATTTTAGGGCTTGTGATTTTTACTGGACTGCACAGGTTGATTTTTATTAACCATATTAGAAGGCTCCTTATCTAACATGGTTAACTAAATTGTTAATTGTTAATAAGGTGATTCTTTATTAACTATGTTAGAGGAATCCATTCCTAACATAGTTACTGTTAATTATTCGTGATAGTATGAATGTTGTATTGGGTGGTTACCCTTTTTATCACAGATTATCTTATGCTTTTTAGATCAATCTTTTTCTAACTATGATAAGGTTATTGTTGTAATTGTATGTAAAACCCTTTTTCCTATCATAGTTAGCAATGTAATTATGATTAGGTTGTTTTTAGTGGTTTAATTTTTATTAGGAAGTAGGATTTTACAATATACCTCAAATTCAATCATTCTAAACCAATGAGAATCCTTATCTAAGATCATTGTGTCTATCAAAACCATCAAACAACATAGAATCCTCATGTCCATCAATTTCACTCAAGAACCCTTATTTCCCCCGAATCTTCCAACCACCGAAATTTCCATCAAACACCAAATTCCATAAATCCAAAATGATTAAAACCTTAGACTAAATCATATGAAGGATCTAGAGTAGAATGATTGGAGAGATCTAGCAAAAATATAAAACCCCTAAAATTATCTAAATTTCTCTTTCATAAAACCACTTACATGAAATTTAGTAGCCTTAATTTTGATTAGGAAGCTTTAGGTCTTGACCTGATATGTTTTTCTCTCTAGGTTCAACACTTTCTCTAACTGGAAACCCTATTTCTTTCCAAAAACTGCAAATTGACAACAATCTGAATAACTTTAAAAATTGTGTGTTCACTACGACTAGCATATTTGCTCACTGCAACGAGCATTACAGAAACACTTGCCATGTATCGATTGCTCTTTGTGGTGAGGATCTTTGTTCGCCATGGCAAGAAAGGCAGAGAGGGTCTTCCGCCCTCTACCCTGCTCGATGTGGCAAGTGAGACAGAGAAGCATCCTCCCCCTTATTTGATTACATTTTACTTTTGATTCCTTCCATTCTCTCTTGAACTTTGAATTTGGCAGAAATATACTTAATTTCATAATTCAAATCATTTAATTGATTCCTCAACATATACCCTATGATAGAATTAAAAGTTATATAACTATAGTACTCTTTTATCAATTATATGCAATTTAGATATATTAACACATAACATAAATTATATCATTGACAACCAAATTAACCAAACCAGTTTATGAAACTCAATTTTTGAAAAAGCTAATAACAACTAAATATTTTCAAGTTATAAGGCTGTTTAAATTTTTTTTGTCGAATCCCAAGCCCAATTATAGCATTTTTTGGGTCTAAACATACTGACTGGGTGGGTTCAACCATTTTTCTTCCTCTATAAGGGATAACTTGGCCTTTTGACTAAGATTAAGCTGTACAAATAAGTATTATATATATATATATATATGTGATGAAACTTGCATGTTGAATCTTTGAGTTCCCTGTTTGTATGTTTCTAGCTTATAAAATTGAGTCAACTCACTATTAAATAAGTGCATGGTAACTATAAATTCGGTTAAACTCACAAATTTATTCACCAAATCAATCATTTTAATTACATCTATACCTTGCAAAATCATACTATATTGCTTTTAATTCATGCAAATATTTCCGATTTAATCATGCTTTCTGTCTTTAAATATGAATTTTATAGAAATTTTCTTATTGAAAAAGATAAATTATCAATGTTGATAGATCTAATTTCATTTATGTGGAGTTTAAAATATTTTAAATCAAATTAGTGTAATGTTAATATTTTAATTATTTTGTTACGGAAATCAAAGAACGAGCTACTATTCTGTCACAATATCATCTCGTAAAGCAGTAGCATAAAAATTCTGGAGGATTCTCAAACATTATGAGGTCCGTCTGTTGACTTAATGAGATTTTGTGAGCAAGTCCGCCACCGTGTTGCTCTCACGATTACACCATTCCACTCGTACATCCCATGCACTATATTGAGAAACTGATTTATTTATGAGAATAGGTTCGATTCTTGAAGTTCTATATCCCATTTGCTTGATAATAGTTCCACTACTTCCAAACTATCAGATACCATCAACACTTTATCTCTCCTTGCCTTCCATGCCATCTTCAAACCCATAAGAATTGCCCGACATTCTGCATGGAAACTGTTTGCTTCTCCTATTATAAACATATAACCATTAATCCCACCACAACCCACTATTCTTCTATCTTTAGTGCATGCCCTATCCACATTTGCCATCACCCACCCTTCTAATGGTGGCCTCCATTTATTTGATCTTTCTTTCTCATAGATGGACTTACAAAGGTTCACATTTGACCAGGAAGCTTGAGCCGACACCTGAGCTATGATTTGATATTTCCCTGACACCTTAAGAGAAAACACTCCCGAATTCCTGTTCAACCAAAGTTGTCGACAGAGCAGAGTAAACTACACTCCCCATACCACTCCGTTAAGCATATATTTCTGATTTAAGTTCCAGCTAACCTATGAGATCTATAACACCTAAAATTTTACTACTATATTATAGCATTTTAATTGATATATAACCACTTTTTAATTCCAGAAACTCAAAAATACGAAAAAATTTAAAACTTTTCTTTCCAAAGAATTAAATCAAATTTCCTTTCTTTCAAATGGGATTTTCTAACAAATTGGAATATTTTTAAACTTTCAATAAAATAGAGTGGTTATTAAAACAATTAACATAACTCAAATTATAATGCTTGGGGAGTCAAACCCCTTACACTATATTTACATATTCTTTAGATTATGTTCAATTTATCTATTTACACATCTCTTACTATAATAATATATTGGCGGGTTATCTTGATTGATAACCCTCTTATATGAGTATGCAGCTCTATTATTCCTTAAGGATATATATACATATATAAAATATACATTATCTACTAGACAAGCTTCCAACTTATCTTAATTATTTAAACATACAACATACATAGGTAAATAGGCTCTTAAAGTATCTACCTACTAGGTACAAGACAAAGCAGGCATTCCTACCTCTTCATACTACCTTACTTTTTTCCCATCTAGCTACTCCCATTCTGCTATACTGAAAACGTTTTGGAAAACAGTGAGATTGGAAATCTTAATAGCAGTTTATTCTATATCATGTGTGCACTTATATATATACATATACATCAATTTCATAAACCTGTGCATATAATGAAAGCATATATCCCTTTTAAACCAACACCTGCAGGATTTTCCAATCATAGCCCTCACGGCTTCTCAATAACCCTCACAGTTATAGGAATTTAATTGTAGCCCTCACAGCTACTCAATAACCCTCACGGTTATAGGAATTTAATTATAGCCCTCACAGCTACCCAATAACCCTCACGGTTATAGGAATTTAATTGTAGCCCTCACAGCTACTCAATAACCCTCACAGTTATAGGAATTTAATTATAGCCCTCACAGCTACTCAATAACCCTCACGATTATAGGAATTTACTGGCAAAGGGGGAGCGACCCACCTAGGCCTTGGAGTACTCCATAAATATCATCAATATAATAATAGGAATAATGCTCATTTAAATGCCATAGATATTACAAAAATATATATAGAAATTTATATTATGAATTAAACTACTACCTGGACACCAGAGCTATTTCTTAAACCAGATCCTTTACTTTCCACTGTCTTGGTGAACTCATACCAATATCAAAGCCTATCTACACATCATATTATAATAAGAGTAAGTTAATATATGTACTTCTATATTTATACTAAGCGTCTCTCTCGGGTCCTAATATGCTTGTGACTACCCCACTATTTATATCTATAAATCATTATTATTTACTATAACTATCTTGACTATTCGAGATTAAAAAGATGACTTTTAATTACTTTACTCCAATTAGTATTTCTTATTCTCAATGTTTGACTAGTAATTACCTCAAGGATAATTCTTTTAAACAAGCAATTTCCATTACAGTTTATCCACCTCTGAAACCTTAAAACAATAACTATAAATTCAACATCAAATTCTAAGCAGACAATACAGCCACATATATAACACACATTACAACTTACTTCTAATTAACTTCTCTTTAAAACTTTAAGCTCCAACTTTTAATATCATCAGCAACATCAATTCCCATTTATCCAAACCATACCTTTTTAAAATCACAAAGATTAACTCAACCACTTTAACAATATTTCCTTCAAATTATTGCAGATTCAAGAATATATTTCCAAAGCTCAATAAGCATCAGAACATTGCAGCTTAAAACATAGAGATCAAGGGAAGAGTCCAAAAATCATAATTCATACAGTTTCATCCTTAAGTTCTAGCTATTAGGATATCATCCCATCTTACACATAACTTCCTTGATAGGCCTTAGTCCAAAATATTACTAAAAACTAGAGGCTTCAATCAGTAGAATCAAGACATATTTTAGCAACTTTAAAGCTTCTTGTAATACCTTCATTCTTCATAGTAGGGAGAAGTTACAACATACATGACTTAAAAACACATACTAGTCTCACCCATTTAATTCATCAAATCAAAATCCCAGCATTATAGCCATTGATTTATAACAAAATAAGGGTTGTTGACCAAGTGTCATCTTCTTTTCCCAAGAATAGCTATTCATATAGCATCCTAACAATTTAAATCTCAAACAGAAACTTTATTTCCCAAATACATTTATCTTTTAAAAAGGTTCTTACAACATCTAATTCAACCCAATGTACCATTTCAACTATTTACTCCCGCTTCTAAAACTGTAGCAAAGATTTCAGACTTCCAAATTTAACATTCAAACCATAAATTTTTCAACTTATACATCAACAAATACCTTTCTATTTCATCACAGAAGATCAATATGACTTTAGCAAAACTGGGGCTTAGATTCAGCAACAACTTAATAGAACCACATAACACATAAAATCATTCCATTTAAATTTGAAATACTCATAATAGTAACTCAGAAAATAATAAACTGAATAATCAGACCCTTCATTCTTACTCTCGGTTACCATGGAAAAATTGAACAACACAACCTATGCTAAGCACATTTTCCCCTGTTTCGGTAATACTAGAGCAACAATCAACAAGCAATATCTTTAGAAAATTCTGATTTAGATATTTACAAGCTCAAAATATCACCTTGCAACTGGTTTAATTCATATTATCATTACAGAATAAAGAGCCAATATATCAGAGGCTCGAATATGACAGGGAAAACGAACCAGAAAATTCAAAATTCCAAAATTCTACAAAATTTAACATGCAATCAATTCTATTAACTCAATCTTTCTTCCAATTAAGTTTAATCAAACTTTGGTCCAGTTCTTACCCGAAATTACCCCCAAATCGGCGACAGAAGAGTGACCAAAACAGGGCAGGAAGAAAAGAAGATAAGACTCTACATGCAATCAAATATATTTACTCAAATTTACTCCTAATCATGACTAATTAAGCATTCCAGCAATAATCATCCAAAAATCAATGAAAATCACGCCGGATGAACAGTGGCAGAGTAAGAAATTTGAAGAAAACCTCATGAATACCACTCCCTTACTCGAATCTGTTCCCAAGAGTGATTAATCAAGGCTTAAGCTTCGATTTCATCAGCTCATCAGTCCTAAAAACCCCAAACCCGAAATTGCTCCCTCACTTAATCTCACTCGAATCGAGCAGAAATTAGTAGCAATGGGAAGAGAAGAATCACCTGAGCTCAAATCCATACTTGCATGCACCATTGGAGCTCCAAGCCGCCGTGAATCCGCTGTCAATTTCACCGGCACTGCTGCACGAGAGAAAGCCCAAGAGAGAGAGAGGAAGACGAAGGTTGAAGAGAGAAAGGAAATGAAAAATGGAGAGAGAAGGGAAGTGATGGTTCTGCGATGGAGGAGGATATGAAGGAGCGTATATTAATTTTAATTAAGTAATTTTATCATTTTGTTTTTCAGACTATTACTCAAAATATTTTCCAACCAGGGATAGATATGGTCATTTTCATTTTCGATCTCTTTTTCATTATGACCTTCTTTGCAAAGTTTAATTACTATTTCCTTTCCAATTTAATCTGAATTAAGTCCCAAAATAATCCCTCTAGATATGCTTTAATTTCCAAATTCATTTGTAAGACTTTTTAAATAACAATACCTCAAGGTTCTAAATATTCCCTTATTTAAATTAATCTTCTAACTATTTTGTCCTCAATAAATAAAGAAATTAAGTCTTAGAAATTATTAAAAATACATATGACCTCATAAATTTATTTATAAGGCTTTTTAATTCCTAAATGACTTCCCAATACCTTAAATAAATCCTTATTTCCTATTTTCTAAAATTTGGGGTGTTACAAGATCGATCACATCATGGAAGATATAGATATTACTCATCTGATCCTAGATATAAAATCCATTTGACTTTTTTTTTTGAGAAATTAAGGAAATAAAATGAACCACTTAATCATAACGTATTTTTTATGTTAGTTTATAAGTCAAATAAACTAGTTTGGAGAAGAAATTTAGGAAAAGCAATCAATTTTTAAGTAACATATTTGACTTTCTTATGATTTTCCAAAAAAGTCAAGTAGATTTTATATTTAGGAATAGAGTGACTTTCCAACAATGCTGGTGGAACAATAATATCCGAGCAAGCAATCGCTATCCGGCAATCACGTAATACATGCATGATGATCAGTGATTCCTGCGAACTTATGTTTTAATTATTTAATCATACACTTATAATACCAATTTATTTGTAAAAACAAATTCTTATGAGTTAACTATTCAAACTCACATCCTCATCATGAGGTTGTTTAAAACTCGTGAGTTTGACATACGGTCTATAAGGACTAAGGGCAGATACCCGTATCGTTTTTTAAAATGTTTATTATTAAATATTAATATTAAATACGTTCATATAAAAAAAGAACTTATTAGTTGAAATTAAATTTATTATATAAAGATCTTTTATACGTTACTTTTATTTAGAATAATAATTACTTCAAATTTTAAAAATATAATTCAAGTCCCTATTCCTTATGTTTAGATTTAAATCTAGCGTATATTTATTGAAAATTTTGACAGTGCCATCACACCTTAACGTTCTTGGCTCCAAGCTGTAATAATAAATTTTCAAGAACAATCCAATTAACCATCAACAACATCATCAACACTAAGACAACAACAATAATTACGTAAGCCCTAAACTTGATTCTTGATTATTCCTTCACTTGAAACCCTTGGGACCTCAACCTCGACTCTCTTGTTGGACACCACATCACGAGAGATTGGGATTAGACAAGAAAACTAGAGATGATGAACCTAGTGAAAGTGGCAATCGCACAAGAGGGGGGTGAATTGTGCTGTTTTAAAAAAAAATTTAGGAATAATTACAAACAACACAAACTTTATACTGGTTCGGCCAACACTACCTACGTCCAGTTCTCCAACACTCTGTTGGGTTCCACTAATCACAGGTTTTACAAGCACAGGTTCACCTGTCAACCTTTACAGAGTTTTAGAATCTCTCTAAACACTCCCCCTTACTACTTGTAAGGCAATATCCCTGTTCTAAAGCACCAAGCTTTCAGAACAACCTCAAACAGTAGAGGATTTCAATAAATATGTTCACTTAATGAACTGATTTTGATAAACACTTAAGTACAGATAAAATCTCTAGAATAATAAATACAGAGTAATGAATGAGTTTGTAAGATGTTCTCGGTTTTTCGTCTCTACTCAATAAATGCTTAAGTTCTGTATTTATATCTTCTTCTCAGATTTTGCCCTAACATTCAATCTTCAAGAAGCCGTTTGAATTTAGTCGTTGGGAGCTCATAGCCGTTGGCATTTAATGCAGCTTCTTCATCGGGCTTAACTCTTTGTTCTAGCTTCAACTACTTCTTGCATAGGGTGAGCTAAGAGAGAGACAGACTCAGCGTTCTGAGCATCCGTACAAGATGTACTTTCTGGCAGCTTTTTCACTTGCGTTAGCTTGATCTGCTATCGCTAACTTAATAGTGTGATTTCTGCACTTGAACTGTTAGCTAAACAATTAAGCATATAATGTACAGCAGATGTTATCGCAAGTTTAGTTCATTAGCTCAATGTTCAAAGTACTAACTATAGCATACATTCTTCTATCGATTGCTAATTTCTTATTGCTAGATACTTGTTTGCTTATTAGTTTTGAGGATACAATTGTCTAAGTTATACAAAGGTATTTCAGGGTATCCTGTTCTCGATAGCTAAATGTACTATCACTAGTAACCATTGTTAGCTCATTTGACTCTTGCTCTCAGGCATTAGCTATCTGAGTGATTATTATCTGAAGCACTTTTGTTATCGATAGCTCAACCTGTTATCGCTAGCTGATTTCTTTTGCTTAAGGACTTGGTTTATTTTTCTGCTAGCTGAGTTATCAATGAGCTTCTAGCGATGGATTCATTCTCTATCGATGGTGAATGACTCAGCGATAGATATTAACTTGGTTATTTCTAAGTCTTCACTTGCTATGGCTCTGTCCATTAGCTATAGAGATCCACTTAGCGATAGAAATATTCATTCTTATTGTTCTGCTAAGTTATCATTTTTCCTTAGTGATAGTGAATCTGTTACCTATCAGATTTTACTCGTTCAATTCAGAGGTAACTTTCACTTATGTTTTCTCTGGGTCAGTCTTCATCAAAACTTAATATTCTAACACCTAGGACGTAAACTCACCTGAAAATCCACATGACCATCTTCCTATCTTATTTTATTTCCTCCTCCTCCTCCTCTCTCTCTCCCCCCCCCCCCTCTCTTCTGTGTGGTTGCAACAGACTTTAGGATCATATAATAAGGGGGTTAATGGCTTTCCTCTCATCTCTTAATCAAATTAATAAAATTCTAGGTCCACCTCATGAATATTGTTTTAATTATCTCACTTAACTGTTGTTCGCCTGTTTATATAATATTATTGTTCTACAAATACTTTTTGTAGATTTTGTGATCATCTAAGCAATGTGAGACCATCAAAAATTCAAATTTGTTAATTCCCCCAATTTTTCTCAGTCTCAAGTTTGGTCTCGAAGTAGTTTTTCCATAATTTCCAAGAAATTACCATAATCTTGCTTAAAATGCCAATAAAATATTCTTTAAGCTAAAATTTTCATTTCTAAGGCATTAAAATTTTTTCATAAACTTATATTTTTACACAGTTGTTTGGAACGTCATGTTTTTTCATAATTAAATTTGACTAATTATCATTTAATTATCCAAAATTCTAATACTCCATTCGGGCTTAAATATAAAACATATTTGGAAATGGGGAGTTTGGTTCTAAATATAAAGCATCTTTCTAAATTTTTTCAACTTTCTCCAAATTATCCCTATTAATATTTTTCAATAATAAGCAAGCAAGAGAGGGAGAGTGGAAGTAAAGGTAGATGTTTTAGTTATATCATCTGACTTTAATTAATAAGTTAATTAACATTTTTAATCTAATTAAATAAGGTAAACATGTCTTATATTTAGAACCGAAAGAAGTATTATTTTAAAGGCAATAATATACATTTGGTCACTTATATTTGCATCAAGTTAAGTTTTGGTCCCTTATGTTTGGAAAAATGCACTTTTATTCCTTTTATATATTAACACCATCCATTTTTTTATCGACATATAACTATAAAATCATCATTTTTCGTTAACTAAAATTATGCCTTTAACAAAAAAGATTAAAAGTGCAATTTTTAAATTTTAGAGACTAAAACTCAACCTGATGCAAACATAAAGGACAAGAAGGTATACTTTAGCCTATTTTAAAATTTCTTTGATTCAATCGGGAAAAAAAAAATCCTTTAAGATAGTTATAAAAAAAAAAAAATCCTTTGAGATCATCATTCTCATTTATAACCAATTTAAAACCTCAAATGTAGTCTCAAGAATTATTATCTACCATCTTGTTTGTATGTGAGATTTTTCAAGAAATTCAAAGCGTGAATTCCAAAAGTACCCTTGCATCTCCGTTACTTTTCATAAACAAAGTTGATAATCAAGGTGAAGTGTTGTGCAATAACTCATAATCCCATTTTAGATTATCACGATTTAATATTTTTGGCCTAAGAGACTATTGGCTTCTATCTGATTCTGATTCTGATTCCAAACCTAGTAGGACATTGACATTTGCATGAAGAATTACTTAAGTTCTGCATGCATGACTCTCTTTTTGTCATAATTCGAACATGACTCTTGTTTTTGTCATAAATTGAGCATAACTTTGCATAAAAAAAAAAAAATCTAATACATATAATTTTCTTTGTCAGTAAACAAAGGGAAAACACAAAATGGTAAAATATATCGAAGGCCCCTACCTGCTGAACACTCAAAACATGTGTGTTTAGTAACATAGTGGGTAAAAAATGTGGCTTACATTCTCTTCTACATGCCATTATAAATATGTTCTGTTGATATCAATCCCTCAAATCAAGATAGCTCTTCATGCTTTTAGCTCCACTTTTCTTAGTTAAATTTCATATCCTTCTGTCTTCTTGTCTCTTTTATTTTCTTCTCATATTAGCATTTAAATTTTTCATTATATCGTTCGACTTTTCTAGGATGAGCTCAATCTCTCTTGTTACCATGGGGAAAAATAAGAAACGTCAACAGCAACTAAAGAAACTCAATGGTGATATTTTTGGTGGTTCCAATGATATCAGAACCTTCAAGTACAATTTGGTTGTACCTGAATCTGGCGAACTGACACAACTAGGTTCAAAACTTTAATTTCAGTTGCTTAATTTTGGAAGGGTTAAATTTCTTATTGTTTTTTATATTGATATTTTCATCTTGTTTCTCAAGGCGCAATGATCTTCCATGAATGTTTCGCTAGAGGTTTTATTGGATCATATTTTCTCTTATCATTATTCTAATTAATAACAAGGTTCCTTATTGCTTTGTTTGAACCTATTGATTGATTTTGGTCCTCCAAATATTGTGAACATCTGTACTATCTTTTAATTATATCATAAAAACTTTTGCTTTTGAGTTCATGTTAAAACATATCTGAGGGGAAGGGGAAGGAAATGAAAACAAACTTACGTGTACGAATTGAATTGAGTAAAATTTTTAAACACCTACTAATAATTTGTAGAGATAATATGTGATTTTAATTTGTACAAGACCCATCTGGAGAACAGGATAAGGATTATCAAATTTGTGGTGTGTTAAGGAGGGAAAGATTGAAGTATGATAGGGAAGTGACTGGTTGTGAGCGATGAGTGGGAAATTGTAGGCATAGGTGTGGGAGCTGTATATGGCAAATTCTATTTTAAAGTTCCAAGCCTTTCTATGCCGACCCTGCAAGGAAAGAATTTAATTGAGTAAAGCTAACTGAATTTCTTGCTTGTTTCATAACATATACATGTTTGACTCAATGAAATTTTCTTTCTCCTGACATCAGGCATTCAACTGTTTATTTGTTCTGCAAGTCATACACAATCATATTTGCCGTTAAACCGTTTCATATAATTTTTTTGTTCACTATAGTTATGTCATTTTGCAAAATGTTTCATGTGTATAAAATCCATTTTTATGCTGATCATTGTTTGATCACCTTATATTAACTGTTTTGATTCTTTCAGCTTTTGACGGTAACGATTGCGTTGGTGCAATTGTATGCCGTCGTGATGAGGATAATACGGTCTACATCCTGACTTTAGGTGTTTTGGAATCTTATCGCGGCCGTGGTATTGGTAATTAAGAACTTAAAACTCTTTTCCTATAGGCATTGAGTACGGTTAGGGTCATGTGATAATCAATACTGTGATATAAACATATACAGTACACTCATATAGATAGAAAATATTAAAGGGAGAAACGACAGAAGTTAATCCCATACATATAGCTACCCATTTTGTGTGAGCTTTTCTCTCTCCAAAAGGCAAAACGAGTTTATCTTAGTTGTGTCAGAATATTACAGTATTCCTTCCAATAACAGATCATTGGTATATAGTTTAATAAAAAGTATTGGAACGTGCATTGATTTAACTTTGTTATTGATCACTATCATTACTTTAACTAACAAAAAATATTTTAATAAGAAGTGCAATTTACATTTAATTTACTCACTCATACGCAGTAAAATATATTATTTCAAGAACTTAATAACTTTATATTTGGAGTTTTATGTTATTTCACCGAAAAAATATCTAAAATCTATGTATCATTTTGGTCTGTACATCTACCTCACTACGGCTTGCACCTTACCACCATCCCATTTCCAAGATGGCACCCTAGGCCATGCCTTTGTTAATCAAGAGACTTGACAAGGAGGTCACTAAATACTGCACACCCTGACATGTGTTCTATTTTCATTGATATAATTCTATTTTGGGAAAAAATTTCCCTTCACTTTTAAAAACATAACGCATCGATTTGATTGCTAGTTCTGATAGGAATCATGTGAATGATTGGGGTGTGTGCAGGAAGCAAACTACTGAAACATGTTCTTGATGAGTGCTCAAAGGAGGGAATATTGGAAGTTTCCTTGGATGTAGAGGATAACAATGAAGGCGCCATTAGATTATACAAGAAACACGGGTTTGAAATTGCGGGAGATCGTAAGATGGGAGGAATTAAATTCAAGCGCATGTTTTATTATGTCTCAAGGCATTCAGAGTTATACATTTTAAGGGATTTGAATAGACAATACTCCTCTGATCCTAAATATAAGATCACTTTAATTTTTTTGTGAAAATTAAGGAAGCAAGTTAGACAACTAAATTATAACAAATGTGACATGTAAGTAGATTATAGGTTATTTTATAAGTAGAATAAATTAGTTTTGACAAAAAAGATAATTATAAACAATTTAAAATGATTAATTTTGCACCATTAATTTTTTTCAAAAAAAGTCAAATTGATCTTATAATTAATACCGGAGGGAGTATTATTGAAGGAAAAATTTTATTTATGAAGACCAATCGTAGTCACTGCTAATAGTGGACCTACATATTTTGAGAGATATATTTTAGAACTCTTGGATCATATATATATATATATGTATATGTATATGCTTATATTTGTTTTTCAAGTTTACATACATACTTATGATATAATGTAATGAATCAAATAGAATGCACTATAATATTGTGAAGGGTTTCAGGAGACATACCCGGTTGTAGAACACTGATCTTTATGCCTTTACGGAGTCAAAATCACAATAAGGAACTTGACTTTTGTATACTGCAGAAACACTTAAGAGGAAAAAGAGAAGAGGGAGTTTTTGTTGTTCACGATTGTTTTGTTCTGTCAAATGTCTGTATTTATAAACACAGAACTAACAGACACAACCCTTCATATTTTAAATTCAAATTTAAACAAATTCAAATTTGATGGGAATATTACATATAACATCCCAATATTTCTGAATAATTATATTCAGACCCCAAACTCTTATTTGGGCCAAATCCACTAAGGGTGGACTGGGCCTAGGCCCAGCCCATTTTCCTACATCTCCCACTCACACTTGGTGGATTTAATCTTCTCGCCAACCTCTCTTATTTCTCTTTCTTTGATCATACTAAGTGCTCTGCAGTAACCGCATAGGCATGACGTCTCATTGGTGTCTGTACTAGTAATCCCCTTTACAGGATCAGCACAAGACTACCATACATGTGTAGCTTGAATTATTTCGTTGCCTTAGACATCCTAGATTTACTAATATACTTATACACTTCACATGGCAAAAAACTAATCCCTCTCGAGTCATAGTAAAAACTCAGATTGCCTTTCTCATATGCATAGTATCCACACTTATGAAATCACAAATAATATCATAAGGGACATGTCTCAGATACTAGCATAAGTGTGTACATTCCAGGTAATCTTCCTTTCGCCCATATATCATCTCCATACACATCAACCGCTTTCCTAACACAATACCATAGATCGCATAAATCATGACCGTAGGACATGCATTAAGGTAGCCGTCATTGAAGTATATTTCCATGATAATGTCAAAGTCTAAGGATATCATAGAAGTATAGAAACTTCTTAGGACTCACACAGCAATGAAGCAGGGATCCATTCATTTGCTTCCTGTTTGCGGTTCTCTAGCACATGTGGTATGAATCACATGCTACAGTGTTACTCTTATATCATAAGAGCGTACGTCGTTTTGAGTTCTTATCAATAACACTGTACAGACTTAAGTTCCGATACTCCTAGTATCCAAACCCAAACTCTTCATACTTTACTCATCTCGTGACGTCAAAGTTGAAGAATTTGTTATCTGGCAACAGGCATCATGGTAGTGGGCATCCACGATACGATCTATATTTTGTAATTTATGTTTATAGATCTCATCTCGACACGCTACACTATTGTCGAGGCGACATGATTTTGTGTTACTTCTCTACCATATTAGCATTCCTGCTACTTTACTGGTGAACACAAATGTCTCATCTTTGCACACTCTTCCTGAATGTCAAAGGCGGTTTGCTCGTGTGAGAGAGCCAACCTCTCTTGCCTGTACGACATACTAGACATTGTATATATTTATGTAGACACAAAAGAATATGGGAAGAATAAAACACTTCATTTATCACAAATGAATTACATAGTGTCTGCATATTCTACATTTTACTCATACCAATAGCTTTTGCATGTTTTTCATACATTTCTCTAGCTATCGGTTTAGTCAGGGGATCTGCGACCATTTCCTTGGTCGAAATATGTTGTATAGTAACAACTTTCTGTGCTACATAATCTCTGACAAAGTTATACTTTATGTCAATGTGCTTTGTCTTGCTATGATACTTAGGGTCTTTCATATAGGCTATGGCTGCGGTATTGTCACAGTACACTAACACCGGATTGGTACTCTCATTACCAAAACCCAGGTGTTTAATAAACCTTTTCAGCCATATAGCCTCTTGAACTGCTGAAGTGCATGCCACAAACTCAGCTTCCATAGGATGAAGTGCAATGCATGTTTGCTTTTTGCTGCTCCAACTTATAGCGCCATTGTTCAGCAAGAAAGCATAACCAGAAGTTGACCTTCTCTCTTCTTCATCCCCTCCAAGGTCTGCATCTGAGTATCCAACTAGACGCAAATCACTTCCTTTATAGCACAATGCATAATCTGATGTGCCCTTCAAGTATCTCAAGATTCTCTTTACTGCTTTCCAGTGTTTTTCACCGGGATTTGATTGGAATCTACTTACCAATCCGACTGCATAACATATATCTGGTCTTGTACACATCATTGCATACATTAGACTGCCAACTGCACTGGCATATGGAACTCTTTCCATTTTCTGTTTGTCTGATTCAGTTTTGGGACACATTTCGTTGCTCAAGGTTACTCCGAAGGCTACAGGAGTATCCATGGGATGGCAATCTTTCATATTGAATCGTTCAAGAACTTTCTTGATGTAATTCTCTTGTGAAAGAGCTAGTATTCTCTTTGAGCGATCCCTTTGGATCTTAACTCCAAGTATATACTCTGCCTCACCCATGTCTTTCATTTCAAAATTCGATGATAACCATTCTTTAATAGTTAATACCGAATTCAGATTATTTCCAGCCAATAGTATATCGTCTACATACAGGGATAATATCACAAAATTACCCTCAAAACGCTTTATGTAGACACAGTGGTCTTCTTCAATCATTTGAAAATTGTATGAGGTTACTGCTTTATGAAACCTCAAATACCACTGTCTGGATGATTGTTTTAGTCCATATATGGACCTATTGAGTTTGCAAACTTTACTCTCCATTCCTTTCTTAATGAAACCTAATGGCTGTTGCATATAGATTTCTTCATCCAGATCACCGTTTAGAAAAGCTGTTTTTACATCCATTTGATGTAATTCCAGATCTAAACTGTTTACTATTGCCAGAATTAATCTTATTGAATTGAAACGCACAACAGGTGAAAAAGTATCTTCGTAATCTATACCTTCCTGTTGTGTATACCCTTTTGCAACCAATCGAGCCTTATACTTATCGATTGATCCATCCACTTTTCTTTTAATTTTGAGAACCCATTTGTTCCCAATGGCTTTTCGCCCTTTTGGTAGATCAACCAATTCCCAGACTTGATTCTTTCTCATTGAATCCATTTCTTCTTCGATTGCTTTCATCCACTCACATTTAGCAGGACCTGACAAGGCTTCTTGTACAGAACGTGGTTCGTCATCTCCATCAGGAGTGACTAAGAGTGCTTCTCCCTCTATTAAGAAGCGTCTCCTGGGTACATTACCCCTATTACTCCTTCTTATAGGAGTGTCTTGTCTTTCTTGTCTGCTTTGTTCAGGTCTTTGTAAAGACCCTTCTAAGCTCCCACTCAAGGTTATGATTTGAGACGATTGAGACTCATTCATTAGTTCTGTATTACCTTGTTCCTGTGTCTCATAAAAAGATACAGTTCGATCAACTTCTCCTCTGTTAGGATAGTCATTCTCTAGAAATCTAGTATTTCTAGATTCAATTTCAGTTACAGTTCCATCTTCGTTCTCTCCAATAAGAACGTATCCTTTTGATTGTTCAGAGTATCTTATAAAGATACACTTCCTTCCTCTTGGACCCAACTTCCCATACTTATGAGAATCATCATGGACATATGCAGCTGACCCCCATGGTCTAAGGATACTTAAATCCGGTTTGCGTTTTGTCCATAATTCATAGGGCGTGGAAGTAACTGACTTTGAGGGTACACGATTAAGTATAAAAGAGGCTGTTAATAAAGCATCTCCCCAATATGAAATAGGTAGATTTGCTTGAGCCATCATTGACCTAACCATGTCAAGAAGAGTTCTATTTCTTCTTTCTGCAACCCCATTTTGTTGTGGAGTGCTAGGGATAGTTAGTTGCCTAATTATTCCCTTTTCTTTACAGAGCTGTTTGAATTGATCTGACAGGTATTCTCGACCTCGATCAGTTCGCAATACTTTGATCTTACTGTCCATTTGATTTTCAACTTCGTTGATGTAACGTCTAAAACACTCAAGTGCTTCAGATTTGTGTGAAATCAAATAGACTTGACCAAATCTTGAATAATCATCAATGAAAGTGATGAAATACCAAGCTCCGTGTCTTGCCCTCACACTCATAGGTCCGCATATGTCAGAGTGAATTAATTGTAATGGAACTTCAGCTCTAGTTCCCTTACCGAAAGGCTTTCTTGTTGCCTTACCAGCCAGACAACTTTCACACAAGGACATTTCCATGTTTGATATTTTACCTAGCAAACCTTGTTTAGCTAGTTTAATCATTCTGTTTTGGTTGATATGCCCTAGTCTAGCATGCCAGATATTCATGTCAACAGTTACATTGGAGGAAACAGGAAAACAGTCATGCACATAGGAATCACCAACAATATCCATTACAAAGAACTTCTTGAAAACGAAAGCTAAACCATAAAAGGACGAGTTGCTAAAAATGTCTGCAACTTTATCATGAAAGTTTACAATAAACCCACAATCCATAAGACATAAAACAGAAACTAAATTCCGTCGGATGTCCGGTGCATGAAGAACATCATGTAGAGTCAAAGTCCTCCCACCTCGCAAATTTAACTTGCAGGTGCCGATTCCTTTAACCTCAATTCTAGCATTGTTGCCCACATAAAGCCACTTGCTCTGGTTCGGCAACCGACGGTATTCTACGAAGGATCCTCGATCCCTCGCTACATGGTCTGTTGAGCCTGAGTCCAAAATCCAGGAAGAACAAACAGGTTCTGTCAGAAAAGCAGTACTTAAAACATAGGAAACATGTGAATTCACATAATTCACTAGTACTTTTTCATGGTCATTTTGCTCGGTGCAATCCCGTGCAAAATGTCCCATTTTCTGGCAGGCATAACATTTGACCTTTTTCAGGTCAAACTTCTTCTTTCCGCCTTTCTTTCCTTTCTTCTTAAAAGTTTTCTTGCTTTTCTTGGATTTTGAGCCGTCCTTTTTGCCTTTCTTGTGAGATCTCTTGCCCTTCTTGTTATCGGGCTTAGCATGAGAAGGACCGGCATCCTCAGTGTAATAAGCATGTCCAGAGGCCCTGTATGCCTCCAAACGTTCATCTTCAAGCTCAATATGCTTTGCCACATCATCAAAAGTGACAATGCCATCATTATGGGTCAGATTAACTTTCATGTGCTCCCAACTAGAAGGGAGCGACCTTATGACAGCTTGAACTTGTTGTTCATCTGTCAACTTATGTCCAGCTTCCTCAAGTTCTCTGATCATGTTTGACATATCTCTCAGATGCTGTTTCATGGAGATGTTTGCTCTAAGCTTATAAGTGTCAAACTTGATAGTCAACCTCCTAAGCTTAGAGGTTGATGTGCCACCATACTTGTCCTTAAGATCCGCCCACATTTCTTGTGCGGTTTGGTGTTTTTCATATTTGCACATCAAATCATTCTCCATTGAGCTCAGTAAGGTGATCCTTGCAACACTATTTTTCTTTTTCCAGTTTTGGTAAGCTTCCAAATCCCTCCTGTGCTGGGCAGTGTTACCAGCCGCAGGTTCCACTACAACAGTGGTTAGGGTTTCCAAAACTTCTTGTTCCTCCAGAATATACTGCACCTTACGGTGCCAGATATCCCAGTTATCATCGTTCAGTTTGTCCCCCTTGTTGAGTTCAGCGATAATGTTCTTAGTGGCCATTTCAATTTCTGTGAAAAAATTTTCCCATATCAAATTTCGTTCTCATTCAAGAGAACGGGCCATAAAGAACATACCAATTATGTAGCACATACTTATATACAATGTCTTATACTTATATTGTCCTTAATCAGAAAATGATGTCATTACCGGATTCATGATCGGAAGTATACGTTTGTATCTTCCATCACATAAAAACTGATAATTTCATCTTATTCTATCAAGGACATTATATATAAGTATTCGTTATTCTCACTTTTAGAAGCCTCATCTTCTAAAAGCTCCCACTAATCATAAGTGAACTTGGAATTCAAATGACTAACAATAACATATACTTTAAACATGCTATTTGCATAAGAAAAAAAATATCAAGTTCTACAAATTACATGTTCACAATATTATAAAGTACATGTTCACAATACAATACATGTAATCAATAAGAAAGAGAAAAACACACTAACTTGTGTATATCAATAAATGTCACAACAATATCTCACAATGGCTTTCCTCATTTTTCTAAGTCTTGGGTTTTCTAACATAGACCTAGTAGTTTTCTTTATAGCATCAACCCAAATGCCAGTTAACTTATGAAAACCTCTTGCCCTTATTTCCTCATGATACTTCATCATGAGGTTAACATAGAACTCTGCACTCTTCTTATCATATATATTATCTATATTTTCTCTAACAATTGTATAAATAATCTTAACGTTTTTAGCTTTAATTGTTCTTGCTATAGCTTGATCAATTATTCTCTGAGCTCTAGTAGGTGTATAAGGTTGGTCCACTTCTATGTCCAAAACTAGAGTTTCTTTGGGTAAAGAGGGTTCCGATTTAGGACCACTTATAGTTAAAAACTTCTTGAGGTTGCATAAGGCGCTGTACAAGATCTTCTAATAGACCTTCATCAGCAAGCACATCGAGATACTCTTCAAGTAACTCATCTTCGAGATCTTGATCAATTTCTTGTTGAACAAAGTCTATTTGTTCATGTTCATCAAACTCAACCATTTCGAGTTCGGGATCCTCCAGATCGTCAAGAAATTGATCATCTAGGTACTCGATGCTCAATGATCCATAATCATGAGATTCAGTGCCTCTTGAAGCCTCTTGCCTCATTTCTTATCACCTAATCAAAAATAAATTAGGTTTAATAGCTTTTCACATTTTAAAATTAAACATAAGCACTGAAAAACTCATATACGGATCTCAATTATGTCTTGAAACCATACAAATAGTATACCAAATTAAAGGTCTCAAATTTAGGGATTTTTTAAGACAAACCGTACCCAAATCGGAGGTCCCACGCGCTGTCACGCGCCCCTAGAAGGTGCTCAGTTTTTTTTTTTTTTTTTTTTTTTTGAATTTTGACACGGCGCGTGTATCACACGCGCCGCCTTAGAGCGGCCGGCTTGTGACACGCGCCGGACTGTTGGCTTCTACGCGCCGTCAGCAGTAGAGTGGGTCCCTCAACTTTCTGACGTGGCTTTCCACGTGGCTGCACGCGCCACGTGGCGTCTGCTGGCCTCCTTTTTTTTTTTTTTTTTTTTTAAATTAAACTGGGTGTTGGGCCGAACTGGATTCGGCCCAACTGTTCCTTTTGTTTTTTTTTTAAATTCGCTGGGCCTCATACACGAGGCCCAGCACTGTAATTAATTTTTTTTTTTTTTTTTTTTAATTAAACTCCAAAACGACGCCGTTTCGCCGCGGGGAGTCATCTTCATCCTTGAACCGGGTCAACTTGACCCGGTTTCTGGTTCTGGGTCGGGTCTGACAGACCCGTTTTGAACCCAAACTTCTCTCTTCATTTTCTCCCTCATCCGGAGTCCTTTTTTCGCGTTCTAATAGTCCATTTTCATCTTTTTTTCGTGCTCTACACAATGGTATAATTTTTATACCCTAAAAGTGTCAATTTCTAAATACCCGATTTAGAAAAAGAACGGGTGTTTTGTGTTTTTCTTTTATTCCTTTCCATTGTTTATAAATGCTTTTCCTTTCTGTAATGTCTTTTATATTTGTCATGCTATTCCAATGTATGCATAGAACAAAAAAAGAACAACAACAGAAAAGAAACCCGAAAACGCACAACAAAGAAAAAGAAAATCGATAAAACACATAGTATCCTTAAATCACAATTAAACATATTCATGATGACTTGCTTAATATTTATCAGTAGCAAATCATGTTCAGAACCAGATTTCAGATTTCAGATCAAAACTAAATCTAAAAAAAATTGCAGCGGAAAACAAACAGAGACTAATTTTCATACTGTATAAAAAATAAAACACAGCCTTAGAATCATAACAGCTCTGATACCAATGAAGGGTTTCAGGAGACATACCCGGTTGTAGAACACTGATCTTTATGCCTTTACGGAGTCAAAATCACAATAAGGAACTTGACTTTTGTATACTGCAGAAACACTTAAGAGGAAAAAGAGAAGAGGGAGTTTTTGTTGTTCACGATTGTTTTGTTCTGTCAAATGTCTGTATTTATAAACACAGAACTAACAGACACAACCCTTCATATTTTAAATTCAAATTTAAACAAATTCAAATTTGATGGGAATATTACATATAACATCCCAATATTTCTGAATAATTATATTCAGACCCCAAACTCTTATTTGGGCCAAATCCACTAAGGGTGGACTGGGCCTAGGCCCAGCCCATTTTCCTACATATTGCATTAAAATGCCATTTCTAATTGGTTGAGATTTGGTATCGTCACATTATATATATGTCGCTGAAGAACTAAAATCCCTCATGCCTGTTGCATGCATTCATCGTTGTCGTCATCTCCTTTAATTTATTTGAGTTAGAGCATGCAAGAGAGGGATAGAGAGCTAGAGTACTTTTTGTGTGTGTTGTTACTGTCATGAGAATAGATGTCCTTTGCTGCATGCAAGGTCATATTTCGAACTTAGGTAGATTTCCTTTGCCTCCTCCTACTCTAAGTTTATCCTATTGAATCGTTTTGAGTCGGGGGGGTCTGCTTAAGTTAGGTTTTTCAAAAGGTTTTATTGTTAAGAACAAGTACAGATTAAAGCTTTCCATGAAGAAATCAGTGTTCCATGCATGATTTTGGTGCTAATATATATGTGATTTTCAAAGTTAAAGGTTACTGTTTCAAAGGCAGTGATTTCGAATTCTATAACATTTTTTTAGGCTTAAAGAGAGTAGAATTGTTGAAAGATTGTGAAACCACCAATATTTGATTGTTTAAATGCTTATTAAGCGACTGCAAGTGGCGATTTTGCTTGAGGGTGATGATTTTGTTAAATCAGAGGCATTCTTTGGATTGTATGGTACTACTTTTTTAAAGATTGAATAAAAAAAAAACACCGATTATTGCATGTCAGAATGTTGAAATTTGTTCATTGGAGCGTTGGAGTGTGGAGGTTGTTCCCATCATTGAATTCAGAGTGTGGGACCGAACTATCTGAATGATAAATAACAAAACGGTGCTTAGTTTCACCACTGCAAATATCATATCGACTTTGTCTCACCCAACTTCTAAGAAAAGATAAATAGTAAGGTTAGAGAAATTGACTTTCTTAAGTTATCTTGCTCCGCAAGGCAACCCCCAGGTAAAAAGAAGAGGGAACAGGAATTGCCATCATAGGAACAAGATCCATTACTGTTCTTACCGTAATCACTTCTTAGCTTATTCATATAATTGGCATTTAGGTTAGTCCGCTCATCATCATTCTTATAACTAACGTATATCGAACATTCCACCCGAAGGGGAGAGGATGGTGGACATGGAAATGGAAATTTGATTTTGGGTCATTTGTTTTGGTATGGCTGTATCACCCAAAAATTTGGGAATGAAGAAATAAGGAATTATTTAAAATTTTGAGCTATTAATTGAGAAATACAAAGTCTTATAAATACTTTTACGAAGTTTTACGTATTTTTAAGATTCTTAAAGGCTTAGTTTCTTTAAAAATTCAAAAAAAAAAAAAAGATAGTTAGAGGATAGATTCAAATTTTAGGAAAAAGACATCTTGAAACTCAAGTAAATTTATGGTGGAAGAAAAAATCTAGTTTTTATATAAGAATTTATTTTTAGGAATTTATTGTAATGAAAGGACATTTTCACCCTTATGAAGAAATTTTTCTTTAGCTAGTAAAAGGAGGGCATAATGGTAATTTTAACCCTTGCACCTCCTATTACTTCCTTCTTCCCACTCTCGATTTCGATCATCATCCCCAATCTTCATCCGTTTTCTCCTTCGAGCGTGAGAGAGCGAGAAGAGCGCCAGGGAAGAGAGGAAACTTGCATGCAATCCCATATTTAAACTCAGGTAGATTTTCTTCATCTTCTCCTAACCTCCGATTCTCCGATTTGAACCGAGTGTTGTGGGGTTTGAGGAAATTTCACTGTTTAAAATGGATTAGGAGTTTCGATTTAGAGATTTCCTTAAGAGATTTGAGTTTGCATGAAAGATTATGGCTAGGATCTTGAGATTCCTGTTTCTGCTACTGTTCACCGATGCTCATCTTCAATTTTTCACCCAAACCGAAAATTAATTAGTGTCCATACAGTGTTAAGAGTCTATTGGAGTTGTTTTTGTGTCTTGCTGTTGAGTCCAGCATTGGCAGCTACTGAACCCACCATGTTGGGCACCCCAGGGGCCCATCTCTGGGTCACCCCGGTATTGGCAAGCCCAACTCAGGTATTGTAGCTCGGTTGGGGGCCGCTCTCGCAGACCCGACCCAATGCTGCAGCATTTGTGGGAGGAGGCCGTGTCATTGGCGCACCCACGGGTTCGATCTCCCAACCAAGCACTTTATAGGCATTCAAGATGCCTCGCACCCACGGGTTCGATCTCACAAATTTCCCAACCGAGCTACAATACCTGAGTTGGGCTTGCCAATACCGGGGTGACCCAGAGATGGGCCCCTGGGGTGCCCAACATGGTGGGTTCAGTAGCTGCCAATGTTGGACTCAACACTTGCATGTTTAATTTCTGCCATATATAGGAAGTTTCGATTTCCAATTCTCTATGCTCTGCTTCAGTTTGTTTCTACCTAGTTAGCTTCAGTTTTGTGGTTTGGGAATTTTGAATTCTGAATCTGAGCAATGTAACATCCCAAATTATAGAAAATAGGAAATAGGGAATTATTTGATATTTTAAGGAAGGTAACTTGAATATTAAAAAGCATTGAAAAATAAATTTATAATATTTAGGTATTTTTAATAATTTTGAGGTTTATTTTCTTTAAGAAATAAAGAGAAATAATTAGGAGATAAAACCTAATTTGGGGAAAAGAAATAATGAGAATCTAATTAAAGACTTAGAAAGGCGTTGAGAAATTAAAAAGCCTTATAAACAAATTTATGAGGCTAGGTGTATTTTATAATAATTTTTAAGGTTTATTTTCTTTATTAGCTAAGGCAAAGTAGTTGGGAGATAAATTTAAATAAGGGAATATTTAGAATATTGGGGTATTGTTTGATATTTAAACAGTCTTATAAATAAATTTGGAAATTTAAGCATATCTAGAAAAATTATTTTGGGACAAATTCAGGTCTATTTTGTAAATGATAATAGTACATAAAATTACCATTTAAGAGAAAAATGAAAAAGAGAAAATGAAAATGACAATATCTGTCCCTAGTTAAAAATATCTTCAATTATAAAGAGAAGGACAAAATAGTAAAATACCCATAAAACAAAAATATCACACCCTCTTTAAATACAAACCATACACGTGTTCCTTCTCAAACCCTCTATTCCCTTTTTATTTCAATTTCCTCTGCAACTCTCTCTCTCTCTCACCGAACACATATACACACACATACATCCTCGTTTTCTCTCTTCTCTCGGGCTCCCTCTGTTCGTCTTCGTTCTTCCGGCCTGGCGGCGATTTCGACGGCAATCGGCGGCATCAAGGGAAGCCAAGTGTTCCAGAAGCTTGAAGGAGCATTGGGTGAGCTTTTTCCTTCCATTTCTCCCTCTTTCTTGTCCGATTTCAGGCTTCAATGGGAGGGAGTGATTCGAAATTTTAGGGGTTTTCTGAGCTTCAAAATACTTGAAATGGATGCTTAGGATCCGATTAACCAACCCTAAAAAGGAATTTGAGTAGTGATTTGTTATTGGTTGATTTTCTTCAAAAACCCAAGTCGGATCACTGTTCATCCGTCTTTGTTCTTGGGAATTTTCTGGCGAACAGTGATTTAAGTCTTAATCAAACATGATTAGAAGTAAGCTTAAGTGATTATGAGATTTTACATGTTGAATTTCTGAAGTCTAGGAATTCTGAATAATTGTTCCTCTGCCTCTGCCCTGTCAGCCGAATTCTTGTTCTTTTTCTCCTCTGCTTCTTTGAATTCCCATCCGTTTGAGCCGTTGATTTTTAGTGTGTTAAGTGGTGTGATTTTGTGCTTTGTTGTTGGTCACTGATTTCTGGTGCTTATTGGGCTAAGTTGATTTATTGTTTAACTTAGTTAAATTTTGCTCCCTCTGTTTCCTGTTCTGTTTTTGACCGAGAGGATTGGAGGGAAATTGTTGCTCTGTTCAATTCTTTGTTGTGGCAAAGTGTTGATTAGAAGATGTGTGGGGATAATTGGAAGTTTGGCTCTTTCCCTCTGTGTGTGTGTTTCGGGTTGCAAAGAGAGAGGAAGAGGGATGTATGGTTTCGGTGAAGGGAGGAGAGGAGTTTGCTGATGTTAAGCTTGAACTGGAATTTCATTTTGTCTGATTGAAATTCTATGAATTTGGAAGATGTTGAGTCTACTGTGAAGTGGGTTTTCTTTCTAATTGTTCTTATTGGTTTGATCTTGTTGGGCTAATGAAGCTTAAGAAGGTATATGGGAATTTTAATGGTTTGAGAATAAGAAATAGGATTGGTGTTATATTCTATTTTTAAGAATGGTGGGAAATTCTGGTTCATTGTTTTGGGTGTATTTAGTTCCTTTTGTTAGATGATTAAGTTAAAGTGGAATGTAGATTGTGATTTTAATTTGCTGTTTGTTGAGTGTGGTGTTGGAAGGAGAATAGAGAGGAAGATTAGAGAGAGATGGAAGCTAATCTTGTTTTATGTTCTGCCTGTTTGAACCATGTCAATGATGAGGATTTTGGGTAACACTATATGAAAGTATGAAATACTTGGATGGTATGTTCTATTTCTTGTTTTGTTTTTGTATCTCTATTAATGGGCTGATTTTATTCTGTGGTGATGATATGGTTGGAAAATGTTAGCAAGATTAGAGGTTTCTTGTTAGTAATTAAATTTAGAATTTCTATAAGGAAAGCGAATCAGGAAATGAGAAATAGTGAGCTAAAACAATTGTAATCGATGGATGAATAATTAGAGCTAAGGGATGAAAGTAATAGATTTAAGTAAGAAACTAGGAAACTAAGTTACTGATTGGGGAAAAATATTTATCAAGATTAAAGTAGAAAGTAGTGAACATAGGAGATTGGAATAAAACATTGGCTTTGGATGGTTAAACAATGGAAGAAACCCTACTGTTTAGAATATGATTGGACTTATGATAAATTGTCAAGGGATGTTGAATGGTAAGTTGGGATCATTACAGGTGGTTTGATCCAATATTGAAGGCTAGGAGATCAGTTGCTTGATTAGGAAAGGATTATGGATTAAAGTGGCTTGATTAATCTAATGTGTTATTGTTTCTTTGATATGTGATTTAATTGGTGATTTGTAAGAAAGAAAGGTTATTGTAAGGTTCACATTATTAGAGCTTAACATTATAAAGCAAGTATTTATGTAGAATTGATTTTGAGTGTCAAGTTTTTAGAGGTTTCATAAATACTATTAAGGGGAGTATGCTTGGTGTCTGGTGATTTGATCACATGGAGTCATTGGTTTTGCTATAATTGAAATAGGAGGATATATTTTAGTCATAGGTTTGAATTACTAAAGTTGCAAGCTGATTAAGGTATGTTATTATGATGTTAGGAATAATTAAATAAAGTAAGGATAGAGAAGTTTGTCTTTGAAGCAAATTTAAATTAGGTGAATGCTTTTGACTTGCTTTGAGTTGTTGGGTAATTGAATTATGTAAGTTATGTTTAGTAATAAATAAATCTTGAAGGGGAGGAAAGATTAATAACTTGTATTATAAAGTATGAAATAAGTAAGTTCTTATAGCATAGAAGCTTTAGTATTAATTGAATTAAAGTTGTATTACTTTGCTCTGTTATGTTGTAAGTTTATAATTGCTTGATAGAATTGGTAATTAACGATGATATTCAAGAAATGAATTTTCTTTTAATTCTGTGGAAGATGATGGTATGATTAACTATTTACCCGGAAATTAAGATTTAATTATATTAGAGATAGAAAGGGGGTAGAGTTATAGGAATGTGAGAGACGTTCGATTATTATACCCAAGTTTAGATATTAATATATTATTTTATACTATAAATATTTATAGGACCAAATAGTGGGATCGAATTCCCAGATTACGTAGAAGAAAAGAAATACCGTGAAGAATAAGCTTGGAGTTCAGGTAGCAGTTTATTTCAGTAACAATTAAATTGCATGTATTATTTTGTAATAACTGTTGCATTTAGTTGGTAAGTTGTTATTCCTCAGTTGGAGTACTCCAGGCTTAGGTGGTTCGCTACCCCTTTGCCAAATCAGTTTAGTTATAACGGGATTGTTATAACGAGAAGTCCTGCAGGTAGAGCCTCCACTAGTTAACGAAAATATTGTTATCAGTGGTTGGTAGGTGCGGATCGCACACAGATTAATAGGAGTAAGACTATCATCATTTGAGCAGTTTTATGAAATATATACATGACAATACTAGTATGATCATATATGTTAATGAAAGAAACTGCTATTGGGATTTCCAATCTCACTCTTTCCCCAAACATTTTCAGTACGCAGGATGTGAGAAGCTAGCTGGGAAGGAAGAGTAGAAGAAGAAATTAGGAGTATAATTGAGGAAGTAAAAGGTGGTTAAATAATTTAGTAATATTATTTGTATATGTTGTAAGAATTAAATTATTAAGTTAATAGTAGAAAGCATAGAAAATAGAATTGCATAAGTTTATTAAGGGATTTAAATTCCCTAAGGGTTATGAGTTATTAATAGACACCGAAAAATAGTAAGCATACTTTTAATTGTTTTATTAACCACTTTATTTTATAAAAAGTTTTAAGTGGTTCCAATTTGTCTGAAAAGCCATTCCAACTGAAAGGAAGTTGGTTAAACGTTTTAAAGAAAAAGTTTAAATTTTTACGTATTTTTGGGCTTCTGACATTAAAAAGTGGTTATAATTCAATTAAAATGTTATAGTATAGTAGTAAAATTCCAGACGTTACAAGCAAGGGAGAGAAGTAAATTTAGAAGAGTTTATGGTATGATGGAGCTGCTTACTACAATAGTGTGTGTGTATGTTGTGGTTCATTAGTGGTGACCGAATCATGGGCTTTAGTTCAGAATTGTGTTTTAGGTTCTCAATTTTTCTATTATAAAACCTAGATTTTATAGATTTTATGGGGGATGAGTTTCAAATGAATTGTGGTACAGTTCAAACGGGTTTTCTGATATTTTTAAGTTACAATACACTGAGTTAAATGATACAGGATTATTGCTGAATACAGCTTTAGCCATGACCGTTTATCTGAAACGTATGTAAGGATGTGTGCATAGTGCTGTCTATAAGAATCTAACTGATTGTGTTGAGGATTAGTTGTAATTATATACTCTAAATTTTAATTAAATGATATTGCTGAATACAACTTTATCTATGCCCTTTTATCTGAAATATATGTAAGGATCTATAAGAATCTTACTGATTGTGTTGAGGATTAGTTGTCCTTGTATACTCTGAATTTTAATTAGCATAAGTAGCTGTAAATCTCTGTCTTAGTATCTGTCCAGTTTATATAAGGGTAAAGAAATAAATATCAAGGTTATTTGGAGTCAAGAATTATTGTTATTCTAGTTATGTGATGTTTGTGTAGTATAAGTTTAGTGATGATTTTAGGATCAATGAAGGATAACAAAGTTTAAAGTGAGATATGAGATTTGATTAATGAATGTGTTTGGAAGCTTGTAAGGTCAGGTTCTAAAGGCTGAATATCTTTAAGGAAGTTATTGTTTTATATTTCCATATGCTAAGTAAGTATCTTAGATGTTTCAACCAAGTATTGAAACTTTGAAATGATTTTTATGAAACCCATTAACTCTCGTAAAAGATGGAAATTTCAGACCTAACAAAGCAGATCGTGAGTGGTGAGAGAGGTGAGGAGATTATTGAAATTTTAATACACACACAAGATGCTAATCCTTAAAAATTTATGGGGTTGAAAGTGCAAAAATACCTATGCTAAATTGGAAAATTGGAAAATGTACATCTGACACCATAATAAAACCTTGGGTGCATAAATACTCATCATAATCTAAAATTGTGTAAAATTGTTTTTTCCGTTAAAACGAGGTAACGGCCGTTAACTCAATATATGGAAGAATTTTGTGGGACTCACAACTCAACATAACCGCAGTTAACTCATTTTCTGGGGAAAAATTTTTTTTGCTTTCTTTTAAATTTTCGATAAGTATTTATGCACCCAAGGTTTTACTATAGTGTCATATGCACATTTCCCAATTTATCATAAGTAGTTTTGCACCTTCACCCATAATTTAAGTGTGTATGGTATTTTTATAATGTTTTGGAGATTCAATGTCATGATGCTAAAATTTAGAGTAAAGAGTTAAATGGATGAAAGGGTGGTGTTAAGAAGATTTAGTTGGTGTACAAGCTTCCTAAAAGTTTTATAAAGGATCAAAAAAGTTTCAAAGATAGTATACGCTTCTGAATTCAAGTTTGTACAGCTTTTAGAAATCATAAATTGGTTTATTTCTCTGAATGTGGAACCATTATTATGTTAGTAATAAATAATAAATCTGGAAGAGTTCTAGATTAAGATGATGTCATTTGACTCAAGGCTCTTTGATTAAAGTTAGGCATTGTTGTATAGTAGAGTTTGCAAATTTATTAAATAGTTTCAGTTTTATGATTGTTTAGAGATGCTGTCCAATTTTAGGATTATAGAAAAGAGCTTAGTTAGCAAAGAAATTAATGTTTATTAAAGCAATCAGAGTTTAAAGATAAGATCCTTAAGATGTTTACTAGTTAAACATTAGGAACTAGAAAGTTTAGTTTGAACAGCTTGAATGAAAGTGACTCTTTGACCTTAAATGATCAATATAGTTTTGGCAAATAATAATTTGCTTAGAAGTAAAGGATTGGGTAGTCTATAACAATGTAGGACGCTAGAGTGACCTTAGGTACATGATGGGTACTGACAGTGGCAGCTATCAGCCCAGCATGTTGGACACCCCAGGGGCCCATGTGAGCTCACCCCGGTATTGGCAAGCCCAACTCAGGTATTGTAGGGAGGCCCAAGGCCCTCTCGGTACCACGCGTCCCCACGCTGCAGCGTGCCTGGGCAGAGGCATCGAAACTAGTCAAATGCTTGCCCAGAGGGATCGAGGTCGAGACCTCCCACTTTATAGGCACCTTAAGTGCCTCGCTTATCACCAATTGACCTTAAGTGCCTCGCTTATCACCAATTGCCCAGAGGGACCTATCTGCAAAGTTTCAGAAATTTCTGGGGCTTTTCTGTAATTTTTCACAATTTGTCCATAAACTTGAATTTTCCCTTTTTTCTTGAAATTTCAGCTTCTACCCCCAATTTCTCCCCCTTTTAAGTGTTCTTCTTCATCCGGATCCCTTGGTTATTGCATCAAAATATTCCTACAATATTTACATAAAACAACATAAGAAAATAGCTAGAAATATGAAGAAAATCTACACAAATAAACAATTATGTACAATCTAAAAGAATGAACATTTTCCCATCTTGAGTGTCCAAAATATATTAATAATTGCATAAAACTCAAGGGAAATGTGTTGATATTACATGAATTCTTGGGAGTTATCACACCCCCAAACTTAGACTTTTACTCGTCCTCGAGTAAAACAAGTGCTGAAATTGTTAGATTGATCAATTATTTACTTACTATGCATGCGTGAAGTTTTCCTCATTAGTTGCTCAAGAAGATATATTCAATAGGAAATCAATGGAATATAAAAGGATGCAAAATTTACAAATCAAGAACAAACTTCCCAACAATTTCCAATTGTGTGTGTGTGGAGTTAGAAAATGATTCTTCTGCAAATGTAAAGAAAAATTTTAGCATTACAAGAGGTAGGAACTAGCCTCAACATCAAGGCTTCATATGCCTAACCTATTCCTCTCTCTCCACTAAAACATCATTTCACATAAATCCAAAATCAATGGGACTTTATAAGGTTGTAATGTGGCCAAGGGTTGAGCTCATAGAAAGAAAGGTGTAAAAGGAATTCAAATATCTTGAGATAAATGATAATATGCAACTCATCTTCCTTCCTTTTCTATACAAAATTTCCTTCCAAAAATCTAACCACTCCCCCAAACTTATCTCAAATTGAGGTATTTGTACTCCAAGTCTTATTGAAGCTAAACTTTCTTTTCTTTTCTTTTCTTTTTCTTTTTCTTTTCTGTTTTTTTTCCATTTTTTTAAACAAAAGGGAAATCAACTTGCAATGACTTTGGAGTACAATCTATTGAAAATTATGTATTATTTACATTCCTCATACCCACTTACAAATACATTCATCTCATAACCACTATACCATTTCTTACCACCAATAATAATCATCAATCATCTCAAAATCAAGGTAATTCATGGTTTTTCGGGTTACAACGGTTAAGGTTCGGTGTGGGGTTCAAAAAGGAAATTCACATGGTTTTTCCATTAAAGGCTCAAATGGGGATACAAGTGGAAATGATTCAAAGGTCGACTTGAAAGGCTCAAACACATTGGAAAAAATGCCCATATCATTTTTCAAAATCATGCAAAATAATTACATAGCCTCAAGAGATTCCAAGATAGGTTCTAGAGTCTATCAGTTGAGAAAGAAAATACATGCTTAAATGCCACAAAATTTCCAAACAAAAGCTTTCAAATCATTCCCAACTCTAGTGCCTAGTTTGCTTCAAAATGGTCAGAAAGCCAGACTCAATAGTGCGAATCAAGCATCCAAAAATATTAACCACAATTTCCTCTTAAGCATATAATCTAAACAACCATTCTATCATTGGATCTCACATTCAATTCAGGGAATAACGAATCAATCTAAATCATGCTTCAAGAAAAATAACAAGTAATCGTCCAAGTTTCCAAAATTGAATTTCATGTAAGTGTCAATTAACATTCTGTCATCAAATTATTCAATGCTAATCAAATTGGAAATGCAAGAAACTTCCCTGTTAATGTTCTTTGCTCTCCAAACTTGCTTTCCTTTGCCTCAGGTTCAATTTGATGACAAAATTGAAGATGCACAACACAAGTCACACCTACTAAAGAAAAACAACAAGGAAAAATATTAAACTTTTAGAGCTTGGGTTGCCTCCCAAGAAGCGCTAAGTTTATAGTCTTCAGCCAGACTTTCCAATTGCTAATCATATGTATCAAAAACAAAGATCACCTTGTCTTCATTTCTCTTCAGAAGACAAGGCTTCAGCAGATTTGGGAATTCATTCATATAAGCATTACATGTTCCTTTAATCAAAAGTGATTTCAAGGTACATGATCCAATATGGCACATGGGAGGCTCCAATTTAATTGTTTCAAAATTATCCCCATTAGCCCCCAAATACTTTGAAAACCCAATGAAATCTACTTGACTCCCATCAGTAGGAGTCAAGCTATTAGTAAGAGGATTTTGAACAAAGGTTGCAGGGATTTCCTCTCTATGCTCTTGTTCCCAATGACAGAAATTAGGCTCCCCACTCGAAACCTCAATTGGAAACGCAATGTTGTTCTCTCCCTCTTCAATTTCTAGCTCACCATCACCCACAAAAGTATCACAATCCATTGACAGCCCATTATCACCTCCCATAGGCAATTGTCCACTTGAAATGGCCTCTTCCACATAAGAGTCATTTGACATATCAGTGAAAACACCTGTTTGCTTTAAAGACTCAATGTTAGAAGCCATTTCATTTGCCCTAGAAGCTAAATTGTCAAGAGCTAGTGCATGTTCACTAAATTTCTCTTTTTCCCAAGCTCTCATTTCATTTTGATTATCAAGAATACACTGAAGCATATCCTCGAATGTGGGCTTCTTCTCATGAATGGGAGTGATTTCATCTACAAAATTGGGTGCTATTGGAGAATGTGATGCATATGAAGGGAAAGAAGAATTTGGATCCCAAGGCAATACATGTTCATGATTCCAACTAGGATTAGAAGAATTATCATGCCAATCAGTTTGAACCCTAGCAAAATCATCCCCTACATAATCCAAGGTTGAGACATGGGGGCATTGATCTATATAATGATTATCACCACAAAAATTGCAACAAATGTACTCATATTGAGTTTCAAACGCATTAGGTCCATAGCAAGAAGGTAGATAATCATTATCCTGTTCAAATGCATCACTTGCCCCATTAGTCCACCAAGGATTATCCATAACACAATTTAAAAGAAAATAACTAACAAACAAAAAGATAAACAAAGAAAACAAATGTACACATATGAACACAAGAAAAGAAGCTACAAGAGAAAAACAAACACACAAACAAATATATACAAACTCAAGCTTAAGCTACTAGTGTTCTAATCAAGGTTGACCAAGGACGGTTTTGGGAAACAAATCCCCGGCAACGGCGCCAAAAACTTGTTCGCCACGCGCCGCAAGTGCACGGGTAGCGCCAAGTAATAATGTGATAAGTAAAGTATCGTTCCCACGAGGATTTGGTCCAAAACCCGATCAAACAATGATTTTCACACTCTCGCCCAATTCGAGTGATACAAATGTTGAGTTTGAAAATTAAATAAGAAAATAAACTATCCTAAATGAAAGCAAAATTATGAACAAATGATTCTTCAATTTCAATGGCAAATTTGGGTCCTAAGATTGTCTATCCCCCTTGTACTTCCTAAAACTCAATTAACCTCCTCTCAAAGATGCTCTCAATGAAAGCATATGCTAATCTAGGATTCTTGGAGTACTTGTAAAAGCTCTCTCAAGTCAAGAACAAGTGTTTAATCTTGTTAATTGCACAATCTCTTGCTACAACTTAACAAAACCCAATTTTAAAGCTCCAATCCTAATGTGATTATGTAAGGTTAGCAAGTATATCTCTATCTTGCCAACAAACCATCCATTTAACACTATAAACTTCAAGTCTTACATTACTCTACCCAAGTTCCACACTCAACTTAGCTCTCTCAAGTCATAAATTGAGTGAACACAACATCTAAATGGTGATCAAGCACTTAGAAGCATTAGGAGAAGAGTAAAATAACCACATACATAACATTAATCACAAATTAAGAGGAGGAAACAAGAATTAATCCATACAAGGGTTCAAAACAACCTTAGAATCAAAACCTTAGCTCCACATGTTCAGAGAATCCAAAAGAATATATACATACATAAGCAAATTCATGAACAAGAGAGAGGGAAAGGAAAATGGAGAAGAGAAACCAAGAATCAAAGCCAAAATCTCTTCCAAACTTCAACTCCTTGCTCCAAGCTCCTCCAAGACCCAAACCCTAGCAGAGCCAAGCCCCCAAGCACGCCCAGGAAGTGAAGAATGCGGAATTAGGTCGAAAATTTCCTTATATAGGTCCAAAATTCCGCTGACAAATTAAAACGCGCAGCTGTAGAATTCAGACCCTCGCCGTGGCCCTTGCTGTGAGGGTGCCACGGCCAAGGCCAGAAAACATGCAAGTTTTCTGACCCTCGCTGTGGGCCTCGCTGTGGAGGTCCCACGGCGAGGAGGGACCTATCTGCAAAGTTTCAGAAATTTCTGGGGCTTTTCTGTAATTTTTCACAATTTGTCCATAAACTTGAATTTTCCCTTTTTTCTTGAAATTTCAGCTTCTAGCCCCAATTTCTCCCCCTTTTAAGTGTTCTTCTTCATCCGGATCCCTTGGTTATTGCATCAAAATATTCCTACAATATTTACATAAAACAACATAAGAAAATAGCTAGAAATATGAAGAAAATCTACACAAATAAACAATTATGTGCAATCTAAAAGAATGAACATTTTCCCATCTTGAGTGTCCAAAATATATTAATAATTGCATAAAACTCAAGGGAAATGTGTTGATATTACATGAATTCTTGGGAGTTATCAGTACATATATAATAATATAAGTTTTAATTTATATATATAGGGTTTTATTCCTGCTGAGCCCTCCACAAATAAATCCCAAGTTAAAGGAAGTTCCTAAAGGTTGTCCCTTGTTAGGTAATTAGCACTATTTCCATCTCATAGTTATATGTCAATCATGCATACATGTTTTCTTACACAGCATTACAATGAGCATGAGCTCAGTTCAATTTTCCCTTGCATGAGTTCAGTTCCCTACTCTAGCCAAGTTATTTTTGTCTGTACAAGGTTGTATACATTCAGCTCCACACAGTAGGTATTTCGGCCACCAGAGTAGATGCATGATGATGTGCAATGTTATGTTTATTTGTGATTTGTGACAAGCATTATGTATATTATATGTAATTATAGATGGAATGTACTATCACTGAGATTCTTTGAATTTCACCGCCGTTTATGTAACCACTCTTTACAGCTAAAGGAAGCGGAGGGTTATAGCAGGTAGCAAGAGGTAATTTTAGAAGTAGCAGAGAGGTAGAAGGTAGTAACGAAGGGCATAGATGCCTGCTTAATGCATGTTTAATATATATGCCTTGTGGTAGAGGTAATTTTGTTAGTAAGTGTATATAATTTATTTAGTAAGCATATATAAATTAGTTGGTAGCAAGTTTTAGTACTTGCATAGTTATAATTTTATATATGTATCCTTCCATATGGAGGTGGATATGACCTTTACCACATAAAAGGGCCATCGGCGATGATAGCTACACTATAATAATTAATTACCATCGTGAGTAGTAGTATAGTAACTGTAAGTGATTTTGAGTCTTTTGACTCCATAAGTATGGATTTGGGTGAATCTTCAAGTTACTAACTATTTAAGGATCAAAACTGGCTACTTAATTTATTTACAAACTACTTGGGTTTTTCTAAAAGTTTGAAATTAATTCCATTTACCAGAAAAGCTCATTTCTCTAATGTATTATTTTTATTTAAGTTTTGAGAGGAAAAGTTTTAATTTATTCAAGTGTTTGGGCTCTTGATTTTACCAAATGATTCTAAATTGATTAAACAACCTTAATATAGTATGTAAAAAGTAGGTGTTACAACAACCCAATCGCTGATTTAAAGAAAAATTCACAAAGTTATACTTTGTTTTTCTGATGATCACTTTTCTCTTTTGCTTGGACTCATCGTTTCACTCACAAATTGGCATCTATGCTCATAACAATTCAAGGCCATGTTCACACATTCCAGTATACCAAAATCTTTTGGAATTAGATTCCCCAAATTTCAACTTCTTGTTTTTTTTACTTCAACAATTTAAATTTATGTAGGTGCAATTTATTTTGAGGAGGTGGGTTTGAGAAGAAAACTCATGTACTATTATATGGTGTAATTAGAGATCTGATTCTTATTCCAGTGGTTTTGGCAAAGTTAGCTATGCAGTTTCATTCCGGCAGAGGAGTGAGAGGGTAAAGGGGAAAGGGTGGGCGGCCCTTACAAGTTCTTGAAGTTGGATGGAACGAAAGTGCATACAGGAAATGAGACTAAGACTTATGGTGCCATAGATAAGCATTTGCAAATCAGGTAAAGATTTTGAGAGTCATGCCCATCAATCATAGTGAAAGGCTTATACTTGATAGCTTACCTGTGCCCAACAAAAAAGCACTTTTGGATCTCCAAATGCATGTCCAAAACTCTAATAATGTTTTTAAATTCCTTTGAGGTAATTGTAACCCAATACTGTAAAGTATGTAATGTTGGTTACCAACACATAGTTGGTATAACAGTATAAGGCCCTACTAAATCCTTTGAGTTCTCAAATTCAAATTCTAGAGGAGACACTTATGTTGGGATGAGAAGCCATGAACCCCAAAATTTAAGTAGTCGATTGCACGGATGCCTGTTAATAGTAGGGGTGTAATAGTGGTATCATAGTGGTCTTTCCTCGGCCCTCCCACTGCAATTTCAAGTAAAGAAAAGAAAAAATCTATAGCCACCATTACTTCACAGCGCATTGCCCAAATAGAGGAACGTCTCAACAACGTTGTGAAGAAGTTGAACTACTCATTTGATACACTAGAAGAGTCCTTCAAGACGTTGCAAGAAACGCTTCTTGGCATCCACATGCATCAACAAGGTTCATTGGCCGAATTTAAAACTGAGTTTGACTTGGCTACCTTTAAACTCAATCTCTTCGAAGTTTCTTTAGTTCATGTATATGTTTCTGGCTTGAAAGAAGAAATCGTTGAATCTGTCCGACTCTTTAAACCAAGAACCATGAGTGAAGCCCGATCAATTGCAAGAGCGGAAGAAATATACCTACAATAGCGAGCTAAGAAAGCAAGAAAAGCCTTGGAAGATGAAAACCTAGAGAAAATCGAGACTCAAGAATAATTGGCCAATGCAGAATTTTCTCTTGACGAAGACCATGAAATTCTTTAACCTACTGTCCTCACACAAGAAACCAGACTCATCACAAGAACATCTAGTCTAAGTCTTCTTGAACATTCCCAGAATGTGCCGAGTGCTACGGACGAAAGAAGAGATGCAAAAATATTAGATGTACATGGGCAGACATTCTCACATGCAACTGAGAAAACCAAGGACGTCGAGAAGAGTACAAATGAAGTTGGATTTGTTTCTGGTTTTGGAATCCCAGATACAAGGAAAGGTGGTGTTCCCCCAACTTCGAACTCGGTTTCTTCACTTTCAGCATGCAAAGTTTCTGTACTAAACCGAAGCAGTGAGGAAATGCCATTTGGTGGCTTTTCCTTTGATTTCGTAACTTAGAACAGTGGGACAATAAGAAAATCTCATCTTGCATAAATGGGTCTTTGATTTTTGACTTTTCTGGTTGTTTATAGACAAATTTGTACCACATGAACAGGTGTGAAGCTTTGAAAGAGACATTACAGGGTAGTGGGTCCCACACTACAAAAAAATCGTGTATTAGTAGCGGTTATAAATGCATATTAGTAGCGGTTCTAACCGCTACTAACATGTTACTAGCGGTTTTCATTTCCACCGCTAAATCACCCGTGACAAACATTTACTGGCGGTTCTTGAAACCGCGTGTAACAAAGTCAAAGACGCCACTAATTAGTAGCGGTTAACAAAATCGCTACTAAATAAAAAAACCGCCACTAATGAAAAAATTAGCATAATCGTGGAAAAATTCAAGTTCTCATTTTAGTGGCGGTTTGAACAGCGGTTCAAACCGCCACTAATCAAAAAGCAACAAAAAAAAATAAATTGGAAAATTTATTAGTGGTGGTTTGAGCAGCGGTTCTAGAACCGCTACTAATTAAAAAGAAAAGAAAAAAAAAAAAAAAAAAAGAATTGGTCCGATTTATTAGTGGCGGTTCAAAACCGCTACTAAAGTTTAAGTATTTAAAAAAAAAAGTTCAGATTAGATATTCAAAAATCCTTGACATATGATCAAATGTAATGAAAAAACAATGATAATAAATTAGACTATTTCAAAATGTTTTTATTGTTAAAATAAAAAAAATTTCTCGACTATATTAACAACTATATGTATAAAAAAACCATATATTAAACAATTAAAAAAGAAATAGTCGAACATAAACAACTAATCATAATTGTTGTAAGAATAATAAAAATAACAAATTGAACCTTTCTATCACAAAAATGGGAAATAATTCGATATTGTTACCTGAAAAAAAAATATATTAGCAAATAAATTAATTCAGAATAGAAAATAGAACAAACTAAATAGAAAGAAATATCAGATAAATTGTTTTCAGAAAAAAAAATATGCATTAACGGTGAGACTGAGGAAAAATTGAATGGAGAGGGAGAAGTAATTGAATGAATGTTTGAAGAAAAATGAGGGGAGGGGGTGGATATTTATAGTGCTTTGTGAGGTATTTAGTAGCGGTTTGGGTGGCGGTTCCAGAACCGCTACTAATATTTGTCCGCAGACTTAGTGGCGGTTCTGGAACCGCTACTGGATGTTTTTAATTAAAAAAAAAAGCTCAACCTACATTAAAAAAAATATGCTCTACGAACGTTTGATACACATTTTTCTGAAAATTTTATAAAATAAAAAATAATTATGGTTGGCTGCTTCAATCATCTTCTTCTTGCTCCTGCCTAAAAAGAAAATAAACAAATATATAAATTTCTATTGCTAAAGGTGTTGAAATTTATTTAAATTATTTGTAGTAAAAATCCTCACCTAACAACTTGTAAATGACCGTCTTCTTCAGATATGAGGTTGTCGAAGTTTTCAGGTTCAAAATGTTGGCTGTCTAGTTCCAGATCATCTTCGTCACCCATTTCGTAGAGGTCACGCGGCTTCATATGAATCATCATGTGCCAATCTTTGTGTGTCCGATCTTCCACATAGTATACTTGCTGTGCCTGTGAGGCAAGAATATACGGCTCATCATCTGCCATTTCCCCTGTGTGAATGAGCCTCGAGAAATTTACGGACGTGATGCCCAAGCTGTCTAATGTAATACCTCGAGAAGTTCTGGTGTCGGGCCACATGCAGTTGAAGAGAGGCACGGTGAAATGACCTTGATAGTTAAGCTCGATGATGTCCACGAGCTTTCCATAGTATGATACGCCTCCAGATCGCATGTCTGTATCCCGTGAGCTGGCATAACTCCTTGTCCCGAATGTGCCAAAGACTCCGGAATTCTGGGTGAGAGAACCTTCATCCCTTGCAATGGTGCAGAACTTGAAGCTGTTGACGTTGTATGCCGTATATCTGCTGACATGGTCGAGTGGACCGGTTGCTAGGTTTATCATATCAGGCGCATGGGGATTGTTGTCATTGAGTATCCTATGTGCAAACCAATCCGGAAACTCTCGATGGACCTTTTTGTCCACCTCGGTAGATGACCTTGTGTGGCTTCGTAGTTGGCGTTTAACATAGCGGCGGAAATCCCTAAATTCCAATGGAACATATCAGAGGGTTATGTGGTTTGGAAATAAAAAAATAACATGATACGTGTATATAGTGTTACAATTCTTACTGAATGTAGGGCTCCACTTGAGGGCAATTTGTCAAGACATGTCTGTGTGCTTGCAACCTCTCAGTGGGAGTGAGCCTGTAATACTGACTTCCTTCAACTGGCTTTCCGACTGGCGGGAATAATGTGTTGGAAGGTGACTGGACATTGGATGGGCTGTCATCGACACGAAGAGGGCGGTTGAATGAAGTCTCGATGTCATCATCAAAATAGCGCGAACAATATGTTAACACCTCGTCACCAGAATAACCTTCTGCTATAGAACCCTCTGGAGATGCTTTGTTCCTCACATACGACTTCAATTTACCCAAGTATCTGTAATTACAAGTACAATTAGGTAACTGAAACAAAATCATGAAACCACTGGAAAAATGAATCAACGGACCTCTCTATGGGATACATCCAGCGGTATTGAATCGGGCCGCCCATCTTTGCGTCTTGAACGAGGTGTACAGTGAGATGGACCATGACCGTGAAGAAAGACGGGGGAAATATCATCTCCATATGACAGAGCGTTAGAACAGTTTTTTCCTACAATTGATCCAGCTCTGCTTTGTCCAAAACTTTTGCACACAACCGTCGGTAGAAAGAACTGAGTTGAACCAAAACATTAGACACCTCTGGGGGCAATGTGCTTTTAATTGCTAGAGGTAGGAATTGCTGGAGCAAAACGTGGCAGTCATGGGTTTTCAACCCGGCAATCTTCTTAGAGTGCATGTCCACACATCTTGAGATGTTGCTTGAATAACCATCAGGGACCTTGATGTCCTTAAGTGTGGAGAGGAATACTTCCTTGTTGGCTTTTGTCAGTTGGATGAGGCTGGGGCAAACTTGTCATTCTCATCCGGCCATGCGTCTTCACGTATTCCCATCGCCATCAGATCTTTCCTTGCTTGAAGATGGTCCTTGGACTTTCCAGACTCGTTGAGTAAAGTGTACAAAATATTGTCACACATTTTTTTCAATGTGCATGACATCAAGACAGTGGCGAAGTAGATTAGATTTCCAGTAGGGGAGCTCGAAGAAAATGCTCTTCTTTCGCCATTGCTGCACGTTTTCCCCTGGGACTGGCCGCGTCCCCTTCTTCCCCCAGGCTGAACGCCGTCTGTCTTCCCGAACTCTACGTGAACATCTTCAAGCTGTTAAAGAATATCTGCGCCAGACAAAAACGTAGGAGGATCCCTCATTTCCTGCGATACGTTAAATCTAATCTTCTGCAGCCGGAACCTATGACCTCCAGGAAGGAACCGCCGATGACCCATGAAGCACCACTTGCGACTGTGAGGAAGGCGGACCGAGTCTTGGTCAAAGTTGCAGTTGGGGCAAGCTCTGCCTGTATGCACGTTCCAACCAGACAATGTGCCAAGTCCAGGAAAATCGCTCACTGTCCACATCAACGACGCACGGAGTGTGAAGAGCGTCTTACTGTAAGCGTCATACGTCTCAACTCCGTTGGTCCAAAGTTCCTTCAACTCCTGTATAAACAGTTGAAGGTAGACATCTATATCGTTTCCAGGAGCTTTCTTCCCCGGAATAATCATCGAAAGAATGAATGAGCTCTGTTTCATACACATCCAAGGGGGTAAGTTGTACGATATCAATACCACAGGCCATATACTGTACGTAGTGCTAAGATTCCCGAACGGATTGAACCCATCTGACGCGAGAGCGAGGCGGACATTTCTCGGGTCACTGGCAAATTCCGGGAATCGAGCATCAAACGCTTTCCAAGCCTTAGCATCCCTAGGATGTCTTAACTTCCCATCGACGTTGGGCTCTGATGAATGCCACCTCATATGCTCCGCCGTTTTGGATGACACATACAACCTCTGAAGTCGTGGAGTCAGGGGGAAATATCTTAGAATCTTTGCAGGCTTCTTGGTTGCTATTCGACCCCTCTTCTCCTGTTTGTACCGAGACACATTACACCGCTTACATCTGTCCAACTCGGCGTCGTCTCCCCAGTACAACATACAATCATTGGGGCAGGCATGGATTTTAGTGTAGTTCAATCCCAACTTGTTAATAGTCTTCTTTGCTTCGTAGAATAATGGTGCATTTCTGCCTGAGAGAATGCATCTCCCAATAATTCTAACACCATCGACATCCCCTTATCGCTGAAGCCACACAAGCACTTGATATGATAGAGCTTGACAAGAAATGATAGTTTTGAATATTTACTGCACCCTAAATAAACATTATTCTTATTCTAAAATGAACGTTTATGTGACAAAACTAGAAACGAAATGAGAGGCAGTTTTTAGTAGAACCTAGAAACAATGGTTTATCTGAATCTGTCATCAGGTCGAAAAAATTCTTTGCAGCTTCATTTCGAAAAAATTCCGGGAGTGGTCCTTCAACCCCTTCCTAACTCCCGATGCCGTCACCTTGCACCCCGAAAGCATCACGCACAACATCGTTAAATGGATCCACATGATTGTCGTCGTCGTCGTCATCGTCGATCTGCATTCCAACCTGAGATGTTCGAGCAACTACCTCACCACCATCATCATCGTTCTCGCCATGAATACCCCAGAATGTGTAATTGGATGGGAATTGTTTCAATATAAGATGCTCACGCACAACATTTCTGGGATGCCACTTCTTAAATTTACATTTCGGACAAGGACACAATATCTGATTGTTAACACCGGTGCGGTTGAAAGCAAAATCTAAAAAGTGGTCAACACCAACCAAATAGCGGGGAGACGTCCGGGGCAAATTTATCCAAGCTTTATCCATCATATGACTGAAGATATTATCAAAGAAGGAAAGAGCTTAATAGTTTGAATCAAATGTGAAAATGAATTGGAAAGAATCAAGCGTTTATAAAATGAAATTTAGACATTAGTAGCGGTTCCTTAACCGCTACTAAAACCGCAACTAACTCAATCAGACCGTTGGAAAATTAACAGGTGGCAGCTGTCTGAGTGTACATTAGTAGCAGTTCTAGAACCGCTACTAATATTAAATTATTTTTATATTTAGTAATTTAGTGGCGGTTTAAAACCGCTACTAAGTTTAAATTTTTTTAATATTTCTTCAGTTAGTAGCGGTTCTGAAACCGCTACTAAATGTGCTATTTTTGTATTTTTAATATTATTTATATCTTGTTTTTTTCAAATACTATATAAGAAAATAAGCGAATAACAATGGTTTATTTAGTAAGTCAGGGAGAAACTTTTTTGTTTAACTGTTAAAAAAAATTATCGCCATTTGTAAAGTAAAAAATTAAATCAGATAATAATGACTAACAAAAAATTATGCAACATTAAAGATATGAAATGTTTAAACAACTAATATTCAAATTAGCAAACATTTAAATATAAAAATGTTCAACTGAAATCATGAAATTAAAAACATTCTAATAAAAAAAGACCCTAGAGCTACGCCGCAGGAGGCTGATCGTCGTCTTGATGCTCCGGAGAACAGTTGCGAGGCTGCTTCGGTGGACGTGGAGGTAGTGGTACTCGCAAAGGAGATCCATCCGGGTCGAACCTCCGCTGTATCTGTTCCAACGTGCTATTGGCGTTGTGCACCCAGGATTCCAGACGGTCGTACACTTGATCAGTCACCCGTTCGGTAATCTCATGAGTGAGTCTTTCCCTTATTTGAGCCTCAAACTCTGTGTCTCCCCTAATCGGGCTACTTGTTGATGGTTGGCTCGAAGCTGTAGACTGGGTGCTGCCTGGGTCGCCTGACCTGCCGTACACAACCGTAGGTCAGGCTCTGAATCCCATCCCGCGAACCCGACCGGGGTGCTCTTGAGGCCCTAGGGCAGCCCGTAGCGAGGCAGTGGGGTCTACATTGTCCCCCTGCGACTCGGCGATCTCTCTCTCCGCAGCCTCAATCCTAGCCTGCACACACAAACATATTAACAATTTTATTTTGATGTCGTTGTTATTAAAAATATAATAATATAAAAATAAATAAATAAAAATTTTACAATTTGCTCCTCAGCCTTCCTGGATGTTGGGCTCCCGTCGGCGTGTCTGTGCTTTATTTGGTAGAAACGACCGTAGGTAGCCTTCTGCCCTTTCTTCGCAGCCTCTTCCGCCTGAAAATTAAGATACAAACAGTTATTCATATATAAAGATAAATTATTTTTAAATCAAACAATGAACCTCCATTCCTTCATACCATCTCTTTGTACCCAACCGAAAACGGCTTCGTCCCAGCCGCATGATGAACCTTCTGATGGGCCTTCGCAGCAAGACCTTGTTGCGACCTCTTCTGTTAACATAAAATAAAATTAAATAATGATCAGTAATTCAAAAATATTTTTTCAATATGATATTTCAATATCAATTCAATAATATTATTCATTATACCTTCCCAATGTCTCCCCTCCCCTCCTCCAACCCACATATCTCTCTCACGCATCCGCAGGGACGCCACCAGGGACATCATCGACCAACTCCTGAAACGGCCTACTCCCACCCCGATCTCTTTCTTTGAACATATCCAACCGCTTGTTCTTCCAACCGTCCCCCATCTTTGATTCTGTCCAATTCTTGCGGCTGTCACTCACATCAAACTTCCTATGTAAAATATTAAATTTAAGTATGTTTACTTAGAAATTAATAAATAATAACAAATTCCAATAATAACATAAAACAAATAAGAAATAATAAATACATTTCCTATAATATTTATTAAAATCAAATTCAAATAATAACAGAAAAGAAATAAGAAATAATAAATAATAAACAATAAACAATACATAATAACAAGAATATTTCTTATATTATTAATTAAAATCACATTCTAATAATAATACATAATAAATAATAAATAAGCTCAAAGTTAATTCAACAAACCTTAATAATTTCGTCAAACGCAAACTTTTTAGAGTTCACGTCAATCTTCCTCCAGTCCAAAGCGTCAATCGGGAATCGCTGGTAATTCTGGCCTACACCCCCGACGAACCTCGAGTACAGTTGACCCCCTTGTCCAACCGGTAATTTGGTCAAGTCGTCCCACTCAACTTTAACTCTGTGCCCGCTCGGAAGGTTCATCGCATCTTGCACCGTCAACCTCTTCTCACTTATGCTATCAGAAGGGTCTGTAAAATTTAGGGAACAATTTCAATTTAATGAGCGATAAAAAATTATAATTATCTCATAAAAACAATAAAAATTGAATTTCCTTACCCTGAACTTGTACTTCGTAACCGGTGGACCTTCCGGAGGATCGTTTAGGGTGCCTCGCCTCGTCAAATTCCTCACCGTCCAACCAACGTTCCATTTCCTCAAAATCTGCTCCTCCTCCAGTCTCGTCAAAGTCTTCTCCCCCACTCCAGAATGCGTTGATTACATCTTCTGGAATCTCCTAGTTCTGTACACGGATGCGCTCTTGTTCCACACGATCCCTCTCGGCCTGCTCAGCCATTTCCTTACGTAGCCGCTCCTCAGCCTCCATTTGTTCAGCGGTCATAGGCCTCTTATTGCGATCGCCCTTTCTCACCATGATTTTGACCTCTTTTTTCTTGTCGAAGTCAAGTCACGTCACTTTCTTTCTAAAAAGCTCGTGCCTTTTCTCTCAAAAGGCACGAGCCTTTTAAACTGTTCACTTTTAGTAGCGGTTCTGCACAAACCGCTACTATTAGTCGCGGTTTCAGCCAAAACCGCAGCTGAAACCGCAACTAAATCAATCTGTCATAAATGCAGTTGCATTTATTTCGCTGAATTAGTGGCGGTTTTTGGGGAAACCGCTACTAATGTACTAAAACCGCCACTAATTCAGCGGCCATTCATTTTCTAGTGGTTTTTCCCTCCAGAACCGCGACTAAATTTACGCCACTACTCTTCTCGCCAAAATGCGCCAAATTTGTTGTGGTTCTAACCCCAAAACCGCTAGTAATGTCCGCTACTAACTACTTCTGTGGTCAAACCGTTGGATTTACTTGCGGTTTGTGCTTATAACCGCTACTAATGTATAATTACTGGTGGTTTTGGTGTTCCGCGACTAATGTAACCGCTACTAAAACTCGTTTTTTTGTAGTGCCAGTTGGTACTGTGCAAAGGCATTTTCTTTCTTATATACTCTGTTTCCAGCACTGTTCTACCTGCTACAAATACAGAGTCACAGCTGGCTTGCAATTTCTCCAAATGGCAGAACTATTTTGAATATCCATTTGGTTTAATGATAGCTGATGGGCATATGGATTTTATCTTTCTTGAATTGGGTCCAAAATTGTTGCAGTCACAGATTATTCCTAATGGGCTTTCAAGAGCATATTCTAAGTGGGTTTTTGTTCATATTTCTGCTGCAAGAAGCTTGGTTCACAGTTGGTTTAAGGGAAGGTTAATAAAAAATACTTAAAGGTTCTGGGGTGTCTCAAGGTTATGTGTTCATTGATCCAATGCTCTTTGGGTTACAACTCCCATTTGTTTCAACATCCAACAATGATATTAGACTTGCTAGCAGCAGATTTTGGAATTAATACCTTAGTTTCCAGTGTAATTTTTGGAATTGTACTTGTGTGATTGGTTCATCCTTGAGGGCAAGGATGTTTTGGGGAGGGGGTATTGTTATGTAATAATAATAAAAGAGTTAGTTAGTTAGGCTAATATAGCCGTTAGAGCTGTTAGGCATTAAATTGGAGCTATAGGCTATGAATAGATCGATATGCCTAATTGTATTTTCAAGTGTGATGTATTGTGTTGTGTTTAGCCTAATGGGTTGAATAGCATGTTCTCTCTCTCTCTCTCTCTCTCTCTCTCGTCTCTGTTTCTCTATTCTTCTTCTCTGTTCCTCTTCTCTGTATCTCTTGCTTCTCTCGATCTCTATCCTATTTCCCTCTCTTTCCCTCATTCTCTTCATACAGAATTATGATTCTGTAACTGACAAATCTCTTATTTGTATAGTTTTTATATGCCTAAATTGAGGAAATTAACATGATTGAGATGCGATATTGGTCCAATAATGCTTAATGTAGAACTTATACTCTTAGGTGAAATTAGTGTTAGATTAGGGTTAATTAGCCATAATTGTAGATTAATTTGTATGAATTGGTTTATAGGGCTATTTGATCCTTGTTTACTCTTGTTTTCACTTGTAAGGTCATTCAAGACCAAAAGATTGGACCCGAGATGAAGAAGAAGGCAAAACAAAAGAGCAGAAACAAAGTGACCTCGCCACGGCGAGTCAAACGGCGAAAATCATCCTAAAGAGGCAGAGGAGAAGAAAAAGGGAAAAGAACCAGAGGATACATGAAGCCGCGGCAAAGTAGATGGAGAAAATCGTGTCTGCAGCTTATCAGTTCGCAAATTTCGGGCCCAATCAAGATCTAACTCATTACCCACTCACTTGACCCTACTTGGGGGACATATTAGGCCGAAAATACACTCATTTTAGATAGATTTGGTCCCCATTTCACACCCCAAGCCCTAGCTCTCTCTTTTCTCTTCTCCATCTTCATCTTCTTCATTCTTCTTCCATCCTTCCATGGCTTCCTTTCCTTCCTTCCTTCTTGTTGGTTCCTCCATGGAGAGTAGTAGTTAGGCTCCACCATTCTTGGTGGTGAGAGCTAAGGGATGAGCTTGAAGCTATAATAGGGGAGTTTTTCTATTTCTAATCCTTCCTCCATTTGTTGTATTTATGCTTTTCTAGGGTTCTAGGGTTGCATTTATGACATTTGGGTGGATGTATTAATTGCATTTGGTTGAAGTGCATTTATGGCACTTGGTTGAGTGCATTTATGTCATTAGGGTTAGAAACTATGTTTATGTTATTTCCTTATTGTATAATGCTTGACATTGCTACTTATTAACTTTGAGTTTAATGAAATTTATGGGTTCATAGTTTTGTTATTCTCTTTGTGAAAATTATGTGCTAATGCAAGATGGCTTGGTTAGTGGATTAAGAATGTTAAGCTATTTGCTTGAGGGAGATGGCATAAGAATTAATTGGTTGTGTTGAAACACTAGGCAAACACTCTTTAGATCCTAACTTATTGTATGGGTGGCCATCAATGGATTAGAGTTTAAAGAGACATTTAGAGCAATTATAGGGTGGCCCAAATTGTGGATTTAAAAGTCTTACGTAATCAATTATTTCTTGATTTTGAACTTAATCAACTTGGGTTAAATTAAGTAATGTGTGGGGTTCCGGCATTAATTAAGTTAACCCAAGCCTAGCCTAGAGGGGTTCCTCTAGGGTTCTTTAGAAATCAAACAAACTCCTCGAAAACCTTTTGAAGCAATGATTCCCAAAGCTTTCATTCATCAAGAAGACCTTTATCCCATTTTCATCCAAATCTCACTTTTAACTCTAATCTTTTACTTTACCTATTGCACATACCAAACTTCCTATCGAAACCAAACAAAAAAAATTCTTTTTACCCGCCTTTTCAAGTTTACATTTTAGCTATTAGAAACTATATTACACTAGGCTCCTTGAGATTGACACCCAGGATTAGCTTCCTTTTGTAAGTACTGGCTGTCACCCAAGAGGGGGGTGAATTGGGTGATGGGATAAAATTTGAACCTTTCTAAAACCTTTTTCTTTTCTTTATACACAAATTATAACAGTGTAATTTAAAACTTGATAGATGCACGAATATATGAATAATGAAAAACTGTAAGAGATAAAGGAGGAGATAATGCACACAAAAATTTATCCTGGTTCGGTCAACCCAGACCTACATCCAGTCCTCAGGCTCCACCTGAGATTTCCACTATCCTCTTGTTTAATTCTGGCACAAGAGAAGCCTACCACAGGTTTTACGAACACAGGTTCACCTGCCAACCTTTACAGAGTTTTTAGAATCTTCTAAACACTCCCCCTTACTACCTGTAAGGTTACCACCCAGTTCACAAAGCACCAAGCTAAGTAACTACCTCAAACAGAAGAGGTTTTTAATAATGAAGTCCACTAAATGAACAGATTGTGATACACACTTAAGAACAAGGTTATGGATAATGAAATACGAGATAGAGCTTAATAATCTGAACAAAATATAACTCTTGCTCTTCTTTTCTAATGCTCTCAGTATGAGAAGTTTGCGATTCTGTATAGAGCCCTGTTCATCTCTTGTTGATGATTTGTTCGCTGATTAATCGTCTCTTCTTCTTGGAGGCAGATCTTGATCAATTTATACCTCCACAGATTTTCCTTTGGTTCAGCTTCATATGGCCGTTAGAATAAAGTCGTTGGAAGTCCATAGCCGTTGGGGATAGATATCATTGCTCAGATGGTTCAAACTTTTGAACTGTTCACGAGTAGAGTAGACTAGACTGTGTTCTGAGCACCTGTACTTTCATAGCAGCTTTTCCTTAGCGCTAACTTGGTCTGCTATCGCTAGCTTCATATTGTAATCTCTGCACTTGATCTGTTAGCTAAACAATTAAGCATATAATGTACAGTAGATGTTATCGCAAGCATAGTACATTAGCTCAAAGAGATATATGTATCATTTAAGGAATTTCATTGAGCACTCTCTATCGATAGACATAAACATTATCGCTAGCATATTAGTTTATTTTGGCATTCATCATACTAGCTATGTTATTTGTGAAATCAGAAGTTATTATCGATAGTTAAGCTTGATATCGCTAATTGCCTTTTAATTAGTCACAGGATACACAGCTTTGCAGATCTTATTATCGATAGCTATCTCTGTTATCGCTAGCAACAAAGTTGACTCATTTGCTCTTAGGTACTAGCTATCTGAATGATCATTATCTGAAGCACTTCCGTTATCGATAGCTAATCTGTTATCGCTAGCTGGTTTCATTAGTTCAATGACTTGGTTTTATCCTTCTGCTAGCTACCAATGAGCTTCTAGCGATGGATTATTCTTTAGCGATAGAGAATGACTTAGCGATAGATAATGTCTTTTTTATTTCTAAGTCTTCACTCGCTATTGCTCTGTTTACTAGCGATAGGCTTTAACATTATCGATAGGATTCTGTTACCTACTAGATTGAACTTGAATAATTCAGAAGTAACTTTTACTTATGTTTTCTCAGGGTCAGTCCTCATCAAAACTTAAGATTCTAACATTCTCCCCCTTTTTGATGATGACAAAACATAAGTAAAAATACAAGAGCAAGTTCAGATCATAATCATTGGAATGACAAAATGTACACTTGCATCTTGAGCTTGCAAAAGAAAATACTGCACATAAATCATGAAGCTGTTAGTCATTTAGTTTATGTAGAATGCATATGAGAGAGGTTTTAGGGAATGATTCAGGCTTTTTGGTTTGTTCAGAATCAGAATCATCCTTCCAATTTGAGGTGTCTAGATCATAATCTCCAGACTCACTGCTTATTTTTCCAGAATCAGCTGAGGGATCTTCAAGTAGTTCAGATTCAATTTCAACCTCCTTTATCTTAGCGGGAGCTTTCTTCTTTTTGGAGGCTGCTTTCTTCTTAGGAGGAGAGGGAGGAGATTTCTGAATTAATTCTTCTAGAGTCTTTTCCCAATAACTCAATTGCTTCTTCTTTTTCTTCGGAGGAGGCGTAACAGATTTTCCTTTCCCTTTTGGTGCTGCCTTCCTCTCAGATGGCTTGGGGGCTGACTTGGGTTCTTCAATCACAATCCCTTTAGATGCCCTGGATTTCATCATTGGAGGTTTGGGGGCAGATTTCTTGATCCTTATCTTCTTGGGAGTAGACTGAACCTCTGATGCTTTTTCTTTTGCGGCTTCTGCCCTTGCCCTTGCTGCTTCTTTCTCCTCTTCTTCTCTCTTGGACTTCTCCAATCTTTCTATAAATTCTCCAACCTCTTCATGTAGCTCTCCTGCTAGACGCATATAATGAGGAAGTAAATCTACAGAAACTGGCTGGTGCTCTTCTTCAACTGTCACCATAGCCATGCTCATATCCTCTTCCTGAGCTCCATTATCAGGAGAACCATCTGGATTAATTTGTGCATTGTCTTCCTCATCAGATGCATCCTCCACTTGGCCTTCTACTAAGCCTTCTTCTGCCATGTTTTTGTCCCTTTGATTCTCCCCCTTTTTGTCATCATCATTGGTAGGGGTTGGTGAAGGTGGATTCTCAGGAATAGGAGAGGAGATGGGAGGAGAAGGAAGGTTTGCGATAGAGATTGGCTGAAGTGTTGGTGAGGTAGGATTGCTATCGCTAGGAATAGTGTTAGCGATAGGAGTTGTTTGAGGTGAAGGGACTTTGGTGGTTGAGGGTGAGGCTTGTGTTTGAGGGCTAGCGATAGGAGAGGGAATAGCGAAAGGAGTGTCTGGAGGTGTTTGAATTAAATGGGGATGATTATCGCTATGATGTTTGTAGGTGAAGGGAGATGGGTATTGTGATAGATGAAGAGAGGAAAGGGAAGGAACTGAAGGTGAGCTATTTGGAGAGGAATGAGAGGGAGGGTGGAAATGAAGAGGGGAATGATGATGTGATGAAGTGCCTTCAGATGGAGGGGCTGTTCTTCTTTGTTTGACATATTCAGGGACAAGGCATAGGTTTTCTTCCAGATTTTTCACCTGAGACTGAAGCTCTCGAATGGGCTTCATCAATTCTTCCTTTTGGGCTTCCAAAGCCAGATTAAATTCGGTAGAGACCCTGAAGACAATTTCTTCTATGGCATTTTTGAAGAAGATTGGTTTTGATGCCCCAGGGGCAGAAGGAGGTGTCTCTTGACCAAGATTATGTTGCTGCTGAGGAGAGGGAGGTCTTCGAGATTGAGATTCTACCTCATTAGGCTGAGACTGAGCTGGTGAGGAAGGAGCATGAGAGGCCTCAGAAACAGAGGCAGTACCACTTGCTTTGACAGGAATCCCCATTTTTCTGAGAGTGGAGATGGTAAGCTGTTTGCAACTTTTATTGTCCTTTTCTCTGGTTGACTTAATTTTTGAGAATTCAAGGAGATAAGACATGAGCTGAGGATATGGGAGAAGGGCCTTGGCAGATTGTTCAGATAAATAACGGTGAAGCTCCATTGATATTAACTGCCCAGGGTTTAGAGGCACTTTTGAGATCAGATTGGGCAGCCAAGGATTGTCTATCTTGGGAAAACTACTGAAATTTCCTGCCTTGTGAGTCATTAATCGGGTATATACATAGTGTAGTATTCTATTGACGACAGGCATGCTTACTGGCATATTGGATGAGTTTTCATAAATCTCTGCAAGCTCTTCCTTGGAGTAGGGCTCAGAGGAATACCACTTGTTATGCTCTGCTCCAAATATCCCCAGAATTTTGTTGATGGCTAACCAGTTAAAAGTGATCCCCCTTCCTCTGACTGACGCCTCAAATACAATATTGATCAGCTCCTTTTTCTTGTATTCAGGCTTGGCTTTCATGCTCGAATAGAATGACCTCAGAACATCCTCATTATAGACATTCTGAATACTGAGCCAGTTCTTGTAAGGAAGGAGCTAGGCATCTAAGTCGAAACCATTTTGCTTGAAATACTCCAAATCTACCCATACTGCAGTTCTGTCTAGGGTTTTTCGATTTGCGAAGTCAGCGCTAGGGGCTTTAAGGGGTGTTTCTGAGTAAGGCAAATCAGAGGAAGTTCGCTTTTGACGCTTAGACCCTGATTCAACTATTTCTTTCTGGGACTTTGACCTCTTACTAGCGGATTGAGTAGAGGTTTTAGCGCTAGAGAGAGCCTGAACATCACTCACACTTGGAACTTTGGTTCTGGCCATTTTAGGGTTTGGGATTTTAGAGAAGGAGGCAGATGAATGAAGGAATGTTCAGAGAGAGAATTTGGAGTAGAAGAGAGAATGCAGAAGAGTGATAAATGCAAATGCAAAAGGATCTAGCTTTATAAGTTTTTAGGGTTTAGGGTTTTACCTTCAGCTAATTGTTTCGCATTCTGACCATTTTTAAGTGACTTGCTATCGCTAGTAAGAGCTGCTATCGCTAGCAGGCATGATCCGACGCTAAGCAAGTGACATTTTAGTCCACTTACTCCTTCCATCTATCGATAGCTGACTTTACTATTGATAACGCTTTTGGCTAGCGATTGCAATCTTGACCTTACCAGCTCTTTCCCTGCAAATACTTAGCGATAGTAGAACTTACTATCGATTGGTTAGAGCTATAAAAATTGAGATTTTTCATCTTATTGAGTCCAGATTTATAAACAGGCTGAGATGCATCTTAAACAAATTTGATTGGCATTTCATAGATTTCACATAGGATAATTTCATACACGAATTCATCTTTTCACTCATATGGCAATCTGATAGATAATTCATTAAAGATAGGGTAAGAATGATATCACCATAGCTGCAATTATTTAGGTAGGTGATTGATAGAAAACTTTACTATTGGTTGATCAATCTGTGCTTGTCCATGTAGTAGCTTGATCTTGAGTGGAAAGATGATATTTTCTTTTACAGGTTCAACATCAAGATCCAAGCATGAAGTTTAGCTTATCAAGACTTTAGTAAATTTCCACGTAGATCATAGACTTGAAGCTTTCTCTTCTTGTATCCTACAGAACTGTAATTCTTTTCTTTTCTTCAGTATCCAAATTCATATGGATCTGCTCATGATTAGTTCATAGGAATGAATCCACATAATTCACATGCATAAGGATATATATATATACTCCTTTTTAAATCAATATGCATATGAATATGAGCTCGCTTATGAATATTGTGAGTATTTTGCAATTGTCTTTCAATATATAAATCGATGTTCATTCCTAAGGTTTCAGAATGAAAAATCTCAATAAATATTACTAATATTGGTGAAGGAGATTTTACCATTGAATACCTCTACCTTAGGTACATGGAGGATTATTTTTGCTAACCCAAAAAGGTTCTGAAATGTTTAGCGCTGGGTTGCAGAAATTTTTCTTGTGAAACAGAATTCAGTGATCTTCTACTTGATGTGTGAGGAATTTTGTTTCTCTTGTTCTCCTCAAAATAATTGAATGGAACATTGTGGTAGCTCATTCTTGAGATAGAACTTGCTCGTCTTGTCATATTCCACTGCTTTTTATGATCTGAGTAAGATATTGCAGTAGTGTCTTCTCCATGAGTTCTTATTCTATATCTAGATTCTATGAATCTTTTCCTTGAAGTATGAGAAACTCTTGGTTTCTTCTTTGTCGCCTTTGTACCATGATGTCCATTTCTTTTAGAGCTAATCTGCATAGATAAAGTACTAGATGGACATTTTGGTACCCATTTATATTTGGGTCCTACATTGTTAGCCTTGGGCCTTACATGTCCTTTTGGAACCCAAATAAATTTATTTCTCACATTTAAATTTCTTCTAATATAACATGTGTGAGAAATATGACCAGATTTCCCACAATAATGGCATATAATAGGATGATGTGCAACATAAGATTTTATGCAATTATTGTGATGGCCAGAGGAACACAAACTGTTTTCATTCAAATGATCTTTCTTCCCAATACATTTTCCAGCATTATTTAAAACATTTTCAATCCTTGAAATATGATCTGTGATAGGTTGTAAATCAGTTTTATGCAGATCAAAATTGTTTTTCTCAAAAACATAGGGATTGGAACTGTATACCATAGATGCTTCTTGAGCTCCAGAGGATGATTTTGCAGATTCGTTCATGTAGAGCTCTTGACAGTCATCTTCCTCTTGTCCTTCTGTGTTGACTAAATCTTGGAAGGGTTCTGTGATCTCTCCTTCTTCAGTCTCAGCTTCCAACTGCTCATCAACCATAGATATGCAACTTTGAAATTCAGATGAGCTGTCAACACTTTCAACTTCAACAAGATGGTCAGAGGTATATATAGACTCTAGAGAATCCCAAATTTCTTTAGCACTGGAGCAAAGTCTGATTTTCTGAAAATCATTTTCAGTTAAGCCTTTATGCAGAATTTGCATTGCTCTAATGTTTAGAGAAAACATTTTCTTTTCTTTCTCAGTCCAATCCATTCTTGGTTTGAAATCAAAATCATTTATAAGAACATTCCACATATGGAAATCAAATGATTTTATAAAGCATTTCATCCTAGCTTTCCAAAATGAAAAATCAACATTTTCAAGCAGAGGTGGAATGGTAGGATCGAATCCTTCAGAAAACATAATGTTCCCAAAATCAGCCATGATCTTTTCACTTGAGATCGTTAGATCCTTTAAAATAAGTGACCCGCTCTGATACCAATTGTAAGTACTGGCAGTCACCCAAGAGGGGGGGTGAATTGGGTGATGGGATAAAATTTGAACCTTTTTAAAACCTTTTTCTTTTCTTTATACACAAATTATAACAGTGTAATTTAAAATTTGATAGATGCACGAATATATGAATAATGAAAAACTGTAAGAGATAAGGGAGGAGATAATGCACACAAAAATTTATCCTGGTTCGATCAACCCAGACCTACATCCAGTCCTCAGGCTCCACCTGAGATTTCCACTATCCTCTTGTTTAATTCTGGCACAAGAGAAGCCTACCACAGGTTTTACGAACACAGGTTCACCTGCCAACCTTTACAGAGTTTTTAGAATCTTCTAAACACTCCCCCTTACTACCTGTAAGGTTACCACCCAGTTCACAAAGCACCAAGCTAAGGAACTACCTCAAACAGAAGAGGTTTTTAATAATGAAGTCCACTAAATGAACAGATTGTGATACACACTTTAGAACAAGGTTATGGATAATGAAATACGAGATAGAGCTTAATAATCTGAACAAAATATAACTCTTGCTCTTCTTTTCTAATTCTCTCAGTATGAGAAGTTTGCGATTCTGTATAGAGCCCTGTTCATCTCTTGTTGATGATTTGTTCGCTGATTAATTGTCTCTTCTTCTTGGAGGCAGATCTTGATCAATTTATACCTCCACAGATTTTCCTTTGGTTCAGCTTCATATGGCAGTTAGAATAAAGACGTTGGAAGTCCATAGCCGTTGGGGATAGATATCATTGCTCAGATGGTTCAAACTTTTGAACTGTTCACGAGTAGAGTAGACTAGACTGTGTTCTGAGCACCTGTACTTTCATAGCAGCTTTTCCTTAGCGCTAACTTGGTCTGCTATCGCTAGCTTCATATTGTAATCTCTGCACTTGATCTGTTAGCTAAACAATTAAGCATATAATGTACAGTAGATGTTATCGCAAGCATAGTACATTAGCTCAAAGAGATATATGTATCATTTAAGGAATTTCATTGAGCACTCTCTATCGATAGACATAAACATTATCGCTAGCATATTAGTTTATTTTGGCATTCATCATACTAGCTATGTTATTTGTGAAATCAGAAGTTATTATCGATAGTTAAGCTTGATATCGCTAATTGCCTTTTAATTAGTCACAGGATACACAGCTTTGCAGATCTTATTATCGATAGCTATCTCTGTTATCGCTAGCAACAAAGTTGACTCATTTGCTCTTAGGTACTAGCTATCTGAATGATCACTATCTGAAGCACTTCCGTTATCGATAGCTAATCTGTTATCGCTAGCTGGTTTCATTAGTTCAATGACTTGGTTTTATCCTTCTGCTAGCTATCAATGAGCTTCTAGCGATGGATTATTCTTTAGCGATAGAGAATGACTTAGCGATAGATAATGTCTTTTTTATTTCTAAGTCTTCACTCGCTATTGCTCTGTTTACTAGCGATAGGCTTTAACATTATCGATAGGATTCTGTTACCTACTAGATTGAACTTGAATATTTCAGAAGTAACTTTTACTTATGTTTTCTCAGGGTCAGTCCTCGTCAAAACTTAAGATTCTAACACCTTTATCCCCTCAGGTTTTAAATTCTTGGAGAGCGGACTCGAGGCGGCACTGCTCCGAACCTAAACCCTTAATCAATTTCCGAGCTCTTTAGTAACAGATAGAAATCATCTAATAATATTACTGAAATAATTAGTTTGACTAATAAACTATGCTGATGGAAAGAAGGGTTAATAAATAAATTTCTATGACCATGTTTTCGAAGGGAATTGAGCCCAGAACGAGACTCTCTTTAAACATTCAGCAAAATCTTCAAGAATACCCTTGTGCGTATGTGTTTGTTTGAGAATGAAATGCTAAGTTGGGTGGCGATGGATTTTTGCATGTGTGAGAGTTTTGTCCTGGTCTAGGCATTTTTGAATTATAGCTTAATAAGATTTTTCCCTTGGTCTGCAATATAGTATAATGTTAATTCTAAGTCTGTTTCCAAGCCTATCAGGACCACGAAGAAGCTTACTTAAGTTCGAGAAATTCTTGCATGCACTGGGTACACCACGTAATTTGTACACTGTCCAATTTAAAACCAACAAATCATTTATTTTTTTGTTTCGTTATGTGGTACTTGCTGTTATTTATTATTTTTCATTATTTTTTAGAATATTGTACTTTCTCTCTCTCTTCTGCAGCACATTTAAAAGATCCCTATCTCTCTCCCTGCATCATATGTTCTCTCCCTCCTTTAAGAATGTTTTTAATCCCACTTTTGCCCCTCCCTTTCTCTCTATGGGTCATTTATTATCTCTCCACCTTAAAAAAATGTATTTTTATTCCCACTCACCCTTTCTCTCAGCAGCACTATTTTTCAGAAAGTTTTCTCTCTCCGGTCCTTTTTTTCATTTTTCTCTGACGCTTCTATTTCAGTGTATGAGAAATATTTCTGCCCAGATTATTGTCGCAATGAAGATTTGAAAAGTAATTGCATTTTACCACTGAAACACGATAGACAAAATGGCAAACCAATATGAAGTTACAGAGTACAGGGGAAGAATAAGAATTATATTCCAACTCGAAAACAAAAGGTAAAGCTTGAAGTAGCATGCATTTATAAATCTTTTCAGTTTTTTCCAAAAATAAAAAATAAAAAACCTCCATATGTCCATATATTAAGTATAATTATTTATCTTTCCTGGAATTATTATGAGAAATGATGGGGTGTTTAATAAGTCCTTATTTTCACAAAAAAAGACTTATTTTCAGAAAAGTTAAATTGAGCATGTTTGGCTGGACTTATAAAAATAAGTAACTTATGTTAGAATCTTAAGTTTTGATGAAGACTGACCCCATAGATAATATAAGTAAATAAGTGTAAGTTACCTTTGAACTTAAGTAAAATCTTATAGGTAACAGATCACTATCGCTAGAGCTAAAGTCTATCGCTAATAAAAGGTTCATCTATAGCAAATGAAAACTTAGCTGGATACTAAGATAAATATCTCTATCGCTAAGTGTTTTTCCTATAGCTAATAGAAAGAAAGGAATAGCAAGTAAAGACTTAGAAATAACAAGGACATTCACATAAGCTAGTGACTGAGAGCAAATAAGTCATCTTGCTGTAACATAGTTGCTAGCGCTAACACGTTTCAGCTATCGATAACAGGATACCTGAAACATTATTCATGACAGTATCCTTAGGCTAAGCAATCAAAGTAACTAGCGATAATGGGATTTGTATCGATAGAAAAATGGTTATTGATATAGCTAGTACGTTGAAACATTGATCTAAAAAGAATATGCTAGCGATAATGCTCATGTCTATCGATATAGAATGTTTTTAAGTTGATATATAATCTTTATCTCATTGAGCTAATGGATTAAGCTTGCGGTAGCATCAACTGTGCATTATATAAATTGTTTAGCTAACAGCTCAAGTGCAGGAATGACACTATGCAGTTAGCGATAGCAAAGCCTGCTAGCGCTACTGAAAAAGCTGCCATGAAAGTACAGTTGTTGAAAACGTTCAGAACGCGCTCTATGCATGAACAGTGAATCTAGGACAGAAATTTGAATTAATTGCCAACAGCTAAGAGCTCTCAATGTCTATATTCTAACGGCCACTTGAAGCTGAAAGAAAGAGCAAGCTGTGAAGATATAAATAGATCAAGACTTACTTTCAGAAAAGAGAGATGCAATAATAAGATTTACGTGCATGATGATTAATACAGAGGGTCTGCTCAGAATATCAGTTACATTACAATGAGCCCAGAAATGAAGAAATAACTATGAGTTTGAGTGCTATAGAATAGAAGAGAAGAGCGATCATTGTACAAATCTTTACACTCTTGTATTTGTATTTGTATTTCCTCACATATATCTCTGTACTTGACTGATTATCACAATCTGTTTATAAGTGAACTTCATTATTGAAATTCTCTACTGTTTGAGGTTGTTCTAAAGCTTGGTGCTTTGAGAACAGGGTTGTAACCTTACAGGTAGTAAGGGGGAGTGTTTAGAGAGTGTCTAAACCTCTGTTAAGGTTGGCAGGTGATCCCGTGTTGTAAAACCTGTGGAAAAGGCTTCTCTTGTGCCCGGTTTAAACAAGAGGATAGTGGAAATCTCAGGTGAAGCCTGAGGACTGGATGTAGGTCAGGGTTGACCGAACCAGGATAAATTTTGTGTGCATTATCTCTTCCTTATCTCTCTTAACTTCCAGCATACTTAATTTATATAGTCTTTAAGTATTCCACATTTTGAAAGATTATCAGTGATAATCAGAAAAAGATTTTAGAAATTACCTTCACTGTGTTTCAGAAAAGAGAAGAGTTGATATTTTAATTCTATCACCCAATTCACCCCCCCTCTTGGGTGACAGCCAGCATTTACAACTTATAGCTTATAAGTCAAAATAAAAATAAGTTCTTTTTTTCAACTTATGACTTATAAGTCACTTACGGAGGTGGACCCCACAATTCTGACTTATTTTACATATCCAATCACAACTAACCCAAACATAAATCACTTTTCCAAAAGTCCATCTAAACATACATCTCATTACACAATGTGACTTATGACTTATAAGTCACTTATAAGTTATATTTTTACCAGCCTATCCAAACATAAATCTCATTACACAATCTGACTTATTTTTAGTTTGACTTATATATAAGTCACTTTTCCAGAAGTTCATCCAAACAAACCTATTATATTCCAACTCAAAAACAAAAGGTAAAGCTTGAAGTAGCATGCATTTATAAATCTTTTCAGTTTTTTCCAAAAAAAAAAACTATCTCCATATGTCCATATATTAAGTATTATTATTTATCTTTGCTGGAATTATTATGAAAAATGATGTGAATAAAAAATTCCTTTGCATATTTATTTTGTATTTGTTTTTTGTCCCCTTTGTAAGCTCAATGTCTTTTTCTCTTGGCTTGTCATCAAAATCACATTTATCCATCTCTTTAATTTATTTAGAGTATGTGAAATAATAAATCATATTAGAAAAAAAGAGTGAAAAGAGTCACCGGGGCCGGACAGGGAAGTAACTGTGATTAAATAAAATAACATTTTTTTATGTTGGAGGAGTAATGACTAATGAGGCATAGAGAGAGGAGGTAAAATGGGATTAAAGAGTATTTTCCAATGAGAGAGGTATTAGATGATGCAGGGGGAGAGGGAGAAAGACTTTTAAATATGCTGCAGAAGAGAGAGAAAATGCACAATATTCTGAAAAATAATAAATGACAACAGGCACCACATCAGCGAAAAAAGACATGACTTGTCCAATTTTAATTGGACAGTGCACAAATTACGTGGTGCACCCAGTGCATCCAAGAATTTCTCACTTAAGTTCTGCATGCATGCCTTTTGTTTTTGTCATGGGTCTAGCTAATTGATACATTTCAGAAAACCACACAAGGATACCTTTTCTTACTTAGGTAGCATGACTGTTGTTTTTGTCATAAGTTGAGCATGACTTTGCATTTTCTTTGCAAATGGGAAACACAAAAAGGTAAAAAAAAAAAAAATCAAATGCCCCTCCCTGCACAACACTCGAAACATGTGTGTTTAGTAACATAGTAGGTAAAAAAAAAAAAAAAGCGGTTTACATTCTCTTCTACCCACCATTATAAATATTTTCTGTTGATATCAAACCCTCAAATCAAGATAGCTTTTCATACTTTTAGCTCCACTCTTCTTATGTAAATTTCGTTTCCTTCTATCTTCTTGTCTCTTTATTTTATTCTCACATTAGCATTTAAATATTGCATTTTATATTGTTTGGCTTTTCTAGGATAAGCTCAATCTCTTGTGTTACCTTGGGGAAAAATAAGAAATATCAAGAGCAACTGAAAGAAATTCAATGGTGCTATTTTCGGTGGTTCTAATGAGGTAGAGCTCTCAAATACAGTTTATTGTCCCTAAATCTGGTAAACTAACACAACTAGGTTCAATTCTTTAATTTTGATTGATTAATTTTTGAAGGGTTAAATTTTTATTCTTTCTTATCTTGAGATTTTCATCTTGTTTCTGAACGAGAAATGATCTTCCATGTTTCTCTACATGTTTCATTATATTGGATCACATATTCTTTTATTATGATTCTAATTAATAACAAGGTTCCTTGCTTTGTTCGAACCTATTGATTGATTTTGGTCCTCCAAATATTGTGAACATCTGTACTATCTTGCGTTTAAGCTTGCTTTTGATTTCATGTCAAAACATAGCTGGGGGAAGACATGAAAACATACCCACGTGTACGAGTTGAATTGAGTAAAAATATTACACATTGTGTAATCATTTATATATAGTGCTATAATATGTGATTTTAAATTCTACATGACCCAACTGGAGAGGATTATTTGCTTTCTGGCGTGTAAAGAAGGGAAAGATTGTAGTAGAAGATAGGGAAGTGGTTGGTTTTTATAGGCAGAGGTGGGAGCTATATATGGCAAAGTCTACTTTGAAGTTCCAAGATTTTCCAGTTTTGCTACTCATAACCACACATGCTTAATAGGGAGAGCTAACAAGATCTTGACCATTCAGATTTTATATGGATGGTTTAAATTTGATTGTTTTCAAAATGATATTTTGAGTAAAAAATTAGATTTTGAAAAAATGACAATTAAGAGATTCTGTTTATTTTATTTTATAATCCATTAAAATAATTGTAATGACCCTAAAACCGAGGTAAGATTATTATTTTTGGTCAATGTTTTATTTATTTTCTTATGTCTCAAAAATAATATAAAACAATTATTAAATATGTAATTAGAATTTTCATCTTGTAAATTTATAACCAAAGTTAATTGATAGTTACTTGTTGTTGCCTTGTTGGGTTGGGAGTTCCAATACTTTGTGCGTTGACAAGTATATAGTTGATAATTAACTATATGCAGATTTTTGAGATATATTTAGATAAACTTGTAAATATTTATATACCTATTGATTTAGGTTTTATTATTTTTCTATGTATTTAATTAACTATTGATGTTTTTTTTTTTAAGTCATCCAAGCCGAAAATGTTGCTATACAAGATCCGTTCATATTCCTTTTATTTTGGAGCATTTGTTATAAGATTATAAAACAAACTTAAAAAGGGGGAAGATATGGTAAATGTTATGAATATTTAATTAATGTGGATGTCCTTAACTTCCATCCCTATTATTACTCTAGTAATTGTTAATTCTAATTATATTGTAACCCTAAAGCCTCCTCTATAAATAAGAGGCTAGTACTGTGTATTCAGTAACTCTTGTACGTTGAATGAGAACGGTTTTCTATTCTCTCTACTTCTCTCCCCCATTCTCTCTTATATTCTTCTATTATTTATAACACGTTATCAGCACGAGCTTCTAACCAAGTATCAACATGTCGAACATTACCAAACTTGATTTTACGGCTCTCGACATTACGGGAAGAAATTATCTATCTTGGGTATTAGACGCTGAAATTTACCTTAATGCCCATGGCCTTAGAGAAACCATTTTATCGGGGAATGAAGTGTCTAGCCAAAATAAGGCTAAGGCAATGATTTTCCTTCGTCACCACCTCCATGAAGGACTGAAAGTTGAATACCTAACGGTGAAAGATCCACTAGAATTGTGGAACAATTTGAAGGAAAGATTTGATCACCAGAAAACGGTGATTTTGCCAAAAGCTCGTTATGAATGGATTCACTTAAGGCTACAAGATTTTAAATCTGTAGCTGAATACAATTCGGCAATTTTTAAAATAAGTTCTCAATTGAAATTATGTGGTGAGAAGATCACTGATGAGGACTTGTTGGAAAAAACCTTTTCGACTTTTCACGCTTCCAATGTGCTCCTGCAGCAGCAATATCATGAAAAAGGTTTTAAAAAATATTCTGAATTAATTTCTTGCCTTCTTGTGGCTGAACAAAACAACGAACTCCTAATGAAAAATCATGAGTCTCGTCCAATGGGCTCAACTCCATTCCCAGAAGTGAATGCTGTAGCAAATAAATCCACTCGTCGTGGACGTGGACGTGGCCGTGGACGAGGACGTGGGCATAGATATGATCATGAACGTGGTCGTGGTGATTCAAATTCTCACTCGAAGTGGGCAAAGAACGATAAGGGTTACCAAAAGGAAAATAATGGGCACAAAAATCAAGTTGAAAACTTGTGTCATCGCTGTGGTGGAAAGGGTCATTGGTCGCGTACCTGCCGTACACCAAAACATTTGGTTGACCTTTACCAAGAATCGCGCAAGAATAAAAACAAAGGCAAAGAGTCTAAGTTTGAATCAAACTTTGTTGATGAGGAAGGCGATTTTGATTTCGGCGATATGGATGTTACCCACTTGGATATTAGTGATTTCTTTGCCGATCCTAATGGAAAGATTGACCACCTTATTGGTGACGGGAATGTCCAGAAATAAATTATCCTTATGTAGTGAACATGTTCTATTTTAATTTATTTATTCAGCTATCTTTAGTTCAACAATGTTTTTCCTTTCGATGTAGTTGTCTTTCCAAATGAATAAATATGTACTTCATTTTTCATTAATTGCATTTTATTTTCTTTTTCCATGTTCCAATAATGTTAGAATGACTCGTATGGACATCAATCATAGAGAATTGTGCCTCATTGATAGCGCAACAACTCATACTATACTAAGGAGTGACTAATATTTTTCTTCTTTAGTAATGCGAGAAGCTAATGTTCAGACTATATCCGGAAGTATAAATCTGATTGAAGGCTCCGGAAGAGCTAATATATTGTTACCTGGAGGAACAAAATTATACATTGATAATGCACTTTTGTTCGCCACGCGCCGCAAGTGCACGGGTCACGCCAAGTAATAAAGTAGTGAGTAAAGTATCTCGTTCCCACGAGGATTTGTCCAAAACCCGGTCAAACAATGATTGTCACACTCTCGCCCAATTTGAGTGACACAAATGTTGAGATTGAAAATTAACTAAGAAAATAATTGAAAATAAACTATAAACAGGTGATTCTCCAACTTCAAGGATAAAATGGGTCCGAAGATTATCTCTCCCCCTTGTACTTCTCAAAACTCAACTAACCTCCCCTCAAAGAAGCTCTCAACGACACCACGTGCTAATCTAGGATTCACAGAGTACTTGTAATGCTCTCTCGAGTTAAGAACAAGTGTTTAGTCCTATTCTTTGCACAATCTCTTGCCACAATTTGATAGAACCCAATTATCACACTCCAACCCTAATGTGACTATGCAAGGCTAGCAAGTATATCTCTATCTTACCAACAAAACCATCCGTTCGTCATGCAAACTTCCGGTTCTTGCACTACTTTACCCAAGTTCTACACTCAACCTAGCTCTCTCGAGTCATAAATCAAGCGAACACAACATCTAAATGGTGATCAAGCACTTAGAAGCATTAAGAACGGGGTAAAATAAGCACATAGATATCATTAATCACAAATTAAGAGGAGGAATCAAGAATCAATACATACAAGGGTTCAAAATAATCTTAGAATACAAGTATTTAGCTACACATGTTCAAAAACTCCAAGGGAGCATAAATATATACATTCAGAAACAAAGAACAAGAGAAGAGAATGGAGAAGGAAGAAATAAACCAAGAGAGGAAGCCTAAATCTCTTCGAAGAAGCTCCAAGCCCAAGCCAAATCCCCTCCAAACTCCAAGCCCTAGCAGAGCAAAACACCCCCAAGAATGCCCAAAAGTCGAAGAATGTCGAGCTAGATCGAAACCCTAGCTTTTATACATACAAGCGGCGAAGTCCACGGTGAGCTATGATCGTTTCTGCCTCTTTTTGGGGGTTTTGGCTCGCCGTGAGTTCGCCGCGGCGAGCTCACGGCGAACTGGTACCTGTCGGTAATTTTGGAAATTCGGGGACCTATCTGTAATTTGGGAAATTCGAGGTCCTTTTCTGTAATTTTTACAATTCGTCCAGAAACTTGTATTTTCCCTTTTTTTTCTTGAAATTTCAGCTTCTAGCCCCAATTTCTCCTCTTTCTAAGTGTTCTTCTTAATCCGGATCCCTTGGTTATTGCATCAAATTATTCCTACAAAAATTACATAAAACAACATAAGAAATTAACTACAAAAATAACCAAAATCTACATAATTAACAATAATGTGAAACCGAAAATCAAATGAGCATTTTCCCTCTTGAGTATCCAAAATGTATAAATAATAGACAAAAACTCAAGTAAAATATACTCAAATATCATGAATTTCTAGGAGTTATCGCACCCCCAAACTTAGACTATTACTCGTCCTCGAGTAAAACACAATATGATATGTTAGATTGATTAAGTATCCTCTTACTATGCATGCAGAGAATTTTCCTCATTAGTTGCTCAAGAAGATATATTCAATAGGAAAGCAATGGAATATGGACGAATGCAAAACTCACACCTTAAGAACAAACTTCCCAACACTTATTAAGTGCGTGTGTGCAAAGCTAAAAAACAATTCTTCAGCCAATGTCAAAAAGAAAATTGCACATTTCAATATATATTAAGTTCTCTCAACATTCAAGACTTCATATGCCTACTCTCTTCCTCTCTCTCCACCAAAAGAATGTTTCTTACACAAATTCAAAATCAATGGGACTTTATAAGCTTGTAATGAGGCCAAGGGTTAAGGTTATAGAAAGAAAGGTATAAAGAGAATTCAAATATCTTGAGATAAATGACAATACATAGCTCATCTTTCTTTTCTATCCAAAATTCCCTTCCAAAATTCAAACCACTCCCCCAAACTTATCTCAAAATGATGTGTGTGCACTCCAAGTCTTATTGAAACTAAACTCTTTTTCTTTTTCTTTTCTTCTTTTATTCTTCCATAAACTTGCAATGACTTTGGAGTACAAGCTTTGAACATCATGCACCACTTACACTCCCACACCAATTTTTGTAGCAACCATCCAATACCTTCTACCAATGATTTATCAATTATCTCAAAATTCGGGTAGTTCATGGTTTTTCGGGTTACATCGGTTAAGGTCTATTGTGGTTTCCAAAAAGAAAATTCATATGGTTTTTCATTATAAGTCTCAAAGAGGGTGCAAATGGAATTATGTCAAAGGTTGGCTTGAAAGGCTCAAACTCGTTGAAAAGAATGCCCATATCATTTTCCAAACTCATGTAAAAATCATTAAAAAGCCTCAAGAGATTCTAAGATAGGTTCTAGAGTCTATCAGTTGAGAAAGAAAATATACACTCAAATACTACAACATCTCCAAACAAAAGCATCCAAACCATTTCCAACTCTGTGCAAGATTTGGTTCAGAATTGTCAGAAAGCCAGTCTCAATAATACAAATCAAGCATTCAAAAATATTAACCAAAATTTCCTCTCAAACATATGATCTAAGCAACCATCTATCATTGGATCCCACATTTAGTTCAGTGGATACTGAATCAATCTAAATCATGCTTATTGCAAAATGACAAGTAATCGTCCAAGTTTCCAAAATTGAAATTCATGTCAATGTAATCAGCAGTTTATCATCAATTCAGTCAGATCAAAGCAAAATTGGAAATGCATGAAACTTCCCTATAAATTCTCTTTGTGCTCCAAGCTTGCTTTCCTTTGCCTCATGTAAACTTTGATGACAAACCTCGAAAATGCTCAAAAGAGGTCACACCTACTAAAGAAAAACAACAAAGAAAACTATTAAACTTTTAAAACTTGGGTTGCCTCCCAAGAAGCGCTAAGTTTATAGTCTTCAGCCAGACTTTCCTAATACTAATCATACGTATCAAAAACAAAAATCACCTTGTCTTCATTTCTTTTTGGAAGACAAGGCATCAGAAAAATTGGGAATTCATTCATATGAGCACTACATGTTCCTTTAATCAAAAGTGACTTCAAGAAACATGCTTCAATGTTGTACATGGGTGGCTCCAATTTAATTGTTTCAAAATTATCCCCATTAGCCCCCAAATACTTTGAAAACCCAATGAAATCTACTTGACTCCCCTCAGTAGGAGCCAAGCTTTCAGTAGGAGGATTTTGAACACAGATTGCAGGAAACTCAAGGTTTCTCTCTCCCTCTTCCATCTCTAGCTCACAATCATCCACAAAAGTATTACAATCCATTGACAGCACATTATCACTTCCCACAATTAATTGCTCATTTGAAATAGTTTCTTCCTCATGAGAGTCATTGGAAGTATTAATGCAAATGCCTTTTTGCTTTAAAGACTCAAAGGTAGAAACCAATTCATTTGCCCTAGATGCTAAGCTTTTAAGAGCTAATTCATGTTCATTAAGTTTCTCATTTGTCCAAGCTCTCATTTCATTTTGATTATCCAAAATACGCTCAAGCATCTCCTCAATTGTGGGCTTTTTCTCATGAATGGGAATGATTTGTTCTACATGACTAGGTAATGGCTGACAATATGATGCATATGAAGGAAAAGAAACATTTGGATCCCAAGGCAATTCATGTTCATGATTCCAACTAGGATTAAAAGAATTATCATGCCAATCAGTTTGAACCCTAGCAAAATTATCCCCTACATAATCCAAGGTTGAGACATGGGGGCATTGATCAATATAATGATTATCTCCACAAAAATTGCAACAAATGTACTCATATTGAGTTTCAAAAGCATTAGGATCACAGCAAGAAGGTAGATAATCATTATCCTGTTCAAATCCACTATTTGCCCTAATAGTCCACCAAGGATAATCCATAACAAAAATTAAAAGAAAATAAATAACAAACTAAAAAGAAAAACAAAGAAAACAAATATACACATAAGAACACAAGAAAAGAGAGGACACAAGAAAAACAAACACACAAACAAATATATACACACTCAAGCTTAAGCTACTAGGCTCTAATCAAGGTTGACCAAGGACGGTTTTGGGAAACAAATCCCCGGCAACGGCACCAAAAACTTGTTCGCCACGCGCCGCAAGTGCACGGGTCGCGCCAAGTAATAAAGTAGTGAGTAAAGTATCGTTCCCACGAGGATTTGTCCAAAACCCGGTCAAACAATGATTGTCACACTCTCGCCCAATTTGAGTGACACAAATGTTGAGATTGAAAATTAACTAAGAAAATAATTGAAAATAAACTATAAACAGGTGATTCTCCAACTTCAAGGATAAAATGGGTCCTAAGATTATCTCTCCCCCTTGTACTTCTCAAAACTCAACTAACCTCCCCTCAAAGAAGCTCTCAACGACACCACGTGCTAATCTAGGATTCACAGAGTACTTGTAATGCTCTCTCGAGTCAAGAACAAGTGTTTAGTCCTATTCTTTGCACAATCTCTTGCCACAATTTGATAGAACCCAATTATCACACTCCAACCCTAATGTGACTATGCAAGGCTAGCAAGTATATCTCTATCTTACCAACAAAACCATCCGTTCGTCATGCAAACTTCCGGTTCTTGCACTACTTTACCCAAGTTCTACACTCAACCTAGCTCTCTCGAGTCATAAATCAAGCGAACACAACATCTAAATGGTGATCAAGCACTTAGAAGCATTAAGAACGGGGTAAAATAAGCACATAGATATCATTAATCACAAATTAAGAGGAGGAATCAAGAATCAATACATACAAGGGTTCAAAATAATCTTAGAATACAAGTATTTAGCTACACATGTTCAAAAACTCCAAGGGAGCATAAATATATACATTCAGAAACAAAGAACAAGAGAAGAGAATGGAGAAGGAAGAGATAAACCAAGAGAGGAAGCCTAAATCTCTTCGAAGAAGCTCCAAGCCCAAGCCAAATCCCCTCCAAACTCCAAGCCCTAGCAGAGCAAAACACCCCCAAGAATGCCCAAAAGTCGAAGAATGTCGAGCTAGATCGAAACCCTAGCTTTTATATCACTTAAATCTGTCAAAAAACGCGCAGCAGAGCACGCAGTTCGCCGTGGGTTCGCTGCGGCGAAGTCCACGGCGAGCTATGATCGTTTCTGCCTCTTTTTGGGGGTTTTGGCTCGCCGTGAGTTCGCCGCGGCGAGCTCACGGCGAACTGGTACCTGTCGGTAATTTTGGAAATTCGGGGACCTATCTGTAATTTGGGAAATTCGAGGTCCTTTTCTGTAATTTTTACAATTCGTCCAGAAACTTGTATTTTCCCTTTTTTTTTCTTGAAATTTCAGCTTCTAGCCCCAATTTCTCCTCTTTCTAAGTGTTCTTCTTAATCCGGATCCCTTGGTTATTGCATCAAATTATTCCTACAAAAATTACATAAAACAACATAAGAAATTAACTACAAAAATAACCAAAATCTACATAATTAACAATAATGTGAAACCGAAAATCAAATGAGCATTTTCCCTCTTGAGTATCCAAAATGTATAAATAATAGACAAAAACTCAAGTAAAATATACTCAAATATCATGAATTTCTAGGAGTTATCAACTTTATTCATCAAAATCCAAAAGAAATTTATTGGGTTTCAAGGATATCCGCAGAAATGGATATCACATAGAAACAAAAACTGAAGGGAATCGAGAATATCTTGATATCACAAATATAGTTTCTGATAAAAAGTGCATACTAGAAAGATTATCTTCCCTTTCTTCTGGATTGTACTATACGTTTATTAGTACAATTGAGATAAATGTTGTTGTAAACCAGAAGTTTGCAAACAACGATAAATTTGATATTTGGCATGACCGGTTAGGCCATCTCGGGACAATCATGATGCGAAAAATAATTGAGAATTCATGTGGACATTCATTAAAATGTCAACAAATACCACAATCGAATGTATTCTCATGTGCTGCATGTTCTAAGGGGAAATTAATTATTCGGCCATCACCAAGGAAAATAGAGAGTGAGTCCCTCACGTTTTTAGAACGAATACAGGGAGATATATGTGGGCCAATTCACCCACCATGTGGACCATTTAGGTATTTCATGGTTTTAATTGATGCATCAACAAGATGGTCACATGTTTGCCTACTCTCTTCTCGCAACCTGGCGTTTGCAAGATTGCTTGCTCAAATAATTAGATTAAGAGCACATTTTCTTGATTATCCCATTAAGAAAATACAGCTTGATAATGCTTGTGAATTTACTTCGCAAGTTTTCAATGAATATTGTATGTCCCTTGGAATTAATGTTGAACATCCTGTAGCTCATGTTCATACACAAAATGGACTTGCAGAATCGTTGATTAAACGTTTACAGCTAATTGCAAGACCATTACTTATGAGATCGAATCTCCCAATCTCAGCCTGGGGACATGCAATTTTGCATGTAGCGATGCTAATTCGTATCAGACCAACAAATAATCTAGAGGCCTCTCCTTTGAAATTGGTTCTTGGTCAGGAACCTAATATTTCCCATCTAAGGACTTTTGGATGTGTAGTATATACTCCAATTGCTCCACCACAACGTACTAAGATGGGTCCTCAAAGAAGGATGGGGATATATGTTGGGTATGAATCTCCTTCAATAATAAAGTATCTTGAACCATTAACAGGAGATTTATTTACAGCTCGATTTGCCGATTGTCATTTTGATGAATAATCTTTCCCAACATTAGGGGGAGAAAATAAGCAATTAGAAAAAGAAATTAGCTGGAATGAATTATCATTATCTCATTTTGATCCTCGTACAAAACAATGTGAACTAGAAGTTCAAAAGATAATTCATTTGCAAAATTTGGCTAATCAATTGCCAAACGCATTTACTGACCCAAAGAAAGTGACAAAATCACATGTTCCAGCTATCAATGCTCCTATTAGAATTGATGTCCCTGTTGGACAAGCAAGTCCCAATGAATCTAAAGCATGTTTGAAACGTGGCAGGCCTATCGGTTCCAAAGATAAAAATCCTCGAAAGAGAAGAGGAGCTAACAATATAGATGGCCAAATCAAGGATAACCAAGAAATTTTAGTAACTCCAGAAGAGTCATTGGACAATGAAAATGTCACAATCCCAAAAGAGACTCAGGTACCTGAAATATGTGAAAATCATGAGATCTCAATAAATTATGCTATGAGTGGAATACGATGGGACCGAAATGAAGTCAACGTTGACGATGTTTTCGCTTACAATGTAGCGATTAATGTAATGAATGATAATGAGGATCATGAGCCAAAGTCTATTAGAGAATGTGAACAAAGAAATGATTGGCCAAAATGGAAAGACGCAATTGAGGCGGAATTAAAATCATTGGAAAAACGAAAAGTTTTTGGACCTGTAGTCCTCACACCTGAAGATGTGAAACCAGTTGGATACAAATGGGTTTATGTACGAAAGCAAAATGAAAAAGGTGATATCACAAGATATAAGGCACGACTTGTTGCACAAGGCTTCACACAAAGACTGGGCATTGACTTTGAAGAAACGTATTTGCCGGTGGTGGATGCAACTACTTCTCGATACTTGATTAGCCTAGCAGTGAATGAAGGGCTTAATGTACGTCTAATGGATGTTGTTACAACCTACTTATATGGCTCACTTGACAGTGAAATTTATATGAAACTCCCTGAAGGATTCAAGTTGCCAGAAGCACACAATTCAAGTAAACGAGAACAATACTCGATTAAGCTAAATAAGTCCTTATACGGATTAAAGCAATCCGGGCGTATGTGGTACAACCGACTTAGTGAATATCTGCTGAATCAAGGATATAAAAATGATCCAATATGCCCATGTATATTCATGAAAAGATCTGGAAATGAGTTTGCTATAATTGCCGTATACGTTGATGATATAAATATCATCGGAACTCCTGAAGAGCTCGAAAAGGCAATAAATTGTTTGAAGAAAGAATTTGAAATGAAGGACTTAGGAAGAACAAAATTCTATCTTGGGTTACAAATTGAGTATTTGAAAAATGGAATTTTCATATACCAAGAAACTTATATTAGAAAGGTCCTAGAACGTTTTTACATGGATAAATCACATCCATTAAGTACTCCGATGGTTGTAAGATCATTAGAGGTAGATAAAGACCCTTTTAGGCCTCGAGAAATTAAAGAAGAGGGTAATGAAGAATTACTTGGTCCAGAAGTACCATACCTTAGTGCAATCGGAGCACTAATGTACCTTGCCAATCACACAAGGCCAGACATATCATTTGCTGTTAACTTATTAGCAAGATATGGCTCCGCACCAACCCGAAGACATTGGAATGGAGTTAAACACATTCTTCGCTACCTCAAGGGTACTTTGGACATGGGACTATTTTACTCGAATGTAACCAATACAGATCTTGTTGGCTATGCAGATGCTGGATTTAGATCTGATCCACATGTTGGAAGATCACAAACGGGATATTTATTCACATGTGGTGGTACAGCGATCTCATGGAGATCCATGAAACAAACCATCTCAGCCACATCATCTAACCATGCAGAAATTCTTGCAATGCATGAGGCAAGTCGAGAATGTGCATGGTTAAGATCGATAATATATCATATACGAACTACTTGTGGTTTATCTTCTAGTAAAATGACCCCGACGGTCCTATATGAGGATAATACTGCATGTATCGCCCAACTTAAAGAAGGATACATCAAAGGGGACAGAACTAAGCATATTTCACCAAAATTCTTCTTTACTCGAGATCTTCAGAAAGATGGTGAAATTGATATCCAACAAATCCGGTCAAGCGAAAATTTAGCAGATATGTTCACCAAGTCACTTCCTGCTACAATATTTGAGAAACTTACTCATGACATTGGACTTCGCAGACTCAGAGATATCAACTGAAGTGGTCAAGAGGGGGAGATGATACACGCTGTACTCTTTTTCCCTTGTCTATGGTTTTTTCCCACTGGGTTTTCCTAGCAAGGTTTTTAATGAGGCAGCATGAGGAAGTGTATCACTAAACATTGTACTCTTTTTCTTCTACTAAGTTTTTTGTCCCACTGGGTTTTTCTTAGTTGGAGTTTTTTAACGAGGCACATGTTTAGTCATGGACATCCAAGGGGGAGTGTTATGAATATTTAATTAATGTGGATGTCCTTAACTCCCATCCCTATTATTACTCTAGTAATTATTAATTCTAATTATATTGTAACCCTAAAGCCTCCTCTATAAATAAGAGGCTAGTACTGTGTATTCAGTAACTCTTGTACGTTGAATGAGAACGGTTTTCTATTCTCTCTACTTCTCTCCCCCATTCTCTCTTATATTCTTCTATTATTTATAACAGTAAATGGATATTTTAATTTATTTTATCAACAAAATTGCCATCAAGTATTTCTTTTCAGAAATTATAATAAAATAACAAGTTGATAATTAGAAATTTTATGCTCTCTCACCGTTCCCTCAATATATTTTTCTGTCGGTGAAGGCTATAAAGAGAGGAAAATTCTGGAATTCTCCCCCGCTTTCAAAAATCTAACATTATTTCTTTCCTCCTTGCTTCATCTAACGTGGGGGTTGGTGGAGGAATAGCAAATGGGTCTCTCCTTACTCTGTTTCTTGCAGCCGAACGGTGTTTTTTTTAGTGTTTGTAAGTAATCATCCTCCTTTCCTATTATGATCTATAAGTTTTATTTCTTGTAGCTAAGGTCCTTTTCTTTCTTCTTGCCTTTTCTCAGCGTGGGTGGTGGGTTTTGGGTGCCATTGAATTTAGCTTTCTTATACCTTGGATTTTTCTATATCATTGGAGAAGTGAGGCATCTGCTATTACATTTTTTTACCCCTTGATGTTTATGTCATCTCTTCCCCAAATCTTGTGCGCATATGTGTGTGGTTGAGACCATTGCTGCTCTCATCTTCTAGCCTTTTCCTAACCAGTGGATGGCTCTTTGGTAGAGCTCATTTTTTGTTTTTAGGGCTCAAAACGGAAGAATACAGAGCGAGCTCAAAAAAAAAAGATTGTACATCTTCAGTTTCAGTTTTTTTTTTTTTGGTTGGTAATTTCCTTGTATTTCAATTGGTAATGCATTCCTTTTGTTATTCCTTGTCTTTAAATTGGTAATGCATTCCTTTTTGTTATTCGTTGTGATATTGAAAAATTGGGAAACTATGATATTCTTTAGACTTTGCTATTATATAGAAATTGATTTATAATTGAAACGTGTGAAGATTTAGTAATTGTAATAAAGAGATGAATATTCTTAAAAAGTTAGAATGAATGCATATTAACTGTTTGATAAAGTGCTTGAAAGAAGGTACAATTATATGTGAGATTAAAAAAAAAATAGCTATGATTAATATGGTTTTGGTTACACTAGAACTGTGTGACTTCAGTATAACTATAAAAGGGAATTGATTCAAACTATTGAATGATAAGGCCCTATTTTTGGTTATAAGAGCGTGAATACTTGTCTTGTTTTTACGTTTATTTGAATATTTCTTGTATTATTCTCATGTTCATGCATGCATGAAACGAGGTTTCATTTTGTGGATATAATTAGTGTTTATGAAAAGAGTTTTAAGATATGAATTATGCACAATTTGCAGAATTTCTAATACAAGATTGAGTTTTCATAAGGTGCATTAGTGATTTCCACAAGTCAAAAGAAATGGTTTCTTGAAAGGATTTGAGAACCATTAGTAGAGGATATAGACACAAAGCGCTTGTCATTCGTGGCCTCGAGCCGTGCTAGTTACTCGTGACCTTCTGGTTGCCTTTGTGATTCGTGGTCTTGAGCCGCGCTTGTTACTTGTGACCTTCGGGTTGCGCTTGTCATTTGTAGCCTCGAGCTGCACTTGTTACTCGTGACTTTTGGGTTGCGCTTGTCATTTGTAGCCTCGAGCTGCACTTGTTACTCGTGACTTTTGGGTTGCGCTTGTTATTCGTGGCTAAAGCTGTGCTTGTTAATCGTTTTGTGTCTGTTCCTCTAACAAAACATGGTTTTAGAAAGGAAAATGTTGTCATTATGCTTTGGTATTGTTGAAAAGGATTTTCAGTTGATCTTATTTTATTCACATTAGAATTATGATTTGTTTTCTTGAGCTTCCAGCTTCCATAAATTTGTAAAAAGAGCCACATAGCTGTACACTTATTTCAAGTATTTACAATATTTAAAATAACGATGTTTGGCTATCTCATCTTGAGAAATTGATCATGATTCATTATATACCCACACGCTTCTTAAAACCCCTCATTTATATTATGGAGTAGATTACTACTTATTGAATAGTTTTGCTAATTATTATTACAAAATTGATTGAATGATAAAATTGATTGGTTCTTTGATGTAGATAATAGTTGCTTTAGAAAATTGCAGATACATATGTCGCTTCCACATTTGTGTAGTTATGTTTATATTAAAAGAGAAGGGATCATATTTGTAGAATTTGGTTGATTGATTGTCGTACAATTCTCTGGGAAGTACAAAGGGCAAGGAGTCATTTTTTAAAAAAAAAATTGAGCAAATATTCATGCATGAATAATCTAGTGACAATCGATAATTTGTATTCGTGTAGTATGTCTCTTTAATTGTAAATAGAAAATACTAATTTAAATAGGCTTACGAAGTGATGTCACCTTACACTTCATGCCGGTCACATCTCATAGTTAGGGGCGTGACAATAATATTTTTTAAAAATATAAGCTTTTAAAAAAATCAAATCTGAACTATATATGAAAAAATGACAATTAAGAGTCCCCAATTGTAGGCCAATATCCTGAAAGAAGAATATAATGCTTGAATCCCTTCAGGATCCAGGGCCTTGAAACCACCCGTATCAAATACCGCATCATTGGATATGCTATTTGATAGACCTCTACTATCGTCATCGGTCAAGGAGGGAAAGGTGCTTGATATTTCCACTCTGTCATTTATAAGGGAATCCTCAGTGAAAAAGTTTTTGTAATAATCCAAAGCCATCCCCTTAATATCTTCTTGGTTGGTAATCAACTTCCCCTCCTCATTAAGGAGTGCCTCAATGTGATTTCTTTTTCTCTTCATCAAAGCAATAGCATGGGAGTAATGACTGTTCCTATCTCCCCATTTTAGCTATGAGCGTCTCGATTTTTGGTACTTTAAGAGTTCCTCTTAAGCAAGATGTAACAAACCAAAAATTTAGAAAATAGGCATAAGAAGTTATTCAAGCTCTTGGAGTGTTATTAAAATATTAAAAATCATTATAAATAAATTTATGATATTTTAAACATTTGTAATAATTTTTAAGGCTTATTATCTTTAGAAAGTAAGGAAAAATAATTAGAAGATAAATTTTAATTTGGGAAATTTAGAAAAAATTATTTTGAGGCCAAAAGAAAATTATGGTTGAGAAAACCCCTAAATTGATGCAAGGATTAATTTTAGAAATCCATTTTTAGAAAAATGGACCACACTGAAAATAATTGAAAGTTTCAGAATAGGGACTAAAATTAAAGTATAAAAGTTGGTAAGGTAGAGGCGTAATTTTATTAAACCCCTTTAGTTTGAGTGGCCTGAGTTCTTAGCGTTGGCGACGGTTAAAGAGGAGAGGGAACTTACATGCAATCGTGTATGCAAGATTGGGTGACTCTCCCCTATACTCCTCTAACATCTTATTTTTCGATTATTACCGTTTTCCTAGTGGGGATCCGAATGGCACTACTACAAAAAACAATATTTACGTCCCCATTTCACATCTCTTTTTTAAATATGAGATGTAGAAAAAAGGCAGTGGCAAAATTGTAATTATATTGAAAACTTTCAACGTCTCTTTTTTAAATATTAGACGTTGATTCTCTAAAAATTTAGCGTGCAAACACAAAAATTAGAGGGAATAGGTGGGGGAAGGAGTTTCCACGTCTCACAATTAATGTGAGACGTGAAAAGTATACTTTCAACGTCTCACAAATAATGTGAGACATGGAAAGTAGCTTTCTATGTCTCACATAAATTGGGGGACGTGGAAAGCTCTAAAAAAAATAAAAAAAAAATATTTTCCCATACTTTCCACGTCTCATCACATAAATTGTGGGACGTGAAAAGCTCTAAATAAAAAAAAAAATACTTTCCCATACTTTCCATGTCTCATAAATATTTATGAGACGTGGAAAGTTTTTTTCACATCTCATAAACATTTAAGAGACGTGAAAAGGTGTTCACATTTAAAAAAACCTTTCCCTGGGCGCAGAAACACGCTGCTTCGTTCATCATATACAACCCTAGCATCTTCTTCTCTACCTCATATCCCTTCGCCTTCTTCCTCTCACCACGATAACACACCCTAGCCTCCGTAAGACCAAATCAGCTGAAGACGAAGCTGAGGCGATAGACGAAGAACAAGAGGAAGAAGAAAACGCCAAGAAATAGTGTATACCAGCTGAGAAGATCTTCCGAAGCAAAGATTTGATTTTGACGTTGCTTCTCTGTTCTGCTGATTTCCTAATAAGTATCCTGGATCTACCTCTACCCCCATTGCTTATTGATCATGCGTGTTAGGTTTTCTCCTATGAAGTGAATGGAATTCGATTTGGGTCAGCCTATAATGAAATTTGTGTTAGGCTTCTTTTAGGAGCATTTTTCACTGTGAAAGAGACTACTCTATCTCCAAGCTACTTTCTTGTCGAGATCTGATTCGAGTCTCACAACAAGCGAAATCTGATCGGAGGTCACAGTGAGTTCTCTGTTCTTCATTTCTCATTTTGATTTGTTGTTCTTGTTTCAAATTTTGGGTGTTACATTTCTGAGAAAGTGTGCCTTCTGCTTTTCTGTTCTCTGTCCTTTATGTTATTCTCTTTACAGGTTACCACGTACCATGTGGTGAGTCTCTTCCTATCTTCTTCTATCGGTGATTCTGATTTATTTGTTTGATTTTGAGCTGACTGGTTCAATGAAAATCTTGGAGTGTTTCTTAATTAAATTTAGCTGGAGCTTTGGGGCTTTGATTTGAATAGTTTCTTGCGGGATTTCTGTTTGTTTCTTGGGCTGTGACTTCAGTTTTTGTGATTTAATTAGAGCTGTTCTTGGGAGTTTAATGTTCAATATAATGCTTGTGGTATATGATGATGGCTGATTCTTGGGTCATATGGTGGGGGAAAGCTAAAATTCTGGGCTTATAGTAGAGGTGAAATTATTATAATGATTGGGTTAATCAATGATTAAATTGTTAGAAATCAATTTGGAGTGGGTTTGTGAGGCTGTATGTGCTATTTAGAGGTTAATCAAGATCAAGAACAAAGTTTTGGTTGGGATTAGTGGATTATTTTCTATGAACTATTTACTTGAGTGATTCTGAAGATGATTTGAGTTATTGGGGGAAACTAGTTTAGTTTTGTTGTGTTGATGGTAAATCTGATTTGGGTTCATTGTTGTAGGATTCCAAAAAACTAAGTTAGTATTTTAGTACTATGTGCCCTGTTATTAAGCTACAACATTGTGTTGTATAGTTGTGGTTTAATATTGCATTTGACCTAAATGTGAAGGCAGTGAACATTCATTACTTGGCAGATGGATTGAAGGTGATGCACTTGACTTGCCATTTACTGATGGTTCATTTGATGCTTTGACCATGGGTTATGGTCTGCCAAATTGGTTGATAGGTGGCATAGAATCCAGATAGTGAAAATTGTAGTTCCATATTCTGTGCAAAATGCCACTTTCATTGCAGTAGTTTCCTTTGCTTCTAATGATATACTTTTGAAGGATGAGCAACTTAGTTCTTAACTGCTGTTAATAGAAGGAAAAAATCAAATGGCTGTGACCATTATATGGCCTATCATATTGATTGTGTAATTAGTAAAACCCTCCATCGATGCAGGGAAGGAATTGGAGAAGCTCGCATTAGAAGGCGGTTTTTCTACTGCACAACATTATGAGATCAACGGAGGCTTTATGGGCTGCCTGTAGCAAAGCGTTAGATATATTTCTTAGATCTTTGGATTAAAGTATTCTATGCCTGATCCATTAGTTAACTGAATGTGATATATTTCTTAGTTCTTTGGGTTCAAGTATTCTATATCTCATCTTGAAGGTGTATTTCTATCCAATATTGTAGGATGAAAGTTGTATTATAACATTTTGTAATATTAACTTGGATATAAATAATAAAATTAGTTCATTTTTTTCACTTTAAGTGTTGTATATCTGTTATTCTGATAAAATATTGATATTTTATTTTATTGGGGTTAATCATCCTAATTAAAAAAAATCCTTTTTTTTAAAAAAAAGACTTTCCACGTCTCATTTTTGAAAATGAGACGTGGAAAGTTGGCACTGGCCACTTTGTACGTCTCATTTTTGAAAATGAGTATGTGGAAAGTCTCACTTTCCATGTCTCTTATTCAAATAAGAGACGTGGAAAGTGGCCAGACTTTCCACGTCTCTTTTTTTAAAAGGAGACGTGGAAAGTTGCACTGGCTACTTTCCACGTCTCACATTTAAAATGAGACGTGGAAAGTTCTGACTTTTTACGTCTCCTCTATCCACATCCCACCGAAAAGAGACGTGAAAAGTGTTTTTTGTAGTAGTGTGGGTTTGGTTTTTCTGGGGTTTCAAACCGATTAAAACAAAGATTGAGCTTAGGTCAAAGCTTTTCACAAAGAAATTAAGCTTGCATGTGAATTATTGGCTCTGATTTTGTGATTTGTACCTGAGATCACTGTTCATGGCTGGATTTCTGCAATCTTTAGCTTTGGTCAGGCTAAATAAGTGATTAAAGTCAATAATGACTAGTGTAAGGTTGAGTTTCGAGCTTACATGTTTGATTGAAGCTTTATTTGACGAAATTGAATCCAAATTTGCTATGCTCTGTTCGGCCATCTGTGTTTTAGCGGGGGAAAATTTATTTTTCTGCATATCAATTTAGGTAGTGTGATTAGGGAGATTTTTCATGTTTGATTCTCTCGATCCTTGATGGATCTTGGTTTCTAAGTTTGTGTTTTGTTTTTGTTCTTGTATTTCAGTAAGTAGGAGTTTTATTTCCTATGATTTGAGTTTGGGAGTGTGTACTTTAAATCTGAGATATGATTTGGAACTTTTAATGTGTATCATGTGATAAAGTTTAGTTTTTATTATTGAGGGTAAAGTTTAGTGATGTTGGAAGTTTTTAGTTGGATAATAAGGCATAAGAACTGATTCTTGTATGTTGCTGAAAGAGAGAATTTGTACTTGTAATATATGAAATGTTTGGTTACTGATTTATGCAAAGAAGAGATTATTTTTGGGAGGGGGAGAGTCATAGGGCTGTTGTAGTGAGTTAATTTTTGAAAGCTACTATATTTTCAGATTTGGAATGTGTGAATGCAAATGGGAAATTCAAGGTTTTTACTTGTTTTGGAAGATTAGTAAAAGAAGTGGAAATTATTGTTTGAGAATTATTGGAATGAGTAAAGGATAGTTAAACTTCATAGTAGATTGAGAAAACAATCTTTGATAGAATAAGCACTGCTCCTTAAGTTTGCAGAATCATTTCTCTGCTTTTGAATGTGACTGATGCAATAAAGATTGTGTTTTGCTGAGGATTGAGCTAAAATGAGTTAAAGACTTAAAGATAAAGTTACAAGCTTGGGAGACATAAATGGCCACTGTATATAGGATTTTTCTATGAAAGGGGAAAATTGAGAATAAGGATTAATAGTTATGAAATATGATTGTTGGTAGTAAGATCAAATAGAGTTGGTTCCTATATTAATCATGAATATAGATGAGTTTTGTGGAGTAAGGGACTATTGTTTTGAATTTAATACCATTGGAAACGAAAGTTTCAAGTGTTACAGTGTTAATTGATTCAAATGGAATAGAGTTAAGCTTGCATTAGTTGGAATTATAATGATTTGAATAATAAGTTTGAAATTTTCTGCAATGTTGTGGTGAAAGAGATGATCCAAATAGTTGAAACATATATTATGTAATGGTCAATAGTCAAGCATTAGAAATTGAAGTGAAAATGAAGTCGTAATGGTGATTGGAGGTGTAATATGAATTTGGGTGATATATTGAAATAGATTAATTGAATAGATGATAAGGGGATTTTATTAAGATGGGACTTTGTAAATAGTTTCTGTTATAGTACTTGAGAGGTAGTAATATTGTGTCTGAAACAATCGTAAAGGGTTACACATGTTTAATGAAATTCATTGTCCCATTTAGACCAGAGAGGATTTCCAAGGAATCTAAGTTAAAGTTGGTTTAAATAAAAATGGTTTGATATTTATGGCTGCCTTGATGTTCTAAATATTATATTAGGGCCTTCAAATGTTAAGCTAGTGACTAATTAACAATTAGAGTGAGTTTTGTAATACTTGTACAAGCATATAAGAATCAATAGAATGAATTCTAGAGGGGTATAAGTTATTTGGTGTTGAGAAATTAATATGTATTGTTGGCTGCCACGTGAAGATAGATAAATGTTAAAAAGAGTTTGATTATAAATCTGGAAGGGAATATTTTATAATGAATGAAGGTTAGCATGGGTTTAATTGTTAAGTCATGACTTCATGATCCCATGTATATGTGCTTATTGTCATCTTTTATTATTGATGTTGGTTGCTGAATTTCTGGTAAAAGATTAGCAACTGCTCAGGTCAACCTATAGATTTCAAAATAATTAAATACATTAATTATGTGATTTAAGAAATCCTAGTAATCAAGGTCATAAATAATATATATATATATATATATATATTTAACATGTAGACAAGTATTCTAAGGTTTAAAGAAAGGTAAATCTCTTTAAAAAAACTATACATGAGGTATTTATTAGTCAAACATTGAGAATAAAAAATATTAATTGGAATAAATTATTGATGATTGTGCATGATTATTATACTATTTTAACTACTAATAATGGGAAATTAGCATTCAGTTTAAGAGAATTCAATGGGAATTAAGTACAATTGCATGTATGGTCCATACTATAAGGAATTAGTTGCATTTCCATGGTAATTTGAGCATATTAGGTTTTTAACTCATGCATTTCATGATTATGGACTTAAAATACCTCACATATACTTTAATTTCCCATTATAGGTGCAAAGGATGAGGCCCTAAATGAAGAAAATGTGAAAAAAACAAAGAAAAAGTTTCTGGTCCTCGCCTTAACCCCTCACGGCGAAGGACAGAGAGCACACAGCAAGTCAGTTTCCTCGCCGTGACTCACCACAGCGAGGGCCCCGATAAAAATTCTGAAACGGAAGTTTTTAGTTTATTTCCAAATTTTGGGTGATTGGATCTTCTTCCATTGTTTCCTAAAGGATGAATTCGACCTTCCCAAGTAATCTAGAGGGAATTAAGAAGGTTTTTGGGTTTCCTATCTTGTTCTTTAAATTTATACCCGAATTTCCTCTTCCACACCACCATTCACCACCAATTCAGATTTCCCTTCACTCTTCATTCACTCTCACACTTTCCTCTCCTTAGCCCTTTGGCCTGTGCACGAAAATTCACCTCCCATTCATCCATCTACATCAATTCCACTCATTCTATATCAATTCACGGCTTCCACAACCAAATTTCATTCAATCGGGTTCGAGAGCATGAGCGGCTAAATTCATTGTGGGGATCTTGATGGAGGAAGGCAATCGGAGCTTCAATGTTCTTAATGGGGAGTTATTTAGTTTCTCTTGTCTAATTCCAATTATGTATTTCAATTCCTTGTTCTTTGTCATATGTCTTTGGTTTTGGAACAAGTGTGCTTAAGCGTTTAATCCGTTGTTTAAAGGTCATGCATGTAATTAAGCGATATTCTTTTATGTGTATGAACCTAAGTGTTGATTTCATGATATCATCCAATAGACGTGTTTCAATTTTATCTCCTTTGGATTTCTAGTATATGTTGAATGCATGTGCAATTGTATATGTGTTTAGACACTAGGTCCAACGTTAGATGGTTCGATCTACTTCTAACGAGAGCCTTGTTGTGTGTTTATCATGAGTTCTCACTACCAAGTTGAACCTTAACAATTTCCTATTTGATTAATTAAATGAGCGATGCGCCATGTTAGTTAATTAATTAGGCTAATTGGACTAAGAGCGATTGCCTTAGGTTTTGCTTAGAACTTGGTTTAAACTCCCATATCATTTAGAAGCTAGGAAGGTTGCCCAATTCATCAAGAGACCCACATTTTCCATATAGTTTTCACAACCTTGTTTTACTTGCTTTCTTTAATAACAAAAATCCCAAAAAGAATCTAGTTTAGTTTCCTTGATTAAAATCTCAAAACCCCAACTTTATAGCTTTTCATGCATTTAGTTTCCAAGGTTAGTTCATTAGGTTCCTTGAGAGACGATCCGGGAGAGCACCACATTGCAATCCTTGGTTTTAATAATTTTGCATTTGAACCTCAAGGCGTATTAGGAACGGTTCAGATCAATTGATAATTGACTTTTTTTTAATCTTAAAGGGTCAAGATAGTTATAGTAAATTATAATCTTAGACAATTGTAAAGAATGTGGTAGTATTAAATACATTAGGACCCGAGAGAGACGTGAAATATAAATATAAAGGTCTATTTATTAATTTACTTTATTATTCATATGATGTATAAATAGGTTTAGATAGTAGAGTTGGTTCCTCGAAGCATCGGGAAGGAAAGTAGCCAGTTTGGAATTAAGTGTTAAAGTACAGGTAGTGGTTTATTTCATAATATTAATTTTGCATGTATAATTTTGTAATATCTGTTGCAATAAAATGAGCTTTATTCCTTTTATGGTTATTATGGAGTACTCCAAGGCTTAGGTGGTTCGTTATCTCTTTGCCAGTTCAGCTTTTTTAATCGTGAGGGTTAGTTTTATACTGTGAGGGTTATAAGTCAACTTCTATAACCATGAGAGTTATAACTGGGAAATCCTGCAGGTATAACTTCCACTTATTAGCAAATATATTGGTAATAATTTAGTGGTTGGTAGGTGCTTATGGCACACAGTTTAAAAGGTTAAATGCTTTCATTATTTACACAGATTTATAAAGTATATATATATAAGTATATAAGTGTATATGATAATAAGAATGTATGAAATAAACTGCGATGAACTTTGGTTTTCAATCATTCAAAGAGGAGACAGGCTTTTTGGGATACGGTAGTATGTGAAGAAGCAGGAATGCATGTTGTATGATGTACCACCATAGAAAGACCTTTCTGTTAGTATTATATCTAGATAATATAAACAGTTGTATTGTTCGCCCTACGCCGCAAGTGCACGGGTCGCGCCAAGTAATAAAGTAGTGAGTAAAGTATCGTTCCCACGAGGATTTGTCCAAAACCCGGTCAAACAATAATTGTCACACTCTCGCCCAATTTGAGTGACACAAATGTTCAGATTGAAAATTAACTAAGAAAATAAATGAAAATAAAATATAAACAGGTGATTCTCCAACTTCAAGGATAGAATGGGTCCTAAGATTATCTCTCCCCCTTATACTTCTTAACACTCAATTTAACCTTCCCTCAAGAAGCTCTCAACGAAACCATGTGCTAATCTAGGGTTCTCAGAGTACTCGTAAACGCTCTCTCGAGTCAAGAACAAGTGTTTAGTCCTATTAATTGCACAATCTCTTGCCACAATTTAATAGAACCCAATTATCAAGCTCCAACCCTAATGTGACTATGCAAGGCTAGCAAGTATATCTCTATCTTACCAACAAAACCATTCGTTTGTCATGCAAACTTCCGGTTCTTGCACTACTTTACCTGAGTTCTACACTGAACCTAGCTCTCTCGAGTCATAAATTAAGTGAACCCAACATCTAAATAGTGATCAAGCACTTATAAGCATTAAGAACGGAGTAAAATAAGCACATAGATATCATTAATCACAAATTAAGAGGAGGAATCAAGAATCAATACATACAAGGGTTCAAAATAATCCTAGAATCAAAGTATTTAGCTACTCATGTTCTACAACTCCTAGGGAGCATATATATACAACATTATAAAACAGAACAAGAGAAGAGAATGAAGAAGGAAGAGATAAACCAAGAGAGGAAGCCCAAATCTCTTCGAAGCTCCAAGCCCAAGCTCAATCCCCACCAAGCTCCAAGCCCTAGTAGAGCAAAACACTCCCAAAATGTCCCAAAAGTCGAAGAATGAGGGCTCAACTCGAAGCCCTCGCTTTTATTTCCTTCAAAACACATCTGAACTTGTCAAAACGCAGCAGAACATGAAGTTCACCGAGGGTTTCGCCACGGCGAGCCCACGGCGAAGTCCAAAAATTCCAGAATCAAGTGTTGCTCACCGTGGCTTTCGCTGCGGTGAGCTGTCCAAAAAATGCAGAGTGAAATGTACTTCACCGCGGCGAAGTCCTTTCTTCTCTGTTTTCTTGCCTTTTTCTTTATTCCTTGGGCTTCTCTGGTTTCTTCTTATTTTTATTCACTTTGGAGCTTGATGGATGGGCTAAAATCTCTTGTTTATTGCATCAAATTATTCCTACAAAAATTACATAAAACAACATAAGAAATTAACTACAAAAATAACAATAATCTACATAATTATACAATGATGTGCAACCGAAAATCAAATGAACATTTTCCTATCTTGAGTATCCAAAATTTATCCATAATTGGATAAAAATCAAGGAAAATATGCTAACATTACATGCATTCCTAGAGGTTATCATGTATACATATGTATGTATAGGTTAAGCAAGCAAGGAGCTTTTACAGTAGTTATATATAATGGTATGTATATGTGACAAATCTCTGATTTGTATGGTTTTTATATGCCTAATTTAAGGAAATTAACATGATTAAGATGCAAGTTTGGTCCAATAATGTCTAATTGAATGTCTCAAACTCTCAAGTGAAGTGAGTGTAAAACTAGGATTAATTAGTCATAATTGTAGATTAAGTGCATTAATTAATTTATAGGGCTATTTGATCTTGGTTTTGTCTTATTTTTACTTACAAGGTCGTGCAAGGACCAAAGATCGGATTCTGGGTGAAGAAGAAAGGCTTTTCAAAGGGGCTGAATCAACTAAATCAAGGCCACGTTGAGATCACAGCAAGAAAGCCCCCAAATTGGTAGAAAAGACTGGAGCTCGTCGCGGCATCGTCACGGCGAGAAGACCCTGAAAATTCCAGAGACTACATGAGCTCGCTGTGGGTTTCACCGCGGCGAGCCCACAGCGAACTACGCGAATTCTACAGAATTTCAGTCGCGTTTTTGGGCCTGATTCGGATCCAACTTGAACCCTGACAAATCTCTAATTTGTAATGTTTTTATATGCTTAATTTGTGGCAATTAACATGATTAAGATGCAAGTTTGGTCTAGTAATATCTAATTGAATGTCTCAAACTCTCAAGTGAAATGAGTGTAAAATTAGGAGTAATTAGCCATAATTGTAGATTAATTGTATTAATTAATTTATAGGGCTATTTGATCTTGGTTTTATCTTATTTTCACTTGCAGGGTCGCTCAAGACCGAAAAATGGGACCCAGGACGAAGGAAAAGGCTAAACAAAGAGGCAGAACTGAAGGCGCCACGGTGAGGCAGACGGTGAACGGGCCCCCAAATTCCAGACAAGAAGTGAGCTCGCTGTGGCTTCACCGCGGCAAGCCCACGGCGAGAAAGCTAAAGGAGCCAGAAGCATTGTCACTTCGCCGCATCGAAGTAGATTGTGAAAATCGTGTTCTGCAGCTTATCAGTTTGCGAATTTCGGGCCCAATCCAGATCTAACTCATTACCCACTCACTTGACCCGACTTGGGGGACATAAAAAACGAAAGATACACCCCATTAGGGTAGATTTGGAGTCCCAAAAACCCTAGCCTCCCATTTTTCTCTCATCTCCTCTCATCTCCATCTTCATCTTTCTCACTTCCTTCCACCCAAATCCATGTCCTCTTTCCTTCCCACCTTGGTTGCTGTTCTTCCCATGGAGTAGCAGCTAGGCTCCACCATTCTTGGTGGTGGGAGCCAAGGGATGAGCTTGAAGCTTGAATAGGGGAGTTTTTCTAGTTCTAATCCTTCTTCCTCTTGTTGTATTTATGCTTTTTTAGGGTTCTAGGAGTATATTTATGACATTTGGTTATGTTCTTCATTTCTACATATTGTATAAGGGTTGGAAACTATTTTATGTTGTTTCTTTCTTGTTGAATGCTTGACATTGTGCTACATTAACTTTGAGTTTGATGAAATTTATGGGTTCATGATTTTGTTATTCTCTTTGTGAATATCTTGTGCTAACTCAAGGTGGCTTGGTTAGTGGATGAAAAGTGTTAAGTGGTTTTGCATGAATGGAATGACATAGGAATTAATTAATTGTGTTTAGACATTGGGTAATTACTCTTTTCAACCTTAATCTTTGTTTGGGTGACCATCAATGAGTTAGGGTTAATTGAGAAATTAAGTGCAATTGTGGGGTGGCCCAAGTTGTGGATTTAAAGTCTTGTGAAGAGCTCGGAAATTGGGGTTTGTATCGAAGCAGTGCCGCCTCGAGTCTACTCTCCAAGAAATTAAACCTAAGGGGATAGTGGAAGCTAACCCTGGGTGTCGATCTCAAGGAGCCTAGTGTAATATGATTCCTAATAGCTAATATGTAAACTTGAAAAGGCGGGTAAAAGCATTTTTGTTTGGTTTTAGTATGAAGTTTGGTATGTGCAAAAGATAAAGTAAAAGATGGGAATTAAACGTGAGATTTGGATGAGAATGGGATAAAGATCATTCTTGTTGAATGAGAGATTCGGGAATCATTGATTCTAACGATTTTCAGGGAGTTTAATTGATTTCTAAAGGACCCTAGAGGAACCCCTCTAGGCTAGGCTTAGGTTAACTTAATTAATGCCGGAACCCCATACATTACTTAATTTAACCCAAGTTGATTAAGTTCCAAATCAAGAAATAATTGATTATGCAAGACTTTAAATCCACAATTTGGGCTACCCCATAATTGGTCTAAATTTCTCTCTAAACCCTAATCCATTGATGGCCACCCATACAATAAATTAGGACCTAAAGAGTGTTTGCCCAATGTCTCAACATAACCAATTAATTCTTATGGCATCTCCCTCAAGAAAATAGCTTAACACTCTTAATCCACTAACCAAGCCACCTTGCATTAGCACAAAATTTTCACAAAGAGAATAACAAAACTATGAACCCATAAATTTCATTAAACTCAAAGTTAATAAGTAGCAATGTCAAGCATTATACAAGAAGGAAATAACATAAACATAGTTTCTAACCCTAATGACATAAATGCACTCAACCAAGTGCCATAAATGCACATTAACCAAATGCAATTAATACATTCCACCAAATGCCATAAATGCAACCCTAGAACCCTAGAAAAGCATAAATACAACAAATGGAGAAATGATTAGAACTAGAAAAACTCCCCTATTCAAGCTTCAAGCTCATCCCTTCGCTCCCACCACCAAGAATGGTGGAGCCTAGCTGCTACTCTCCATGGAAGAACCAACAAGAAGAAAGGAAGGTGTGAAAGCCATGGATGGGAGGAAGGAAAAGGTGAAGAAGATAAAGATGAAGATGGAGAAGAGAGACCTAGGGCTTGGGGGTGTGAAATGTGAACCAAATCTGCCTCAAATAAGTTTATTTCCGGCCTAATATGTCCTCCAATCGGGTCAAGTGAGTTGGGTTTAAGTTAGATCCAATTCAGGTTCAAGAATGAGCACTAGAATTTTGCAGAACGCGATTTTCGCCGTGGGCTCGCCGCGGCAAAAGCCACGGCGAGCTTACTTCAACAATGCCTCCTGGAGGTCCTTTTCACCGTCAGCTCGCCGCAGCGAAAGTCACAGCGAGCTACATTCTTCTCTGCTTGGATTTGGGGCTTCCTCGCCGTGGGTTCCCGCGGAGAAGCCACGGCGAAATCCAGGTGATTCTGCCCTTTTGAAAAGCTTCCTTCTTCGCTCGGAGTCCGATCTTTGGTCCTTGCTCGACCTTATAAGTGAAAGGGCTAAAGGGCTAACCAACAAATTGACAACCCCTAACTAACAAGCAATGAGGAATGAAATGATGCTAAAGGGCTAACCATGAGTGTAGTAAGGATGAGCAAAGGAGAAGGTCACTCAAGGATAAGTGTTTCACTCTTCTCACCATATTGGGTTAATTTTCTACTCTCTACTTTGAAGCACATTCTACCATAGGATTGTAAGAATTCTAAGGTCTCTACTTAAAAACAAGAAGTGTAATGCATCCAAAGGATTTTTAGGGGTTGAAATGATGGAATGGCTACGTGGTGTGATGAAATGAATAAAACATGATGTTGTGCATGATTAAATGCCCATTTCAACTCAAAGCACCAATTGCAACTTACTAGAGACCACACATCCTTATTTTACACTTTTTGTAATTTTTCACATTTTTTTTTCTTCTTACTTTTCTTCTTTTTGTACTCTTGTTTTTCTCTATACATGGCATGCTTATATATAACCAAGCAGTGGCATTTTTCAAGTAACACAAGCAATGATGCAACTTTTCACATATTGGCAATTTATGCAAAACATCAAGTGAATGGCTCAAATGGAGTGACAAATGGAAAGAGTGTTTATGGTTTGTGTTTGGGATGATAAGGTATGAAATGAATGCCTTTATCATGCTTCATTACACTAAATGTAACAAGTCTTGATCAAGAATGCAAACAAGTTCTAGAGAATGGCAACAAAGTGGATATCACACAAGAATAAACCATTGGGCTCAAATAAACCTCACAACATGGCTAATTCTCCAAAACTCGTAAACAAAGATCAACTACAACCAATATTGAACCATAAAACATTGATTTCCAATCAACAAAGTTGTCAATCAAGAAGATTAATCAAAAGCATCAACACACATCCAGAAGCATGAAACAATTCCCATATTGTCAAAACAAGTCCAAAAATATCGTATCAAGTCCAAGGAGAAACAAAAGTGGAAGTGAGGAAAAGTTAAAAATTTTCAAAATTTTTCATATTTTTGAAGCTAAAAACATAACCAAGAAGCAATAATTTTCTACCCACTTCACTCATCATAAAACAGACCCCTCCCCTACACTTAATTTCTACATTGTCCTCAATGTAGCAGAAATATGGAAGTATCAATTCAACTCAACTCTTGGGTGAAGTGGAAAGTTGTGAAGTCCAATTCAAGATTGAAGCACAACACGTCATCAATCACCAAAAGAAAAATAGGGAGAGGCAAGAGTGAGTCAAAATGTTAAATCAATGAAATTTTCAAAGCATGTTGAAATCAAGTGTGATGAGCAAGAAGCTTCCCACCTTGGTTGTTGTTCTTCCTATGGAGAGTAGCAGCTAGGCTTCCCCATTCTTGATGGAGGGAGCCAAGGGATGATCTTGAAGCTTGAATAGAGGATTTTTAATTCTAATCCTTGTTCCTCTTGTTGCATTTATGCTTTTCTAGGGTTCTAGGAGTATATTAATGATATTTGGTTGTGTTCTTCATTTCTACAAGTTGTATAAGGGTTAGAAACTATTTTATGTTGTTTCTTTCTTGTTGAACACTTGACATTGTACTATATTAACTTTGAGTTTGATGAAATTTATGGGTTCATGATTTTGTTATTCTCTTTGTGAATATCTTGTGCAAACTCAAGGTGGCTTGGTTAGTGGATTAAAAATGTTAAGGGTTTTTGCATGAATGGAATGGCATAGGAATTAATTAATTATGTTTAGACATTGGGTAATTGTAACACCCCAAATTTTAGAAAATAGGAAATAAGGATTTATTTAAGGTATTGGGAAGTCGTTTAGGAATTAAAAAGCCTTATAAATACATTTATGACGTCATATGTATTTTTAATAATTTCTAAGACTTAATTTCTTTAAGTATTGAGGAAAAGTAGTTAGAAGATTAATTTAAATAAGGGAATATTTAGAACCTTGAGGTATTGATTGTTATTTAAAAAGTCTTACAAATGAATTTGGAAATTAAAGCATATCTAGAGGGATTATTTTGGGACTTAAATCAGATTAAATTGGAAAGGAAATAGTAATTAAACTTTGCAAAGAAGGGCATAATGAAAAAGAGAAAATGAAAATAACCATATCTGTCATTGGTTAGAAAATATCTTAAGTAATAGATTGAAGGACAAAATGATAAAATACCCAATTAAAATTAATATATACTCTCCTCCTCCTCCTCCACGTAGAACCACTCTCTCCTATCTCTCTCTTTTCATTTCAAATTTCCTCTCTCTCTCTCTCTCTCTCTCTCTCTCTCGGGCTCTCACCATTGTGCAGCATCTTCGGCGGGCTTCAGTGGCGATTCACGGCGGCTCAGGCTCTGACGGCACATGCAAGTTTGGAATCGGGTGCAAGTGAGTATCCTTATTCCGTTGTTATCCTATGACCTTCCACTATTGTCCGATTTGAGAATGAGGGTTCCGATTTAGGTTGAGATTCTTGGGGGATTGTACCGATTAAATAAAGTATAGAGCTTCTAAGATGTCTTTCTCTAAAGAAATGGTGGTTGCATGTGTGTATTCGGCCTTGATTCTAAGTAAATCTGTGTATAGATGCATGTATCAGTATGTTGATTTTGTTTTGGTGATTGAATGTCTGATTTGAGGTGATAGGAATGTATTCAGAGTTTAGTGTCTTGCTGCTCTGTTTTTCTTTATTTATTTCACAGAAAGAGAGTTTTGGAAATCTAAAATTAGTTATGATAATAAAAGCTATATGGGGTATAGGATAAAATGATATATATGCCTGCGCGTTCTGCGGTATCTGCAGTAGGAAACAAAGTTGTGGATTTGACACATGTATATGTCAATTAAGTGAATGGAATAAGAGTAATATATGTTGCTGAAGGCCTATGGAATCTGACATTTGAGACTGGAAAACTGAATGGGATTTCCGAGTTGTTTTATAGGAATTGCTGAAGTGCTTCTTGGGTAATTCAAGTGAGTATTGAAGCTGCCTTATATACTTCATACGCAATAATGCTGGTCAAGCTGTTACTTTGAATAATCTTAGAACCAATCTTGGATGATGAACGAGATTTGTTATATGAAGAATTGGAACATGTCATGATGAAGGATATTAAAAGAAAGAAAATCCTACCATTGAGCTTACAAAATAAAAACCAAATAAGCAGTCAAATATATGTAGGTACTTAAAAGTCTCAAAGGCTGAGTCTAGAGGTGAAATTTGGCATGCTTTTAAAGGGAATTTAGAAGTTTGATTTTACCAAATATGGTGAATTTCGGAGCTCAAGAGAATAGTTAATGAATTTCTGAATTTGATGTTAAAAGTCTGTCATGAGACAGCATTGTAGTTCTGAATCAGCTCTGATGTTTCATCATTTTCCTAAGTCAAATGGACTCCGATGACTCTGAGCATTTAGCAGTAGATAGTTTATGAATATATCTTTTCAAAAAGTCCTAAATTAGCTTATTTGGAGATTCCTAGCTCAAGTTATGATTTATTGAAGTTTGGGCAGTTTAAAGGATGCTAGGACTCAGAGAAGAGAGATTAACCTATAATTAATTATACATGTATTTTGTTAAAGCTTGTAGCAGAGTTCTAAGTGATAAATGAGTGTTATAGACTTTCCATCTCAATGCTACTTTCAAGTATGATTTGGAACTTGTTAATGTAAGTAATGAGATAAAAGTTCAATTTGTATTATTAACGTTATAGCTTAGTGAGTGTAAAAGCTCACTTATGTATTTGATAGATGGGAATATATGTTAATATAATTTTCTGGATTCTTGGACATGAAGTATGGGTATTGAAGATACTTGTTTGGGTTTCAAAACATCAAAATAAAAGTGGGAGACATGATTTAAGATTTGAAAAGTTCCAGAATAAAACATAAGCTGTGTGAAGAAGATCAATTGCTTTAATGAAATCAAAGTTGTGTTATATATAGGGATGAAGTTGTGTTGTATATAGTGATGAACTAATGTGTGAAGAAAGTTATTGGTTGGATTGAATTGTTACAAGCTAAAGTTTAAAGAAAAGCCCACTTATATAAGGTGTTTTGTTGTTGATGTTGTTTGGTTCTCATGGAAGTTATGCAAGAATATTATGTTGATAATGATTGATGTTTTGGGCTGAGATTTCTAGAATCAAAAACTGGACAGTGAAGTTTAGGAAGGCACTTGAATTACGATTGCATTCAAAGACTTGAGATTATTATAATTTAGTGTGTGTTAGCAATTTCAATGTTATTTGAAGCTGTCTAAGGTTAGAGAAAAATATAGTTTTAATGGCAGTTGGTTAATTGAAACCAAAATATGATTTGTAAATTTATTGGTCAAACATTGAGAATAAGAAATACTAATTGGAGTAAAGTAATTAAAAGTGATCTTTTTAATCTTGGATAGTCAAGAGAGTTATAGTAAATAATAAGGATTCATAGATATAAATAGTGGGGTAGTCACAAGCATATTAGGACCCGTGAGAGACGCTTAGTATAAATATAGAAGGAGATATATTAACTTACTCTTATTTTAATATGATATGTAGATAGGCTTTGATATTGGTATGAGTTCACCAAGACAGTGGAAAGTAAAGGATATGGTTCAAGAAATAGCTCTGGTATCCAGGTGGTAGTTTAATTCATATATAAATTTCTATATATAATTTTGTAATATCTGTGGCATTTAAATGGGCATTATTCCTGTTATGATATTGATGATATTTATGGAGTACTCCAAGGCCTAGGTGGGTCGCTCCCCCTTTGCCAGTTAAATTCCTATAACCGTGAGGGTTATTGAGTAGCTGTGAGGGCTACAGATAAATTCCTATAACCGTGAGGGTTATTGAGTAGCTGTGAGGGTTACAATATAATTCCTATAACCGTGAGAGTTATTGAGTAGCTGTGAGGGCTACAATATAATTCCTATAACCGTGAGGGTTATTGAGTAGCCGTGAGGGCTATAATTGGAAAATCCTGCAGGTATTGGTTTAAAAGGGATATATGCTTTCATTATATGCACAGGTTTATGAAATTGATGTATATGTATATATATAAGTGCACACATGATATGAAATAAACTGCTATTGAGATTTCCAATCTCACTGTTTTTCAAAACGTTTTCAGTATAGCAGAATGGGAGTAGCTAGCTGGGAAAGAAGTAAGGTAATATGAAGAGGCAGGAATGCCTGCTTTGTCTTGTACCCTGTAGGTAGATACTTTAAGAGCCTACTTACCTGTGTATGGTGTATGTTTAAATAATTAAGACAAGTGGGAAGCTTGTCTTGTATTTAATGTATAATTGTATATGTATATATACCCTTAAGGAATAATAGAGCTACATACACATGTAAGAGGGTTATCAATCGAGATAACCCGCCAATATATTATTATAGTAAGAAAGGTGGAAATAGATAAATAGAATGTAATCTAAAGAATAGGTAAATATAATGTAAGAGGTTTGACTCCTTAAGCATTATAATTCGAGTTATTTTAATTGTTTTAATAACCACTCTATTTTATTGAAAGTTTAAAGATGATCCAACTTATCAGAAAATTTCATTTGAAAGAAAGGAAATTTGATTTAATACTTTGGAAAGAAAAAGTTTTAAATTTTTCGTATTTCTGAGCTTCCGGAATTAAAAAGTGGTTATAAATCAATTAAAATGCTATAATATAGTAGTAAAAATTTAGGTGTTACAGTAATTACTCCTTTCAACCTTAATCTTTGTTTGGGTGGCCATCAATGAGTTAGGGTTAATTGAGAAATTAAGTGCAATTGTGGGGTGGCCCAAGTTGTAGATTTAAAGTCTTGCATGATTAGTTAGTTATTGAATTTGTCAAGTTGCATGAGTGGCATTGGGCTTCAATCCTAGAGTCTTGATTTATTATGTGGGGTTCCAATAATCGATTAAACTCTAGGATTAATTAAGTGGCAATTCGGGGTCCCGGTTGTTGGATTAGGAGCCCCTTACGATTAGCAAATTCATAGTGATTTTGAACTTAATCAACTTAGGTTAAATTAAGTAATGTGGGGGTTCCGACATTAATTAAATTAATCTAAGCCTAGCCTAGAGGGTCTCTCTAAGGGTCTTTCGAAAATCAACAAAAACTCTCTGAAAATCTTTAGAAGCAATGAATCCCAAGGATTCCATTTATCAAGAATGATTCTATTTCCTCTCCCCTCCAAATCTCACTTATATCTTATTTTTATTTTTTACCCTTAAACATATAACATCTTTTGTACCTATTTTATACCAAAAACAAAATACAATACTTTTTATCGGCTTTTGTTAGTTTGCATATTAGCTACTAGGACATCTTTTGCGTTAGGCTCCTCAAGCAAACGACACCCGGGGGTTAGCTTCAACTATCCCCTTAGTTCTTATTTTCTTGAAGGGCGGACCCAAGGGCGCTACACGCACACACGATCGAAAGAGGTGGTGCTCTTCAATATGAGTGTATATATATATCTATAGGAAGGGGTCTTCATTCCCCGAGCACTATCAGTAAGAGATAAGTATGTTAGAGAGATTTGAATTATTTTGATTGTTTTATAAACTACTTTGGGTTATAGAAGTATTTAAATTGTACCAATTTGTCAGAAAAGCCCACTTCAATAGAAACGAAGTTGGATTTATTTTTGTTAAAGAAAAAGTTACTAATTTTTCATATTTTTGGGTTTCTGCCATTGAAGAAGTGATTATAAATCAAGATACTATAATATAGCAGTGAAAAATTAGGAGTTACATTAGGCATGTGAGCCCTTTCACATTCTTGGCCAGTCACCCAGAATTTTTAAGGTGTGATACAAGTCGATTGAAAATTACACGTCAGACCTAATGTATTTACTTGTAATTGATCAGACTATAAATGACGTGGTGTATCGGGTTCACACAAGAATTTCTCTGTTAAGAAACGGGGGAAAATCTGAGCTAATAAGCATTCATAATTAAGAAGATAGTATTCCAAAATGTATGGAAGTTTTGTTTTATTTGGAATTCCATTTTGTTTGATGGTATTTTGAAAGTTTTGAACGTAGAAAAGGGAATTTTGTTTCTATTCTGGGTATTTTAGGTTAAAGCTTTAGTTTATGACTTATGATGATATTAGATATGGAGTGAAGTTTAAATGTTGTTGCAATTTCAAGATGAGCTAAAGATGGAATTTTTCTAAATGATAGTGCAAGTATTATTATTTGAATTGGAAGTTTTGATTTGGACTTTGAATCTATGTTTCCTTAATTAAAAGAAAAGGTTTTTTTTTCAATCAAAAGAAAAGGTTTTAGATATGTGAAAGATTATAAATTGATTAAAGGTCAAAGTTTGAAAGCTTTGTAATAAGAAGAAATGTTAGACATGATGTTGATTGATTAAGTTTAAATTCTTGGTTTCCTTTGTTGGTAATAGGAAAACCAAATATAAGTTATTAAGAGAAAGTTTATCTAAGACGCAACCAATTTAGGTATTTAAGTATATAGTTATTGCGGCAAAAGGTCAAAAGACCTTCCTCACTGTTCGCCCTGCGCCGCAATTGCACGGGTCACGCCAAGTAATAAAGTGATAGGTAAAGTATCGTTCCCACGAGGATTTGTCCAAAAACCGGTCAAACAATGATTGTCACTGATAACTCTTGGAATTCATGTAAATTCAACACATTTTCCTTGAGTTTTATGTAACAATTGATATATTTTGGACACTCAAGATAGGAAAATGTTCATTTGATTTTGGTTGCAAATTATTGTTCATTTGTGTAGATTTTAATCATATTTCTAGTTAGTTGCTTATGTTGTTTTATGTAAATATTGAAGGAATATTTTGATACAATAACCAAGGGATCCCGGATTAAGAAGAACACTTAAAAATCAGAGAATTTGGGGCTAAAAGCTGAAATTTCAAGAAAAAAAGGAAAATACAAGTTTTTGGACGAATTGTAAAAATTACAGTAAATGACCTCGAATTTCCCAAATTACAGATACGTCCCCGAAATTCCAAAACTACAGATAGGTCCAAGTTTGTCGTGCGCTCGCCACGGCGAACTCACGACGAGCCAAAACCCCCAAAAAGAGGCAGAAACGATCATAGTTTGCCGTGGCCTTCGCCGCGGCGAACTGCGTGCTCTGCTACGCGTTTTTTGACAGATTTAAGTGATATAAAAGTTAGGGTTTGGATCTAGCTCGACATTCTTCGACTTCTGGGCATTCTTGGGGTGTTTCGCTCTGCTAGGGCAAGGAGTTTGGAGGGGACTAGGCTTGGGCTTGGAGCTTCGAAGAGATTTGGGCTTCCTCTCTTGGTTTATCTCTTCCATCTTCATTCTCTTCTCTTGTGTTGTTTTGTAATGTTGTATATATATGCTCCCATGGAGTTGTAGAACATGAGTAGCTAAAATACTTGTATTCTAGGATTATTTTGAACCCTTGTATGGATTGATTCTTGATTCCTCTTCTTATGTTGTGATTAATGACATCTATGTGCTTATTTTACTCTATTCCTAATGCTTCTAAGTGCTTGATCACCATTTAGATGTTGGGTTCACTTGATTGATGCTTGAGAGAGCTAGATTGAGTGTAGAACTTGGGTAAAGTAGTGCAAGAACCGGAAGTTTGCATGACGAATTGATGGTTTTGTTGGTAAGATAGAGATATACTTGCTAGCCTTGCATAGTCACTTTCTTATTAAATTATAGCAAGAGATTGTGCAATTAGTAAGATTAAACACTTGTTCTTGACTTGAGAGAGTATTTACAAGTATTTTGTGAATCCTAGATTAGCACGGGGTTTCGTTAAGAGCTTCTTTGAGGGGAGGTTAATTGAGTTTTAAGAAGTACAAGGGGGATAGATAATCTTAGGACCCATTTTATCTTTGAAGTTGGAGAATCACTTGTTTATAATTTTATTTTCATTTAGCATATATTTATTTTCTTCTTTAATTTTCAATCTCAACATTTGTGTCACTCAAATTGGGCGAGAGTGTGATAATCATTGTTTGACCGGGTTTTGGACAAATCCTAGTGGGAACGATACTTTACTCACTACTTTATTAGTTGGCGCGACCCGTGCACTTGCGGCGCAGGGCGAACAAGTTTTTGGCGCCGTTGCCGGGGATTTGTTTCCCAAAACCGTCCTTGGTCAACCTTGGTTAGAGCACTAGTAGCTTAAGCTTGAGTTTGTATATATTTGTTCGTGTGTTTGTTTTTCTCTTGTAGTTTCTTTTCTTGTGTCCATAAGTATATTTGTTCTCTTTGTTTATCTTTTTAGTTTGTTAATTATTTTCTTTTAAATTTTGTTTATGGATTATCCTTGGTGGACTTATGGGGCAAGTAGTGGATCTGAACATGATAATGATTATCTACCTTCTTGCTATGACCCTAATGCTTTTGAAACTTAATATGAGTAAATTTGTTGCAATTTTTGTGGAGATACACATTATATTGAGCAATGCCCCCATGTCTCAACCTTGGATTATGTAGGGGATGATTTTGCTAGGGTTCAAACTGATTGGCATGATAATTCTTTTAACCCTAGTTGGAATCATGAACATGTATTGCCTTGGGATCCAAATGCTTCTTTCCCTTCATATGCATCATATTATCAAACATCACCTAATCATGTAGAAGAAATCACTCCCATTCATGAGAAAAAGCCTACAGTAGAGGAGATGCTTCAGCGTATTTTGGATAATCAAAATGAAATGAGAGCTTGGACAAAAGAAAAATTTGATGAACATGCATTAGCTCTTGAACATTTAGCATCTAGGGCAAATGAGCCGGCTTCTACCATTGAGTCTTTAAAGCAAACAGATATTTTCATTGATAAATCAAATGACTCTTATGTGGAAGAGGCCATTTCAAGTGGGCAATTGCCTAGGGGGAGTGATAATGCGCTGTCAATGGCTTGTAAAACTTTTGTGGGTGATTGTGAGTTGAAAATTGAAGAGGGAGAGAGCGACATTGAGAGTTCAATAGAGGTTTCAAGTTCGGAGCCTAATGCTTGTTGTTGTGAACAAGAGGATAGAGAGGAATTCCCTGCAATTTATGTTCAAAATCCTCCTACTGATAGCTTGACTCCTACTGATCGGAGTCAAGTAGATTTTATTGGGTTGTCAAAATATTTTGGGGCTATTGAGGATAATTTTGAAACAATTAAATTGAAGCCTCTCATGTGCCATATTGAATGCCCAATATTTTTGAAGCTTGTCTTTTGAAGAGAAATGAAGACAAGGTGATTTTTGTTTTTGATACGTATGATTAGCAGTAGCATTGGAAGTCTGGCTGAAGACTATAAACTTAGCGCTTCTTGGGAGGCAACCCAAGCTTTAAACATTTAATATTTTTCATTGTTGTTTTTCTTTAGTAGGTGTGACCTCTTTTGAGCATTTTCAAGGTTCATCATCAAATTTTACATGAGGCAAAGGAAAGCAAGTTTGGAGCACAAAGAGCATTTATAGGGAAGTTTCTTGCATTTCCAATTTGCTTAGAACTGACTGAATTGATGATAAACTGTTGGTTAACATTGACATGAATTTCAGTTTTGGAAACTTGGACGATTACTTGTCATTTTACAATAAGCATGATTTAGATTGATTTGGTATCCACTAAACTAAATGTGAGATCCAATGATAGAATGGTTGCTTAGATTATATGTTTAAGAGGAAATTGTGGTTAATATTTTTGAATGCTTGATTTGCATTATTGAGACTGGCTTTCTGACAATTCTGAAACAAATCTTGCCCAGAGTTGGGAATAATTTGGATGCTTTTGTTTGGAGATGCTGTAGCATTTGAGTGTATATTTTTCTTTCTCAGTTGATAACTCTAGAACCTATCTTGGAATCTCTTGAGGCTATGTAATGATTTTGGAAAATGATATGAGCATTCTTTTAAATGCGTTTGAGCCTTTCCAGCCTACCCTTGAGTCATTTCCATTTGAACCCCCATTTGAGCCTGTAAATGAAAAACCATATGAGTTTCTTTTTGGAGCCCACACTAGACCTTAACCGTTGTAACCCGAAAAACCATGAATTACCTTGATCTTGAGATGATTGATGATTTGATTATTATGATTGGTGGTAAGGATTGGTTTGGTAATTTTGAAATGAGTGTGATTGCATAAATTGAAAGTGGCAATCGCACAAGAGGGGGGGTGAATTGTGCTATTTAAAAATCTAAGAGTAATTTAAAACAATACAAAATTTATACTGGTTCGGCCAACACTGCCTACGTCCAGTTCTCCAACACTCTGTTGGGTTCCACTAACCATAGGTTTTACGAGCACAGGTTCACCTGTCAACCTTTACAGAGTTATCTCTCTAAACACTCCCCCTTACTACCTGTAAGGCTATATCCCTGTTCTAAAGCACCAAGCTTTCAGAACAACCTCAAACAGTAGAGGATTTCAATAAATGTGTTCACTTAATGAACTGATTTTGATAAACACTTAAGTACAGATAAAATCCTTATAACAATAAATACAGAGCAAAAAATCGAGTTTGTAGGATATTCTCGTTTTTCGTCTCTTACTCAATAAATGCTTAAGTTCCGTATAAGCCCGATGAAGAAGCTGCATTAAATGCCAACAGCTATGAGCTCACAACGACTAAATTCAAACGGTTTCTTGAAGATTGAATGTTAGGGTGAGCTAAGAGAGAGACAGACTCAGCATTCTGAGCATCCGTACAAGTAGTACTTTCTGGCAGCTTTTTCATTAGAGCTAGCTTAATCTGCTATCGCTAATCTCATAGAGTGTATTCTGCACTTAAGCTGTTAGCTAACCAAATAATCATATATTGCACAGAAGATGCTATCGCAAGCTTAATCTATTAGCTCAATGAGATAAAGGCAATATAAGGTATATCAGAGCTTTTCATATTGATAAGAAGATGTATTATCGATAGCATATTTTCTTGGATCAGAAAGCATTATATCAGCATAGATTTTTCTATCAATTGCTAATCCATTATCACTATTATCTTTAAGGATACAATTATCTAAGCATTCAGAGATATTTCCAGGTATCCTATTATCGATAGACAAGCATGTTAGCGCTAGAATCATGTTAGTTCATTTGACTCATTTGCTCTGAGGCATTAGCTATCTAAATGATTATTATCTGAAGCCCTTTTGTTATCGATAGCTTATCCTATTATCGCTAGCTGATTTCTTTTGCTTAAGGACTTGGTTTATTTTTCTGCTAGCTGAGTTATCAATGAGCTTCTAGCGATGGTATCTTTCTTAGCGATAGTGAATTACTTAGTGTTTGATATTAACCTTGTTATTTCTAAGTCTTCACTTGCTATGGCTCTGTCCATTAGCTATAGGGATCCACTTAGCGATAGAAATATTCTTTCTTATTGTTCTGCATCTGCTAAGTTATCATTTGCTACTAGTGATGGATCTTTATTTTGTTACCTGACAGATTTTACACGATTAATTCAGAGGTAACTTTCACTTATGTTTTCTAAGGGTCAGTCTTCATCAAAAATTAAGATTTCTAACATTCTCCCCCTTTTTGATGATGACAAAACATAAGTAAATATACACAAAAGCAAGTTCAGTACATAATCATTTATATCAGCATAAACATATTTCAAGGTTTGCATATCAGAATTTAAATAACAATAAATCTTGTACAGAACATCTAATATGGGTATATTCAGAACATAGTACATCTTCCAGAAGGAAACGCTTAAGACATAATCTATCTATTAATGCATGATGCAGATGAGGGAGGTCTCTGGAATTAGGCTTTTGACTCGATCTCCCTAATAATAGTCTTTGTTTGTACCATTTCTCCCCCTTTTTGTCATCATTTGTTGGAGAGAAATGTCTTAACCCACCAAACCCTGGACGAATAGTACCCCTGAACCAATACTAAAATCAGCAGAATAATCTTGGACAGGAGTTGCTTCGTCTTCCTCAAGAGGTTTGGTCTCCTCAGGTTCTCTGTAGAAGAACAAATCCACCAAAACTCTCGCCCTGGCTAGGGTTTTTCCATGTGCGAGGAGGGTGATTTGAATTTTGAAGGATTTTTCTGAAATGATTAAAACAGAGGAGACGCGCTTTTGACGCTGGATACCAGATTTAATGATTTCTTTGGAGAATGACACAGCTTTCTGGGTTTTGGAACACTTGCTAGCGGATTGAGAAGAGGGTTTAGCACTAGAGGTTTCCTTATCATCACTCATTTTTGGAATCTTGGCTCTGCCCATTTCTGGGATTAGGGTTTTGAGAGAAGGGAGGCTCGAGATTTCTGAGAGATTTAAGGAGATGAAGAGACTCTCAGGGTGAATAATGAATGCAAAAATGCACATGACCTGCTTTTATAGAATTCAGAAATTACCATAAATGATATAATATTCACTGACGTTTCGAATTCTGAGACTTTTAAGTGATTTGTTAGCGCTAATATGAGCAGCTATCGCTAGCGGGCATGATCCCACGCTGAGCAAGTGACTTTTGAACTTCACTTACTCCTTCAAAGGTTTATCTATCGATAGTTGACTGTGCTATCGATAATTCTTTAGGCTAGCGATGGCAATCTTAGCTCAAACTTAGCTTTATTCTGCATATGATAGCGATAGTGGAACTCACTATCGATGGGTCAGTCCTGCAAAAACTTAAGATTTGGTACTCTGATGCCTAAGTTAGCAATAATTCATATGAATAATCAAAAAGTAATAAATCAAGAATTATAAAGACAATCACAATTCATTTGGATTTACCATTTTGAGCTCTCTTCTGATATAGAAAAATTGATCAGGCTCAAGAGGCTTGGTAAATATATCAGCAAGTTGCAGATGAGTTGATATAAATTCCACCTTGACATCCTTCTTCTGAATATGATCTCTTAAGAAGTGATGTCTTACATCAATATGCTTTGTTCTGGATTCTTGGCCAAGATTATTGTGCTGGTGTTGTCACAGAGAATAGGTACTTCCGAGAAATCCAAACCCAGATCTCTTAGATGCTGCCTAAGCCATAGGACTTGAGTACAACAACTTGCTGCTACAATGTATTCTGCCTCTGTGGATGAAAGAGAAACACAAGTTTGCTTCTTGCTCGCCCAAGTGATTAAACAGTTACCAAGAAATTGACATTGATCACTTGTGCTTTTTCTATCGGATTTATAACTTGCATGGTCAGAGTCAGAATAGGCAAGAAGATACTCTTGAGTTCCCTTGGGATACCACAGCCCAAGCTCTTGAGTCCCTTGCAAATAACGCAAAATCCTTTTTACATTTGTTAAATGAGATTCTTTAGGATTTGCTTGATATCTAGCACATACCCCTACACTAAATTGGATGTCAGGTCTACTAGCAGTTAAATAAAGTAGAGAACCAATGATTCCTCTATAATGTGATTGATTTACTTCTTTGCCTGGAGCATCTGCATCTAACTTGGCAGAGGTACTCATGGGAGTGTCCCCTTCTTTGGATAGATCCATCCCAAATTTTCTGAGAATTTCTTTACAAAATTTTGCTTGGGATATAAAGATGCCATCCTTCTTTTGCTTTATTTGGAGACCTAGGAAGAATGTTAATTCTCCCATCATGGACATTTCAAACTCTCCCTGCATTGTCTTAGCAAAATCTTTACAGAGGTTTTCATTAGTTGCTCCAAAAATAATATCATCAACATAAATTTGTACTACAAGCAAATGATTATTTTTATGCATGATGAATAATGTAGTATCTGATTTTCCTCTAGAAAATCCTTTGTCAAGTAGAAAAGTGCTAAGTCTTTCATACCAAGCTCTTGGTGCTTGTTTGAGACCATAAAGAGCCTTTTTAAGTCTGAAAACATGGTCAGCCTTAGACTTTTCTTCAAAACTAGAAGGCTGCTCGACATATACTTCTTCCTTAATATAGCCATTAAGAAAAGCACTCTTAACATCCATTTGATATAGTTTAAAATTTTTGATGGATGCAAAAGCTAGAAGAATCCTTATTGCCTCAAGTCTTGCAACTGGAGCAAAAGTTTCCTCATAATCAATACCTTCTTCTTGGTTATATCCTTTGGCAACTAATCTGGCTTTATTTTTCAGAATTTGTTCAACTTCATCAAGTTTGTTTTTGAAAACCCATTTAGTAACGATAATAGGATGATTTCTGGGCCTTGGTATTAAATCCCAAACTTGATTTCTTTTGAACTGATTAAGTTCTTCCTGCATTGCTATTATCCAGTCATATTCAGCAAGAGCTTCATCAATACAAGTTGGTTCAATTTGAGAAAGAAAGCAAGAAAATTCCATTTCGTTTTGTAGTTGCCTTCTTGTTTTAACTCCTTTTGAAATTTCACCAATAATCTGTTCAGGAGGATGATTTTTAAGATTTCTAATTGAAGATTGAGGCTCATTAGCTTCATCTAGATCATCTTTGGATTTATCCTGATTATTTTCAGCATTGTTTTCAGGATTTGCTATCGATGGCTGATGTGCTATCGATAGGGGCTGTTTTAAAAACTTTGAAAATTTTTCATCCTCATCAACATATTGTTGTTTTTCTTGAAGAGTTTCATCAAATACTACATGTACAGATTCTTCAACAGTTTGAGTTCTTTTATTATAAACTCTATATGCTCTACTTCTATTTGAATACCCAATGAATATGCCAATATCGGACTTAGGATCGAATTTACCTAAATTTACCTTTCCATTGTTGTGGATGTAGCATTTTGATCCAAAAATCCTCAGGTGACTGATATTAGGCTTCCTTCCTTTGTAGAGCTCATATGGAGTCTTTTCCATCCCCTTTCTGATGTAGGCTCTGTTAGAAATGTAGCAAGCTGTACTCATAGCATCTGCCCAAAATATTTGAGGCACTTGTTTTTCATTCATCATACTTCTAGCTGTAACATCCTAAATTTTAAATTACCAATAAATGTGTATAATTCCCAAATTTAGGAAAAAGGCAATAAGGAGTCATTTAAAGTTCTCAGATGTCTCTAGAAAAATACAATAGCTTTATAAACAAATTCACAAGTTTAAGGTATTTTCGGAGGATTTAAAAACTAATTTCCATTATAAATTATGAAGGAATGATTGGATAATTATTTCTAATTTATGAAATTTGGAAAAACTTATTTTTTAAAGCTTAAAGGAACTTTAAGGGGGGATAAAATTCCTAATCTAACATAAGGATGAATTTTAGGAAAATAATATAACCTTTTAGGCCTTAATTGTAAACTTTTTCAAATTTTAGGGCACTTTAGTAATATTTCCCTACCCAACAACCCTAATTTTCTCTTCTATATATATACTTCACGTTGCCTGCATGAGAGCGCCGCGCAAGAAGGAAAAACACTGTGCCTCTGCTTTCTTCCTCTTGACGTTGCTGCACACACACACACCACACTTCGCCTTCTTCTTCTCCCTCGTCTCGGACCAATTCGGTATTCATCACGATCTTCATACCTCGTCTTCGTCGATCAAGGAAGCTGGAGGGATAGATGGTCCGCCAGAGTTCTACGGCGTCGCTGGCACTGTAGGGGCTTCTCTTCCTCACCAATTCATCATTCACACATCATTTCTTCCTCCTCATTGTATCTGGCAGAGAGAGAGAGAGAGAACAACAGTGCTAGAAGGAAGACCCACCGTTGTCCGCCACTGCTCGTCATCGCCGCCGTCGTTCCGCCGAGTTCGCTGCCACCTCCCTTGGGAGTAGTAGTTCATTCGTGCTCCTTCATTCTCTACGTGGCAGTACTTGAAGGTCCCAAGTTTTCCATATGCTTAAGCTCTCTTATCTTTTCGAGTAAAGGATTTATGTACCTATTGTTCAATTAGTTCAAGCTGTACTTTTGATTGGATTAGAGGGTGACATGTGGTGTTATGGAAATTTTGTGTGGTTGCATGCATTGAATATATACCGAGTATGTTTGCTATGTTTAAGGATTGTTTAAGCTAATAATTGTTCTCAGGGTATTAAAGAGTTTTAATCAAATGAAGTTAGATGGAAATACTAAAAGAGTGATGAGATACATCTGCAAGTGGATTAGAGAGAGAAAGATTATCTTTTGGTTTAATATGAAGAATTTGCAATGGATAGTGATTTTGAAATTTATAATTATACTAGTTAAGCTTTGGGATTCAAGAAGCCGTTTGAATTTAGTCGTTGTGAGCTCATAGCTGTTGGCATTTAGTGCAGCTTCTTCATCGGGTTTAACTCTCTGCTCTAGCTTCAACTACTTCTTGCATAGGGTGAGCTAAGAGAGAGACAGACTCAGCATTCTGAGCATCCGTACAAGTAGTACTTTCTGGCAGCTTTTTCATTAGAGCTAGCTTGATCTGCTATCGCTAATCTCATAGAGTGTATTCTGCACTTAAGCTGTTAGCTAACCAAATAATCATATATTGCACAGAAGATGCTATCGCAAGCTTAATCTATTAGCTATATGAGATAAAGACAATATAAGGTATATCAGAGCTTTTCATATTGATAAGAAGATGTATTATCGATAGCATATTTTCTTGGATCAGAAAGCATTATATCACCATAGATTTTTCTATCGATTGCTAATCCATTATCGCTATTATCTTTAAGGATACAATTATCTAAGCATTCAAAGATATTTCCAGGTATCCTATTATCGATAGACAAGCATGTTAGCGCTAGAATCATGTTAGTTCATTTGACTCATTTGCTCTGAGGCATTAGCTATCTAAATGATTATTATCTGAAGCCCTTTTGTTATCGATAGCTTATCCTATTATCGCTAGCTGATTTCTTTTGCTTAAGGACTTGGTTTATTTTTCTGCTAGCTGAGTTATCAATGAGCTTCTAGCGATGGTATCTTTCTTAGCGATAGTGAATTACTTAGTGTTTGATATTAACCTTGTTATTTCTAAGTCTTCACTTGCTATGGCTCTGTCCATTAGCTATAGGGATCCACTTAGCGATAGAAATATTCTTTCTTATTGTTCTGCATCTGCTAAGTTATCATTTGCTACTAGTGATGGATCTTTATTTTGTTACCTGGCAGATTTTACACGATTAATTCAGAGGTAACTTTCACTTATGTTTTCTAAGGGTCAGTCTTCATCAAAACTTAAGATTTCTAACATAAATAGGTATGGGGAATGTAAATAATGCATGATGCTCAATAGCTTGTACTCCAAAGTCATTTCAAGTTTATATATAAAAAAAGGAGAAGAAAAAGAAAAAAAAAAGAAAAAGAAGAAAAGAGTTTAGTTTCAATAAGACTTGGAGTGCAAATGCATAAATTTGAGATAAGTTTGGGGGGAGTGGTTGGATTTTTGGAAGGGAATTTTGTGTGAAAAATGAAGAAAGATGAGTTGCATATTGTCATTTATCTCAAGATATTTGAATTCTCTTTATACCTTTCTTTCTATGAGCTTAACCATTGGCCACATTACAAGCCTATAAAGTCCCATTGATTTTAAATTTATGTAAGAAAAATTCGTTTGGTAGAGAGAGAGGAAGAGAGTAGGCATATGAAGTTTGAATATTGAGAGGGCTTAATATATATTGAAATGTTGCAATTTTCTTTGTGACATTTGCTGAAGAATTGGTCTCTGACTCCACACACACACACACTTGGAAATTGTTGGGAAGTTTGTTCTTAGTTTGTGAATTTTGCATCCCTCTATATTCCATTGATTTCCTACTGAATATATCTTCTTGAGAAACTAATGAGGAAAGCTACTTGCATGCATAGTAAGTAGATAATTTATCAATATGACAATCTCATATCTTGTTTTACTCGAGGACGAGTAAAAGTCTAAGTTTGGGGGTATGATAACTCTTGGAATTCATATAAATTCAACACATTTTCCTTGAGTTTTATATAATAATTGATATATTTTTGATACTCAAGATAGGAAAATGTTCATTTGATTTTGGTTACACATTATTGTTCATTTGTGTAGATTTTAATCATATTTCTAGTTAGTTGCTTATGTTGTTTTATGTAAATATTGAAGGAATATTTTGATACAATAACCAAGGGATCCCGGATTAAGAAGAACACTTAAAAATGGGAGAATTTGTGGCTAGAAGCTGAAATTTCAAGAAAAAAGTGAAAATACAAGTTATTGGACGAATTGTGAAAATTACAGAAAAGGACCTCGAATTTCCCAAATTACAGATAGGTCCTCAAAATTCCAAAATTATAGATAGGTCCACGTTTGCCGTGCGCTCGCCGCAGCGAACTCACGGCGAGCCAAAACCCCCAAAAAGAGGCAGAAATGATCATAGTTCGCCGTGGACTTCGCAGCGGCGAACTGCTTGCTCTACTGCGCGTGTTTTGACAGATTTAAGTGATATCAAAGTTAGGGTTTCGATCTAGCTCGACATTCTTCGACTTCGGGGCATTCTTGGGGGTGTTTTGCTCTGCTAAGGCATGGAGTTTGGAGGGGATTAGGCTTGGGCTTGGAGCTTCGAAGAGATTTGGGCTTCCTCTATTGGTTTATCTCTTCCATCTTCATTCTCTTCTCTTGTTTTGTTTTGTAATGTTGTATATATATGCTCCCATGGAGTTGTAGAACATGAGTAGCTAAAATACTTGTATTCCAGGATTATTTTGAACCCTTGTATGGATTGATTCTTGATTCCTCCTCTTATGTTGTGATTAATGATATCTTTGTGCTTATTTTACTCTGTTCCTAATGCTTCTAAGTGCTTGATCACCATTTAGATGTTGGGTTCACTTGTGAGAGTATGACTATTCGCCCTGCGCCGCAAGTGCACAGGTCACGCCAAGTGAACCCAACATCTAAATGGTGATCAAGCACTTAGAAGCATTAGGAACAGAGTAAAATAAGCACATAGATATCATTAATCACAACATAAGAGAAGGAATCAAGAATCAATACATACAAGGGTTCAAAATAATCCTAGAATCAAAGTATTTAGCTACTCATGTTCTACAACTCCATGGGAGCATATATATACAACATTACAAAACAAAACAAGAGAAGAGAATGAAGATGGAAGAGATAAACCAAGAGAGGAAGCCCAAATCTCTTCGAACCTCCAAGCCCAAGCTCAATCCCCTCCAAACTCCATGCCATAGCAGAGCAAAACACCCACAAAATGTCCCAAACGTCGAAGAATCCCGAATAAGCTCGAAGCCCTAGCTTTTATTTCCTTCAAAACGCGTCTGTGCTGTCCAAAACGCAGCAAAACCAGCAGTTCACCGTGGGTTCGCCGCGACGAGTCCACGGCGAGATCCAAAAATTCCAAAACTGAGAGATCCTCGTCGTGGCTTTCGCCGCGGCGAGATGACGGCGAGCTATCCAAAATAGGTAGAGGTAAATGGACTTCACCATGGGTCTCGCCGCGCCGAGGCCACGGCGAAGGCCCACTTATTCTGGTCCTTTGCTCTGTTTTCCTTATTCCTTGGGCTGCTTTGGCTTCTTCTTATTTTTGTTCAGTTGGGAGTTTGGTGGAGGGCTAAAATCTCTTGTTTATTACATCAAATTATTCGTACAAAAATTACATAAAACAACATAAGAAATTAACTACAAAAATAATCAAAATCTACCTAAATAAACAATGATGTGCAACCAAAAATCCAATGAACATTTTCTATCTTGAGTATCCAAAATTTATCAATGAGTTAATAAAACTCAAGGAAAACATACTCAAATGACATGAATTTCTAGAAGTTATCACTCACCCTTGTTTGGAGGTTATACTTCCCAGTTTATCATAGTACTTTGAAACAAGGATGCTAGCTACTTATAGAAAGAACAAAACATTTATAATCAGAAACATGGTAGTTATGAGACCATGGGTCTCCAATCCACACAATTAATAAATTCACACCTACAAGTAATTGTGTGGAAATGCTATAAGCACAACTAATAGGCAAGGACAATGTCTATTTGTAACATTTATGTGTGTGTGTGTATTTTATTATGTATATAACAATGAATGAAATAAAATACCATTGATATTTTTTAAATCTCACTCTTTTTAATATGTAATTTACAGTGGAGTTGGGAGCTAGAAGGGAGCTCAGGATGAGGTAGTAAAAGAGCAGGAATGCATGCAATATTTTATATCTATAAATATTTTGGATATTACTTGTATATGTATATAAAGATTGTTTAGGTAATTGTTGTTAGAATCTTAAGTTTTGATGAAGACTGACCCTGAGAAAACATAAATGAAAGTTACCTCTGAAATAAACAATTGAGACCTAATAGGTAACAGAACTCTATCGCTAGAATTAAAGTCTATGGCTAATAGATAGAGCCATAGCGAGTGAAGACTTAGAAACAACAAAATTATTATCTATCGCTAAGTCATCCTCTATCGCTAAAGAAAGAATCCATCGCTAGAAGCTCATTGATATCTCAATTAGCAGAAAAATAAACCAGGTCCTTAAGCAAAAGAAATCAACTAGCGATAACAGGTTAAGCCTTCGATAACAAAAGTGCTTCAGATAAAAATCATTCAGATAGCTAGTGCCTGAATGCAATAGTCTAATTGGATTAACTATCGATAGTAAAATGTTTGTCGTTATGAACTTGCCAGAACTCAAAAGTATTGAAGGAATATACTAGCGATAATGTTTATGTCTATCGATAGAGAGTGCTCAATGAAATTCCTTAACTAAAACATATATGATCTATCTCATTGAGCTAATGAACTAAGTTTGCGATAACAACTGCTGTGCATTTTTATGTTTACGTGTTTAGCTAACAGCTCAAGTGCAGGACTTACTCTATGAAGTTAGCGATAGCAAATAATATTAGCGCTACCGAATAAGCTGACATGCAAGTACAGTAGCAGGTAGCAGCAGGATAACGTTACTCACAGTCTCTGTCTCTCCTGTCCTATCCTCTGCAAGATTAGTTGAAGCAAATTTCCAACGGCTAGTTCTCCAAGTCTCAAACGGATAGAAAAATGTAATACTCTATATAAAGACTTGAAGACATCTGGAACATGGTGATGCACACACAACGCACATATGAAAAACAACGCTGGAACAGGGCTTTATGCAGAATTGTTGATTACACTATCTGAGAGCAAAGCTAATTAAGCTGAGAAATGACGAGATGAGCGCATTGAAAAGAAGAGCTAGAGCAACCATAGATAAAATCTTTAAGCTCTAGAATTTGTATTTCTTTATCATATAAGTCCTTGTACTTAAGTGTTTATCACAATCTGTTCATTAAGTGAACCTTATTATTAAAATCCTCTTCTGTTTGAGGTAGTTCCTTAGCTTGGTACTTTGTGAATTGGGTTGTAACCTTACAGGTAGTAAGGGGGAGTGTTTAGAAGATTCTAAAACTCTGTAAAGGTTGGCAGGTGAACCTGTGTTCGTAAAACCTGTGAAAGGCTTCTCTTGTGCCAGGATTAAACAAGAGGGTAGTGGAAATCTCAGGTGGAGCCTGAGGACTGAATGTAGGTCTGGGTTGACCGAACCAGGATAAATTTTGTGTGCATTATCACTTCCCTTAACTCCTACAATTTTTCATCATATCTGCATCATATATCTCTTCGTTCATTTACCAAGGTTTGAAATTACTCTGTAATAATCTGAAACAGGTTTAGAGAATATTTCCTTCACAGTGTTTAAAGAAAAAAAAGGAAAAGATTTGAAAAGGTTTAAATTTATAGCCTATCGCCCAATTCACCCCCCCTCTTGTGTGACAGCCAGTACTCTCAATTGGTATCAGAGCGGGTCACTTGTTTAAAGGATCCAACGATCTCAAGTGAAAAGATCATGGCTGATTTTGAGTATAGCACTTTTTCAAAAGGTTTTGATCATACCATTCCACCTCTGCTTAAAAATATTGATTTTTCATTTTGGAAAGCTAGGATGAAGAGTTTTATAAAATCATTCAATTATCATATGTGGAATGTCTTTACAAATGATTTTGATTTTAAACCTAGGAAGGATTGGACTGAGAAAGAAAAGAAAGTGTTTAGTCTAAACATTAGAGCAATGCAAATTCGGCATAAAGGCTTAACTGAAAATGATTTTCAGAAGATTAGACTTTGCTCTAGTGCTAAAGAAATTTGGGATTTTCTTGAGTCTATATATGTTCCTAACCATTCCGCTGAAGTCGAAAGTGTTGATAGTTCATCTGAATTTCAAAGCTGCATATCTATGGTTGATGAGCAATTGGAAGTAGAGATTGAAGAAGGAGAGATCACAGAACACTTCCATTCAGTCAACACAAAAGGTCAAGAGGAAGATAAATTCCAAGAGCTAAACAGGAACAAATCAGCAAAATTATCCTCTGAAACTCAAGATACATTTTATGGTATACAGTTCCAATTCCAGTGCTTTTAATAAAAACAATATGGATTTGTATTCTTTTTCCGACCATCACAATAACCGCATAAAATCTCATACTGAATATGATTCTGTTACATGCCATTATTGTGGAAAATCTTGTCACATTTCTCACACATGTAATATTAGAAGAAATCCAAATGTGAGAAATAAATTTGTTTGGGTTCCAAAAGGACATTAAGGTCCAAACCTAACAATGAAGGACCCAAGTACAAATGGGTACCGAAATGTCCATCTAGTACTTTATGTGTGCAGGTTGGTTCTAGAAGAAACGGACATTCTGATACAGAAGCAACATAAAAGAGAGTTCCTTATACTTCAAGAAGAAGATTCTCAAGTTATATTCCTCGTGGGAGATCTCTAAAACCAGATACTAAGTATGTCAGGACCAGTTGAGTTAGCAGAAGCAACTTCCCAAGTACCCGAGGTCAAAATCCTAGAAAGCTTCAAGTCTATAATCTCCACGGAGATTTACTCAAAGTCTTATCAAGCTGAATTTCATGCTTGGACCTTGGTGCTGTTTCTGTAAATAAAATATCATCATAAAGCTACTACATGGTCAAGTTCAGACTGATCAGTCAATTGTAAAGTTCACTATCGCTAGGGTACACTGCTAAGATTGAATTGACTGCCATCAAGAGTTCTATTGATAGTAATTTCTATTACCATTAGCAATCAATCTCTGAACTATCTGATAGGTTACTATATGATTAATTGAAATTGTGTATAGTATTATTTTATGTGGACTTTCTGAAATGCAACTCAATTTTTAAAAGGGATGCTGGATCCAGATAAATTTTGAAATCTGAAAGATCAAGAAGAAAATGTTTCAATTAGCTCTCATAAGAAGTTTTTTTTTCTCAAATGCATATATCATCATCTTTGGAAGAATTACCTCAAATTAAGTTAATTTGGATGAGGTTTCAGATATTATTATTTAAATTCATTTTTGACTCCTCTCTGTGCGATTACTAACAGTCTTGCTCTATAAAATTTATTCAAATGTTAAATCTTAAGTTTTTTTTTTGCAACTGACCCATCCATAGTGAGTTTCACTATCGCTAGTTTATGCAGAATAAGAGCTAAGTTTGAGCTAAGATTGCCATCGCTAGTCTAAAGAATTATCGATAGCAAAGTCAGCTATCGATAGGTAAAACTTGGAAGGAGAAAGTGATGACAAAGTCACTTACTCAGGGTGGGATCATGCCTGCTAGCGATAGCTATTCTTCCTAGCGATAGCAAGTCACTTAAAGGGCTCAGAATTCGAAACGATAGTTGGTGTAGTTCACACAAGGTAAAACCCTAAACCCTAAAACTTATAAAGGCGAATTATTTTGCATCGGCATTCATTCATTCTCTTCTACTACAAACACTATCTAAGCACTTAGAGCGTTTTCGAGAAACATTTTTGCGTCTCTAAGAACCTTAAACCAGCAATTGCCAGAACAAAATTCCCAAATGTGAATGATCTTGAGACTACCTCTAGCGCTAAACCTTCTTTCCAATCTACTAGCAAAAGGCCCAAAACCCATAAAAAGTGTATCCTTCTCAAAAGAGGTGATTGAATCAGGCCAGAAGCGTCAAAAGCGAACTCTCCCAAGTCTGTCTTTCGCATCAGATCCTCTAGAATCTCCCATCGCTTTCTTTGCAGAAAAAGGAACCTTAGATAGGGCTGCAGTCTGGGTAGATTTGAATTATTTTAAGGAGCAGGGGCTTGACTTAGACCCTTGGTTACTGCTATATCAGAACTGGGTGAGTGTGAAAAATGACTACAATGAAGACGTTCTGAGAGCCTTCTATTCAAATCTGAAGGTTATCCCAGTTTACAAGAAAGGACTTCTAAGAGACGTATCTTTTGAAGCCTCTATCAGAGGGAGAAGTTTTAATTTTGGATGGTCTGCTATCAACAAAATGTTGGGAATTTCTGGAGCAGATTTCAACAAGTGGTTCATGACTAAGCAATATATAGTTGAAGAACTTGCTGAAATATATGAGACCTCATCCAAGAAGCCTGCAGATATGCCTGTACTAAATCGTATCGTTCACTACGTATATACCAGGCTCATGACTTACACGTCTGGGAACTTCAGCAGCTTTGCCAAAATTGACAATCCTTGGTTGGCCAATCTCATTCAGAAGATTCCTTTAAATCCAGGTCAAATAGTGTGTATGGAATTACTGCGTTTCATGTCTGAAAATCTGCTAAGGCTCCTCTTCCATACCCTCAATTGATCTCCTTGCTTCTGGAGCATTACAAAATCAGATCTATTGGGGATGGAGAGAATAAGAAATGCAAGCAAGTCACAATCTCCACCCTGAAGAAGATGGGGATCTCAATTGGCCCAATCAGAGGGATTTCTGGTTCTAAATCTAAAGCTTCTCATGGCTCTGCCTCGTCAGCACAGTCTGACTTCCCTGAAGAAGAAGCACAATCCAGAAGAATTCCACCTCCTCCTTCTGTTGAAAATCTAACTTCAAGGTTCTCCAAGGAAGCTGTGGAAGAAATAGTGTTCAGACTCTCTGCCGAGCTTGCTTTCTCTCTAAATGCACAGAAAGAAGAATTGCTAAAGCATATTCAAGAACTTCAGGGTCAAGTAAGAAATCTGGAAGATAGTCTCTGCATTACTCCAGTTAATGATCATCAAGGTATATCATCATCACCACCTCTCTCGCTCATTCTACACTCTCCCATACATTCTGCTACTCCTTCTCACTCACCTTATCATACACCAGATCATTCATATACTCCATCTTCTTCTCCCAGTCCACCACATTCCCATCTCCATCTCATTCGTCTCCCAAACACTCACCTTCAACCCCTTCTTTTTCCTCTCTTCACCTATCATATTACCCATCTCCTTTCACCTACAAACATCCTAGTGATAATCATCCTAGCTATAGCACTTATTCACGAGCTCAAACTCCTACACCTTCAACCTCAAATACTTCTAGTTTTTCCCTTCATCTCTGTAATTATCCATCTCCTACCTCTTTCAAACATACTAGCGATATCCTCCACTCTCAAGCCAACACAATTGCACCTTCACCCTCTTATTCCAATCACCCAGCACCTCCAGCGACTCCTATCGCTAATCCTAGCCAACATCCCTCAACCACTATCACTAGCCCCTCTCCTAGCGATAGCACCCATACCTTACCACCAATTCAGCCAATCCCTAACGCTACCATAAAACCTACCTCTTCTTCCATTCTTTCCCAAATTTCTACCCAACTTTCTTCTCTTACTCTTGCCCATGATGATGACAAAAATGGGGATAAATGTGTAGAGCAAAATGTAAAGCATCTACTGAAGGATTCATTGTTAGCAGAAGAAGCTAAGGAAATTATCAGAAACATTGCTTGCTGTTACATGTCATCTGAAGAACATAGAACTCCTCCTCCTCAAGACAAAGCTCAAGTTCCTCCAGAAAAGAGCAAAAGTCAGGGCTCAGCTGAAAGCCTGAAAGGGAAAAGGACCAAGAGAAAAGCAAGGAAAGAAATGTTCTTCAAGGTCACTCCCAAGGTCCCAGAAGCTTCTCCAGTCAGAGCTCCAAGAATCAAGATGACAGCCCCAAAGCCAAAAGCCAAAGCATCTGAAAAGCTGTCTCTTCCTCCAGATTTGTCAAAAGAAGACAAGAAAGTAATAGCTGAAATCTTGAGGTAGGATAAGAAAGAAGCAGCTAAGGCCAAGAGGGAATCTGATAAGGCAGACAAGAAAGCCATAGCTGAGATCCTAAGGCAAGATAAGATAGAAGCAGCTAAGGCCAAGAAGGAGGCTGTTGTGGCAGATAAGAAAGCAATATCAGCTCTCTTAAGGAAGGACAAGAAGGAAGCCACAAAGATGGCTGATGGTAGGTTTCCTGTGAAGCAAAAAGAATTGAGCATGCTGCATGGAAGAAGAAACTCGAAGAACAGAAAAAGGCCATAAAAGTTCCAGAAAAGGAAATAGCCATCTCTCGTCCTCGGAGAATGTCAAAAGAGGAAAAGAAAAGGGCTGAAAAGGAGGCTGCTAATAAGGAAGTCCTTGTAAAGGCTAAGAGGAAGCATAAAGAAGCCCTTGAGAAGAAAACTGTATTTGAGGCAAGAAGAAGGGCAAGAATAGAGAGAGGCAGAGGTAGCCGCTCAAAGGGTAGAAGAAAGGAGAAAAGAAGAAATTTCTCAAGGAAAACAGGTGTGGGAATATCCGAGAAGATTTCACAAATCAAAGAGTGGCTATTCAGGCATTACCATAAGAGAACATGTCCAGAAAATTGAAGAAGAAAGAGCTAAGGGTAGCCCCAAAGGCATTGATCAAGACAAATTCTTTTACCTAGACTCTGAGCTATCTGACGATCCTGATAAGGAATACACTGCTGCAGCCTCTGGAAATGATTTTGAAAATAGCTACACCTTAACTTTTAGAAATTCCTCTGAATACAAAGCATACGTAGCCTCCTCTGATGACCCACCTCTTTTAGACTGCATGCTAAATATTCCTTCTATACCATTCATGCATGATTTTAATGAATCTCAAAAAGAATATTCTAAGGGTACTATCATTCATACTGATCCTACCTGTCTACCCTGATGTATTCATTGTACTTATTGCAATAATAGTATTTATTCTTAGCTTGAACAGGTTTTATCTTGCATATGTTTTGCTTATGTTTTGTCATCATCAAAAAGGGGGAGAATGTTAGAATCTTAAGTTTTGATGAAGACTGACCCTGAGAAAACATAAATGAAAGTTACCTCTGAAATAAACAAGTGAGACCTAAAAGGTAACAGAACTCTATCGCTAGAATTAAAGTCTATCGCTAATAGACAGAGCCATAGCGAGTGAAGACGTAGAAATAACAAAATTATTATCTATCGCTAAGTCATCCTCTATCGCTAAAGAAAGAATCCATCGCTAGAAGCTCATTGATATCTCAATTAGCATAAAAATAAACCAAGTCCTAGAGCAAAAGAAATCAACTAGCGATAACAGGTTAAGCTATCGATAACAAAAGTGCTTCAGATAAAAATCATTCAGATAGCTAGTGCCTGAATGCAATAGTCTAATTACATTATTGCTAAACGATAATTGGATTAACTATCGATAGTAAAATGTTTGTTGTTATGAACATGCCAGAAATTCCTTAACTAAAACATATATTATCTATCTCATTGAGCTAATGAACTAAGTTTGCGATAACAACTGCTGTGCATTTTTATGTTTACGTGTTTAGCTAACAGCTCAAGTGCAGGACTTACTCTATGAAGTTAGCGATAGCAAATAATATTAGCGCTACTGAATAAGCTGACATGCAAGTACAGTAGCACGTAGCAGCAGGATAACGTTACTCACAGTCTCTGTCTCTCCTGTCCTGTCCTCTGCAAGATTAGTTGAAGCAAATTTCCAACGGCTAGTTCTCCAAATCTCAAACGGATAGAAAAATGTAATACTCTATATAAAGACATGAAGACATCTGGAACATGATGATGCACACACAACGAACATACGAAAAACAACGCTGGAACAGGGCTTTATGCAGAATTGCTGATTACACTGTCTTAGAGCAATACTAATTAAGCTGAGAAATGACGAGATGAGCGCATTGAAAAGAAGAGCTAGAGCAACCATAGATAAAATCTTTAAGCTCTAGAATTTGTATTTCTTTATCATATAAGTCCTTGTACTTAAGTGTTTATCACAATCTGTTCATTAAGTGAACCTTATTATTAAAATCCTCTTCTGTTTGAGGTAGTTCCTTAGCTTGGTACTTTGTGAATTGGGTGGTAACCTTACAGGTAGTAAGGGGGAGTGTTTAGAAGATTCTAAAACTCTGTAAAGGTTGGCAGGTGAACCTGTGTTCGTAAAACCTGTGAAAGGCTTCTCTTGTGCCAGGATTAAACAAGAGGGTAGTGGAAATCTCAGGTGGAGCCTGAGGACTGAATGTAGGTCTGGGTTGACCGAACCAGGATAAATTTTGTGTGCATTATCACTTCCCTTAACTCCTACAGTTTTTCATCATATCTGCATCATATATCTCTTCGTTCATTTACCAAGGTTTGAAATTACTCTGTAATAATCTGAAACATGTTTAGAGAATATTTCCTTCACAGTGTTTAAAGAAAAAAAAGGAAAAGATTTGAAAAGGTTTAAATTTATAGCTTATCACCCAATTCACCCCCTCTTGGGTGACAGCCAGTACTCTCAATTGCTAGTGTGGTACTTGCATAAATGCTATTTTAAGCTATATATCTCCATTAGGAGTCTCTCATCAACTTATACAGGTGACATGGTTATCGACTGAAATGACTTATACAGCTATAGTACACATGTGTGTTTATAATATATAAAAATATATACATAGTTTGAAGCATGGATGCTTTTAGCTCCCCCAAGTACTATTAGACAAAGATTGATGCTTAGGTTAGATTTGGCTATTGTAGATTTATTAACCATTTAATGATTTTATAACAAGTTTTAAATTAAGGTTGATTTTAAGAAAGTCCAAATTTATTCAGATTTCTAGATGTTTAAGAGTTTTTAAAGTGGTTCTAAATTAGTAAACAGTCTTAGTAAAGTCTTACAGAAATTATGTATTACAATGATAGCTATATTAGAATAGTTATTTACTGTTAAACATAGTACATAATCCAGTAATGATACAAGATTTTGAGTCTTTTCACTCCTAAGTATGGGCTTGGTAACCTTAGATTTAATAAGTATTAAGGATGGAATCTTTAATTTAGATAGATTTAATAAGTATTAAGGATTGAATCTAACTGTTTTTCATTTATGAACCATTTGAGATGTTATAAGAGCTAGTCACAAAGGCTTAACCACCAACAGATGCCTAACTTTTGTCGACGGGTAGCTACTCGCTTTTGTAATCGTATGAGTCCTGGCCTAATCCTTTAGGGCTATCAGTCAAAGTAGGAAAGAAAAAAGTGTAGTCCAATATGTATGTATGGTAGTTTAAGAAATACTAGCATTTTTCATAAAATGCCCATTTTGATAAAGAAAGGTTTATATTTAATATTAAAAAAAATTAATTTGTTAAGATTTCTGTATTTCTCAAAGCTCATAAGTGATCCTAGCTTGAAAAAATAGCCTAAATATAGAAGCGTATAGAAATTATGTGTCCAATGAGTGGAACGAGCCTAATGGACAATGGAGCATATCTTGGAAGTGGCATGGAGCCCAGAGAATCAGATGTTTCCTCTGGCTTGCTCTAAGCAATAAATTATTCCAATTAGGGAAAGAGTTCGAAGGCATATGGCTCCCACTGACACTTGTGGAATATGTGGCCAAGGCTCTGAAGATCTAGAGCACACACTGAGGAGTTGATGCTGGCAGCATCTTGTTGGAAACTTCTTGTACCATGTCAACTACAGCGAAAATTCTTTCGATCCCCGTTTGATGCATGGCAGAAAAGCCACCTCAAGCCACAAAGAATGGCAGTAGATGGTGCACTACTTTGGGTACCACATGTTGGAAACTCTAGGAAGCTAGGAACAAGTTGATTTTGACAGGAGAACCGATTGCAGCCTATAGATTAGTGAATGAGTTGATGTCAGTTACTTACCATACATTGCATGCCAAGGAATTTCTGTCTAGTTATAGCACTACTTAGCCATGGCAGGACAAATTAGCTTGCTCTAATGTATTTGTGTTTGAATCTCATGTACATAAGTTGATTAAATAAAAACCCCTTTTCCACTAAAAAAAACAAAAGAAAAGAAAAGAAAGAAAGTATGTGTACAAAAAGTCCCTTTCACTTTTTATTATGGCTCAAGTGGCTATGGTTCCAATTTGGTAAATTTCCAGATTTAAAAATAACTCATCACAACAACAACAACAAAGCCTTATCCCACTAAGTGGGGTCGGCTACATGGATCGCACGACGCCATTGTGCTCTATCGGTAACCAAATCTTTAGATATATTATTTATTAAAAGATCGCGCTCTACAACTTCATTAAGTGTAAGCCTCGGTCTCCCTCTTCCTCTCTTAATCGGACTCCAGACTATTTGATCTACCCTCCTCACTGGCGCATCTAATGGCCTCCTTTGTACATGTCCAAACCACCTCAAACGATTTTCAACCATTTTCTCACTGATAGGTGCCACTCCAACTCGTTCGCGTATATGATCATTCCGAATCTTATCCTTTCTTGTGTGACCACACATCCATCTCAACATCCTCATTTCAGCTACCCCCATCTTATGTTCATGCTGACCCTTCAAAGCCCAACATTCACTACCATATAATACTGCTGGTCTTATAGCAGTGCGATAAAACTTCCCTTTTACCTTATGGGGTACTTTTCTATCACAGAGAACTCCAGTAGCTTTCCTCCATTTACACCACCCAGCTTGAATTCTATGATTGACATCTTCATCAATCTCACCATCTTGTCTTATAATTGATCCCAAATACCTAAACTTCGTTACTTGAGGGATTGTTTGCTCTCCTAGTTTAACCTCCAAATCACCTCTAAGTTGTCTATTTGCAAAATTGCAATGCATATATTCTGTCTTACTCCTACTTAAACGAAAACCCTTCGACTCCAGCGTGTTTCTCCATATTTCTAATTTATCATTAATCTCCTCTCTTGATTCAGCCAGAAGAACTATATCATCAGCAAAAAGCATGCACTTAGGGACCGCTTCTTCTATAGGCTCAGTTAGAGCATCTACTACTAAATTAAACAAATATGGGCTCAAAGCTGATCCCTGATGTAGGCCAATTCTTATAGGGAAGTCTTTTGTCTCACCTCCCGGCGTTCTAACCTTAGTCAACACCCCATCATACATATCCTGTATAACTTTAATATAAGCAATACATACTCCTTTCTTTTCTAAGGCTTTCCAAAGTAAATCTCTCGGCATGCGATCATACGCCTTTTCTAAGTCAATAAAAACCATATGTAAGTCTCTTTTTCTACTTCGATACTTTTCCATTATCCCTCTTAATAGATATATCGCCTCCGTTGTGGATCTCCCTGGCATGAACCCAAACTGTCTCTCAGAAATACTAGTTTCTAATCTTAACCTATGCTCAATCACCTTTTCCCATAGTTTCATTGTGTGACTCATAAGTTTAATTCCCCTATAATTTGCACAATTTTGTATATCGCCTTTGTTTTTATAAATCGGGACTAAAGTACTTTTTCTCCAATCATCAGGCATCTTCTTAGACCGTAAAATCTCGTTAAACAATTCAGATAACCATAACACACCCTCTTCCCCTAAACATTTCCAAACTTCAATCGGTATACCATCAGGTCCAACTGCTTTACAATTTTCCATTTTCTTAAGAGCTTCTCTAACCTCCCACACTCTAATTCTACGATAAAATGACCTATTAAGTCCATCTTCACTAATTGTCAAATCCCCCAACTCACAAGATAGACCTTCACCTCCATCATTGAATAACTTAGAAAAGTAGGCCTCCCATCTATTCTTAATATCTTCATCAGTAATCAAAACTTTACCTTCTTCATCCTTTATACACCTTACTTGATCCAAATCTCTTGAATTCCTCTCCCTACTCTTTGCGATCTTGTAAATCTTTTGTTCCCCAGCCTTTGTCCCTAACTCCTTATGAGTTGGGGGAAGAAAAAGAACCCCATCACATTTGGAAAAAAAAGGAAAGAAAAAGAACCCCATCACAAGCAATTCGGCTCCCTAAAGAAAAGAAAGAAAGAATGAATGAATGAATGTGTACAAAAAGTCCCTTTGACTTTTTATTATGGGTCATGTAGCTATGGTTCCAATTTGGTAAATGTCCAGATTTAAATATAACTCATCATATTTGGAAAAAAAAAAGGAAAGAAAAAGAACCTCATCACAAGCAATTCGGCTCCCTAAAACTTTGAAGCCTCAAGTATTTAAGATAGCATATAACTAAGCATAGTTCACACCATTAAGTATATAAATTAGATTTTAACTTCCAAAATCATTCAATTGCAGCAAAGATATGCTAGCATAGCATCTAAACATTCATATATCTGATAAGAAAGTTCAAACGATTTCTTTGGTCTGAAAGCAATAGATTTGAATCCTAAATTAAAAAAAAGGGAATAAATAAAATCAAAACTCAACATACAACCACTCCATACATACAATGTTTCTTTTCCTTAGCTTTAACCAGAAACTTCTTCAGCCATAAACACTAAACCCAAAGCTTAAAATTCCAAATCAGAGCCCAAAACTCACTTGAAACATCATTTTCACCATGAAAAGCTTTAATCTTTACCAGTTCTTTTTAATCGGTGGTTTTTCTCCAAAATCTCAATTTTAATTCAGACCCCTCACTCCAAAGGACTAATATTTCCATCATGTGGCGATGGTTCACCTGAGATCAAATCACTATGTAACGTCTGGAATTTTACTACTATACTATAACATTTTAATCGAATTATAACCACTTTTTAATGTCAGAAGCCCAAAAATACGGAAAATTTAAATCTTTTCTTTTCAAGCAATGTTCCAACTCTATTGTAGTTGGAATGGGCTTTTCGGACGAATTGAATAATTTAGAAACTCTTTGTAAAATAAAGTGGTTAATAAAGCAATTAAAAGTATTCGAACCCTCTTAGGGTGTCTATTCTTAATCCATAACACTTAGGGAATTTAAATCCCATAATAAATTCATATAATTCTATTTTCTACGCTATCTATTATTTCTTTATTAATTTAAATTTACATTATATACAGATAACCTTACTTTTTATAGCATAATTTTAATTTCTTTGTCTAATCTTCTCTCAGCACCTCTGCCTTATTTCAATCACCTTACTATCTCCCAGCTTCTCTGAAAAACAGTAGTTCAACACAGTTTATGTCATTAACTGTAAACTTTTATGCATGCATTGTCATGTATATATTTCATAAAACTGCCCAAATGATTATAGTCTTATTCCTATTAATCTGTGTGCGATCCGCACCTACCAACCACTGATAACAATATTTTCGTTAACTAGTGGAGGCTGTACCTGCAGGACTTGTCGTTATAACAATCCTGTTATACCTAAACTGGTTTGGCAAAGGGGTAGCGAACCACCTAAGCCTGGAGTACTCCAACTGAGGAATAACAACTTACCAACTAAATGCAACAGTTATTACAAAATAATACATGCAATTCTTTTTAAGGAGATAATGAGATAAACTGCTACCTGAACTCCAAGCTTAGTCATTATCTGCTCCTTTCCTTTCTACTGATCTTCTCGATTTATTTTACTATCAAGACCTATTAACATTTAATATAAACAATAAATTAATATCTAACTTCTATATAATTATTCAGCGTCTCTCTCTCGGGGTCCTAATATACTTAATACTACCCCTGGCTTTATATCTTATATAAATATGTTTTACTTTAAATATTTTGACCCTTTTAAAATTAAAAGGTCACTTAATATAATTTATTTTAATTACTTATCTTAATTGTAGTTTCATACTAAGCCAAGCTTCCAAACAGAGCAGTGATGGATCCCAAAGATTCTCCTCTCATTTCTTGAATAGCAGGAGCTTTCATTTTCCATTCTGGTGTGAGGATCTTGAGGATTTTAGACACTTGCTCAGCTTCTGTGATTCTCTTTCCTAGTGCAGTAAGATTATTTATTAGATGTGTCAATCTGATCTCCAAATCTTTAATAGGCTCTCATTCTTCCATCTTAAAAAGAGGAAATTCTAAGACTAGTTACTCAGATCTCCTTGCCTTTACTCCTAAAGTTCCTTCATGAGCAACTTCCAGAGCTCCTACATTTCTTTAGCAGTTTCTAGGTAGCAAACTCTGAAGTATTCTTTCTGACTGAGAGCACTCTGAATCACCAGGATAGCCTTGTTGTTCAACTCCATGTTGTCTTTGTCATCATTTGTGAACTCAGTAGGGAGTTTAGGAACCTGAGTTTCATTTTCTGTCTTCATTGGTACAATATCTCCTTCTTCTACGATCTTCCAGAGCATGTACCCATTTTCCTAGATAAAAGTTCTCATCTTCATCTTCTAGAATGTGTAATGTTCACTATTGAAGCCTGCAGGTCTGTTGATTGAGCTCCCTTCTGGGAGAAGATTGTCATATCCTACCATGATGGATCTTTGCTTCTCTTGATCATTGGATCAATAAGTTTTGAGAAGACTTACTCTGATGACAAATGTAATTTGGCAGGAATTCACAAGAGGGGGTGAATTGTGCTATTTAAAATTTAACCTGAATGAGAAAAGATTTTTATTGGTTCAACCCAAGCTCTTGGCCTACGTACAATTCTCCAACTTTCAGTTGGGTTCCACTAATTCCTCAAGATTCAAACAGGCTCTTGAACGACTTTACAAGTGAACACTCAGTAAGAACTCTTTCTCACATATCACTTCCCCTTACAACTTGTAACCACCTCTAGGATCCCACTATCCCAAGGAAATCACTCAACAGATAAGTAATCCAGAAATACAAAGCTTGCTCACATACTTGAGCTGATAAACTTAAAGATTGAAGAACAATTGAGAAAACTCATATTGAATTGATTGCAGTAGGAAATAGGTAGTTGGATTTCACTTAATGCTCTCTGTCAACCAACTTCAACTTCAACGCTTTTATAGTCCTTTTGGAAATTTTTGCCTGTTGGTACAAATTCTGAGTATCTGATATATCCGTTGTGTGGTTGAGAGAGAAATGAAAATTATGGAGTTTGATGATAATTCTGAGTTTCATTTAATGCTCCAGAGTTGTTTTGATTTGCGTTCTCTCTTTCTTTCTTTTCTGGTGTTTAGTGTAATGTGACAGTGTGTGGGTTGCTGTGAGTAACGTCTCTTTGTTTATGTTACTTTGTGTCCAAGGTAAACTACCCAAAATAGCAACAAGTACAACTTGCAATACACTACTACAAAACAGGCTTTTCAGTCACCAATTAACGTCACATATTTATAAAAGTGACATGGAAAAAAATGCGGTGGCATTTTCGTAATTAAATCGGAGATGGAGGGAGATACAACGTCACATATAATTTAAAGTGTGACGTTGAAAGTTTTAACGTTACACTTTAGATATGTGTGACATTGTATGTTACAAAATGAAAAAAAATTGCTGTGACTTTCAACGTCACACTTAATTTAAGTGTGACGTGGACAGTCACCAATTTTAAAAAAAAAATTTTAAACAAAAATTTGGTGACTCTCAACGTCACACTTAATTTAAGTGTGACATGGAAAGTCACCAATTTTTTTAATTTTTTTTAAAAAAAATTCGTGACTTTCAACGTCACACTTAATTTAAGTGTGACGTTGAAAGTCACGAATTTTTTAAAAAAAATTTAAAAAAATTGGTGACTTTCCAAGTCACACATAATTTAAGTGTGACTTGGAAAGTCACCAATTTTTTTTTAATTTCTGTGACTTTCAACGTTACACTTAATTTAAGTGTGACATGGAAAGTCATCAATTTTTTTAATTTTTTTTTTAAAAATTGGTGACTTTCAACGTCACACTTAAATTAAGTGTGACGTTGAAAGTCACAGAAATTTTTTTAAAAAAATATTTTAAAAAAAATTCATGACTTTCCATGTCACACTTAATTTAAGTGTGACATGGAAAGTCACCAATTTTTTTAAAAAAAATTGGTGACTTTCCATGTCACACTTAAATTAAGTGTGACATGGAAAGTCACGAATTTTTTTTAAAATATTTTTTTAAAAAAATTTCTGTGACTTTCAACGTCACTTTAATAAAGTGTGACTTTGAAAGTCACAGAAATTTTTTTTTAAAATTGAAACACTTTCCACCCCCACACCCCCAATATTTCAGATCCCACGCCCTCAGCTCCCTCCAAATCCCTCAAACCCACCAGCTTCCCCCCCACAACGCCCCCCAGCCCCCCAACTTCCCCCCCTCAACGACGGCGATTCACGGCGGCGTGGAGCTCTGACGGCACATGCAAGTACTGGGTTGAGTTCAGGTGACTTCCCTCTCTCCTATTTCTACCCTTAACTCCTTCGGTTTAAGCGATTTTGTGCGAGGATCGATCTGGGTGCTAGGGAATTTTGAAGCTTCTAAACCGGTCAAAAACAAGTTTAAGCTTTGGTTAAGGAGTTTTGTGAAAGATTTTGAGGAGTTGGTTAAGATTTTGTGAAAGCTTAGGTATGTCTGTAACTTTTTCTTACTGATGCTGACATGGGTTTAGGTGTTCCATTCTTTTCCTTCCTTCATTCATTTGTTTATGATTTGTTATGTGTGTGGTCAGCCCAAGTTTTTCCTTTGCTCTTAGATTATCACTGATTTAGGGAAATAAAAGGAGTTATAATGTTAGTTTATTGGAATTTAGGCTAATAAATTTATTATAGACGCAAAAAGGAATTAATATTAACTATGGTAAGGAAATTGATTTTTAGGTACTCTAGGACATTTAATTGATACCTAAAGGCATATTCATTTTTACTGTTTGTAGTTTATATATTGGGGTTGTTGTGTTACAAGTTAATCCTAAGTGCCTACAAGGTGTTTGATGTAATGGATGAGAGACAAATAATAAGCATTATCGAGATTGAATAAACTGGTATTGCTTACTTGAATTTTAGATGTGCTAAATATATTTAATATCCTGGATGGTTATGAGTGTACCTTGGGTTAAAATGAGTGTGAAACAAGTATATGGCCTTGAAGGAATGAATAGTTAAAAGCTCATTTTATGTAATTAAATTCCTAGCTATTTCTGTGAATAATGTATACTGTTGATTTGCATTATATCTATTTCTGTGACATTTGCAATGAATACAGATTGGGAAACCAAAAGAAGTTAATTAAACCATCGTTTTAAAAAAAAAAACTAACCACGTCACATTTTACAAATTTGTGACATGGTTTCAAGAAACCAAGTCACACATTACCAATTTGTGACGTGGTTTCCTTGAAACCACGTCACAAATTGGTAATGTGTGACGTGGTTTCTCCAGAAACCACATCACACATTTATAAAATGTGATGTGGTTTCTTGAAACCACGTCACATATTGTGTAATGTGTGACATGGTTTCTTGAAACCACGTCACAAATTTGTAAAATGTGACGTGGTTTCTCTGTCATATCTTTATCAATATAATCTAATTTTGGACAAACAACGTCACAATTTTTGTAATTTGTGATGTGAAAAATATGACTTTTCACGTCACTTTTTGGTGTGACGTTAAAAGTCCAATTTTCCACGTCACTTGAGTTTATGTCACACCAAAAAGTGACGTGAAAAGTCCAAAATTTGTGACGTGAAAACCCTGTTTTGTAGTAGTGATATAAGGTTAGTTAATCATGAGAAAAGAAACAAATTTGAAAATCATCTCAAGTCAATCAATTACAGAATGCTCCAATCGATTGTTGTCTCTGGCCTGCAATCGATTGCCTTCATATTGGTTCAGATTGCTACCTGTAACACTCAATTGATATGTTAGCTATCGGATAAAAACAAAGAGTGTCAATCGATTGCTTAGTTTCCCAATTGATTGCCTCATGTCAATCGATTGATTAAGTTCCAATCGATTGCATATATCTCATATTCAAAGTAAGTTTCAATCGATTGCTCATCGATTACTATTCCAATCGATTACTTTTCCAACCAATCGATTGATTGCAATTTGATTACTAGAGGAATTTTGTGCAACAATCGATTGCTCAGTCTTCCTATTGATTGATAGTTCCAAATCGATATCCCATCAATTGCAACGGTAATTCTCCAATCGATTGCAGGTATGCCCAATCGATTGCTTAACTTAGATTTTGAGAAACAGTTTTTTGAAGTATTTTTCTAAGTTATGTTCTCGTGATCCTATAGCCTAAGTCATGTTTGGTTATCATGAAAATATAGAGTTAAACACACCTTAGAGTAAAAAGTTTTAGTAGCAACTTTCATGCTATCAAATGAGGCCGATCATTGGTGGAAAAGCGTTGAACTAATCTTGCAAGATCGAAATATCCTAATCAATTGTGAGAATTTTCTTGAATATGAAAAGTATTTTCCACAGTTTGTTAGAGATGATAAGGAAGCTGAGTTCCTTAATCTTACTCAATATGAGAATATGACCGTTGATTTGATCAAAGGGAGTTGGGAACTTCTAGGCCTCATACTCAAGGAAAAGTCTTTGTAATCACCCAAGAGGAAGCTTGTCAGTAAACCGATATGATTCAAGGTATGCTTGAAATTAACAATTGTCTTGTAAATGCTATGTTTGATTCAAGAGCTGGTCATTCATTCATATCCTATGTCTGTGCTGAGAAATTGGGTCTTCAAATTGATATATTACCATATTACTTAGTTGTTTCTACTCCTACTAAAAACAAAATTGTCACCTCTCATACCTCCTGAACTTTCTCATACAATTCATATACTGTTGTACCAAACTTGATTTGATTTGCATGCCATTTCATGAAAATGATGTCATCATTGGTATGATTGGTCATCAGCCAATAAGGCTTTCCTTGATTGTTGTAACAAAAGCATAATTCGACCCACTTCTAATTGTATCCCAAGTAGTGTGACTAAGCTTCATTTCTTAATTGCCAATCAAGCTAAGACATACTTAGAAGAAGGAGCTTAGAATTTTCTCATAATCGTTTCAGTTCAAGTTGAATAAGAAAGAAGTGGAAGAAATACCTGTTGTTAAGGATTTTCCTTAAGTCTTTTCAAAGGAAATTAGTTGCTTACCATCTGATGGGGAAATTGAGTTTTCCATAGACTTGGTACCTAGAACCCGACTTATATCAAAAGCTTCTTATAGAATGGCCCCATATGAACTTGCTGAATTAAAGTATCAAATAGAAGAACTATTGGAAAAGGGATTTATTAGACCTAATGCCTTAACTTGGGGATCTCCTGTTTTATTTGGTACAAAGAAATATGGAAGCCGTAGATTGTATATAGAATGCTGAGAGTTAAATGAAGTAACGATAAAAAATAAGTGCCCTTTACCCAAAATAGACGATTTGTTACACCAATTAAGTGAATCGACCATTTTCTCCAAAATTGAGCTAAGATCAGGATACATTTAGCTTAGGATTAAAACTGAGAACATCCCAAAGATAGCCTTTAGAACTCGGCATGGGTATTATGAATTCCTAGTCATGCCATTTGGTTTAACTAATCACCTGATATTTTTATGGATTATATGAATAGAATTTTCAGACCATACCTAGTTCAATTTGTTGTGATTTTTATAGATGACATTTTTATTTATTCTAAATCTGAAGAAGAGCATGAAAGACATTTGAGGATTTTTTTTACAAACTTTGAAGATTCTAAATTATTTTCCAAACTTTGTAAATGTGATTTTTGGCTCATATAGGTGAATTTCTTGGATCATGTTATTTCAAAAGAAGGAATTTTCGTAGATTTAAATAAAGTAGAAGCTGTTTTAAACTAGGAAAGACCCAGGAATGTCACTAAAATAGAAAGTTTCCTAGGTTTGGCAGGTTATTATAAACGATTTATTAAAAAGTTTTCTCGAGTTGCTTTACCATTGACTTAACTTACTAGAAAGGATAGATCTCTTGTGTGGGATGATCAATGTGAAGAATGTTTTCAAAAGTTGAAAAAGATGTTAATCTCTACTCCTGTATTAATAATACCTAACCCTAATGAGATCTATGTGGTTCATTGCGATGTATCCAAAAAGGGGATAAGATGTGTATTAATGCAGCAAGGTAGAGTAGTAGCATACGCCTCAAGTCAATTAAGGCCACATGAAGAGAATTATCCCACACATGATCTAGAATTAGCAATAGTGGTATATGCACGTAAGATATGGAGGCATTATTTATATGGTGCTACCATAGAAATCTATAGTGACCACAAAAGCCTCAAGTACTTATTTGATAAAAAAGAATTAAATATGAGGCAAAGAAGGTTGATGGAATTTTTGAAGGACTATGACTGCACCTTAAAGTATCATCCAGGTAAGGCTAATGTAATAGTAGATGCATGTAGTAGAAAAACCATACATATGGCAAGTTTAATGATTAAAGAACATAAGTTGATAGAATGTTTTAGGGATATAGGTGTCTCATGCCACGTGTCTATAGCTAAGTTATTTATGAGTGAGAGTAAAATAGAAAATGACCACGGAGCCTGGTGCCACATTGGTATATGCCTCATAGTGAGGCCAGTTGGGGTGGGTGGGATTGGAGGTTCGACCCCCGAGGGAGTCTTTCTACTTTCATGATGTATAAAAAAAAGAAAATGAATTAAGGAATCAAATCAATGGTGCCTAATATGAGGATAGATTTTTAGAGAAGGTCAAGAAATAAATACATTTAGATAAAGCCAAGGAATTTAACATAACCAATGATGGTGTACTAAGATATCAAGAAAGATTATGTAAAGAATTTTAGCTAAAGCACAAAATAGTAAGTATACCATACACTAAAGAACTACAAAGATGTATCATGATTTAAAGGAAATGTTTTGGTGGCCTGAGATGAAGACTGACATAACTAAATATGTGTCTACATGCATGTTTAGTATGTCAAAAAGTAAAGTTCGAGCACAAAAAGCCACCCGATTTACTCCCACACTTAGATATACCTTAATGGGAATGTGAAAGTGTATCAATGGATTTTATTATGGGATTGTTAGAAACTTCATCAGGTAATAATTCTATATGGGTAACAGTTGACAGATTAACAAAAGTCATCCATTTCTTACCAATAAAGGCAACTCGCCCATTAGATAAACTTGCCCAACTATATATTAAGAAAATTGTATGTGAGACTTCATGGAATACCAAATAGCATTGTATCTTATAGGGATTTACTTTTGATTTTCAAATGAACACTAGAGGAACCCCTCTAGGCTAAGCTTAGGTCAAATTAATCAATGTCAGAACCCCGAACATTAATTACTTTGACCAAAGTTTATTAACCACAAAATCACCATGAACTAATTAATTATGCAAGAATTTAAACCCAACAATTAGGCCACCCCAAATTGCCTCTTAATCCATCCCAAAACCTAATATATCGATGGCCACCCAAACAATGAATTAGGCAAATGAGAGTGATTAACCAATGTCATACAGAACTACTTAATTCATGATGTCATCCCCTTCATGCAATCACTTGACACTTGATCCACTTAACAAGCCACCTTGATTTAACACAAACTGTTCACTAAGAGTGTAATAAAATCATGAACCCTTAAATTTAATTAGGGTTAAATGCCAAATTCTTCCCAAAAGTATGCCCCTAATCTCAATTCTGCCCTGGAAGTTTTTTTGGTCTCAATTTAACCCTTAAAGTAAATAAACGTAGCAATGTCACCATCACTTAATGGTCAAATAATGTTGACAGTTAGAATAACAATGTGGCAATGGACTTGTAAGACACGTGTCATTTAAGGATGATGTGGTAGAATAGTTAAGCTTAGTTTATATTTAAAAGCATACACATCATTTTTTGTTTGAAAAAGGCACACATTGATTAAAAAAATTAGAAGAACATGAAGAGTCAACTCTTAACACTTCAATCCAAAAAAGAACTAGATTAAACATTTTGTTAAGAATGCAGCTAAGGCAAAAGCTTTTTGGCAAACTTGACAGAAAAGCTTGAGAGAAGCTGAAGAGAGAGCTAGGGCACGATCGGATCTAAAGAGAGAGCATGAGGGAATCTAAAAAGGAAATTGCACAAGAGGCTAAACTGGAAGGGGAGAAGCTCGAGAGAATCTTTTCTGGCTTTGAGTTACTGTCGAGTATACCAGACGATGAGATAGTAGAGATTCATTCAGATTAGGGGTATGGAATCTAACTTTTGGTTGGGATGGGTGTTGTCTTTGTTGAGATTGTTTATTTGCACATTGGTTTCATGAAATAGCCCCTTGTTTGTCGTTTGTTTGAGTTTTTGTGTGTGTGTGTGTGTGTGTTTATACTGTAATTGTTTTTTTAAATAATTTAGGGTTTGTTAGATGGTCTTGTCTGCTAGTGGTGGTCCCAATGGTCATCCTCAGGGTGGTCCCAATGATGGTCCATTAGGTGGTAGATATGCAGTGAGCTATTTGAGACATATAATGAGGTGTAAGGACGAAGCCAAAACAGGAGGCACGGTGATTGCACCTAATTAATTTATATTTTTAGCCACTAATTATAGTAAATTAGCACTTGCCCTAAGCTAATACATGGCAATTTAGGCACTTTTACAATTAGAGTTCCAATGCATTATGTTTATTGCATTTTGGTGCTAAATTGAGTATTTTAAGGTTTAAACTCATGTATTTTTTATTTATGGACTTGGGATATTACAATTTGTGCTTAAAGTTGTCATTTTTTAAAGTCTTGATAAAGATTGCTCAAATTTCAAAAATTACAGTTTAGTACTCGAATTTCAGTAATTATAGTTTAGTACTGTGGCATTACATATCTCAGTTGGGCAAGGAAAAATTGGGTAATTTGAGAGCTTAAAGGAGGGCAAAGATAAGATAAAATTTTCTAGGTTCATTTTCATATTTTTCTAAGTAGAGATTAAATAAGTAAGGGTCTTATTTGGAGTCTAGCTTGTACACAGCCTAAACCATTTGGTATTTGGCTTCTATTTCATAAACGAAACAGGCTTAAGCCCTTTCGGCCCTAAGATACATCCAGAACACGAAAATGCTTCACTCCCTTCACCATTACAGTCACATCAAAGCTCTCCATCGCATAACTCAGCACCATCTTCACCATTCTCTATCACCACCATTTTCACCATCCTTCAACCACCCACCACCATCGGCCATTTTACCAACACTTCCACCATCACCACAAGCCAAACCTTCATCTTTGATTTTTCCAAACACCCACAAAACGCCATCTCACCATTGTTTTCCCTCAGCTTCCATCTCCATCACTACACGCACAACACCACAACAATCCACCTCCATTCACAGCTTCCTCTCCATTTCCATTAGCTCCAAAAATCCAGGTATGCACACCATTTTTGAAAGGCTCCTTCTTCACTTGAAGTATCCTTCTCTCACACCATTTCATCCATAATCAGACCATTTCCAAGCACCATTTCTTTTAGTCCATTATTCACACCATTTCACCCAACAATCACCACATCCTCGACCGTCACCATCACATACCATTTCATTTGTCATGTCTGACCATTTGTGTGCTTTACTTGGAGTTGGAGTAAAGGTAATGAGAGGCTAATTCTTGGGGTTTCTTGGTAGCAACAATGCAATTGGAGTTTCAATGCTTTATTCAAGGAGTTTTTCCTAGCTTCTTTTGTTTCTAGATTATGTAATTGATTTAGATTCTTAATTGTTTCTACTTGATATGTAATTTTAGAACAAGAGGTGCTATGATTTCTATTCCTAGCAGTAGATTTTTTTTCGGTTATGTATGTAAATTGGAAATTGCTTTTATGTGCATAAACCTTAGTGTTAATCACTTGGCATAATGCAATTTGACGTGGTAGCATTGATTATTTACTTTGGAATATTGCTAGATGGGATTAATACATTTTCTTTTTACAATTAGCATTAGACACTAGGTCCATTCTTGAAGGGTCAAATTATACCTTTAAGAGGAGACTCATTGTGTATTGTCAAGGGTTTCCACTACCAAGCGATTTTCTAACAATTGGCTAGTTGACTAATTGTGCATTAATAACTAGGTCAATTGGACTTAGGTGATTGCCTTTGGTTTTTAACATTCGGTCTTGGATTTTGAACTCCCAATTCATTTGAGAAGCTATGAAGATTGCAAAGTTTTCACCAAGAACCCATTCCATTAAAGAGTTTTTCAAACCACTTTTACTTGCTTTCCTAAATCCAAAAAGCCAAAATCAAGTCCCTTTATATTTCTATATTTCTATAAGTGAAAAAACAACCAAAAAGAATTTTCAATGAGTAAAACCCTAGTTTATTTGTTTTTCAATGCATTTAGGTTAGTCTAGGCATCACAATAAGTTGACTCATTTGAGAGATGACTTGAGGTTGAGCCACTATGCACAAGTCTTGGTTTCACATATTTTCTTGCATTTGACCCCAAGGCACACCATTCCAACAAAGGTCAAATCACACGGGATTAGGGAATGAGAGAAAGGAGGATTGTTGTCCCTAGGTAGTCTATTAGGATGCATAAACTAATTGGATGAGTTAGATGAAAAGAAGAAGTTGAGTGAAGGTAAGAATCCTGAGCAAATATTAGTTACAATAGTGGTGGAGGTGTTCAACCATTCGATGTAGATGAAGATGACCCTAATTATAGGACTAAAAGGGTTGATTATTTATAGGGTGTCTAAACAACATAAAGAGACTAACGGATGAAGGTGAGGATGAGGATGATAAGGATGGGGATGAATCTGAAACTGAGGATGGGAAGGATCGAAAAGAATCTGAAGACGAGGAGGAGAATGAACCTAGGGATGAATCTGAGAAGGAGGATGAATGTAGTGAAGTGAAGACTTTAGCTTCCACGAGATCCTTATGGATGAGGGGGAATGGCAGTGATTATGTAAAGGATATTGATGATGAATTGGTCCAAGATGGTGTTAATAGACCTTTGACAGAATTTAGCAGGGGGATGCTTGTGGGCCTAATTGGAAAGAGTTTTTCATGGTGGGTTCATCCTATGCAAATAAGAGAGAGTTGGTTGCAGATTTGGACCAGTATGCAAGAAATGCTAGAGTTGATTTGCACCTAAAAAAAGGTAAGCCATTTAGGGTTAAGGCATTCTGTCAAGAGGGCTGCAATTATCTTCTATGTCAAAATTATTTGGCATGTTTTGTAAGTTATAGTTATTATGTTCATGCCATTTAGGACTTATTGCTGCCATCTTTTCTATCTGGCCTCCTTGGCATATCTTGTTGATGACATTTTTTGTGTAAAATCTATTTGGTATTTTATATAAGTTATGTTTATGGTTGTGGCAATTGATCATAGCTCAATTTGGTGATTTTTTATGAGTTATTATGGTTATGGTTATGTCATACAGGTTATGATTATGTTATAGGTAATTGATGATATCTCACTTGGTGCTTTATTATGGTTATGGCAATTGGTGCTAGCTCAAATTGTCTTTTGGTGATATATCAATGCTTAAATTGTCAATCACTTATTTTTTGCCAACCAATATTTAAAGGATTGCATACAGGTCTTCAAATCCCACTTGAAAATTAACATCAAATCTGCATTTTTTTTGATAAAAAGTACCTTCATTGCATTACTTTATTCATTCAAATACATCATCCAAAAAAGTACCTTCATTCAAAACATACATTACTCCATTGAACTACTACATTCAATAGTGACTACTTTAATTACAACATTCACCAGTTCTAAATACGTCATCCAACTACTACATAACTACATCCAACTACTACATCTAACTTCAATCACCGCATAATGAAAGCATAAAAAAGTAACCAAGTCAGGGCCACTACATAAAACGTAAGCCTCAGTCTCCTTTGTGTCTTCTTTATGTCCTCCAAAATATCTACAATCTCATCATTAATCGCTCCCCCATTCCCCTGCTAGACACCTCCTTTGTTTTGTTTGACATTATCATCGTACATCCTCTCCACACAGCAAAGAAGCTCATTGATTACTTCTCTCAGCCTCTTGCCCATTTCAACATCATGTCATTGGATGAACCCACAACCCCTTCCTTGTCAAGTTACAAAGCATCCAATCAAAACTTCATATTCTTAGTTGCAAATCCCAGAAACTAACTACCCGATCATTACACACTATGAATCAATATTGGTTGGAAAAAATATTTAACTTACCATTTGATAATTTTTGCATCCGTAGAATCTTTTTCCAGGATTTACCTCTATCCACGATGTACATAAAGCTGAGAGCAAGTCACAATGACATAAAGTTATCATCTCTTCACTCTCGCCATCTCCAACCTTCGACCCTAGCCTCTGAATCGTCACCCTCCTCCTCCTTCCACTAACAGAAGACGCCAATGAGTCCGCCATTTCTACAACCTTCGACCTTAGACCCTAAATCCTCTTGTGATTTTTTAGTCGAACCCTTTTTATCATACACACATGCACACTTTTAATTCATTCAACCTAACCCACTAACATGGCATTAAATTTCATCTTTGGCTACACCTAGATGGTCAAATGAAACCCAACGTGGCAAAGAAAAACATGTGGCGCACGTCTGTCTTTCTCACCATTAAGTGAGGTTGACATTGCTACGTTTATTTACTTCCGGGGTTAAATTAAGACCAAGAAAACATCCAAGGTTGAGTTAAGATTAGAGGCATATTTCTAGGGTGGATTTGGTATTTAACCCATTTAATTAAACTCAAAGTTAATATAGTACAATGTCAAGAATCTAACATGAAGGGAGCAACATAAAAATTGTAACTAATCCTCATACAAGATATAGAATTGATGATTATAACCAAATGCCATACAAACGCTCCTAGAACCCTAGAAAAACATAGAAATAACAAGAGGAAAAGGATTAGAAACAAAACTCTAGGCTTATCCCTTAACTTCCACCCCAAAGAATTGAAATGCCTAGTTACTGCTCTTCATTAGGAAAGCCTCAATATAGGTTGGGGCTGTGAAACACATAGAGATTCGCAAGAGCAAATGGAAGATGGAATGAGATGGAAATGAGAGAGAATGAGAATGACGTGTGTTTAGGGCTCCAAATATGAGGAAAATGACCTAAAAGTGAGTGCTAAATAGGTATGAGCCAGGTTAATTAAGTGGGGTTCAGATCCTATCTGAGTAAACCCCAAGAAGCCTGCTAATTTTTGCAAAAATCATGACTTTGCCATGGCATGGTCATGGTGAAGATGATTTTCACTGTGGGGGTGAAGACGAGGCAAGGGGCTCGCTATATGTACAAGGCAACAATGAGGATGAGGCTTTTTGTGAATATGGTCGCCATGGCAAACCCACGACGAAAATGCTCTAAAATGTCTTTTTCTCTGCTCGTTGTGACTTTGCCAGGCGCCTGAACCAGCAACTCCTAATTCACTTCCTTTCACATCGAGTCCTTCTATTTTTGTCCTTCGATGAACCTACAAATTAAAATACAATAAATAAGAATAAAAAATCCCTAGAAATAAATAAATACTAATCAATGTCCAATTATGGAAAATTAACACTATTTTCTTGCTATTTTCACCTAAGGATCTAAGATTTTATTTTAGCATATAATGGACCAACATTGCATATTAATTATGTTAATTTCCTAATTTTAACATATCAAAACAATACAAATCCAAGGATTTGTCAGTGTCCCTATACCAGACATACCAATTATACCTTACATTCCAAATCAGGGTGTACAACCTCCTATGGGGCAAATGGCAATGGAATGAATGGCCAAGCGATAAATTAGGGTGGGGATGCAAATCTGGTTAGGAGAGCCATTCGAGATGCGACTTCCACAAACATTGACCACAACCCATTCACTAATGCATTTACGAATATACATGTTGATTATGAAATTAAAGCTTGTTGATTCAATCATTACTTAAATATTATGGTTTCTAGGCCAAGAAACCACACACTCACTTGGATGAAATCTTCATTCATTGCATTACCATGAAGCCAACAGAAGCTAATGTAAATGATGTCATGTGGAGAGTGTTCAACCTCACTCTAGAGGGCAAACCAAATAAGTGGTATATTTGAAAAAGGCCATGCTTAAGAAATTTTACCAAGCTACTACCATTTCAACAAGGGGAAAGGAAATAAATTTGATCTTACAAGAGGCAGATAATTCCTTATATGATTATCGATCAAGGTTCCAAGATTTGCTTAAGTGCTGCCCACATCACCAACTATCAAAAGAGTAATTGGCTCAAACTTTTCATGATGGGCTTAAAGAAAAAGACCAAGACAAGCTTGATTCTACAATTGGAGGTTCCCTTATTGATTTCACAATCGATGAGGGTTGGTAATTTGTCAAGAAGCTAGCCCTTACAAAGTAACAATATGGTCCTTCCAAAAGACCAATCCAGAACCATCAAAGGTCAAACTACTTCTATCCACATCCCTCAACTATAGAGGTTTGAGGGTGAACTTAAGGCAATTTATTCTTGTTTGGACAAGCTTCCAAGCCCTCCTTCACTATGTAGCCCTACCGAAAAAGAGTTAGTGGCACCCTTATGTGAACAATGTGGCTCTCTCATGCACCTTTCACGTAGTTAGCCCTCCTTGTATGAAGAATGCAATGCCATGTACCAAAACTACCAAGGAGATCATCAAAAATGGGATCCATACTCCAACACATACAATGAAGAGTAGAGGAGCAATCTAACATTTTCTTGGAGGCAAGATGGGATCCACCAAGGGCACCTTAAAACTACCAAGGACAAGGGGATTCCTCCCATATATGGATTCAAAGAGAAGAGAGTGATCTTCTAATGCTCTAGATAAGTTAGCAAAGACATGCCAAAATGGTTTTCAAGGAATCTAAAGTCTTGTTGAGGCCAAGTTTGAGAAGAATGATGCAATGATGGCCCAGGACCACAGATGTTTTATGACTCCTTTCTCCATTAGTAACTTAACCATGACAAATGCCTTGTTGGATCTCGGTACGACAATATGTGGATATTGAGTACATAGTATTCACATAGTATTCTTGAAGACGTACTTGTTAAAATTAATGACTTGATTTTTCCCACCAATTTTTATGTACTCAACATGACTAGTGATCTGAATGAGTCCACTATCATTCTTGGTAGACCATTCATGAGGACCGTAAGCTCGGTGATCATTGTGAAAAATGGTTTAATTAAAATAGAGGTGGGAGTCCTTAAAATTAGGTTTAATATGTATGAAGCCATGAGACATCCTCATAAGGACTACTCATTGCTTAGACTTAATGTGATTGATATTGCCAAAGAGAGTGATGTGAAAAAGGATGATCTAGATTCACACTCACCTGATTTTATGCTTAAACTTAAAGCTTATGACTCTAAATCATCTTCTCTTTCATATACTTCTTCTTTTTCCATTACTGGTGAAGTGCATGGCCTCATCTCATTGATAATTGATTGTCTATTTTTCACTACTAGGGATTTTCCTTTGTTACATAATTCAATGCTTGTCATGCTTTTTATTAACATTTCTTTGATGAGTGATACCACTTCAAAATGAGGTGGTTTTTATAATGTTATAGGTACCAATCATGTGCAAGAATTTGAATTGAAGTTGGGAAACCATGGTTTGGTTGATAAGATAGAGCTTTAAGGGGATAGCCCTCACACCAGCTAAATTCACTTCAAGCACTACTCGCTTTAGGCCTATTTCTCATGTGGTTAAAGGGCCACAACTTTCTTAGTCATCTTTGATTTCATCTTCTAGAGCTAAGATCTCCTCCCATACTTTGTGTTATTTGAAAGACCTCATTTTGTCATGTAATGTAAGTGTGAGGAGTAGAGGCCGGAAAAACCAAGGTAGCCACTATCATCAATGAACTTGTGGTTGAGACAACACCAAGGACACCACATTTGAGTGTGGATAACACTTTCCCCAATGTAGTTGCTGCTATAGATCAACAAAAGGTTTATTCAACACTTGGGAAGTCGTTCAAGTCGAATTCAAGAGGTTCTTCAAGGCTAAAGCACATGTGCTCACTGCCTATGAACGCTCAATGACATTCACAGAGAAGATGCATCAAGCCTGATTCCACCATGGGCTATACCGCTCCTTATAACATGGTTAGTTGACCTAATGGAGAAACATACAGGACAAATGCTTAAGTCAATAGTCATCTCCTCAAAATCTACTGTGGCCCTACTTTAAAGATTCCATGAGGCCAGGTTGTTCCTTTCTCTTATCTCTTTCTTTGAATTGCAAATGTTATGATCCAATGTAGTGTTTAGTTTAAGCATGGGGGAATGAAACTTCCTATCAAGTTCCCCTACTAATCATTTTCAAATCCCATTATTATCACAACTAATCTGGTTAAACTAGATTTCAGGGGTAATTTTGATATAAAATTAAACCACTTGCCATAATAAGTCTATCACAGTTAAAAAAAGGTTCAACTACACTTAGAAAAATGACCATGATAGAAAAAGGCTATCATAGTTATTAAGGAGTTTAACCAGATAACTAAGCCTTGACCATGATAGAAAAGAAAATGCCAGATTATTAACAAATCCTTAGATTTGTATTGCTTTGTTATGCTAAAAATGAGGCTTTTAACATATTTAAGATGCAACTTTGGTCCATATAAGCTTATTGAACATCATAGGCCTTTAAGTGGAATTTGCTTGAAAATGAGGTTAATTAGCCATAATTGGAGATTAGTTTGTATTAATTGATCTCTAGGACTTTTTGATCCTTGTTTATTGCAATTTTTTTTGTAGGGCCGCCCAAGGACCAAAGAAGAAAGATTCAAGGTGAAAGGAAGAAGTTTGCATGAAGAATGAGCCGGAATCAGAAGAGCATTCGAGCAACGAAAGACCAGAGGTGGACAAAACAGGGGATATACCTCATTGCCTTGTTCGCCGCGGTGAACAAACTTGTTCGCCTCGGCGGACTAGTCAGTAAGCATTTCCCCCCTCTCTATCTTGTCCGCCGTGGCGAACAAGCGATTTTTGCTGATATTTCAGTTTTTATGGTTCCAAATGGGTAGACCCGACCTAGAATGACCTATACCCGGTTCCTAAGCATATATTTCGACCTAAAGCCTCACTCCCTTCATCTTTTCCATCCCAATTTCATCTCCCACCCCATTTTCTCTCAACCCTACCACCATTTCTTCCATCTTCCACCAAAATCACCCATGGCTTCCATTTCCATTCCTTTTGTTGGTGATTTCTCCATGAGAGGCAGCAACTAAGGATCCCTATTCTTGGTGGTGGAGATGGCAACATGAGCTTGGAGCTTCACTAGGGGAGTTCTTGTTCTCCTACTCTCTCTTCCTCTTGTATTTGCATATTTCTAGGATTCTAGGATTTTGTTTATGCAATTGGATGTGTTGTTCATAATTATCCTTTTTTAGAGAGTGGTAGAAACATTCTTAGCTATATTTCCATTTGTGTATGTTTGTTATTGTTCTTCATTGACTTGGATATTGTTCAAATGTATGGATTCATCATTTTGAATGAATGTTTAAGTTAAGATTTTGTGCTATTTGAGGATGCTCAATTAGTGGATCATGGTATCATGTAATTGCATTTGGAAAATGACTCTTGAACTTGTTAATTGCATGAGTAGCATTGGGCTTCAATCCTAAAGTTTTGGTTCATTATGTGGGATTCCAATAATGAATTTAAACCATAGGATTAATTAAGTGACAATTAGAGATTCCTATTGTTGCATTAGGAGCCCCATGCAATTAGCAAATTCAACTTAGTTATTGGGCTTAATCAACTTGGAGTTGGAGGGATTAGTAAGCGGGATTCTGGTACTAATCCACTCAACCCAAGCCTAGCCTAGAGGGATTCCTCTAGGAATCTTTTAATTAGCCAAAGAATTCCCCAAAAATTAATTGAAGCAATAATTGTTTAAATCTCCTATCACCAAGAATATCCATCTCATTTAATCCAAATCTCCCACTTTTATCCAATCTCTCTTTAATTGTTTTCCTTAACATACACACTTTTTACACCAATTTCTTTATCAAAAACCCAAATACAATGCTTTTACCAGTCTTAATTAGTTTGCATTAGTTACTAGGAATTAATTGCACATATGCTCCTTGAGACCGACACCCGGGGATAGCTTCCACTACCCCTTGGGTCTAAAATTCTTGAAGAACGGATCCAAGAAGGCACTACATCGATAACCCCAATTTCAGTGCTCTTCAATTATAAACGCCTATCATAGTTTAAGAAAGTGGTCATCACTTGAAAACTTAACTACGATAGAAAATTATCTATCAAAATTATTATAAATTATGATATTAATTGAAAACAACTTATTATCCATGTTAAAAAAGGATGTTTCTAAAATATTTCAATTACTCTTACTACAAAAAAACAAAGAATTCAGTTGGAAAAATTTTTTCGGCGGAATTTCCGACAGAATTTTTTCCGTCAGAAATTCTACTGTCGCAAAACGATTTACCGACGGAATTTTTTTTCCGTCAGTAATTGGTGACAGAATTTCCATCGGTAATTTAATAATATTAATTTTTAATTTATAAATAATATATTAAAATACTATTACCAACAGAAATTTGTGACGGAATTTCCGTCGGTAATTTTTTAAATATTTAAAAAATTTAACCCACCACGTGTTGCTCTCTCGTGCCGCCACGTATTCCTGCCCCACACCCCATCACGTGTCACTTTCTCGTGCTGCCATGTGTCGCTCCCACAAATTGCCTTCAACTTTGTCGTTGGAGATATTCGAACCCGCAACCTGTTGGGGCGTGTCTGATGCCTTAACTAGTTGAGCTACGAACTCCTTGTGAAATTATTTGCAAACTATTATATTTACAAAATTTAAACTCCCAATATTATAATTATATTTAATCTTAATATATTATGAAATATTTTATAATTATTAATATATAATTTACATATTAATAATTCTATTATTTTTTATAAATACATTTTATATTCATATACAATTCATTATATTTATTATTTTCATTTTATATTATTAAATTATAATTATTTTTCATTTTATTTTATGACTTTTTTAAATAATTATTTTATTATATATATTATCAAATTATAATTATTTTTCTTTTTTATTACTACTATTTAATTATTTATTAAAAAATAAAATGTTGTTTAATAACAAATTAAAAATTAAATTTGATAATAAATATATATCTATATACGTGTATATATATTAATTTTTATTAAATATATTTTATTTATTTATATAATATTTTTCAAAATAAATTAATATAATATTTTTTATATATTATTTATAAATTAAAATAACAATTTATTTATAAAATAATAAATAATTAAAGTTATCGACGGAAATTCCGTCAGTAATTACTGACGGAAAATTTTCCATCAGTAATAATATTTGATTATATTATTTATAAATGAAAATAATAATTTATTGATAAAATAAAATAATTAATTAAATTACTGACGAAAATTCCGCCGGAAATTTCCGTCGGTAATAATATGTTATTATTTAATTTAAATTAAAATAATAATTTATAAATAATATAATATAATTAATTAAATTACCGACAGAAATTCCGTCAGTAAAATTACCGACAGAATTTCCATCAGTAATTACTGACGAAAAAATTTCCGTAGATAAATTTTCCGACGGAATTTACGTCAGAAATTACCGAAGGAATTTTTTCCGTCTATAAATTCCGTCAGAAATTCATTGTTTTTTTGTAGTGTCTAACATGGATAATGAAAGACGATGAAATCCTTTAAAAATTTAAGCACGTTAGAAAAGAACAATTGTCAATATGGTTATTGTCACGCCATAAAAAAACTAAAGCGCAACTGGCACGAAGTATAAGGTGTCCTTACTTCGTAAGCCCTTTTTAACTCACTATCATTATTTTTTATGTTAAATATAAATCATTTTATACATTGAACTTCCCAACATATTGACATTGATGAGTCAACTTTTTTATTCATAATAAGATAAATATACATACAATTAAGGAAGTGAAAAATATCTCAAAAATTTGTCAAGCAACTTTATTTACAACTAAAGAATAAACCAAATTTTCCATAAAATCAGCTTTACCATATTTACTATGCCCATCCAACAAGTGGTCAGTAATCTCATTTCACAATTTATTACTAGATTAACTGAAGAGTACATATATTAATATTGGTTTATGTTTAGTTTCTCAAGATGAAAGAACTGCAGTAGTCCACATGCATAAAAATGAAACAAAAATTCCTGAAGCCATATTTCTTGCTGCAAACTTCACCATACAAAACGGGTAAATATAATCTATGTATATAAAAATAATTTTCAAACTTATCATAGTCTTTCTTATATCCAACACATAAAACAAAGGAAATAAGTATACGAGTAACTTGTGTAATAATCACAATAAACGATTGTTTTAACATTAAACAAAAACCAACATTTTTCTTACTTATCTAAACAAAACTGGTTTCTTCAAAGGAACTTAAAAAAATGACTAACAACAGATCGGAGGCTACAAAACAAGTGCAGTTCAAAGGCTACGAATAACAAGTATAGCTTGAAGGCTACGAAACACATGCATAGCTTAGAGGCTACGAAACAAGCATGGACATTTTTCTTACTTACCTGAACAAAAATTGTTTCTTCAGAGGAACTACACAAAGCAACTAACAAGCATAGCTCGGAGGCTACGAAAAAAGCGCAATTTAGAGGCTACGAAACACAATCGCAGCTCGGAGGCTATGAAATAAGCATAGCTCAGAGGTTAGGAAAGTTTTAACTTTTGTTTCAAAACATTCATCTCAAAACACATTCCTACCAAGCATGGGAAATTGAGTTTCTTGACATGCCACTAGTTTAGTAGATAAATCCAAGTTGGATCTTTACATATTGGAAGGTGGATGGTGGATGATGTTTGAGCCCCCATTGCTCTTCGTGAGTCTTCCCAAAGAAAGAATGACACCCTCAATTGCTTCTAATTTGCTCCTTTTCTTTTGTTAAACATAATGAGGGCAAAAGGGTCATCTGATTTTGGGACATAATATAAATAAGGTCCCTTGGGACCTTCCTTTAATTTGGCCATTTTGTGGGACCTCTCTCTTCTTATGTGTCTTTCATGGGCTCCAAATTAATTTTCTCTTTGTTTATCGTCAAGTGGAACTTTCTTCTCCTTGTCAAATAATTTAAAAGATTAAAATTAAAAAGTAAATAACAAAAAATAATAAATCTAAACCGTTTAATTTTGATATGAACAAAATAACCCTGGTTATTAATACACACATTTAACTAATTTAGGTGAATTAATAAAATTAAATAAATTTTTGTGAAAATGTGTGTTAATTTTCCTATAATGCCCTCTTCAATCATTTTTATTTAAACTACTCTTGATACAAACTCCTCAATCAAAATGGATAGTTTATGGGGAACTTACACATATGGGAATACTGTGAATTGAAATCTTATATTTATAATCAAACTTAACATTAAACTAACCCTTGTTATAGAGAGAGAATGTTGTAGTAAAAAGATTAGAGAATAAAGTGAAAGGAAACTAAAATACTTTGTTTAGGTGTTTGAGAGAGTGAGTAAAGATACGAAAATACGTTATTAACATTTTTTACTACTTATATATATGTTTATCATTACCAAAAATCCTTAAAAAAATAGAAAACGACTAATAAAAGAATTTGTTTTTGCGTTTTTTAGACGCAAGTGACTTTAATGAATTGAAATATGACCACGAAAAAACTTTTCACCATGCTTTAACAAATTTTCTCCATATAATGAATATAATAGTCTCTTTCATTTACCAGTGGAAAACTTCGAAGTTTGGACCAAAGCGGTCGATAGGATGGGCCAACTTTTAAAATTTGAAAGGTAACATATATTGTTAGTTAAATAATGTATGGGTAATTAATTATAGATCCCTTGTAAGGGACTTAATTATCATGAGATCCCACAAAATCGCATAATTAATTTCAGGTCCCTGCCACGAAGTTGTTACACATGCTCATTAAGTTGTTATCATAGGTCAAACAATTGTTATCATCTGGTCAAAAAGTTGTTACTGAATTCTCAGTAACTAACAACTTTTTGGCCTACGATAACAACTTAATGAGCATGTGTAACAACTTGTGGTCTGACAATCACCACTTTTTAACTCTTGTTCGTAACAACTTTTGAGTTGCCAATAACAACTGAATGAGTAGCGATAACAACTTCGTAGGACCTGAGATTAATTACGCGATTTCGCGTGAGACCTGAGATTAATTACACGATTTTTTGGGACCTCATGATAATTAAGTCCCTTACAAGGGACTTATAATTAATTACCCCTAATTTTTACTCTTTATATTTAACATTGGTAATATATATAATGTTGACGCGTAAAATGGATAACTGAACTATTTTGGCCATGCACTTAAATGTTATTTTCAAATTTTTAATATCTTTACATTATATAAAATAAAAAGATGCGTAATTGAATCATCCTTTAAAAACAATAAATAAAGTCCTCATTATATACGACTTTTTTGTTACTCTGACATAGAAGGTTTACAAGAGAAAAAAAAAGTAATTATGTGTCATTGTTGGGTACAAAATAAATTTTCTTTTCAACACATTAAAATTACGTAGATATGATTTTTATGTCTCAATATATATCATTGTTCTCATTCATTAGTGACTCATTTTTTGCAAAAAGTTTTTTACAAAACATGCGACGTGTTCAATAAGTAGAGCCGGACATAAAAAAATATGGTGTTGGATGTAACATCATTATGAATTTCATGATTCTATCTATATGTTTCTCACAGTTGACTGGCACAAGAGCCCTATCTTTGTATGTGTTAAAATTGGCAAAGTTATAATCATGATTTTTCTTTGGTCATAATTTAACTTTTTAAAATATATGTTTGGTCTTTTACTTTTATATCAAATTTTAGTATTGTCTCTTAAATTTATAGTGTATTGTAATTATTTGAAAAGAAGTTAAGAAAGGTAGAAATTCCTAGTTCCAACCGTCGAAAATATTCTGGCTACCAAATGAGGCATCAATCTATTTTAGAGTAGATAGGGATTAAGATTGAAAGTGAGTATCCTCACTATATCATAAATTTTTTTACATAAGAACCTAATTAAAAATTAATTAATCGTCAAATTTCGTGATGATGTGTTAAATAGGTACTCAAGTACAAATCAGGCACTATATCATTACCTATTCTTTTGTTATAATTAGCAATATTTTTGTATCAATAACTACATTATTAATTACCACTAACGAAACAATTTGTCATTGCGATTTTCGGGACGCAAAAGAGTTTATAAAATTAGATCATGACTACAAAAGAACTTACCACCATAAATGCTTTAATAACTTTTCTCCAAATAATAGTCTCTATCATTTACTATTTGAGTGTGGAAAACTCGAAAGTTTGGATGAAAATAGTCGATAGTATAGTACAATTTTGAAATTTTGAAAGATCAACTTATCTAATAAGTTTAATAATTTAATTACTGTAAATTGTTTTCTTTATATATTGATAATATAATGGTGATGGGTTAAATGTATACAAGAAGTATATATTTTGGCGATATACTTAAATGTTATATTATGTTCGATTTTTTATATCTTTACATTTTATAAAGTAAAAGGATACATAATTTAATCATCCTTTATAGACAAGAAAAAATTCCTTATTATATATGATTTATTTGTTATGCTGACATTGAATGTTTGAAAAAGGAAAACATAATCATGTTGTCTTGCTAAATATAAAATAAATTTTCTTCTCAACACATAAAAACTCTATAATTGTTTTTTTTATATCTTAATATTTTTTCTCTTATTCATTAGGTGACTAAGTTTGTTTGTAAAACATGCCACGTGTCCAATAGGTACTGAACCTAAAAATTCGTGTTTGAGTAACCTTATAAATTTTATGATTGTATCTATATTTTTCCCATAGATGATGGTAGGAACAAGAGCTCTATCTTTGCACGGCCTTCTTATTAGCTCTTATTTGTGATGTACAATTTTGTGGAATGTAGGTAGTGGTGTTAACAAAAGAATTTGTCTTTACCATTTTTTAGACGCAAAAGACTTTATACAATTAAAATATGACCACAAAAGAACTATCCACCGTGCATGCTTCAATAAATTTCCACCAAATAATAAATAGTCTCTTTCATTTAAATATAGAAAGAAACCTTGAAAGTTTGGACCAAAGTGGTCAATTGGATCATCCAACTTTTAAAATATGAAGAATTAACATATCCAATTAGTTAAATAATGAAATCCCTATAAATTTTAATTTTTTTTATATTTAAGAAGTGATAATATAATTTTGATGGGTAAAGTGGATAAGAAAACTGTTTTGGTCATCCGCTTAAATGTTATGTTCAAATTTTTAATATTTTTACATTTTATTAAATAAAAGGATACATAATTGAATCATCCTTTAAAAAAGTAAAAGCAATCCTTAATATATATGATTTATTTGTTACTCTGACATAGAAAGTTTACAAGAGAAAAAAATAATTATATGGTCTTACTGGATATAAAATAAATTTTATTTTCAACACAATAGAATTATATAGATATATTTTTAATATCTTAATATATGTTATTTTTCTCTTATTCATTAGTGACTACTTTTTTTGAAAAATATCTTTTTACAAAACATGCGATATGTTCAATGATAGAACTGTACCTAAAAATTTATTGTGCTGGATGTAACCTTATTATGAATTTTATGATTTATGATTGTATCTATATGTTACTCATAGTGGACGGGCACAAGAGCCCTATATTTGTATACGCTAAAATCGGCAAAGTTATAATCAAGATTCTTTTTTGGCCATAATTTAACTTTTAAACATATATGTTTGTTCTTTGATGTTTATATCAAATTTTATTATTGTCTCTAAACTTTTATAGTGTATTGTAAACATTTTAAAAGAAGTTAAGAAAGGTAGAAAATCCTAATTCCAACTCTATCCCCTCCCCCCGAAAAAAATTCCAGCTACTAAATGAGGCATCAATCTGTTTTACAGTAGATAATGACAAAGATTGAAAAAGAACGTCATCATCACAATTTCCTAAATTTTTTTATCTAAGAATTTGATTAACAAATTAATTAATCGTCTCATTTCGTTACGATATGTAAATTAAGTACTCAAGTATGAGTGGATATGCACAACACATATATCACTACCATGTTCTTTTGTAGCTAGCAATATTTTTGTAACAATAATTACAAAATTATTAATTAAATAGAAAAATAAAAACTACCTTCACTCTTACAAAGTAAATTTTATAGAATAGTATAGACGCAAGATGCAAGGCAACATTAAAGATCAAAATCACAATGAATGGAGTTGTGCTACTTAAACATATTTGAGTAAATATTTATGGTTAAAGTAGTATATCTAGCACTTTTGAATTTATTTTTCAATTACATCCCCGCTCTAATGTCTTTTCTATGGTGCATTCAACACTCTAGTATTATTTTCCTAAGCAACTTCTAAGAGGAGGAATCAAGAGTTAATCCATAGAAGGGTTCAAAATAATCTTAGAATCAAAGTATTTAGCTATACATGTTCAACAACTCCATGGGAGCATACATATATACAATCAGAACTAGAGAACAAGAGAAGAGAATGAAGATGGAGAAGATAAACCAAGAGAGAAGCCCAAATCTCTTCAAAGCTCCAAGCTCAAGCTCAATTCCCTCCAAACTCCAAGCCCTAGCAGAGCAAAACACCCCCAAGAATGCCTAGAAGTCGAAGAATGTCGAGCTTCCTCGAAACCCTAGCATTTATATCACTTAAATCTGTCAAAAAACGTGCAGAAGAGCAGTCTCTTTTTCGGGGCTTTGGCTCGCCGTGGGTTAGCCGCGGCGAGCTCACGGCGAGCTGGGACCTGTCTGTAATTTTGGAAATTCGGGGACCTGTCTGTAATTTGGGAATTTCGAGGTCCTTTTCTGTAATTTTTACAATTCACCCAGAAACTTCTATTTTCCCCTTTTTACTTGAAATTTCATCTTCTAACCCCAAATTCTCCCCTTTTTAAGTGTTCTTCTTAATCCGGGATCCCTTGGTTATTGTATCAAAATATTCCTCAATATTTACATAAAACAATATAAGCAACTAACTAGAAATGTGATCAAAATCTACACTAATAAACAATGATTTGCAACCAAAATCAAATGAACATTTTCCTATCTTGAATGTCCAAAAATTATAAATGATTGAATAAAATCTCAAGGAAAATGTGTTGAAAATACATGAATTCCAAGAGTTATCACACCTGCAAACTTAGACTTTTACTCGTCCTCGAGTAAAACAAGATATGAGATTGTCAGATTGATAAATTATCCACTTACTATGCATGCAGGGAGTTTTTCCTCATTAGTTTCTCAAGAAGATATATTCAATAGGAAATCAATGAAATATGGAAGAATGCAAAACTCACACATTAAGAACAAACTTCCCAACAATTATTAAGTGTGTGTGTGAAAAGCCAAAGAACAATTCTTCAGCAAATGTCAAAAAGAAAATTGCAACATTTCAATATATATTGAGCCCTCTCAACATTCAAAACTTCATATGCTCACTCTCTTCCTCTCTCTCCACCAAAAGAATTTTTCTTATATAAATTCAAAATCAATGGGACTTGATAGGCTTGTAATGTTGCCAAGGGTTAAGCTCATAGAAAGAAAGGTATAAAGAGAATTCAAATATCTTGAGATAAATGACAATATGTAGCTCGTCTTTCTTTTCTATACAAAATTCCCTTCCAAAATTCAAACCACTCCCCCAAACTTATCTCAAAATGATGTATGTATGTGCACTCCAAATCTTATTGAAACCAAACTATTTTCTTCTTTTTTTTCTTTTTTTCCCTTTTTCTCTAAACTTGAATTGACTTTGGAGTACAGATTATTGAACATCATGCACCACTTATATTCCACACACCAATTATTGTACCATCTTGCATATTTAGCGACCATCCAATACCTTCTACCAATGATTCATCAATTATCTCAAGATTTGGGTAGTTTATGGTTTTTCAAGTTGCCAAGGTTAAGGTCTATTGTGAGTTCCAAAAAGAAAATTCATATGGTTTTTCATTATACGGCTCAAAGAGGGTGCAAAAAGGAGTATATCATGGGTTGGCTTGAAAGGCTCAAACTCATTGAAAAGAATGCCCATATCATTTTCCAAACTCATGTAAAATCATTACAAAGCCTTAAGAGATTCCAAGATAGGTTCTAGAGTCTATCAGTTGAGAAAGAAAATACATGATAAAATGCCACAAAATCTCCAAACAAAGGTTTTCAAATCATTTCCAACTCGAGTGTACCAAAAATTCTATTTTATTTTATTTTTCAAAATGGTTAGAAAGCCAGTCTCAATAATGCAAATCCAGCATCCAAAAATATTAACCACAACTTCCTCGTAAACATATAATATAAGCAACCATTCTATCATTGGATCCAGATTTTAGTTCAGTGGATACTAAATCAATCTCAATCATGCTTATTGTAAAATGACAAGTAATCGTCCAAGTTTCCAAAATTGAAATTCATATCAATGTAAACCAACAATCCATCATCAAATCATTCAGTTCTAAGCAAATTGGAAATGCAAGAAACTTCCCTGTAAATGCTCTTTTCTCTCCAAACTTGCTTTCCTTTGCCTCATGTTCAAGTTGATGACAAACCTTGAAAATGCTCAAAAGAGGTCACACCTACTAGAGAAAAACAACAATGAAAAATATTAAATTTTTAAAGCTTGGGTTGCCTCCCAAGAAGCGCTAAGTTTATAGTCTTCAGCCAGACTTTCCAGTTGCTAATCATATGTATCAAAAACAAAAATCACATTGTCTTCATTTCTCTTTAAAAGACAAGGTGTCAGCAGAATTGGGAATACTTTTATACAAGAATTACATGTTCCTTTCATCAAAAATGATTTCAAGGTACATGATGCAATATAGCACATGGTAGGCTCTAGGTCAATGGTTTCTAGTTTATCCTCTGGAGCCCCCAAGTATTTTGAAAACCCAATGAAATCTACTTGACTCCCCTCAGTAGGAGTCAAGCTATCAGTAAGAGGATTTTGAACAAAGGTTGCAGAGATTTCCTCTCTATGCTCTTGTTCCCAATGACAAAAATTAGGCTGCCCACTCAAAACCTCAATTGGAAACTCAATTTTGTTCTCTTCCTCTTCAATTTCTAGCTCACAATCACCCACAAAAGTATTACAAGCCATTGACATCATATTATCACTTCCCATAGGCAATTGCCCACTTGAAATGGCCTCTTCCACATAAGAGTCATTTGAACTATCAATGAAAACACATGTTTGCTTTAAAGACTCAATGGTAGAAGCCAATTCATTTGCCCTAGATGCTAAATTTTCAAGAGCTAATGCATGTTCATTAAATTTTTCTTTTGTCCAATCTCTCATTTCATTTTGATTATCAAGAATAAGCTGAAGCATCTCCTCTACTGTAGGCTTTTTCTCATGAATGGGAGTGATTTCTTCTACATGATTAGGTGATGTTTGATAATATGATGCATATGAAGGGAAAGAAGCATTTGGATCCCAAGGCAATACATGTTCATGATTCCAACTAGGGTTAAAAGAATTATCATGCCAATCAGTTTGACCCTAGCAAAATCATCCCCTACATAATCCAAGGTTGAGACATGGGGGCATTGATCAATATAATGATTATCTCCACAAAAATTGCAATAAATGTACTCATATTGAGTTTCAAAAGTATTAGGGTCATAGCAAGAAGGTAGATAATCATTATCCTGTTCAAATCCACTACTTGCCCTATTAGTCCACCAAGGATGATCCATACACAAAATTTAAAAGAAAATAATTAACAAACAAAAAGACAAACAAAGAAAACAAATGTACACATATGAACATAAGAAAATAAGCTACAAAAGAAAAACAAACACACAAACAAATATATACAAACTCAAGCTTAAGCTACTAGTGCTCTAATCAAGGTTGACCAAGGACGGTTTTGGCAAACAAATCCCCATCAATGGCGCCAAAAACTTGTTCGTCACCGGCCGCAAGTGCACGGGTTGTGCCAAGTAATAAAGTGATAAGTAAAGTATCATTCCCACGAGGATTTGGTCCAAAACCCGGTCAAGCAATGATTGTCACACTCTCGCCCAATTTGAGTGACACAAATGTTAAGATTGAAAATTAACTAAGAAAATAACGTATGCTAAATGAAAATAAAATTATAAACAAGTGATTCTCCAACTTCAAAGATAAAATGGGTCCTAAGATTATCTATCCCCCTTGTACTTCTTAAAGCTCAATTTAACCCCCTCTCAAAGAAGCTCTCAACGAAACCACGTGCTAATCTAGGGTTCATAGAGTACTTGTAAAAGCTCTCTCAAGTCAAGAACAAATGTTTAGTCTTATTAATTGCACAATCTCTTGCTATAATTTAATAAAACCCAATTATCAAGCTCCAACCCTAATGTAACTATGCAAGGCTAGCAAGTATATCTCTATCTTACCAACAAAACCATCCATTCGTCATGCAAACTTCCGGTTCTTGTACTACTTTACCCAAGTTCTACACTTAATCTAGCCATCTCAAGCATAAATCAAGTGAACCCAACATCTAAATGGTGATCAGTCACTTAGAAGCATTAGGAATAGAGTAAAATAAACACATAGATATCATTAATCACAACGTAAGAGGAGGAATCAAGAGTTAATCCATAGAAGGGTTCAAAATAATCTTAGAATTAAAGTATTTAGCTATACATGTTCAACAACTCCATGGGAGCATACATATATACAATCAGAAATAGAGAACAAGAGAAGAGAATGAAGATGAAGAAGATAAACCAAGAGAGAAGCCCAAATCTCTTCAAAGCTCCAAGCCCAAGCTCAATCCCCTCCAAACTCCAAGCCCTAGTAGAGCAAAACACCCTCAAGAATGCCCAGAAGTCGAAGAATGTCGAGCTCCCTCGAAACCCTAGCTTTTATATCACTTAAATATGTCAAAAAACGCGCAGAAGAGCAGTCCGTTCGCCGTGGCGAAGTCCACGGTGAACTATGATTGTTTCTGCCTCTTTTTGGGGGTTTTGGCTCACCGTGGGTTCGCTGCGGCGAGCTCACGGCGAGCTGGGACCTGTCTGTAATTTGGGAATTTCGAGGTCCTTTTCTGTAATTTTTACAATTCATCCATAAACTTCTATTTTTCCCTTTTTTTTCTTGAAAGTTCATCTTCTAGCCCCAAATTCTCCCCTTTTTAAGTGTTCTTCTTAATCCGGGATCGCTTGGTTATTATATCAAAATATTCCTACAATATTTACATAAAACAATATAAGCAACTAATTAGAAATGTGATCAAAATCTACATTAATAAACAATGATTTGCAACCAAAATCAAATGAACATTTTCCTATCTTGAGTGTCCAAAAATTATAAATGATTGAATAAAATCTCAAGGAAAATGTGTTGAAAATACATGAATTCCAAGAGTTATCAACTTCCCTTATTGTCTTCGTCATATTTATACGTCTCATAGATGTCTGTCTCAATAATCTATTAGTTTTGTCACCATTACCTCTCCCTATCAAACAATTTAAACAATAATATTCAATAATTAAATTAACAAAAAAATAAATTTAAACTATCTGATTTTGATATAAATAAATTATACTACCTCAGATCCTCAATATTTATACACACACACTTAACCAATTAGAATAGATTAATAATATTAGTTTAACTATTTGCCAAAAACATGTGTTGGATGTGTTGGTTTTCTTATAATATTCCCTTAGCTAATTTGCATTTAAACTACTCATTGATGTAAACTCTCTTAATATATTTATTCAATTAATATGGATAGTTTATAGAGGAATGATACATAACTACAAATTAGCCATAAAATCTGTTTTAAAAATTGCTAAATAATTGGCCACAAAATTCCTCATTTATCCATGGAATTTTATCTTTAAAAATGGAATTTTGTGGAAGTATTTTTTTTTTTTGTTTTGTTTTGATAGTATATGGGAATACAATGAATCTGTGTCTTATATTTATAATCAAATTCATTAAACTAACTCTTGGATTAAAGAAATGATGTTGTATTAAAAAGGTAAGAGAGTAAAGTGAAAGGAGACTGAAATATATAGTTAGTCTAGGAGAGATAGTTATGACACCAAATGTGTTATTTATATTTTTACTATTTTATGTATATATGTGTATTGTCACCAAAAAAAAAAAATCTTTAAAATGTTGAACTACAACTGACAAAACGATTTGTCTTTGCCATTTTTGAGACACAAAAGACTTTAGAAAATTAGAATATGACTATGAAAGAAATTTCCACTACGCATGCTTTAATAAATTTCCTCCAAATGATACATAGTCTCTGTCATTTAGTATTTGAATGTGGAAATCTCGAAAGTTGGGACCAAAGTGGTCAACAAGATAATCCAATGTTGAAAATTTGAAAGATTAACATATCTAATAAGTTTAATAATGTAGTCCCTATAACTTACACTCTTTATATATAGATAATATATGGTGATGGGTAAAGTCGATACAAGAAGTGTTATGGCTGTGTACAAAAATGTTATGTTCAAAATTTTTTTATATTTGCACATTTTATATAATAAAAGGATACCTAATTTAATCATCTTGTATAAACAAGGAAAATATTCCTTATGACCAACAGATACAACTAGCAAAACAATTTGTCTTTGTCATTTTTGAGACGCAAAAGACTTTAGAAAATTAGAATATGACTATAACAGAACTTTCCACGACACATGCTTTAATAAATTTCCTCCAAATGATACGTAGTCTCTTTCATTTACTATTCGAGTGTGGAAAACTTGAAAGTTGGGAACAAAGTGGTCAACACGGTAATCCAACTTTGAAAATTTGAAAGATTAACGAATCTAATAAGTTTAATAATGTAATCCATATAAATTATAATCTTTATACGTAGAAAATATACGGTGATGGGTAAAACGGATACAAGAAGTGCTTTGGCGGTGTACTAAAATGTTATGTTCAATTTTTTTTTTTTTCATTTTATAAAATAAAAGGATACCTAATTTAATCATACTGAAAACAAAAATGATTTTTTTATTACTAATATATAATTGGTTTAATGGTGTAAGACCCCACTAAATCCCTAAAGGCCTTGAGTTTGAGTTCTAGATAAAACACTTGTGTCGGTAGGGAAAGTCACGAATCCCAAAACTTAAACAGTCGGTTATTCGGATACCTAATAAATAAATCTAGAAAGGAGACGATTTCAGTTGATGTATATATATAAAAAAAATGATTCCTTATTCTATATTATTTATTCATTACTCTGACATAGAATTTTTGCAAGAGGAAAAACAATCACATTGTCTTGTTGGATATAAAATAAATTTTCTATTAAAAATATTTTTTATATCGTAATATTTATTATTTTCTCTTATTCATTAGGTGACATTTCTTAAAAAACAATGTTCAATAGGTAGGACCGAACCTAAAAATTATGGTGTTGGAGTAACCATCTTATGAATTTTATAATTGTACCTATATGTTTCCCATAGGTGACAGTGCAATAGCTCTATCGTTGTACCTGTTAAAATCGGCAAAGTTACCATCACATGATCCTTATTTGGGCATAATTTATCTTCTTCATCTTTGTCTAATGTTTGGTTTTTTAAGTTCATATTAAACTTTAGTATTGTCTCTTAAATTTATATTGTATTTTCAGTTAATTGATGTTAATACCATTAGTTTTACTGATTGAAAAATATTCACCCGACGAATTTAAATATGACTCCGTAGTATAATTAATGCCATAATAACAGAACATGCTTAAATTTTCAATCCTTTAAAGTTTTTGTCCTAAATTAAGTGCAAAATAATTTTTGTTAATTGATTATGGGGGTCTTTTCTTTCTTTCTTTCTTTTTTTTTTTTTGGACTGAAATTATGGGGGTTTTCAAACACCTCCTTAACTGAGAAAACATATATGTTAGCTAAATATCAATTTTGATTGAAACTTTGTCGATACGAACACTTACAAAAGGTGGTACTCTTTTACCGGTCAACTACAGCAAAACATAACTTCAAATGATCAATTGTCTCATTCATGCAATGTATAGTGTGGAAATTTTAAAAGTTGGGATAATAGCGAAGAAGTTTGAATCTCATTCCACAAGTTGCGACTAAATCATGTGGTTGTTATAAGTCTACAATCAACTTACATATAGATACATGTAAGAAGGCATATTCATTTCCTTTTTCGTCATTATTATATGGATTTTACTTTCTTTTGTTGACTTTTTTTCACTATCCTTGCAAGATTACTAACAAAGTGAATTGCTGTGTATAATTTCAAAATAAAGAATGAAGAAAACCAAGAGTAAATTGTTGTATGTTTTTTTATGCAAGGGAATATTTGCGTTTTAAAAGTATACAACTCCTGAAGAGTATATTTTATCATATATAAGAAAATGCTTAGACCACCTATTTCTTAGCGACAGAATATTATAAATACAAGTAGTGGATATTCTCCACTTATCACAAGAGATTCATCAGGTAGAAAATTCAGTTGTTAAGTTTCTCTAACTATGGGAAGAAACGTATTTGCATTACTTTTCCTAATGTTACTGGGAATTGCCCAATTCAGTATTTGTGGAAGGTGCATTGAATCAGAGAAGCAAGCTCTTCTCAAGTTCAAAGCATCTATTCATGATGATCCACTCAACAGACTTTCCTCTTGGAATCCTGAAACCAATTGTTGCAAGTGGGATGGCATAGCTTGCCACAATGTTACTGGTCATGTTCTCACGCTTGATCTCAATGACTATGGCCTAGAAGCTAATGGTGTTGACCCATCTTTGTTGGAGTTGCGACATTTGATTCATTTGGATTTGAGCTTGAACAACTTCCATGCTACTTCAATTCCCCTCTTTCTTGGTTCTATGGAGCGGTTGAGATATCTTTCCATCTCTAGTGCTAATTTCACAGGAAAGATTCTCGCCAATTTTGGTGGAAACCTCACGAACTTACAGTTTCTTGATCTTAGCGAGAATGATGGTCTGCACACCAATGACATGGGTTGGGCCTCTAAACTTGAGTCTCTACAATATCTCAACCTCACTAATGTCTACCTTGGAGAAGCTCACAACTTGTTCCAGGTACTTCACATGCTTCCTTCTTTGTTAGAACTCCAATTACAACGATGTGGACTTGGCAACTTGTCCACTCCTATTCTCCCCATTAATTTCACAAATAATGTTGGAGTTCAACTTCTGAGTCTGGCTAGAAATGAAATTAATGGTCGAATTCTTACTGCTTTTCGAAACTGGACTTCTGTTGAATTCCTCGACCTCAGTGAAAACAATCTTAGCTCATTGCCATTGTGGTTCGGAGAGTTTAAGAATATGATTTCTCTTGATCTTACAGAAAATGCATTTTGTGGACCCATTCCTATTGCTTTGCGGAACTTGACTTCCCTTCAAGACCTTACCCTTTCTCATAACAACTTTAGTTCAATTCCATCTTGGTTAGGAGAGTTGAGGAGCCTTCGCCTCCTTGATATCTACAATAATCATATCACAGCTACAATGGAAATTTCTGTGTCACATATTTTAAGAAACATGTGTGATTTACAAATATTATATATTGAATATAGCAATGTTCAAGGAGAAGCATTTGGTGACTCCAATTTTTTTGGATGCATCAAATATGAAATAGAGGAACTGCGCTTGGGAAATAATAAACTCAACGGCCATATACCAACTTGGGTAAGGCATCTGGAAAAGCTCCAATACCTTGATCTTTCGAATAATTTTTTTTCTGGAAACATACCTCAAAGTGTTGGTCAACTTGTAAACCTACAAAACCTTTATCTCTCAAGTAATTCTTTTAGTGGAAACATTCCTCGAAGTCTTGGTCAACTTGTAAACATACAAATCCTTTATCTCTCAAGTAATTCTTTTAGTGGAAACATTTTTGAAAGTATTGTTCAGCTTGTAAACCTTGAAGTCCTTGATCTCTCGAATAATTCTTTCAATGGTAGTATCCCTCACAGACTTTGTCACCTTGTAAATCTAACAAGCATTTATCTTTCTCGTAACAATTTCTTTGGTGAAATCCCAAATTGTTGGAGAGACAAGCATCCAGTTGGATTGATAGAAATAAACTTTTCATTCAACAAGTTGTCTGGTGCTTTCCCCATCTCAATCGGAAATCTTTCATCATTGCTTTGGCTACATTTGAACAATAACCATCTTGAAGGAAAGCTTCCGTTGACGTTGAACAATTCAAAGCGATTGATGATTTTAGATTTGGGTGAGAATAAGTTTTTTGGAAGTATACCATCATCATGGACCAATAACACTTTCCCTATCTTGCAAATTCTTAGGTTGCGAGAAAACATGTTAGATGGTAACATTCCTCTAAATATGTGTCAACTCAAATCACTCCAGATTTTGGACCTTGCAAATAACAATTTAAGTGGGTCAATACCCCATTGTATTGGCAATCTTAAAGGAATGACAAAAGATAGTGCTACTATATTGAACTCAACCATTCAATATATGGTGGATGACGACTGGCGCCATCAGGATGTCATGCAAGTTATGAAAGGAAGAGAATTTGACATTATTGGGATCTTGCAACTTGAAGTCAACTTGGATTTGTCAGATAACAATTTGGTTGGGTCAATTCCTCTTGAGGTATTCTCGCTTATCGGACTGATAGGCTTGAACCTTTCACACAATCATTTGAAAGGAAACATTTCAGAGATTATTGGGAATATGAAATCCCTTGAATCCTTTGATCTCTCTCATAACCAAATTTCAGGCACAATTCCAAAGAGCATGTCCAAGCTAACAGCACTGAGCCATTTGAACATGTCATACAATAACCTTTCAGGGCCAATTCCAACTGAAAATCAATTCTTGACTTTGAATGATCCATCCATTTATGCTGGCAACCCTTATCTTTGTGGAACCCCACTATCAAATAAGTGCCCAGGTGTTGATACTCAAGTTCATGAGACCAAAGAATTGGAAGGTGAAAATAATTCAGAAAAGGTGTGGTTTTATTTTGTCATAGTAGCTGGCTTTGTCGTTGGCTTCTGGGGAGCTATTGGGACATTGGTGTTAAAGAAGAGTTGGAGACATGCTTGTTTCCGACAAGTGGAAGATGTAGCAGATGAGATATATGTCTTCACTTCAATAAAGCTAGCAAAGTTGAAGAGGATGTTCGCAAACCATGTCCATGGTTGATCGTTGAAGTTATGTGAGTGTCTTTGTTATATCTATTGCTATTAGTATCATGTATTGTTTCAGTATGTGTGTGACAACAATATCAATAAAGAGTCGTTTACATATATTATGTTTGCCTTCATGATTTCATAGAGAAGAAATGAAATGACATGGAGGTCTATGCTATTGTGCAGCGTACATTGAATTTTTTTATAACAAAAACTTTGTGTGAAGTGAGGTTAAATGATCCATTTGAATTATTTGGGCTTCAATGGGACTTCAGTTCACTTAAAACACCCTTTGGGAAGGAAATTCCCCATTGTTGATTGTGAACTAATGTTGCTATCAATCTTTACACACGCACAAACTTTTCGTCAAAATCATTGCTTGGTACTATGAATTGTAGCATAATGTTTTAAATAAATAAAATGCGACGAACTTAAGAACTTGTATTTTTTGAGAAAATATTTTCATCCGATGATGAAGCTAGAGATATTAGGCGGTGAATTTAGGTTGTTAACTGTTAAATAATGTTAGTAAAGTTTAAAATATTACTAGTAAAACTGAGCTGAAGTAGGCAGATAGGGAATACTAGGTAATGAGTTTGTTCAAAATGTTACTATAAAACAAATGATCCCTTTTTTTGTAGAGAAGAAATTTGTAAATTACGCAGCATTATCAAAAGGAAAGAAACGAAATATGAAAAATATAAATTTTTCGAAGCAAAAAAATTAATTAATAATAGAAGGATAATTTAATTCATATTCAACACTATATATGTATCTCTTATTATTTATTATGCTGACTATTTAATTAGAGTATTTCATTATAAAAAAAGAGTGAGATCGGAAAAAACTTTTTATCTAACTAGCCAAGTCAACTAATAAAAATTGTATGATGAAAAGTTATAATGTGTTAAGAAGTAAATTTGTCCTAAAAGTTTTTACTTATAAGCAATATTGCCCTGGATATTTTTAATCAAGGGCTCCATGTTCTCCCAGAAATGTTAACATAACACAATGTTGATTGGCCCTGAATTAGTTGACATTTTAATTTTGAAAAATCCTAAAAAAGTTGAATAAATTTCTTATAAATTGATTTACCTGAATTGCTTCTTCTAATTAGTTTGTTTAACTTATAAGCTAATATATTATCTGATGATATATATACCACATATATTATAATAAACTACCTTATTTAACCTCCTTAGTCTCTAAAAAAAAAGTCAACTAGACATTATATTAAAGAACGAAACCTTATTTAGTTTCCTTAATCTCTCAAATAAAAGTAAACTAGACCTTATATTAAGGAGCTAGCGCAGGGAGTACAAATTTAATGATAAAAAGCATTCTAGTGAAAAGATGATAACTCAACTTTTTCGCTTTCCCAACACTACTACAAAAAATCCCATACATGTCCCTATTTCACGTCTCTTTTTCAAAAAAGAGATGTGGAAAAAAGGTGGTGGCAAAATTGTAAATATTTGTATACTTTTCACGTCTCATATTTATAAAGGAGACGTAGATTCTAACAAAATAAGGGAGGTAAATAATTTAAGAAACCAAAATAAAAGCGGGAAAACTTTTTACGTCTGATATACAAATATGAGATGTAGAAAACTCCTTTCCACGTCTCACTTTTAAAGCTAGACGTAGAAAGTATTTTTAGAAATACTTTTAACGTCTCACTTATAAAGTATTTTCAACGTCGTACTTATAACAGTGAGACGTTAAAAGTATTTTTTTAGAATACTTCCAACGTCTCAGTTCTATAAGTGAGACGTTGAAAGTAGTTTTCAACATTTCAGTTCTATAAGTAAGACGTTGAAAACTTTACATCAGATACACTCTTTGCCCTTGGAACACCACCCCTTCATTCCTCTCCACAGTTTTTTACAACTTTCGCCCAGATTTCTAGGGTCTTCTTCGTTCTTGTTCTTCAGTCTTCAACATCCGTCTTTTTCTTCTTCTTCTTCCTATGCAGATCGAGAGAGAGAGAGAGAAAGCTTCAAAACACCCCCTCCCCCCAACACAAAAACACGATTGGCCCTCTCTCTGCCTCAAAGGTTTCTCTCTCATGCATGCAGCGGCGAACCACGGCGGAGGAGGCCGGTTTCATGGCGACGAGCAACTTGGGAGCTTGGGGAATGCTGATTTGGTTGTAGGTGAGCTTTATTCTCCGTTTTCTCCCTTTTCTGGTCTGATTCGAGCGAGTGAGGAGTCAAATCGGTTTTTGGAGTTCCTAAACTCATAAAAATGAAGCTTAGGCTTCGATTTAAAGGTTTTGGGGGAGGATTTGAGTAGTGGCTTAATATTTGGACGATTTCTTTCAAAAGCCCCAAATCCCGTCACTATTTCTTCTTTTTTTGCCGTGAGCAAGAGATCGGGAGAGAGGAAGGGAGGTCCGGCGTTGCAGGAGGAAGAATCCAAGGGTACCAGTAAGCTTTGATATATTGTTTATAATGTCATTAATTTGTTCAAGAAATGGTTTCTTTGTGTTTTACATTATGCTGCCAAGATGCAGGATTTGTAGTTATTGAGAAACTTGCGCTGATTAGGTAAACCTCAAAGTGCTGACGAATGAATTTTCCTTTTCATTCCATTGCTCGAAGCACAGTGACATATATTTTTTTCCTGCTTTGGTCACACTTAACAGGCTTTTAGCACAGCTGCATCAAAGTTGGAGAAGATAGGATATGGAAAGCAGAGTTTTGTGGGCTTTTTTTTTAATTTGAAAAGGTCAAGGTTAATTTGTTCTGACAATGGGCTATTGCAGTGCCATTTTACACTCCCACCCTCTGTTCTTTCTACTCATTTACCATGTTTTGAAGTGTATAACCATTGAATTAGTTATGTGTTGAATTCTTTGAATGGTTAATTGAACTTCGTTTCCTATTTTTGCTTTAATTGATTTTGAAATTGAGGCTGCAGTGCTAGAAGCAAAGGTTGGTAAAGAGACAATTGACATAAAGGAGGTTATGTGGGTGGATCACATTATTGCATCCCTGCAGCGTAAGGTACGTTGAAATGATACAAGTTTTCCATGCTTCCCCTCCCTATTGAACAATTGTGTAGAGAAAGGGAGCACCTAATAATTAAAAAAAAGGGGAATGGTTTATAAAATCTCATGTCCTTATTATCTATACAATCAAGTTATGAAGTAATATAAATTGTACATGCCGTTCATCATCTATCATCCTTTTGTCCTGTTGGCAATATCAATATGGAAATGTTATCATTGTGTTTTCAGTTAAATCTCCATTTAATACAAATTTCACTGTTTTCAACTAGTCCATAAATGTTATCTCTCAATTTTAATATGAAATTCCAAATTTGGTTTGTCTTGACCTTTTTGTTATGACTTAAATATTATGAAATTGTCATTTATTTATGTTTCCGGATTTACTGTCCAAGGACTATTACAAAACAACAATTTTGTTTGCTAATTGCTCTCACTGGTTCTTCTTCTCGCTATTTCTGCAATCTCAGCATCTGAATTTTGGTGTGTGATTTAGATTTCCATTCTTTGCTTGTGAGGTTTTCACTTGTGAAATTGATATTATCCTGAAGACCTTGTTGGAGGAAGAAGAGGTACATGATCTTTTCAGTTTGTGGCATAAATCATTTGTTTGATATTATAAAATTGCATGGAATGACTCTTTTTTTAATGGCTGGTCTATGATATTTGTTTTAAGACCATTTTTGCAGAGCATTTTGATTCATATCATTTCTACATATAAGAACAACAATATATCACTTTGCATTCAAGATGCTTTGATCTGAGATTTAAGTTTCAGTTTCTGAGGTTAAGATGTTGTATAAATTCCAAAATCTGGGATGTTTTTGAATTTAGTTTCAGCCTTATGATAAATTTAAGCCAATTCCTTACTAGTCTATTTTTGAATTCAGTTTCGGCCTTATGTGCATTTCAATTAATTGGGATTCAGGTCTTAAATGACTTGAATTAATGGAATAAAGCTCAGTAATGATTCGTTTTTGAGATTAGGTTTAATGATGCACTAAACTAGTTTGATGTTAGAAGATTATAATGAAAGTTAATACCCCATTGATGAAAATTGCAAGGTTATTCTGACTTCAGGGTTATGCCATATATTTCCCATGATGAGTTGTCAAAAAGAGGTCTACTTTTCACTTCTAAATAAAGAGGAAGCTTGGGTTTTTTTCCAAAGGCATGCTGGTGTAAATGTGGTTGAAGGTAGACTTGAAGCTGTGGCACGAGAGATTGTTGAAGAATGTCAAGGATAACCTGTTGCAATTTCAACTATTGCTTGAGCTTTGAAGGGTAATGACACAACTATGTGGGAGAAAGCATTGGAGTTAATACTTAACCAGTAAAGGGAAATAAATTATTTTTGAGGTATATGTATGTGTTTGTAGAAGTTATAGCAAAAGAAAGATGATTAAGTTTAATAAAGATTTAAGGGGTTATGATGATTAAAGATTGATGTGATTTTTATTTTGATTCAAACTGAGGTGCTCTGATATGGGTTGTGATTTTTATGTGTTAGAGTCTAAAGATTAATTGATCTATGTTGCTGGATTTTTGATGTGCAGCTGGGTTGGATCTATCTATTACTAAGGATATCCTAACAGGTTTCAAGATGCATTGCCGTGGTTGGAGGTCTATTTACTGCATGCCAAAGAGACCTGCATTCAAGGGTACAGCTCCAATCAACTTGTCAGATAGGTTAAAACAGGTGCTTCGGTGGGCACTGAGTTCAATTGAGATCTTCTTCAGTCCCCATTGCCCTGCATGGTATGGCTACAAGGGTTTGTGTTTGAAGTTGTTCATAGCAATCTTTTGATGTACATACAGTACACTTTCTTTATAATTGTTATGGTCTGTTTTATTTACTAATTTTTGCTAATCATCCCATATTTTAGGATCAAAGTTGTATTCTAACATTTTGGTAATATTAGTTTGGATATAAATAATAAAATTAGTTCTTTTTTTTTCATTTTAAGTGTTGTATTTATATTATTCTGGAAAGGGATTTTTTTAAAAAAAAAAAGACTTTCCACGTCTCTTATTTAAATGTGAGATGTGGAAAGTCTCACTTTCCACGTCTCTTATTTAAATAAGAGACGTGGAAATAGGGCATTTAAATGTGAGACGTGGAAAGTCCCAACTTTCTACGTCTCCTCTATCCACGTCCCGCCAAAAAGAGATGTGAAAAGTCTCAAAAAAGAGACGTGAAAAGTGTTTTCTGTAGTAGTGCAAATAAAGATCTAGTGATTACTTGCAACTTAGTTGCTTACAATAAAATAGTAGCAACAATGATCCTATCCCACCAACTTAAACACGTTATTAAAACAATATATATATACACACACATTAGAGAGAAATCACACCATACACAGCTGCAGGTTTCACAAGATTTTTTATATGATCAACTGTCCAAATATAGCAATTCCAAACAAAAGTTGGCTAGCATAGGTTACTACTAATAGATAAACAAATAAATACATGATAAAATTAAATGAACAAATAAAGGGACACAGGTCCTTTAAGTTGAGCCTAAATAAACCTAACAATTGAGCCAAATAAGATTCCTCCTCAAGTTACATATTCACAATAAAAGCGAAAATTCTCTTTTTATACTTATTAAAATATGTTAGAACAATATTAGTTTGTGGATTGAATCTGGGGAATTCCATATGACACAGTTGCAAAATTAGAGATATTCAGGTGTCAAGGGATGAATCTCCCAGCAAATAGTCTCAATATTCCCATAGAAATCCATAAAAAGGCAATATTCCCTGTTCCTTTACCTGCTCTCTTAACATTTGCAACTTCATTAGCAATAGCGGCGGCGGCTATGCATGCCTGCTTCACATTATCTCTCACCATACTAAAGCTAGGAACTCGCTCAAAAGCTCGATTTGCATTTTCAGCAGTTGATGAAGGAGTGTGGTAGGTATTGAATCAGGGAAGGCCCAAATAGTGATAGTGTTGGCTGTCACCCAAGAGGGGGGTGAATTGTGTGATAGAATAAAATCCTTAAAACTCTTTTGAACTCACACTTGAAGGCAATCTTTAAATTTTTTTCTGTTTATCACTGTGAATATTTCAAAGCATGGAATGCACTAAAGAGTATATAAGATGAATATGCTGGAAAATAAAAGAGTTAAGGGAGGAGATAGTGCACACAGAATTTATCCTAGTTCGGTCAACCCAGACCTACATCCAGTCCCCAGGCTCCACCTGAGATTTCAACTACCCTCTTGTTTAAACCGGGCACAAGAGAAGCCTTTACAACCCACAAGTTTAGCCGGGCACTTGTGAAGCCTTTACCACAGGTTTTACGAACACAGGTTCACCTGCCAACCTTTTCACAGAGTTTTAGAATTCTCTCTAAACACTCCCCCTTACAATCTGTAAGGTTACAACCCTGTTCTCAAAGCACCAAGCTTTAGAACAATCTCAAACAATAGAGGATTTTAAATAATATGTTCACTAAATGAACGAATTGTGTTAAACACTGAAGTACAGAGAAATATATGATGAAACTATAATTCTAGAGCTTATCAATCTGACAATGTGAGATCTAGCTCTATTTTTCTAATTCACTCAATTCATCATTTCTGGTCTCACTGATTTATTTCTCATACTCTGTGCATAGCCTCTTGTTCTTCATCTCGTATTATCTTGTCATGTAAATGCGTTGTCTGTTCGTCATTACATCTTCTGATGTCTTCTGTTAGAATAATAGGTTTTGATGATAACCAAACATATCTTAGGCATAAGGTAAGTGAGTGATAAGTGTTTGGAATGATATGTCTTAGGTATGCATAGATAGCCCATTTGATCAGAGATAGATTCCAAGTCAAGTCATTTTGTCTAATCGATTAGAGTTCAGTCTAAGTTGTCGCCTAATCGATTAGAGACCCCTGTAATCGATGAGAGATCTTAGCCTTTCGATTAGGAGAAGTTGATGTAATCGATTAGGCTCGCCTGATCGATTAGAGGGCCATTGCCTAATCGATCAGAGTCCTATAATCGATAATAGATAAATTGCCTAATCGATCAGAGTCTTATAATCGATCAGAGAAGTTGGTATGTGTAATCGATCAGAGCCATGTAATCGATTAGAAGAGTTGTGAGTGATCTGAATGTAATCGATCAGAGGTAAGTAATCGATTAGAGGAAGTTTAAGTGTAATCGATTAGTCTTGCTTAATCGATCAGGCGTCCCTGTAATCGATTAGGCACATGAATTTCTAATCTATTGTTGAGTGATGCAGGTCCTAATCTATACATAATCGATATGTAATCGATCAGCCACCAAGTCCTGTAATCGATCAGAGGCTGTAATCTGAGTGGCGATGGGAATTATTCAAATTCAATGGCTAAAGCTATTTTAGGCTTTCCAAGTACAGAGTGCTCAGACCTACTTAAGGAAGTTTACGTTGGACACAAAATCTGAGCAATATAGCCGTTGGAACTCACCTACTTCCTCCAGCGATAGATAAAGAAAGATGAACAAAAAGCAAAGGAAGTACAATGGAGTAAATGCAACACAGGCTACATTCTCAACACTCCTCATCCGATTAAGATCTCTCTCTCTCTCTGAACAACTCTCAACGGTCATATTTATTACACAAGCTTCAGAGTGAAGAGTATAAAAGCATTGAGAAGCAGTTGGTTGAACAAATTGATTACTTCATAAAAGATCTTGTATCTACTGCATTCAATTCTCTCTACAATCACTGTTCTCAAATTCTTAAGTGTGTAACACAATCCGTTCAATTGAGTGAACAATTTCTCTACACTTGTATTTATTATCCGAGTAAGGATTACTCTTAAGATAGTGGGATCTTAAGAGTAGGGTGTAATCTTACAAAGTGTAAGGGGGAGTGATTAGTAAGGAGGTGAGCTCTTGCTGTCACTTGTAAAGGCTGTCAAGAGCCCGTTTAAATCTTGAAAAGCTAGTGGAACCCAACTGCCAAGTTGGAGAACTGGACGTAGGCCAAAAGTTGGGCTGAACCAGTATAAACTGTATTGTTCATTAAAGTTTTTTTTAAAGGCACAATTCACCCCCCCTCTTGTGCATTTCCTGCCTGTTACATTTGGTATCAGAGCAAGGTCTTCTCAGATTCATCTGATCCCACGATCAGGAGAAGCAAAGATCTATCATGGCAGGATATGAGAATGTTCTCCCTGAAGGCAGTTCAATCAACAAACCTCCTGGATTCAATGGTGAGCATTATACCTTCTGGAAGATGAAGATGAAGGTTTTCATCAAATCATCAGGTTATGATCTCTGGAGGATAGTTGAAGAAGGAGACATCGTTCCTATGAAAACAGAAAATGGAGTTCAAGTGCCTAAACTCCATCAGGAATTAACGAGTGATGACAAGGATGATCTGGAACTCAATAGCAAGGCAGTCTTGATTCTTCAAAATGCCCTAAGTCAAAAAGAATATTTCAGGGTCTGTCATCTAGAGACAGCAAAAGAAATGTGGGATGCCCTAGCAGTTGCTCATGAAGGGACCAGTGGAGTAAAAACTAGAAGAGTGGAACAACTTATCACTGACTTTCATTTGTTCAAAATGGAAGAAGGGGAACCAATAAGGGACCTGGAAATTAGATTCACTCATCTGATCAACAATCTCACAGCTCTTGGAAGGAGGATCTCTGAGGCAGAACAAGTCTCCAAAATCTTAAAGATTCTAACTCCTGAATGGCAGATGAAGGCTACTGCAATCCAAGAAATGAGAGGAGAATCTATGAGCTCTATCACTTCTCTGTTTGGAAGCCTGGCTGAATATGAAACAACCATCAAGGTTCAAAGAGAGCTCTATGGAGATAAAAAGAAAAAGAATCTGGCACTAACTGTCTCTGCAAAGGATGATGAGGATGAGGAAGAAGATGAAGAACTGGACGATGATGAAATGGCCTTTATGGTCAGAAAGTTTAGGAAATTCTTCAGAAATAAAGGAAGATTCCAGAGAGGTGGCTCAAGCAACTTCAGAAAAGATTCACTGAAAAATGTTCCTGTATGCTATGAATGTAAGAAGCCTGGACACTTCAAATCAGAATGTCCAAGCCTCCAAAGATTCAAGGAGAAGGAGAAAAAGAAAGAAAAATTTCAAGGCAAAAAGAAAGCCTATGTTTCGTCTATATGGGGGGACAGCTCTGATGAGGAAGCCAGTGAAGCAGAGGAAGCTGCCAACCTGTGTCTAGTAGCACGAGAAGATTCTTCCAATAATGAGGTATATCCTGATGATCTATCTTTCCAAGAACTTCAAGATGCATATGATGACTTACATATTGAATTTGAAAAATTGGCAAAGGAAGTTTCTGCTTTAAGAAAGAAAAACAAAGTTCTTGAAAAGAAAGCTGATAATTTTGATTGTGAAAAATGTAAACTGAATTCTGAAAAGTTTTCTCAAGAAACTTCTGATTGCAAAAACTGTGAAAACCTTGTGAAAGAAAATGAGAAGATTTCTGGAATTTTAAAGAAATTTACTAAGAGCACAGAAATTCTTGATGTCATGTTAATGAATCAAAAAGCATATAGAGACAAAACTGGTATTGGTTATGATTCATTCTCTAAGAACATGAAAGGAAATAAGTCTGTGTCTAAAGAGAAATCGTACTGGAAATTTTTCAGAAAAGCTTCAGATTATTCATCACCTTTCTCGTTTTGCAATTACTGTAATAGAAAGGGTCATTCTGAATCAACCTGTTATCCCAAGAAACATTGTATGTCTGGACACTATAAATGGGTCCCCAAAGGGACACATCAGCCTAAAGTCTATACAGACCAAAGGCAGCAAGCTAATCCCAAAGGACCCAAGAAAATTTGGGTACCTAAATCTGCTTAGTCTGTGCAGGTTTGTCTCAAAGCATCCAACAAAAATAGCAAGTGGTATATAGATAGTGGATGCTCAAGGCACATGACAGGAGATAAAGAGAAACTAGACAATCTAATCCTGAAGGATGGGGCCAAGGTTAGCTTTGGTGGAAATCAGTCTGGCAAAATTACTGGAAAAGGAGATATTGGTCCAGTTAAAGATATCTATCTTGTGGAAGGTCTCTGCCACAACTTGCTGAGTGTCAGTCAAAGTACTGACAAAGGTAATTGGGTGATTTTTGATTCAAATGAATGCTTCATTGTGGATAAGAAAGAATTGGCTATAGACAAATCAAATATGAAATATAGATTGAAAGCCAACAGGAATGGAAATTTGTATGAAGTAGATTTGAATCATCAACTCTCTGAAAAGTGTTTTATTAGCAATTCTGATAACTGTTGGCTATGGCATAAAAGATTGGCTCATGTTAACATGTCTCATCTAGAAAAGCTAATTAAAAGGGATTTGGTTATTGGGATTCCAAATATGAAAGTTAAATCTGATTTAGTGTGTGAAGCATGCCAAAAGGGGAAACAAACAAAGTCTTCTTTTAAACCTAAGAAGGAAGTCACCACAACTAGACCTTTGGAACTAATCCATATGGACCTAGTTGGACCAGCAAGAGTGAAGAGTCTAGGAGGAAGCCTGTACACCCTTGTGATTGTGGATGACTATTCTAGGTTCACTTGGACTATGTTTCTTTCCTCCAAAAATGAAACCTTTGATGCCTTTTATGTGTTTGCTAAGAAAGTGCAGAATGAAAAAGACAAGAAAATCAGCTCAATCAGGACTGATCATGGAGGAGAGTTCGAGAACCAAGATTTTCTAGAGCTTTGCAAAGAAAATGGAATTAATCATAATTTCTCAGCTCCTAGAACTCCTCAACAGAATGGAGTAGTTGAAAGAAAGAATAGGGTACTCACTGAGATGGCCAGAACAATGCTGAATGGAAAAGAAGTATCTCAGGTATTCTGGGCAGATGCAATGAATACTGCATGTTATATATCAAACAGAGCCTACATTCGGAAGGGAATGGATAAAACTCCATACGAGCTTTACAAAGGAAGAAAGCCAAATGTAAGCCATCTTAAGGTATTTGGTTCAAAATGTTTCATCCACAATAATGGGAAGGTGAATTTAGGTAAATTCGATCCCAAGTCTGACTCTGGAATTTTCATTGGTTATTCTAGTAGAAGTAAGGCTTATAGAGTTTTCAACAAAAGAACTTCTACTGTTGAAGAGTCAGTTCATGTAGTCTTTGATGAAACTGATTCTGAACAGAATATTTCTTTAGAAGATGAATCAGCCTTTCAAAAGAAAGTTAAAAATTCTACTCAGTCATTAACTCCACCAGATGAGTCTCATGAAGAGAGACAAGAAGATGATCCACATGATGCACCAGCTGGACCATCAGCATGGAAACATCACAGGGATCATCCACCTGAGCAAATCATTGGTGAGGTTAATGAAGGAGTTAGAACCAGGCATCAAACTCAAAATGCAATACATTTCTCTGCATTTATTTCTGAAATTGAACCTACTTGCATTGAAGAAGCTTTAGAAGATTGTGATTGGATAACTGCAATGCAAGAAGAACTCAATCAATTTGAAAGAAGTCAAGTTTGGGATTTAGTTCCAAGGCCCTCAAATTATCCTATTATTGGAACTAAATGGGTTTTCAAAAACAAACTTGATGAATATGGGACTGTTGTCAGAAATAAAGCAAGACTTGTGGCTAAAGGATATAACCAAGAAGAAGGTATTGATTATGAGGAGACTTTTGCTCCAGTTGCAAGATTGGAAGCAATAAGACTATTATTAGCCTTTGCATCCCTCAAAAATTTTAAACTTTATCAAATGGATGTAAAAAGTGCCTTTCTTAATGGTTATATCATGGAAGAAGTATATGTTGAACAACCTCCTGGTTTTGAAATTGCCACTAAACCAGATCATGTTTATAAACTTAAAAAGGCCTTATATGGACTTAAACAGGCACCAAGAGCCTGGTATGAAAGGTTGAGCAATTTTCTGTTAGAAAAAGGTTTTTCAAGAGGAAAAGTTGATACCACTCTATTTATTTTACACAAAAAGAAAAGCATGCTTGTTGTACAAATTTATGTAGATGACATTATTTTTGGTGCTACTGATGGATCTCTCTGTGAGGAATTTTCAAAGATTATGCAGGGAGAATTCGAGATGTCAATGATGGGGGAACTCAACTTCTTTCTAGGTCTTCAGATTAAACAAAGAAAGGATGGAATTTTCATTTCTCAATCAAAGTATGTGAAGGAAATCTTGAAGAAATTTGGAATGGATTTATCAAAGGAAGAAGATACTCCTATGAGCTCCTCAGTGGTGATGGATGCTGATGTAGAAGGGAAGGACTTCAATAAATCAACATATAGAGGTCTAATTGGCTCCCTCTTATATCTAACTGCCAGCAGACCAGATATTCAATTCAGTGTAGGAGTATGTGCCAGATATCAAGCTAATCCTAAAGAAATGCATCACACATGTGTTAAGAGAGTCTTGAGGTATCTGGTGGGAACTCAGGAGCTGGGGCTGTGGTATCCAAAAGGAACTCAGGAATATTTAATGGCTTACTCAGACTCAGATCATGCTGGGTACAAAACTGATAGAAAGAGTACCAGTGGTCAATGTGCATATCTTGGGGGATCCTTAGTCTCTTGGGCAAGCAAGAAACAAACATGTGTTTCTCTATCCTCTACTGAAGCTGAGTATATTGCTGTTGCAACCTGTTGTACTCAAGTTCTATGGCTCAAGCATCAATTGAGGGATCTAGGTATGGAGTTTCCAGAAGCTCCAATCCTCTGTGACAATACAAGCACTATTAGTCTAGCCAAAAATCCTGTACATCACACAAGAACAAAGCACATTGATGTAAGGCATCATTTCATCAGAGATCATGTGCAAAAGAAGGATGTCAGAGTGGAATTTATCTCAACACACTTGCAGCTGGCTGACATTTTCACCAAACCTCTAGCAACTGAGCCATTTATGTTTACAGAAGAGAATTGGGAATGGTAAATCCCAATGAATTGTAAGTTATTTTAGTTATCAAAATTATTTCAATCTAAGGATGTTTTGATGATATTACACTAACTTAGGCATCGGAGTGTCAGATCAAAATTTATGCAGGACTTAGAGGCTCAGAATAGAAAATCCATCGCCTAATCGATCAGGTAAGCCTGATCGATCACAGGACACTCCCTGTAATCGATTAAGCATCGATTAGGCTGAAATGAAGCATCGATTAGGGAAAGGCGCATAATCGATCAGAACTGTCTGATCGATCACAAGGAAGGATTAATCGATTGGGCATCGATTACTCAGCGTGGACCTATCGATCACAACAACCCCTAATCGATTGGGCGCATCTCATCAATCAGAGACAACACTCTGTAATCGATTACGCGACATCTGTAATCGATTAGGCGTCAACGGTAACATTTGTAACGTACACTTTATCTGACAGTTACTTACTTTTCTAAGCACACCCACTCTTATATACTTGACATATGTCACTGTAGCATCATTTCGCACTTTATTGCATTTTGTTTCTTCTTCATCTCCTCATCCTTCATCAAATCTTAACGTTCGAATCATCAAATCTCTCTGTAACCATCATAACTGTACCCACTACTCGAATCATCATCAGCCATAACTCTCCCTCACCAGTTACAACCCTTCGAATCACCAATCATAATCCTTGAGCCCTCTACATAAACTCTTCCCATGGCACCCAAAATGCGTATTCCAAAGAACATCAGAGCCCAAGTCGTTTCTGATACAGTACCATTACCTGAAGGAGATCCTGCATTGACCTATAGACCTTCATCACCCCCTTCAAATTCACCACCCTCCACCTCTCAACCAACCTCTCAAATGGCCAAAACTCGTGGTACTTCATCCAAGTCTCCAGCCAAAAGCCCTTCCACAGTCAGAGTCAGAGAACTCATTTCTGGTGACACAATGGTTCCCATCGACTCCTCCTATGCCCAAGGTCCTATTGAAGATGCCTCAGAGGATATTCAGAAAAGGTCCATACAGCAAAGATGTGGGTTTGTGGATATTGAGTATCTTGACAAAAATGGCTATCCTGTCAAAGAATGGCTGCATCCTTATGCGACATGGCTGGGTATTAAAAATCATTATAATGAGCGAGTCATAAAGGCCTTCTACTCAAACTTGAAGATTTCTGTTACGGAAGCAGAAGGCAAAACCTCAGATATCAAGATTTCTTCTCAAGTCAGGGGTAAGAAGTTTTCTTTCACTTGGAAGGATTTGAACAAGTGGCTTCACATGGATGGGATTAATATGGCAGAGTACAACACATGGCAAACAAGGGAAAAGTTTTCTGATGAGCAACTCAGGCAGATTTATCAACCTACAAGTCCTATTGAGGGAAATCTCAAGCCTGTCCAATTACCTCCTGCCTACAGAGTTCTGCATTATGCTTACTCCAGGTGTATGGTCAACAAGGCTGGCAACTTCACACTTATCCTGGATATAGACAATCCTATCTTGCCCATGCTGATCAACAAAATTCCCATCAACCCTGGACAAGTCATCTGTGAGGAATTCTTGAGGTTCCAAAAGACAAAGTCTGTTAAGACTCCTCTGCCTTTTGCATCTCTTATTTCATTTATTCTGTGCAACAATCAAATTTTTTGGTTGGAAGAAGAGCACAACAAGCAGCCTCCCAAGTGTGATCTGACCACTCTCAAGAAGATGGGGTTGCAACCTTTTGGGCAGAGTTCCATCCCCTCTAAGCCTCTACCAGATATTGAAATTGAAGAGGAACCCCCTACAGAAGAAGGACTTGAACCAGGGGAAATCCCTGGCCCTCATCCTAATCAAGAGCCTCTGATTCAGGAAGAAGCAGCACCTGCTTCTCCTGCCAACTTTATTGATCAAGTGGTGGAAAGGGTCTCTGCCAGAATAGTAGAAGAAATGGCCCTCGAGCATCAAGCCATGGAGGACAGATTATTGCACAGATTGGTGGCAGCTCTCAATGATTCAGTTGTCAAGTCTGTGAAGGAAAGCACCATGACCATCTTCAATGGGTATGATGCTGTGGTAAATATGCACAAGTTTTTACACAACAGACTTGCTGGACTGGAAGAGATTCTCAGGGAAAAGTATCAAGCCAATATTCCTGGCCCTCCTTTGTCACCCTTTGATGGTTATGCACCACATCAGGTATCACCCATTCATTACTCACCTTCACAATCTCATCCCTCTTCTCCACATCTCCACACTCAACCCTCTCCAAAAGCCACTCCTCCTCCTTCCAAACCTTCCTCACCCTCACAGAAACCCTCCTCCAGTTCCTCAGATCATCCAGACTTCCCACCTTCTCCTATCCACATATTGACCCCTGCCTCTCATCCCACACCCTCTCAACCACACTCTCCTTCCCCTAAACCAGAAATAGCCAAAACTTATACCAGAAAAGGCAAAGCTCCTTCACTAGAAACCCCCCCTCCTTTTGATGATGCCAAAAAGGGGGAGAAGATATTCAGTGTGCCAACCCCTGGGGAAAGCAGCCAGGTTCAAGAAAAGGCTGTGGAAGCTGCCTCCATCCTCTCAGCTATAGCTTCTGAGATCCCTCAGATGTCTCAAGTTCCTGAGGATGTACCCATGAGTCAGACACTCGAGGAAATTCATGAGCTTGCAGAAGCCATTAAGCTAAGCATGGCAGAAGAAGAGGTTGTGGTAGAAGAAGCCACAGAGTCTGAAACTGAGGCCACTGTCAATATCCCTCCAGAAAATGCTGAAAATGTGATAGAAGAAAATCTGGGAATGGCCATGGTTTTGTATGAAGGGGAACCTAAACCCATTGACATTGATTTGGTGCCTCATTATCTTCATAAGGCAGATGTACTGCACCAGCAAGTGGAGGAATTAGAACAAACCTTGGCTGCAAGTCAGAAAGAAAGAGAAGTCAGAGATACAGCTAGGGATTTGAGTCAGAAAAATCAAGAGAAAGAATCCCCTCAGCCTCTATTTCCAAAATGGGGAGTCAAAAGGACCTACACATATGGGGATCCAGTCAAGCCTGCTCAGAAGGACCCCATTCAGACTACTTCAGAATTTTTGAAGTCTGACAAGGAGGAAGAAGGCCCAGAGGCTCAGTCAAAACCTAAAAAGCAAAGGATCAAAATGACTGCCTCTAAGCCTGCACCTAGGGTTGCTCCTGCAACAAGAAAGAGCACCAGAGCAACCAAAGGAATTGTTATTGAAGAACCTAAGGTTGTCTCCAAGCCTGCAGCTAAGAGAAAGGCAGCACCAAAAGGGAAGGGAAAGGCAGCAAAGCCTCCTCAGAAGAAACAAAAGAGACCATCCAAATTGGATGTGCTTCTGTCCTTAGTGCCTCCTCCTCCTCCCAAGAAGAAGAAGGCTCCTGCTAAGAAGAAGAAGGAAGAAGTCGTTTTGGAATCTGAGTCTTCCTATGACTCTGGTCGAATTAGCAGTGAATCAGGGGACTATGATCTTGACACATCAAACTGGAAGGATGACACTGACTCTGACTAATCCATACTCCCTGCAACACCAAAAACCCTTTCACATGCATCATTCATATTTTGCTCATTTTATATTTTTTATATATTTAGTTCCATGCGTAAAGACAATGCCAGTATCCTTGTGATATCTGAATTATTGTTTCATATATATATCAGTTGTCTGCTTGTTGATCTCTATATGTATTCTGTTATTGCAATTATTTCTAATGTTTTGTCATCATCAAAAAGGGGGAGAATGTTAGAATAATAGGTTTTGATGATAACCAAACATATCTTAGGCATAAGGTAAGTGAGTGATAAGTGTTTGGAATGATATGTCTTAGGTATGCATAGATAGCCCATTTGATCAGAGATAGATTCCAAGTCAAGTCATTTTGTCTAATCGATTAGAGTTCAGTCTAAGTTGTCGCCTAATCGATTAGAGACCCCTGTAATCGATGAGAGATCTTAGCCTTTCGATTAGGAGAAGTTGATGTAATCGATTAGGCTCGCCTGATCGATTAGAGGACCATTGCCTAATCGATTAGAGTCCTATAATCGATAATAGATAAATTGCCTAATCGATCAGAGTCTTATAATCGATCAGAGAAGTTGGTATGTGTAATCGATCAGAGCCATGTAATCGATTAGAAGAGTTGTGAGTGATCTGAATGTAATCGATCAGAGGTAAGTAATCGATTAGAGGAAGTTTAAGTGTAATCGATTAGTCTTGCTTAATCGATCAGGCGTCCCTGTAATCGATTAGGCACATGAATTTCTAATCTATTGTTGAGTGATGCAGGTCCTAATCTATACATAATCGATATGTAATCGATCAGCCACCAAGTCCTGTAATCGATCAGAGGCTGTAATCTGAGTGGCGATGGGAATTATTCAAATTCAATGGCTAAAGCTATTTTAGGCTTTCCAAGTACAGAGTGCTCAGACCTACTTAAGGAAGTTTACGTTGGACACAAAATCTGAGCAATATAGCCGTTGGAACTCACCTACTTCCTCCAGCGATAGATAAAGAAAGATGAACAAAAAGCAAAGGAAGTACAATGGAGTAAATGCAACACAGGCTACATTCTCAACACTCCTCATCCGATTAAGATCTCTCTCTCTCTGAACAACTCTCAACGGTCATATTTATTACACAAGCTTCAGAGTGAAGAGTATAAAAGCATTGAGAAGCAGTTGGTTGAACAAATTGATTACTTCATAAAAGATCTTGTATCTACTGCATTCAATTCTCTCTACAATCACTGTTCTCAAATTCTTAAGTGTGTAACACAATCCGTTCAATTGAGTGAACAATTTCTCTACACTTGTATTTATTATCCGAGTAAGGATTACTCTTAAGATAGTGGGATCTTAAGAGTAGGGTGTAATCTTACAAAGTGTAAGGGGGAGTGATTAGTAAGGAGGTGAGCTCTTGCTGTCACTTGTAAAGGCTGTCAAGAGCCCGTTTAAATCTTGAAAAGCTAGTGGAACCCAACTGCCAAGTTGGAGAACTGGACGTAGGCCAAAAGTTGGGCTGAACCAGTATAAACTGTATTGTTCATTAAAGTTTTTTTTAAAGGCACAATTCACCCCCCCCTCTTGTGCATTTCCTGCCTGTTACATCTTCAAGTCTTTATATATGGTATTATACTTTTCTATCCGTTGGAGACTTGGAGAACTAGTCGTTGACACTTTTCTTGCTTCAACTGATCTTGCAAAGAATAAGAGAAATAGAGACTGTGAGTAACGTTATCCTGCTGCTACCTGCCACTGTACTTACATGTCAGCTTTTTCATTAGCACTAGTTCTCTTAGCTATCGCTATCTTGACAGTGTGAGTCCTGCACTTAAGTGTTAGCTAAACCAGATAATCATGTAATGCACAGCAGATGCTATCGCAAGCTTAGTCTATTAGCTCAATGAGGTAAAGACAATATATTAGCTAAGTTTAAGTTATCAAAGCATTCTCCTATCGATAGCTAATCTCATTATTGAAAGTGGCAATCGCACAAGAGGGGGGTGAATTGTGTGATTGAAAAATCTAGGAGAAAATTAAATCGATACAAAATTTATACTGGTTCGGCCAACACTGCCTACGTCCAGTTCTCCAACACTCTGTTGGGTTCCACTAACCACAGGTTTTACAACCACAAGTTCACCTGTTAACCTTTACAGAGTTTTAGAATCTCTAAACACTCCCCCTTACTACCTGTAAGGCAATATCCCTGTTCTAAAGCACCAAGCTTTTAGAACAACCTCAAACAGAAGAGGATTTTAATAAATATGTTCACTCAATGAACTGATTTTGATAAACACTTAAGTACAGATGAAATCACTAAGATAATAAATACAAGGTATTGAATGAGCTTGTGAATAATCTCGTTTTTCGTCTCTTGCTCAATAAATGCTTGAGGTCTGTATTTATATCTTCTCAGATTTTTACCCTAACAATCAATCTTCAAGAAGCCGTTTGAATTTAGTCGTTGGGAGCTCATAGCCGTTGGCAATTAATGCAGCTTCTTCTTCGGGCTTAACTCTCTGCTTCAGCTTCAACTACTTCTAGCATAGGACGAGCTAAGAGAGAGATAGACTCAGCGTTCTAATCATCCGTACAAATAGTACTTTCTGGCAGCTTTTTATTAGCGCTAGTTGGATCTGCTATCACTAATCTCATAGTATGATCTGCACTTAAACTGTTAGCTAACCAAATAGTCATATGTTGCACAGGGGTTACTATCGCAACCTTAGTTCATTAGCTCAATGAGATAGATAATATATCAGTTAAGGAATTTTATTGAGCACTCTCTATCGATAGACATAAACATTATCGCTAGCATATTATTTTAATTCATCGTTAAGCATACTAGCTATGTTAAAATATTCTTCCTCTATCGATACCTTTTCTATTATCGCTAACTTCATACATTATCGCTGGCAACTATGTTAGCTTATTTGACTCTTACTCTTGGGCACTAGCTATCTGAATGATTATTATCTGAAGCACTTCTGTTATCGATAGCTTAATCTGTTATCGCTAGCTGGTTTCATTAGTTCAAAGACTTGGTTTTATCTTTCTGCTAGCTGAGTTAGTGATGGATTCTTTCTTTAGCGATAGAGAATGACTTAGCGATAGATATTGACTTTGTTATTTCTAAGTCTTCTCTTGCTATGGCTCTTGTCTATTAGCTATCTGGATTCACTTAGCGATAGAGACACTCATTCATCATTGTTCTGCTAAGATGTCATTATTCATTAGATATGAATCTTTATTTTCGCAATAGAGATTTGTTAGCAGGCAGATTTTATAAGATTAATTCAGAGGTAACCTTTACTTATGTTTTCTCAGGATCAGTCCTCATCAAAACTTAAGATTCTAACAATTATCGCTAGTTAACTCATTTGCTCTCTGGCACTAGCTATCTGAAGGTCTATTATCTGAAGTACTCTGTTATCGATAGCTTGTCCTTTTATCGATAGCAACTTATGATATCGCTAGGTGATTCCATTAGCTCAAGGACTTAGTTTATATTTCTGCTAGTTGTTCTTTCTTTCATTTATCCATGTTCACAGAGAACTTCTAGCGATAGGATATTCCTTTAGCGATAGTGAAGAACTTAGTGATAGATATTAACTTTGTTATTTCTAAGTTTTCATTTGCTGTGGCTTTTTGACTATTAGCGATAGGAATACACTTAGCGATATAGATATTTGCTTTAACTTCAGCTAAGCTATTGTTGGGCTTTCCATTAGCGATAGTCTTTAGCTTTAGCGATAGTGATCTGTTACCTATCAGAGTTTACTTGTTTAATTCAAGGGTAACTCTTTATTTACTTGTGTTATCTATGGGTTCAGTCTTCATCAAAACTTAAGATTCTAACAGATAGCAGAAGATAATCTACTTGTAGAATATTGTCTCATATTGCTGCTTTGATTACAAATACCTTTGGAAGGCAAGCTCGCAGATTCATAACTTATACCTAAACATATGACTAGAAACTAGCTTATAACAAAAATCGTCTGTGTTGTTTCGTTTTTTATTTTTTATTTTTTGTGTTATACAAGCGCCACATGAACTAAAGCTCAAGTCACATTAATGTTACAGGAGATGCCATAACACTAATAGTCAAGGAAGGTTTCTTCCACGCATTAGAATGGAAACAACCAATGGAAGACAACTTCGATGAGATCAGCACAAATGAGATGTGAAGTTTGCATCTCCGTTCAAATCAAAGACACTAAAACCATTATTTAGAAGATGAGTTAAACCACCAACACTGTTCGTGGTGCCAATGAATGTACCTGAGGTTGATGGAGAGAAGGAAACATTAGCATGTTCTGCTGGACTCATGATCTGCCTTTCATGATACATCCAGAGCTCATTTTGATCAGCATTGTCTCCAAGTGGCAGAGACTAATAATGCTAATTCACAACATTATTGTCAAAAGAATTCATATAAGGATGAGAAACAGTTTCCTGGTCAATGTGCCCCATGTCACAAAGAAACATCTTTGCATCATATCTCTGCGTCATATCTCTCCAAAGTTTTTCCTATTGTGGGCAATTCTGGTTTGGGATCAATGAGATCATTCATTTCCAAGAAGTCAACCTCATGAAAGAGAAGCTCCTCTACTTGAACACTGGGACCAAAGGTGATTTCAGGTTCTTCAGGAACATGCACATGAGAGGTAACTGATTGAGTAGGGTCGTAGTAATGGTCACTTGAATGAAACATTTTTATTAGCTCAGCGAATGCCACCTCCTTAGAAATTTGATCCACCACACAACTTTGTGTTTCTTCAGCAGCAACCTATAAGAGATGATTACAAAAGACAGAGTTTATGAAAATCATGCCAAGAAATATCATGTAGTAACCTACAAACGCTACATTAAAAGAAATAGTTGCTAAATAGTCATGCCAAAAATCAACAAGTGGAAGTCAAGTAATCATAAACTGTTGAGAGAAAAAAAACAATTAGGCCAAGTAAAAGGGAAGATGACAACCACAATCACATATTCTTTCAATCACAGTCAATGCTCTGCTGCTCCTGCCCAAAGCCTTATACAGTCAGTGTCATGTCTTTAACATATCTTTACAGCTTTACTCGGTAGGAAAAATATATAACCATTGAAACCCTATGATCATTGCAGAATCTAGATGTCAAAGGGGTGTTTTCCTACATAAGTGATGCCAGCACATCTCTAATGCCCACACTCCCTAAGGCCATATCTTACTTTCAACTTAGTAAAATCTTGGTGTATACAGGGGCATAGCTAGAATGTAATCTTTTGTATAACCTGCTGGATTCTTTGGAGACATAGGAATGAATTGATCCACCATAGTTCTTGCCCTAGTATTCATGAAGGTATAGCCGAGATAAAAGGCATCACCAACTGCATAAAGCGTGCGAAAGAATCATTCAGTAACCTGTAGAAAAGTATCTCTCGAGGTTCAATCATTCAGAATGTTGAGGGTTCGGATATCCTAGTCTATGTGGATGGAGCTTTTTCTCAAGATTCAATTGTGGTGGGGTGTGGAGGAGTTCTTCAAAGTTCAGATGGAGAAATCCTCGAAGTGTTTATGTAGAAGGCAACGCTAGTTTTGCTGCTGAATGATTAAAGGGTCAGGACTGGTAAGTGAAGATAGAAAGAATTCTGAGGGAAGAGAATGAAGAAGCCAATGTTCTGGAGAAACAAAGCTTAAGAAATGGCCTGGGCTTGCAGATTTTGTCCAAGGAAGATTTGATGTCTCTGCTGTTGAACAGAGACACGCATCTTGTGTAATTAGTTTTATGTTTGCCTCATAAATGATCTTTTTTTTATTCCCCTTTTTACTTTTATTTTTTAATTAAATTTACTAACTTGAGAATCAATCGATAAATATAAATGAGCGATTTTCTTAATTTTTTTATATATTTTTCATCATATTTAATGACATTTTCTAATTTAAAAGTCAAATCAATTAATTTACGAGGATATTTTCCTTTTTTATGATTTTCGTTTTTATTTTTTATTGGTTTTAAAATATTTTCTTGATGACAAAGAATCACATTCCCTAAACCCGGGGTGTGTGGTTAAATGGAAGTGACTCATTCACCTTTAACCAATTGTTGAGAGTTCGATCATTGGCGTTGGGTATGAAAAAGTATTAAATCTCTTGGGCCAGCTATCCCACCCTTTAAGGTGCCTACAATTCAGCGAAGGATTAGTCTCCACCTGTCGGGTGGGGGATATCTTGATGTTTCATAAAAAATAATCACATTCCCTAATTCTACCCACCCATCTTTAATTTCTTAATTTCAAAAGAGGTCCAAAGGTGAAAATGTGATAAAGGATTCAGTACAAAGAAGGTTGAAGTTTCGAACAATACAGTGCTTCAATTACATTCCTTATGCAGATTTGTTTTTCGTGTGTGAAATTTTCAGTTCCCAGTTACATATACGTGATATATTGGTGATACTTATATTTGACGAATTGCCCAGGAACGACATCTAGGAGGTTGGTGGAGGAAACAATCTAAGCATAGTTTGTCAAAATCCCATAAAAATGACAGAGTTGGAAAATCTTCCACGACATCTCATCCACTACATCATGAATTTTCTGCCTTACAAGGACGCGGCTAAGTGTAGTGTTTTATTGAAAAGCCTTCCATTCTTGTTGGCTTTCATATCCTGTACTTGAATTTGATGACCATGTGTTTGAAAAACATGAAGATCCAGAACGCAAATTGTTCACTTTCATAGACAAAAGTCTCCAGTTGCGTTCACCTCATAACAACCATTTGCAAAAATTTAGACTATTTCACCGTAGTAAGTTTCCCGAGCAGACTTTCTCCTACCAAATTACATTTGATAAGTGGGTGAAATTTGCAATAGAGAACACAAGTAAAGAGATAGTTTTTGATATATCCACTACAGGCTTTATAATTGTGAGAGATGAGCCCCTTTTCCATCTGTTTTCCTCAGAATTTTTTACTATTCTCAATCTTGCAGGAGTGAGTATTCCAATTAATGATCCTATTATACATTGTCCAAAATTGAAATCACTAGATATTAATCGTTGCAAGGGATTACGCACTATAACCGTATCATCTTTGTGTGTGGAAGATCTTGGTATCAGTTGTTTTCGTAGGTTAGAAGGTATTCAAATGTTATATCCTCAAATGTAGAGAACCTATTCCTTTTCACTCCTAGTCTAGAGTGCTTATGTTTTTGTTATGACTATGGTTTTGATCCTTCTAAAAGTGGAAAAGTTACATTGAATATCTCAACATGTGTGGCTCTTAGTGTTTTGGAATTGGAAGGAGTAGCCTTAAAAGATGAGTGGGTGAAGACTGTTCATCAAAGTTAGGTTATCTGAAGGAGCTAAAAATAAGACATTGTACTTCCTTAAGGAAGTTGGAATTGAAAAATGACAAACACAAGTTTTTGTCATTGAAGGAATGTTCTGATTTAGAAGAAGCAATCATTGATTCATCAAATTTGCTCAAATTTGAGTATAGAGGGAGCATGGAAGTTTATCCATTGACCATTTTATCGACAAAATGTAGTATCAAAATTAAATTGCCACTTTCTCAAATAGATCTTATCTTACGATTTTATTACATAAAACAATTTCTCTCTTGCTTTTACCACATCCAACACATCACTATCACTTCAGCCGAAGCAAAGGTACACAATTGATTTTTTTACTTCATATGCCGTGGTTATCGTCAATTAAGGTACTAAGCTCATATGCTTTCATTTGGTTTCATTTGTAGGGTTTGATATTTCCAATACATATAGAACACAAGACTGAACATAATCTTTTTCCATTGCCGGATTTGAAGTATATGAAAGTTCAAACATTAAAGGAAAACCCAGACGGTCAAGATGTAACAAAAATAATTGAAGGTTTGCTTTGGTTGGTGCCTAAACCCTTGGAATTGACATTATCTGTGAGTATGTTTAACTTATTGAACTCCTATTTACCTACCTAATTATGTGCCTTGAATATGATGGTATTTTTATTGAGTGAACATATTATTTATATCACTTTGCTTCTTCTTTATTTTATCGAAAAGTTAGATACCATAGACAATAACTTGGGTCGTCAAAAAGGAATAATAGAAAATTATTTCACAAGTTTTCGATTTGACTCTCATTATTAAGATAAAGACCTCTATCTTAAGAACTTTCATAAACCTTAGTTGTAAGACTCAACCTAACTTACTTTGGTGAATCCACAATATTCAAATTAAAAAAGGAAAAAAAATGGAAGTGAAAGAAAATAATTAAACATTTCTTCACGTTGAGTTTGAAATAAGGGAGGCATAATATTGATTGATGAGTGAGTATTAATTGAAATATGGCATGTTTCAATAAATAAGCTCTTCCTAATCTATAGGTGTATTCACTCTTACTATGATGTCTTCTAAAAGGAACAAGGTTTTATCATATTATATATGACTAATTAAATCCATTTGAAAATATTACAATTTGAATATGGCAAGGAAGCGAAGAAGACGAAGGTGAAAGAGAGAGTTAGTTTTGGGGATCCCACAAGGTGTTGGAGACACTATGAACTCAAGGCAGACACTCAAGACTTCGATGAATCTATCACAAGGGACTTGAACAAGTTCTTTGCTCCTTATATGGATTGATTATGCAACTTACAAACGGTATCTGTAGGAATACACCTAATCCACCCTTGGTGGGTTAGGGCCTAAGCCCAATGAGAATTAAGGCTAATATGTAAGGCCCAATGAGAATTGGGGCTAACATATAATTAAGAATAGATATGGGATAAATTGAGTAATTTTTTCCTTAATAATTTGAAATTCAAATAATATGACTTTCCAAAAGGGATATGTCTGTTTCTACGTTATTTATAAATTAAAGGATTTGTGGAAAGCTCTCATCTGATGTAGAAAATAAATCCAAGTCTCTTCTCTTCCTCTCCTATGTACATCTGTCGTATATGTAATCGGGGTCTAAATCGGTGCTCTAATTTCTTGTGGGTACCAAGTGAGTCAACTAGATTCCAGGTACGCCCGAAATCTTTCAGTGCTTGAGGCTAGAATTTATTTTTTTGTTCCGCTGGAATTGCCTCTGGTTCTAGTGTGCAATTGTGCATATTATAATATGTTTCAAATGATCACATGTGTGCTTCTATTCTTTCAATTTTCATTGAAGGTTTACTGTGCAATGGGAATCAATCAATTTCGTTTTAGAATTACTTTTCACATATTACTGTGCGCATATATATGAGGCTAAGATACAATTTTTTTCTCACTATGCATTGCCTTGTTTTTTTATACATATGTATGTATATTGATATGCGTCACGCCAGATTGCTTGAATTTGGTCTATATATTTTTTGTTGTTGTTATGATCAGTTTTAGTTTGTTAGTGTGAAGATGATGGTTTGCTTTATCAATTCAGAAAATCTTGAATATTAGTTTAGATTTATTTTCCATATTAGTGTTTCAGTTTCGGTTATACATTCTTTGTTGTTTTCATGGATGTTTTTCTGGATTTGTGGCCTATATCTATGTGTGTCTAAGAGATAGTAGAAGGATGTAGGAAATCTAGAACCAGGCAACATCTTTCAACGATGAACACAACCAAAATCGAACAGATTTGTTTTTCGAATTGGGTCATTAGAAAACAAAGGTTTAGGCCATGAAAATTATCCCATTGTGTAGAACATGAAAAACGATGAAAATTGACTATTAGAACGTGAAAAATGGACACCGGAAGGCAAAGTTATGGGGTTGAAAAAATCAGGTCCGTCAGACCCGACCCGTCCACCCATCCAGATCTGGTTGACCCAGCTGGAGGAAGAAGACGAAGTGACATCATGATGATGTCATTTGGTCATTTTAAAAAAAATATACAAGTACTGGGCCGCATGTGGCTGGCCTAGCGTATAAAAAAAAAAGAAGGGAAAGCACTGTTGGCCAAAATCCAGTTCGGCCCAACAGGCAACCCAACTAAAAACAAATAATTACAAAAACGAAATGGGCTCATTAGGCTGAGCCCAATAAGCAAAAATAAAATAAAATTGTGGGCCATTCTCTCTGGGCCCAAAGTTTATTAAAAAAAAGGATATTTTTTCTCTTTCTAGTAGTGATTGAAGGGGCATTTTAGCTTCGATTGAGACACGGTTTGTTCCTAAAAATCCCTAAATTCAAGACCTACATTTAGACATATTATTTGTCTATTATTGATGTGTTTTTGAATCAGTATGGAGGCTGTTGGTGCTTATATTTGTGCTTTTTTATTAGTTTAAAAATCCTAAAATATTTATAATAACTCATAAAAAAATTATTTGAGTCAAATATGAACTTAGAGAGTTCTAAGAGCACCAACCCAAAATAATTTCACTCTTTTGAATGACACTTAGATAGAGAAACATAATCCTAAATATGATTTACATAGTGGTAAATCAAAAAATGAATAAGTTATTGGTTATTGCCTCTAAATATTGATCCAAACCTAAATTACCTAGAAAAATGTGAGCCTCTAAATGATGTATGAAGTGGGGATTTTTGTATAAGAGTATAAGACTCTGGAAAATAAAATCTAGAAGGAGAAGATCCTTAAGAGGATTAAAAGAGAGATAATTCAAAGTAAAGTTCAGTTGAACTTGACATGAAACAAGAGGTATAGCATGAAGAAAATTTTGATGATGCAGTAGAGGAGGAACCTGAATATCCAAAATCCTAAAGTTTAGGATTGGGATCTGGATAAATCTTAGGGAGGTTAAAATGACGATCAGATATTAAAGAAATAATATCAAATCAGTGCAAGAGAAAATTTCAAATGGAGAAATTTCCACATCTTAACTCCGGATCATGGTGAAATTAAGGAATAAAATACACCTCATATACCTCTTGAAAACCCACCTTAGGGGAAAAGAGAATCCTAAACCCAGTCCAATCACCAATGATTGAACCAATAAAAGACTTAAGAGAAAAGATCAAATGTTTCTATAAAGAAACATAGATTAATAGCATAAGACATTTGAAATATTTCCTTGAGAAAATAGAGAACATCTTAGAAATTACCAAAAGAACATGACACAACTTCTATCATGTTACTTAGGAATATGATATTCCTAAAGTCTTGCTGAATAACGGTTAGTGAAAACCTATCAGATTTGGTTTTGGGAAGTAGAGAGACTTCACCTTCCATTTTTGATGTTATATTCGGCTGAAATTAACTTTACAAAAATCATAAGAACGTGGTAGAAATCAAGAAAACTCTTCAGTTACTCAAATAAGAAGTTAATAAGACATTATGGAAATAATGTAAAGAGAGACACGAAGAAGTAAATGTCAAATACACTTTGTGAGTGGGAGCAAAAAATGTCAAATGCTCTGCCTAAGTGGGAGCTCTTGGAAAATGTGTTTTTCTAAGAGTGTTATATGCTCTATCTAAGTGGGAGCTCTTAGAAAATAAGTCTTTTTGGAGTTTCATATGCTTTATCTAAGTGTGAGCCAATGTCAAATACTCTATCTAAGTGGGAGCTAATGACATTGCTCTATCTAAGTGAGAGCTTTCAAAAAACTATGTTTTCTGAGAGGCATAATCGAGCATATGTTAGAAAGTACTTGTATAAAAGTTTTGATAGATGATAATATTATTACTGGAATCTGTGTGATGGGAGGTTTAAACGTATTCTCCTGATTATAGACCCAATAGTATTATTATTTTTCTAGTCAAGAATAATACAAGTGCATGACATTGTATACTTCAATGTGCTATAAATAAGTTCTTGGATCAAATCAGATTGTGAATAGCCAAATAAGTGGGATGATTTGAAATAATAAAGCCAAGAAAGGCTACCAAGAACAACACAACTATAGACTTAAAGGGGACAAATGTGATATATGATATTGAAAGGCCTTATATGATTTAATAGAAGATGTTGTCATGTCATTGACCAAGAGTCATGATAAAGTTAAAGTTGAGAAGTCATCTCGACTAAGCTTGTGAGAGGACATGAGACCTACATGGCTCGAAAAGGGAATAGTATGTCATAAATTACCCTATAGAGTGCAAGCATGATAGAAATCCAATAACAAAGAGCCATGTGAATTGTACAAAAGAAATTTTTTTTTGCAAGCCTTCCATTACACAAGATGAAAAAGGTTGTCAATTAAGTTTGACACATATAACTTGAGGCTTAACACCTTTTTTATAAAACAACATCTACATTAGATAACCAACAAGACAAGGAGATTGAAGGAAGTTGATTGTATATTGTCAAATGAACAATGAGTGTAAATTGTTCATAAGGGTGCTCCTTTCGTGATAGGAGCACATGAAAGTCAAGTTAAACCAAAGTGAAAACTTTATTACTTTTTCAATGATGTATCAAAGTACTTGACGCTTGAATATGGATGTCAGGAAGTATGCAAACCATTTGGGCTAGCATACTGTAGAGGTAGCACGTTCTCTACACTCTAAACCCAAATGAGACAAGGGTAAGAGGTTCTACAAAAGGGAATGTGAGGACTACCCTGACATCACAGGAGTAATAAACTCTTTAAGGAGGAATGACCTAAGTAAGGTCAAATGTTGTTCCTACAAAAGGATAAACCATTTTGAGATGGATTTTCTTTTCTATCAATAGTGAGCAATAAAAGACTCAAGCTCCATAGACTAAAAGAATAAGGATCGAAGATCCTTTATTAAATGTTGTCATTTATCAATTTCAAGCACAAGGCTTTAAATTGGTAATGATGATAGGATTGAGGTGAAAGGCATTAGAGCCTACAAGTTCATTGTTTCATGTACCAAGCTCATGGGTTCTAAATGAACTATCTGGACTTTTATGACAAAATTAGCTATTTGTGATACAATCTTACTTGACATTTCTTTGTTTTTCCAACATTGTTGGTAATCTTTGTATGTATGACTACTTTACCACCTAATTCAAGTGTTGACTTGAATGCATGTCATGGTAGACAATGACACATAATTTGAATTGGCATTTTGAAGAATGCTATGTTCATTATCCAATAGGGAAGTGTCTAGTAGGTAAAGCAATAAGAAAAGTTTTTTCAATAAGGGAACTGAGATAGAGGAAATATTGCATTTCTTCCATCCGACTATATATGGTTCAATGAATGTGAGGGCATGACACGGAGGTTATATTACCTTAGTTGATGATTACTCACGTAATTATCATTACTTTATTTCACACAAGTTTGAAGCTCAAGTGCTTTAGACGATAAGTGAATAAAGTTGAAAATAAAGTGCATACAGAATTTAAGAATTCTACACACTAATAGAGGTTGTTCCTGACCAGTTTCAATGAGCCTCATGAAGAAAAAGGGATATTTATTCAGCTAAATGATCCTTCGTACTCTGTCACCATATGGAGTTGTTAAGAGGTGTAATGAAATGCTACTAAACATGGTCATGTATAAAATGGTTCAAGCTAACCCACCAAAAGTGAGTGGGAGAGTGTTGTCTAGTCTACCTTTGGTGGATTAGTACACATATTTGATTGATCAAGTATGGTTTTTCTTTAAGGGAGATACAAACTTTATACTTAACCATGTGCCCTCCTAAGTGGTCTTTTCCAAACCACATGAATCATGGTCAAAGAGAAAATCAAGTTTTTTTTTAATTCCCATAGGCCAGAAAGGTCAATTACACGATCTCATAGTCGTTGTAAGTGGGAGCTTATTCATGACATTTTCATAAGTGAAAATAAAGATGGATTTGTGTCTGAAAAGAATTGAAAGGAACCATATTTATTATGAGTAAGTTTTTCCAAACAATGGTGAAGCTCTTCACATTGTGTTTCTCTGTATCTCTTTATGAGACACAGTGACAAGGCAATACGGAACAAGCTCTAAAGTCATCAATTACCCATGTAAGTGGGAGCTTGTGAAAGGTCATTAAAGAGACCTAGAAGTATTCTGTATAAGAGGCCTTCTAGAGGCCTTACCTACTTCTTAGAAGGAATGGAAGAAAGCAATATTAAAGGACCTAGATGCTTTGAGAAAGAATCAAGTCTGAGAGTTAGTTGATCCACCACAACGGCAAGAGATCATTTGTAAGCAAATGAATTCTCAAGATTAAGAACAAGTTGGTTAGATCAATTAACAACACAAGACTCTTTCGGTTACAGAAAGGTATACATTGTGAGAATATCTTCTCATATATTATGTGCTTAAAATCATACTCATTTTGAAAATCGCTGACTGTTTGGTTTTAGGTTTACATCAAGTAGATGTGAAACTTGCATTTTTGAGTTGTGATTTGGATGAAGAAATCTATGTGCTTTGGCTATTAGATTTCACTATAATAGATGTTCGAGGTTTACAATGTGATGACCTCTTATTACATATTTTTGCATTAGTCAATTCATGGACTGAAGTAATCATCCAAACAATGGTATTTAACACTACTACAAAACAGGCTTTTCATGTCTCCAATTAATGTCACATATTTATAAAAGTGACATGAAAAAAAACGCAGTGGCATTTTCGTAATTAAGTTGGAAATGGAGGGAGATACAACGTCACACATAATTTAAAGTGTGACGTTGAAAGTTTTAACGTCACACTTTAGATATGTGTGACGTTATATGTTACAAAACGAAAAAAAAAAATTGCTGTGACTTTCAACGTCACACTTAATTTAAGTGTGACGTGGAAAGTCACCAATTTTTTTTTTAAATTTTTTTTAAAAAAAAATTGGTGACTTTCCAAGTCACACTTAATTTAAGTGTGACTTGGAAAGTCACCAATTTTTTTTTTTTTAATTTTTTTTAAAAAATTCGTGACTTTCAACGTCACACTTAATTTAAGTGTGACGTTGAAAGTCACGAATTTTTTAATAAAAAAAATTAAAAAAAAAATTGGTGACTTTCCATGTCACAATTAAATTAAGTGTGATGTTGAAAGTCACCAATTTTTTTTTTAAATATTTTTTTTAAAATTTCTGTGACTTTCAACGTCACACTTAATTTAAGTGTGACATGGAAAATCATCAATTTTTTTTTAATTTTTTTTTAAAAAAAATTGGTGACTTTCAACGTCACACTTAAATTAAGTGTGATGTTGAAAGTCACAGAAATTTGTTAAAAAAAATTTTAAAAAAAAATTGGTGACTTTCCATGTCACACTTAAATTAAGTGTGACTTTGAAAGTCACAGAAATTTTTTTAAAAAAATATTTAAAAAAAATTGGTGACTTTCCATGTCACACTTAAATTAAGTGTGACATGGAAAGTCACCAATTTTTTTTAAATATTTTTTTAAAAAAATTTCTGTGACTTTCAACGTCACAATTTATTTAAAGTGTGACGTTGAAAGTCACAGAAATTTTTTTTTAAATTGAAACACTTTCCACTCCCACACCCCCAATATTTCAGATCCAGCGCCCTCAGCTCCCTCCAGCCCCCCAGCTTCCCCCCCACAGCTCCCCCCAGCCCCCCAACTTCCCCCCCTCAACGACGGCGATTCACGGCGGCGTGGAGCTCCGACGACCCATGCAAGTACTGGGTTGAGTTCAGGTTACTTCCCTCTCTCCTATTTCTACCCTTAACTCCTTCGGTTTGAGCGATTTTGTGCGAGGATCGATCTGGGTGCTAGGGAATTTTGAAGCTTCTAAACCGGTCAAAAACAAGTTTAAGCTTTGGTTAAGGAGTTTTGTGAAAGATTTTGAGGAGATGGTTAAGATTTTGTGAAAGCTTAGGTATGTCTGTAACTTTTCCTTACTGATGCTTGCATAGTGGAATGAAGGTGTATTTTAATTCCTCTTTAACTGTCTATTGCTTACATGGGTTTAGGTGTTCCATTCTTTTCCTTCCTTCATTCATTTCTTTATGATTTGTTATGTGTGTGGTCAGCCCAAGTTTTTCCTTTGCTCTTAGATTATCGCTGATTTAGGGAAATAAAAGGAGTTATAATGTTAGTTTATTGGAATTTACTCAATTTAGGCTAATAAATTTATTATAGACGCAAAAAGGAATTAATATTAACTATGGTAAGGAAATTGATTTTTAGGTACTCTAGGACATTTAATTGATACATAAAGGCATATTTATTTTTGCTGTTTGTAGCTTATATATTGGGGTTGTTGTGTTACAAGTTAATCCTAAGTGCCTACAAGGTGTTTGATGTAATGGATGAGAGACAAATAATAAGCATTATCGAGATTGAATAAACTAGTATTGCTTAATTACTTGAAATTTAGGTGTGCTAAATATATTTAATATCCTGGATGGTTATATCTATTTCTGTGACATTTGCAATGAATACAGCTTGAAAAACCAAAATAAGTTAATTAAACCATCGTTTTTTTTAAAAAAAAAAACTAACCACGTCACATTTTACAAATTTGTGACATGGTTTCAAGAAACCATGTCACACATTACCAATTTGTGACGTGGTTTCAAGAAACCACGTCACATTTTATAAATGTGTGATGTGGTTTCTCCAGAAACCACGTCACACATTACATAATATGTGACGTGGTTTCAAGGAGAAACCACGTCACACATTACCAATTTGTGACGTGGTTTCTTGAAACCACGTCACATATTATGTAATGTGTGACATGGTTTCTTGAAACCATGTCACAAATTTGTAAAATGTGACGTGGTTTCTCTGTCATATCTTTATAATATAATCTAATTTTGGACAAACAACGTCACAATTTTTATAATTTGTGACGTGAAAAAGATGACTTTTCACGTCACTTTTTGGTGTAACGTTAAAAGTCCAATTTTCCACGTCACTTGAATTTATGTCACACCAACAAGTGACATGAAAAGTCCAAAATTTGTGACGTGAAAACCCTGTTTTGTAGTAGTGTATAAGGTTCCATATGAGTGGTAACCTAATATATTTTCTTATGGTTGAAGAAACCATAACTAAGAAGTTTGTGATATTATCTTTAAGTGGATGATATACTATTGATCAAAATAGTTTGATTTTTGATAGTGCCTATTAAGGAAAGGTACTAAGAACATGGGTAAATCATTATATATTTTTGGAGTTAAGATCCAAAGATATATACCTCAAGCAGACTCCATTCTCTGTCACAAGAGAGTTATATAATGGAAATTCTTGAGTGGTCCAATTCGAGTGAGTTTGATCCAATAGATACCCTTGTGACTTCTAGAGTGAGTTTGGGTCTTGATTATAGATATCCTTAAACTGAATCAACTTTAAACATAGAATGGAAAAAGGTTTCCATGTAAACGTTATTGGTAGTTTAATGTACATAGTGGTGTATAAAATATCAGATATCCATTGTGGTAGGACTTTGTAAGTCGGTCCAACCATTGTGAGAGGCATTTGATGACCACAAAAATGCTCATAGATACTTTAAAGGGCAAGATAGTTATGCACATTTAAAATTACTTACTGTGGTAGTACATATGGCTATATGGTTCATGATATCTAGAAAAACATCTTGGATTTGAAATGAGAATTCAAACCTAGTGTTAATGTATTGTGAAAACACTATGACCGTTGCCTAAATAAAAGACCCTAAGTATCATAGCATAAGTAAAATGAAAAGATAAATATGTGAGATGTGTTGTAGCGCATAAGGTGTTAGTAAACAACAAGTTCCTATGCAAAGTCCCCTAATTGAGCCTGTGGCCAAGGATATACATGAGAGACATGATAAGTCCTTCAGCAAGCATAGGATATGAAGTAATGGATACTTCATTAAGGCTTTACATGTGTATGTGATAGTATACAATGTCTAGTATGTCGTGCAGGTTGATGAGGTCGACTCTATCACACGAGCGACCGCCTTTGACACTCAGGAGTAGTGTGCAAAGATGAGACAATGTCTTAACTAGTAAAGCAGTGAAAATACTGATATGGTAGAGAAGAAACATAACTATATGTCGCCTCGACTCAAAAGTGCAGAAGTTGAGATGAGATCCGTGATTACACACATATGGATTGAATTATGGATACCCACATCTGTAATACCTGTAGCCAAACAACAAAATTCTTCAAAATTGATGTCATACAATGCGAGAAGAGTTAGAGAATTTTGGGTTTAGATACTGTGTTTCTATACTGAAGTCTGTACGGTGTTAATGATACAATCAAATCGACGTATGCTCTTATAGAAAAAGAGTAACACCGTAGCATGCGATTCATACCGCGTGTGCTAAAGTTACTGCAAACTGGAAGTAGTGAATGGATCCCAGTTTCATTGCTGTGTGAGTCCAAGAAAGGTTCCATACTTTCTTGATGTCCTTTGACTTTGACAATGTCATGGAAATATGTTTGTGTCCACTATCTTAGCGTATATTCCTATGGTCATGATAAATGCGATCTAAAGGTGTTACGTTAGGAAAGCGATTGATTCATATTGAAGTGATATTTGGGCGAAAGGAAGATTACCTGAAACACACACTTATGTTGTGTCTGAGACCGGTCCATTATGATGTTAGTGTGCTAATTTCATAAGTAAGGACACTGCATATGAGAAAGGCAGTCTGAGCTTTATCTTGGCTCTAAAGGGATTAGATTGGCCATGAGAGAAGTGTATTTGTGTAAATCTAAGATATCTAAGGCACTATATCAAACTGATCGAGTTGCACTACAAGGTTGTTTTATGCTGGTCTCTGTAAAAGGGATTTCTAGTACAAGACACCTAAAAGGAGACGCCGTGCCCATGCGGTTACGACAGAGGACTTAGTATGAATGAAGGAAAGAAGAGAAGGAGACTTGACCCATAACATCCAACTCACCAAGTGTGAGTGGGAGATGTAGGAGATGTAAGGCCCAATGAGAATTGGGGCTAACATATAATTAAGGATAGGTATGGGATAAATTGAGTAATTTTTCCATTAATAATTTGAAATTCAAATAATATGACTTTCCAGAAAGGATATGTCTGTTTGTAAGTTATTTATAAATTAAAGGGTTTGTGGAAAGCTCTCATCTGATGTAGAAAACAGATCCAAGTCTCTTCTCTTTCCCTCCTATTTGCATTTGTTGTATATGTAATCGGGGTCCAAATCGGTGCTCCGATTTCTTGTGGGTACCAAGTGAGTCAACCGGATTCCAAGTACGCCCGAAATCTTTCAGTATCTCTCGATTATGTTTGATTGTATTTTCTGATTGTAATTCATAATCAATTATTTACTAGCTATGATTAATTTAGTTTAGTTGTTAAATATCATGTGCTTTCATAATTGGAATAAAAAAATGTTGAAGTTTAATTTATTCCAACGATTTATGCACGCAATTGCAACTCATTTTTAGTCTCAATATGAATGTATTTTAGGATATTAGATACTCCACAAAATGTTTTAGGATCCCCAATGTACCTTGAAAAATATTTCAGGATTCTAAATACACCATAATCCTTCATAGCATAGAATTATCAGTATGCAAAGAATGTCATATAGAATGGGAGATGTCTCCTTTTAATCTATTTTCAATCACTTTAATAACGATAACAATAAGTTAATGACACGGGACTCATAATAAAAAAAACATAACACATTGGAATTTAAACTTTGAAGTGTTATGATAGTTACATACAATTGCTCCCCAATTTAAAGGAGGTTTATCTAGATTTGCTAAATTTAACATTCACCACAAAAATATGTTGTGTGGTTTAATTTGATGAATGTCATCAAGAATATTAATGACTTTTAATTTAATAAATCCCTACATTGTTTGTATTATAGAGAAGACTTTTTAACATCCATTAAAAATGATTTTTAACGTCAATTAAAGTAATGATGTTATAACAAGCAATGTAATTTGTTTCAAAATTTTCATGTCATATGCTTTCAACATTGGTAACTTTTAATCGACGTTGACTATTGTTTTTCAAAAAGGTTATTATTCATTTTCCACTCATATCTTCCATCAGCATAGTACCACATCAAATATGAATGACCAAGTTAAGCAGTAAGATGAAATAAGTGCATATAAGAAGCATTTTTGACGATATAAAGTATGAGCCTTGAGTTTTAGCCCTCATAATAAAGTATATTTGGAGAAGAAACCCATGAAGCAATTCAAAACTGTGGAGAGATAGTTTTGAAGGTGAGAGTATTTGAAATAAGAATGTATAACCTATGAACTAAATCAGAGCTTATCAGTGATTTTGTAGCTTGAGATGAGGTCCACAATTTTAATTGAAATGATGATATCAATTTATGAGTTGAGACTGAAATGATGATATCAATTTATGAGTTGAGACTGAAATGATGATATCAATTAATGAGTTGAGACTGGTGAAAGTTGCAGCAATGGCATGGAATGAGAGAACGAAGAAGAATAAAAAGAAGAAAGAAATGGAGAGTGGGGGGGTATGATGAGAGAGAGAGAGAGATAGAGGGTGATTGAGAGAGTATAAAACTTGACACTGATAAAAAATTACCAGTCATGATAATGATATGTGTTCTTATAGTATTTAATAAATTTTTCACTTGACGTTGCCTTTTTCAAAATGTTTATTATTTATACATTTAAAGTACCAACTGTTAGAAATTTTAGAGGAAGTTAGTGCCAAAATTTTCAATGTTCTTTAAAATAGGAGGGTACTAAGAAAGTATTCTAAAGACAATGCAAAATTACAAAAAAAAAATACTTATGAAATAGAATTTTACTAAAAAATATATTTTAAGGATAATAGTCTTTCTCACCGTCCTCAAATGGTCAAGCGCTTAATACATATTTCATCAAAATAAAAGGAATGAACCCTTTCGATATTCATCCAACTTCTCCTTTAGACAGTCCACCTAAGAACCACCCAAAAATATCAAGACCTTGTAACTTGTTCTGAACAATAACACAAATTAAAGGAGGCAGGGCAACAGACAGTTTACTCTTGTGCAGATAATCTATTAGGAAAATAGAGGAAGCATGGGATTAGATGGCAATGCCAGACTGATATGAAGACTCTAAGCGAGTCTCGAGAATAACCAACATCTCCCTCTCCATAAATCCACAAAAGGGTGTTACTTCAACTCTCGAACCATACCTTACAGAGTGACACAGATCTACAAGTCATGGGAAACAGAATTATGAAACATATCAGTTTGAAAGGACGAGTTTCTGAAGGGGAAAAAAACAGAAGGAATGTTCCTTACTGATGAAACCTACGACGAACCTCATGCACACTGTCTTTCTTAAGGAATCTGGAGATCCGGTAAACACTCAGCTAGTTGTGATGAAAAACTATAGATTAAGTCATCTCTGAACATCTTCACAAGCAATCGGGTTCCCTACAAAAATAAAATTCTCACCAGCTAAGACAAGAAAAAAGAAGAATAAAGATTTGAAGGAAATAATGTAATAAATGACGTCATTCATGTTCCACATAACAACCTCCACAAAATGAATCTTCTTCATAATGGTTGGTGGTTTGCCAATACAAACATGCCGTTGATTAATGCTACGACAATCAACTCTAAGAAAAACAGGGAAAATGGAGAAACCTGGAAGAAGATCATCAGATGCTTTAAAACGGGTGATGACTCCCTATTTTTAGTTAAATTTGATATATAGTTTGGGTATATTTGAGGAGTCCTTAATCCAAAATCAAAGAGATTTCTTAATATTTTGATAGGATATCAATTAGTGCATTATTTTGGAGATTTTATCATATATTTGGGTTAGTTAAAAATTATAATACGTTAAAGTTTCTGAATTAAAAAAAAAGAAAAAACAAGGAGTGTCAGACTTGTTTAATTTTGCCTTATGTACTTGTGTTGCTTTTTATTTTGATTATTTCTTTTACTCTTCAATCAGAGCACACCGTTTTGTGGGGAGCAATTATTTTGAATCATCTAACCTAAAGAAAAAAAAAAGTGTGTTCACGGGGGATTAAATAGCCGCAGCCACTGTGCATCTTCTTGAACACCCAAACATCGTCTTCTTCTCTTCCTGAGGAGGTGAGCGGAGATCTTGAGCTTGAGAGAAAGAGAGAGCGAGAGGGGCCTTCGGGTTTCATTGATTATCTCCACGGGAGGACGAGAGGACTGTGGAGTCAATCGATTGAAGACCGGAGGAGCTTCGAAGCTGCCGCCGCTGAATGCCGCCACCATCGTCGTCGAAACTTCTATTTGGTCGGAGAGCTTGAGCAAGGAAAATATTTGGGAGCTGAACTGAACGGCTTTCACTTCATCTTCCTCTTGATCTGAAATGCCATTGAAGTATGGAAAAAGGGAAGAATGAAATTTTGTTTTGTTTGTCTCTTTTCTATTTTCTTAATTTGAACTCAGAAATTATTGTTGCTGAGATGATGATGGTGTTTGTTTAGTTAATTTGTTCTACGTTTATTTTGAAGCTTTGTATGGATTGATGCTTGATATTCTTTCTCTCTTGATGGTTAATGATTATTAGGTTGTGAATTTAACTTGTTTTATTTCTCCTAAGTGGTGGCCAACACTTAGCTTGTTAGCATAATTAGTGGCTTGAGAGAGCATTAATTAAGTATAGAACTAGGTTGAATTCAAGCTTGTCTTGAGATTCTAAATTGGGATTGAGAGTTTGTTAATGAGATAGAGATATTCATTAACCAAGTTTTGTAAAATTGAAGTGAGATGTTTATAGAGACTAATTAACATAATATGTAGTAAGAGATTATGCATATTAGTGTTAAGTTCGGGTAAGCTTGAGAGAGTTATTCAAATAGATATGACTTCAAACATCAACTTAGTATTCATTAATTGTCATTAGAGGAGGGTCAATCAAGCATCATGAAATACAAAGTGGATAAATAAGCCTAGACTGCTCTTGTCCTGAATTAAAGTTTTAATTTAGAATTTTGCAAGTTATTTTCATTTTAGATACTTTTAAAATTCAAAATACAAAAATTCTCACTCAACCTAATTGATAATATAATTGCGATAATTAATCCACTTTTGCCTTAGTCCTTGTTGGAACGACAACATTTTCTATACTATTTTTGACGACCCATGCGCTTACGGATATGCCAAACCTCGGACAAGTCAATGGCGCCACTGCCGGGGACTAATGACAAAAGGTTATGTGTTTAATTGTTGCAATTGTGGAATCATTTACGGTTGAGTTTTTGTTTTTCATTTTCTTTACATTTTGTTTGTCTTAGGTAGTTTAGTTAATTTTGCTGGTGTTGTGATTTTGTGTTTGTTAGCTAATTAATTTGAAACTTTATAATGGATTATCCTTGGTGGTCCTATAAGACTAATGGTGGACTTGAGCATGGAAATGATTATACAAATTCCTATTATGAGTCTTTTGCTTGTGAAGCTCCATGTGAGTATATTTGTTGCAATTATTGTGGATATAATCATTTTAGTGAACAATGTCCTCATGTCTCAACCTTGGATTATGTGGAGGATGATTTTGCTAAGGCTCAAACTCATATGTATGTTGATACTTTTAGCCTTAGACGAAATCGTGAACATTCATTGTTTTGGGATCCTAATTGTTCTCTTTCTCCATATGCATCACATTTTGAGTCATCACCCAATTTTCGTGTAGATGAAATCAATCCCATTCATATGGAGAAGCCTATAATAGAGGATATGCTTCAGCATATCCAAGATAATGAAAATGAAATGAATGCTAGGCAAGAAAAGAATACATTAGCTCTTCAAAAGTTAGCATTCCAGATGAGTGAAATTGCTTCTAACCTTGAGGTTTTGAATCAAAAAGGTGTTTTCTTTGATATATCAAATGATACTTCCATGAAAAATGAAATTTCAAGTGAAAAATTGATCATGGAGAGTGAGGAGTTGTCACCAATGGCATGTGATAGTCTTGCGGGTGATTGTGAGTTGGAAATCGATGAGAGAGAGAACAATATTGAGTGTTTGGTTGAGGTTTTGATTTTAGAGCCTAATGCTTGTTTTGAACAAGAGAGTAGAGAGGAAATCCCCAAAATTTATAATCTTGATCCTCCTAATGATATTTTGGCTCTTAGTGATGAGAGTCAAGTGGATTTTATTGGCTTTTCAAATTATTTAGGGGGCATGGATACCAATTGTGAAAAAGTTAAGTTAGGGCCTTCTATTAGTTTGGTTAAGCTATGCATTTCAATGTCATTTTTGATTGAGGAAGAGCATTTTTCTTGTCTTAATGAACTTCCATGTTTGTTAAATTATTTTCATCATAAGAGGAATGAAGACAAGATGGTTGTGATTTTTGATACTTATGATTAATGATTGCTCTTGCAAAGTCTGGCTGAAGACTATAACTTAACGCTTCTTGGGAGGCAACCCGAGTATTTGATATTATGTTTTATTTTGATTTTGTAAGACTGTTGTAGCCCCTAATGATGTGTTCCATTTTGATGACAAAGATCATAAGCTGAGAATGCAGATCAAGAAAAGGAAGGGGAGTATTCTTCTACTTTTCTTTGATTTTATTCATATGAATATTGTTGTTAGGAATGAGTGCTGATTTTGGTTTATATTTGCAAGTGATTGATATTTGAAATTGACTGTCATGGCATTTGTTTATGTTGATTGGTTGGTAAAACTGTTGAATTAGAGAAATTTTTATCATCTCTACACTTATTTATGGATGTCTCCTTATTTTCCACTACTTTTAATGTTGCATGTTCACATTGAGGACAATGTGACATCTAAGTGTGGGGGTGAAGGTACCTTTGATTTTGTATGACTTGTCTTTAAGTTTTTTGTTTTATTTTAAGGTTTTGTAAAAAGTTTTAAAATTTCTTTCTTTTTTTAATTTTGTAGACATAAACTTCTTAGAAAACAAAAAAAAAATTTGGTTTTTAAATTTCTTATTAAAAGAAAAAGAGTTTTCATTTTTTTTATGTTTGAATTTTACTTGCAAACATTGTCAAAGTTGATTTAATTTGAACTTGAAAGAATGATATCTGAATAAATATTCAATTCTATCTTCCTTGAATTTTTGTCAATATGCAAGTAATTTGGCTGAGGTAATTGATTTTAGCATGTCATAGAATCGGTGAGCAATTTGAGCCTAAATGGCATTTCTATCAAGAATACTTAATGTGATTTAATCTCAAGAACTTGTCTTGAATCTCTTTTAAAACTTAGTCCTTTTTGCATTCTTAAAAATGATTAAGGCATTCGTTTCACAGCTAATTTGGCCAAATGCCCATCCTTATTGTTCTCATCCTTTTGCTTTACCCCTTTGAGCCTAAACTTTCTTTTAAAAAAAATAAGTTTCATGGATTGAATAGCCCTTTGCTTAAGATAATACAATTTTTCTTTGTCCACATTTAATACATGGGTTATTGCTAAGTGATGCTTTTAAAAAGAATGAAAGAATTTGAAAAGAAAAGAAAAATTATGCTACGTACTATGAATTTGTAGAAAGTGTGAAAAAAAAGTAAAAAGAAAAAGAGATGTGGCTGTACCAAAAAAATATTTACTGAGTCATGAAAAAAAAGAAAAAGAATACCCAATAAAGAAGGATTAAAAATAAGAGTAATTATGATGTCTCAAAAAAAATTTGTATTCTTTCATTCTTCATGTATTTAAAATGCTTAGCACTAATTCAAGTATTCCTCCATATTCATTGTCATTTCATTATCTTCCCTAATTCATCATAACCTTGAAAGTCCTTTTAATTTGTGAATGCAATGAGATTAAAATGTAGAGATTGAGATTATAGACAAGCTTACGGTAGATAAGTAGCAGTAGGTAGCATTGAGTGAAACACAAGCCCTTGATTAATATTTTGAGAGAAGAGTGTAAACATTTGACTTGTGAGAGCATCTTATTGTTTTTTATCTGTCAAGTTATTTGCCTTGTCATTTGCATTTTTGGAGGATGGAAAAGATATTTGTGAAGACTTGATTCTTAAAAGATTGAATTGATTTAACATTGCAATGTTTGCATTAAAATCTTGCGTGTTTTTCATTTGTTGTTTTAGAAATTAAAATCTTGAGGACAAGATTTGATGCAAGTGTGGGGATGTGATGACTCCCCATTTTTAGTTAAATTTGATATATATATATATATTTTGGGTATATTTGAGGAGTCCTTGATCCAAAATCAAAAAGATTTCTTAATATTTTGATAGGATATCAATTAATGCATTATTTTGGGGATTTTATCATATATTTGGGTTAGTTAAAAATTATAATAAGTTAAAGTTTCTGAATCAGATCACATCGTTTTGTGGGGAGCAATTATTTTGAATCATCTAACCTAAAGAAAAAAAAAGTGTGTTCACGGGGGATTAAAGAGCCGTATCCACTGTGCATATTCTTGAACACCCAAACATCGTCTTCTTCTCTTCCTGAGGAGGCGAGCGGAGATCTTGGGCTTGAGAGAAAGAGAGAGCGAGAGGTGGCCTTTGGGTTTCATTGATCATCTCCACGAGAGGACGAGAGGACTGTAGAGTCAATCGATTGAAGACCCGAGGAGCTTCGAAGCTGCCGCCGCTGAACGCCGCCACCATCTCCGTCGAAACTTCTATTTGGTCGGAGAGCTTGAGCGAGGAAAATAGTTGGGAGCTGAACTGAACGGTTTTCACTTCATCTTCCTCTTGATATGAAATGCCATTGAAATATGGAAAAATGGAAGAATGAAATTTTGTTTTGTTTGTCTCTTTTCTATTTTCTTTAAACTCAGAAATTATTGTTGCTGAGATGATGATGGTGTTTGTTTAGTTAATTTGTTCTACGTTTATTTTGAAGCTTTGTATGGATTGATGCTTGATATTCTTTCTCTCTTGATGATTAATGATTATTAGGTTGTGAATTTAACTTGAGCTTTATTTCTCCTAATTGGTGGCCAACACTTAGCTTGTTAGTATAATTAATGGCTTGAGAGAGCATTAATTAAGTATAGAACTAGGTTGAATTCAAGCTTGTCTTGAGATTCTAAATTGGGATTGAGAGTTTGTTAATGAGATAGACATTCATTAACCAAGTTTTGTAAAATTGAAGTGAGATGTTTATAGAGACTAATTAACATAATATGTAGTAATAGATTATGCATATTAGTGTAAATTAAGGTTTGGGTAAGCTTGAAAAAGTTATTCAAATGGCTATGACTTCAAACATCAACTTAGTATTCATTAATTGTCATTAGAGGAGGCCCACTACTACAAAATAGGCTTTTCACGTCACCAATTAACGTCACATAATTATAAATGTGACATGGAAAAAAAACGCGGTGACATTTTTGTAATTAAGTTGCAAGTGGAGGGAGTTACAACGTCACATGAACCTTAAATTGTGACGTTGAAAGTTTCAACGTCACACTTTAAGCATTTGTGACATTGTATGTTTGAAATGAAAAAATAAAAAAAATTGCTTTACATTTCAACGTCACACTTAATCTAAGTGTGACGTTGAAAGTCAACAGAAAATAATTTTAAAATTTTTTTTAAAAAAATTAGTAACTTTCAACGTCACAATTAAATTAATTGTGACGTTGAAAGTCACAGAAATTTTAAAAAAAATTGTCCTTGACTTTCAGCGTCACAATTATACTAATTGTGACGTTGAAAGTCACAGAAAAAAAATTAAAAAAAAATTATCTGTGACGTTGTCACAATTATACTAATTGTGACGTTGAAAGTCACAGAAATTTTAAAAAAAATTATCCGTGACTTTCAACGTCACAACTATACTAATTGTGACGTTGAAAGTCACAGAAATTTTAAAAAAAAAATTTAAAAAAAATTATTCGTGACTTTCAACGTCACAATTATACTAATTGTGACGTTGAAAGTCACAGAAATTTTTAAAAAAAAAATCTTAAAAAAATATATCTGGGACTTTCAACGTCACAAATAATATAATTGTGACGTTGAAAGTCCCCCCCAGCTCCCTCCAATTTCTTAACACAAAAACGAAACTCTCATACTTCCCCCAGCTCCGTCCCGCGTCCCACAGCTCTGCAAATCTTATACTTCCTTCCTTCCACAGCTCCTGCCAACGCATGCAATACCTGATCCGAGGTCAGGTGAGCATCCTCTTCCTTCATCCTCTTCAAGTTTTGATTTTTATGAAGTCTTTCTAACTTCAGATCTCAAAATCACCAAAATCCCATTTTGTTAATGATAAAGGTGTTAACGCCGCTCGTTGCTCCGGTGCCGATATGGAATCCGTGAAGAAATGTATGTTCCATTATTCTTCAACCACTGTGAAATTTCTGTTTATTTTCTTATTCCTTCTCTGTTTCGTTCGAATCTGCCAGGCCGGAGGGACTAAAATTTTGGGGGTGATAAGTTTAAGAGTAGAAAGCAATGATTTGTATTTTGCATGTTGAAATTTTGGGTGGTAAGTGACTTTGAAGATTTCTAATTTTCTTGTTCTTCCTTTGCTTCCTATGTTCCGTTCAGTTTCTTTATTTCCCTCTGTTTTCTGCTCTGATTCAGTGATGAAGGAGAAAGAATTTTTGTAATGTAAGTGACTTTGCTTCCTATGCATGTGGAATTTTTCTTTATCTGGAACTCTACTCTGTTTGGGTGGTGTACAGGGACAGAAAGTGTTGTTATGATGTTGTTCTTGTTGTAGTTGTGAGATGATTTTTGTCACTGCATGTTGATTCAGATTCTCCTATGCTCATATGCGATTCCTTGCTCTGCATAAGCCGATTGTTGCTCTGATTTGGTATAATTTGAATGTTCCTTGTATACTTATCATCTAATTCTCCTGATATTTATTCTTACAAACTACCATACAATTTAATTCAATTCCACCCCTTTATATATTATTATTTAATTGGGTTAGATCCAACGCTTTCATCACATATTTAATTAGAAAGAACGAACTCAATTTTTATTTTAATTTTTGCATTTACACATGTTTTGAACTAAAAATCTTATGTTTAAGCATCCAAAACTCCTTTAACTGATTAAGACCAATAATTAAAGGTAGTAATCTATAAGCCTACCTTCTCTTTGTGCAGCTGCTTTAGGCAAAAAGCCTACCTTCTCTTTGCATTCATTTTACTAAATTGGAGTTTGTTGTAAAGGAAGTTTGCAAGGGATATTGGACAATTGAAGTGAGTTTAAAAACTGATTTGGATTGTTTAAATTTAAGAACTAGTTATAAAGTGTTGTTTGTGATATTTGATTAGTATTTAGTTTTTTTGAGGCTAATGCAAGTATTTTAGGTGTTAAGTGTATATAGAGACAAAGTTTACTGATTGTTTTGGAATTTTGCTGTTAAATAGCAAAATAAATAGAATTTATATCTTGATGTTATGGGACGGAGTAAATGGTAGCTAAACTTTGAGGAACAATGGTGATTGAAAGAGAAGAAACTATAAAGAGTGGTTAAAGTAGTTACATGTAGTTTGTGATAGAATTAATTGAGACTAGAAAGGAAGTTTGTGAATTAAGAAGTTATGATCTTAGGAGAGATGGGACTATTGTTGTCTTTTACTATTTTGAATTCACAGGCTGTTATAAGCATAAAGATATGTCGAATTGAGTTGTATGAACATGATACTTATTGTGGTCAAATTTATTGACTTGGTTTCTTTATTTTGAGCCTTCATTCTCATTTCTTAATCTCCCTCATATTATTACACTATTGTTTGTAGGATGGGTGACTTTAGTGCTCATGTTCTAGCTTATCATCTACTCATTTAAATTCGGAGGACCATAAACAAAACCCCTGCTTTTCTAGAAACATTATAAGTAGAAGTTGAGTAATTTCTCCACTTCATCTTGGTGCTGCGATTTCAGTGTTGGGTCTGACTTCATTTGAGTAAGCAATTTCTCCACTCCATTTTGGTTATCTTGAATTTTATTACTATTAGTACTATTATTGAATTTGTTGTTTTATCCTAAAACAGTATAACTCAATAGCTAAAACAGTTAGATAAACTTGACTAGCTTGTTGGAAATGGCATAGGTTTAATAGAATTGATCGTAGTTGGATGCATACATTGAGAACCACTAAAGAGTATCAGATGGGTGTGGAAGAATTTATTGAATTTGCCAAGAGAAACGTGCCTAATAAGAATGGCATGTATCTTTGCCCTTGTGTGAATTGTGCAAATGCTGATCGTAAGAACGTTGATGATATAAGGGATCACCTTCTTTGTGATGGGATCAATCTCCGTTATAAGAAGTGGCTTTGGCATGGGGAACTGGGAAGTACCGTACATGCGTGCCTGTCACAAAATGTAGAAGCAACGGTGGATGATGTTTGTGATGATGGAATGGACGACATGATCAATGATATTAGGGCGGAGTCATTTTCTGTGGTACAAGAGTTTGACAAGTTGCGGAGTGATGCAGAGACACCGTTGTTCCCGGGGTGTACTAAGTATACTCGGTTGACTGGCGTCCTGAATTCTTTAAGGGATGGAGAGAACAAAAAGTACAAGTAGGTCACCACTTCTACCCTGAAGAATATGGGAATCCAAATACCTACTGATGGAGGTGCATCTGTGTCTCACTCTCAAGCTTCTCATGCTCCTTCTTCCTCTGCTCCACCTAAATTTGCTGAGGAAGAAGCTCAATCCAGAAGAGCTCCAACTCCTCCTGCTGCTGCTTCTAAATCTTCAATTTTCTCCAAAGAAGCAGTTAAGGAAATAGTCTCCAGACTCTCTGCAGAATTCAGTTTTGCCTTGGAAGCACAAAAAGCTGAATTACTGAAGCCCATTCAGGAGCTTCAGGCTCAGGTGAAAAATTTAGCAGAATGCCTGAGTCTTCCAAGGGCCACAACCCCTCTAAGTACCTCATCATCACCTCACTCCCCTCTCCATAATTCTCACTCACCTCTTCATTCCCCAAACCACTCCTCTACTCCCAGTCCACCAAATTCCCCTCTCAACACTCACCTCTCTCCAAACCCCCAGCACAAAGTTCCAACCCCTCCAGTAACCCCTATCGCTAGCCCACCTCCTAGCGATAGCCCTCACTCTCCCAGACCATCTCCAAAATCCACCCAAGTTCCCATACCTCCAGAACCTCACTCATCTCCTATTGCTCACCCATCTCCTAGCGCTAGCACCCTCACACAAATTCCAACCTCTCCTATCCCTCGTACCTCTCCCAACGCTAGTCATCCTTCACCAATTCTCTCCTCCAACCCATATCCTATCGCTAACACCCCTATTAGCGATAGCATTCCCGCACCTACCACTGCCTCAACTCTTATCTCTCCCACCCTTGACCCTACTCTTATCCCTCGCCATGATGATGATAAAAAGGGGGAGAAGGATATTGACGCTTCTATGATAGTTGAAGAAGTTGAGAACCTTGTCAGAGGAATAGATTATAGCTACATGGAGTTTGAGAATCATAGGACTCCTCCAGTTCCTCCAGCTCAAGCTTCTAATGCTCTAGAAGTGGACAACTTTACAGAAACAGTGGAGATAGCTCAAAAGCATGGGATTTCAAAAAGCATTTTGTCTGCCAATCCAACTCCTATCTCAGTGATCCTTCCTGGAACTGATGAGAGCATCAATTCAGGATAAGCCTAGCTCTGCAAATAAGGTTTTTGATAAAATTCAGGAATTGCTGGTGCTTGAGGCTGAGAAAAATAAGAAAAGAGAAAGGAGCAAAAGGAAAGCTAGAGAAGAAGTCTCTTTCAGAGTCATCCCCAAGTCTACCTCTGAGGCTCCCAAAGAAAAAGCTACAAGGATCAAGAAAGTGGCTCCTCGAACGCCAGCTCCTCGCAAAATGACAGAAGAGGTAGATAAAGCCCGTGCTAAAATTTTGAAACAAAAGAGGGAGGCACTTGCTAAGGCTATGAAGGAAGCAGAGGAGGCTGCAACCAGAGCCAAATGAGCTGCTGAGGAAAAGAAGGAGGAAGCTAAAAAGGTGACTCCTAAAAAGCCAGTCCTCAACCTGTCCAAGGAAGACAAGAAAGTAGTTCCATCTCGTCCCCGCAGGATGTCAAGAAAAGAGAAGGAAAAGGATGAAAAGGAGGCTACCAACAAGAAAGCCCTTGAAGAGGCTTTGAGAAGGCATAAAGAGGCTCTTGAGAAGAAATCTGCTTTTAAGGCAAGAAGAAGGGAAAAAATAGAGAGGGAAGCACGGAAGCTGCAGAAAGGATAGAAGAGAAGAAGAGAAAGGAAATTGCTCTAGCAAAAAGAGCATGGAGATACAAAGGAAGGTTTCATACTCACAAGGCTAAAGAACCTACAACCCTTTCAATTACTGAACCTTCTGAAAATCCTGAGCAAGCCAAGGCTGAGCTAGTAAGAACTAAGAAAGAAAAGGCTAAGCAAGCCAAGCTAGAAAAACTCCAACAAGACAGATTCTTCTACTCAGGCTCTTCCATCTCTAACTACCTTGATGAAGAATTCATGGCCAATCCCTCCGGAGACAATTTTAACAATGAGGGTGCATTAGTTTTTGAAAAACATTCTGCATATATAGCATACATGACCACAACTGATGTAATTCCTTTTGTAGAGTTAAAATGACATATACTTGTTTATGCTATACTGTTTACATGCTCTGAACATATTTTATCTGACTTGTGTTTTTACTTATGTTTTGTCATCATCAAAAAGGGGGAGAATTTAGAAATCTTAAGTTTTGATGAGGACTGGACCCTATAGATAACATAAGTAAAAATAATTAGATAAGAATATAACTTAGTCAGAATATAATCAAGATAAGAATCAAGGTAGATGACTAAGGAAAACTATAAGTTATCTAAACATTGAACAAGTCCTATAGATAACAAATTCACTATCGCTAAGACTTCATAAATAAATTGGACAATAGAAAGTCAGATCAACCAGCAAGAATAACTAGCGATAACATGATCAGATATCGATAGTAGAATCTTTAGACTACTTACAGAGCAAATACATTGAGCAAATGAATTAAGCTAGCGATAACATAGTCACTAGCGATAGGAAGTTTAGCTATCGATAATGAAATCACTTGCTGAAATAACTTAACATTCTGATAGCTAATATACTATCTGTATACTCTGAGATAATGAATCCTACTAGCGATAACACCTACTATGCGTCACATGAATACTTGTTTAACTAACAAGCTAAGTGCAGGTCTCACTCTATGAAGCTAGCGATAGCATGAGATGTTAGCGCTGCTGAAAAAGTTGCTACACAAGTACAATGTTGCAGGTAGTTGGTAAACACAGTCTATCTCTCATAGCTCATCTTCTGCAAGAATTAAATGAAGTAAGAGAAGATAGATGACCGAGATGAAGACCAGCATTTAATGCCAACGGCTAGGAGCTTCCAACGAACACATCCAAACAGTCTCATGAAGCTGAAAGAGAAAGGCAATTCCGAGAAGAGATATAAAAACCAAGACTGGAGCATTTATGAAGTAGCGAACAAAACTGTTGAACATTCATTCATTATCTTTACCTACTTTCAGCTCAAAGTTTTATTAGTCTTAGAGAGTTCATTTGTACTTCAGTGATTAACAAAATATGTCCATTAAGTGAACTCATTTATTGAAATCCTCTACTGTTTAAGGTTGTTCTTAAGTCTGGGACTTTAGAACAGGGTTGTAGTCTTACAACTTGTAAGGGGGAGTGTTTAGAGGAAATCTAAAACTCTTTCTTGTAAAGGTTGGCAGGTGAACCTGGTTTTGTAAGACCTATGGTTTAGTGGAACCCAACAAGGAGTTGGAGAACTGGATGTAGGTTATGTTTTGGCCGAACCAGTATAAAGAATAGTCTTTAAGTTTCTAAAGTTTAATTTTTGAAAAGCACAATTCACCCTCCCTCTTGTGTGTTTTTGCCATCTTGAATGTTTCCAATATGGTGACCATATTTCGCTTCGATCCAACGGTTAACAAATGGGTAACTGTTATTTTAACGAGACTGCCTCATAATTGGGTGAAAATATCTTAATATGTTTAATTTCAACCTATCACCTTCTATATATAAGCTCCAAGAGTTTGCTCCTCCTCTCATTTAATCGATGTGTGACTTCTTACTATTCTTATTTTATTAAATATTTATTTGTGTATATATGGGATATATCTTGAATAATCTAATTTAATATCTACAACTTGATTTGTCCTTATCTTTCTCTTTAAAATTATAAATATAAATAAATATCTAAGAATGTTATTTCTTAATATCCTTAAGATTTGATATCTTTATCCTTTTTGAATATTATCACTTGATATTACAACTCTCTCCTTGATATATTATTTTATATATATTTTTCTTACTTAAATATTATTTCCTAAATTTCATTTAGGGTAAGATATTCATTCATAAATATCACTTTAAGTCTTATGAACAAAAATTGGGATGTTACACAGCCTATCCCTCATTTGTTCTATGTAGAGGATTCTCTTCTTTTTCTTGAAGGAAAGCAACAAAGCTTTAACCGTGCCAACCATATTATCAATACCTTTTGTAAATGGTTGGGTCAAGAAATTAACAAAGGGAAGTCTACCATCATTTCAGTCCTAATATCTCTACACAAGTAAAGCACCGACATTCTAGTTCTTTAAAGATGAGTTATTCCACAAAACTAGGGAAATATTTAGGGGCATGGATCTATCCTGGTCAGAGTAAGAGCCAAGCTATGAGCAATTAACTGATGCAGTTAACCATTGCATAGCCACTTGGAAATCCAAATCATTATCTCAAGCATCGAGGTTAACTTTAATAAAATATGTTTTGTCTGCATCGAGGTTAACTTTAATAAAAGATGTATTGATTTCTTCTAGGGTGAAAGTGATTCAGGAAAAAAGAGAATTCATCTCTTTAGCAAGGACAAACTTTTTTTGCCCATATCTGAAGGAGGTTTAGGTATTAGACCTACAGAAAGAGTCAATAATTCTTTAATGGCAAAACAGGTTTGGAGAATTATTTCAGCCCAAAAGAATTCCCTTTTTGGTTCTAATTTGCAAATTAAATATATAGACAAATCTAGCAAAGAGATTGTGAAAGAACCTTATAATTCTTCATGATGTGGAAAGGTTTAATGAAAAGTGCAGATATGATTGTCAACAATCTAGAATGGAGAGTTGGTAGTGGACCAAATATTCCTCTCAACCATCTTTTGTGGTGGCCAATGCAATCTGGATCTCCTATTGTATCTAATTTAGGTATCGTTCGAGATCTAGCCATGCATTCCAATATACCATGGAAGCCTATTTTATGGAATTCTCAATTGATAAATATACTATACTCTCCTCATATTGCACAAAGAATTACGTCCTCTCCCATCTCTTTTACTAGTTCATCTTATTCTTTGGCTTGAAAAAATAGCCCATCAGGGTCTTATTCAGCTTGAGCAGGTTATCAGTTGCTATCTCATTCATGCTAGCATATCTCCACTAATTTGTTTTGGAAGTATCTTTCGTCTATTTCTCTACTGAGGAAGAATTTGTTATTTATCTGGAAATTCATGCTGAATTGCATCCCATCTGGGGATATTTTAAGATTCCATCATATGCAGGTAAATCAATTATGTCCTTTTGGATGTAATTGTCAGGAAACTATGGAACATCTTTCTTCCACTACCTATTTGATTGGGCAATTTGGTTTGGTCTTTTAAGAATTAGAGCAGGTTGGGAAGATTTAGCAAATTTTAAAAGATGGTTTCGTTGCACTGTCATTGATTCTCATATTGAAAATTCTAATGGCTTGATTGAAAAATCTATTCTTTTGATCAATGCTATATGGATGCTTTGCAATAGTATTATTCATTAAGGAAGCAAAGCATGCCCTGTTAGACTAATCCAAAAAATATTGCAAGCTTTCTCTTTCAACTCTATTATGGAGTATGGCTCATATTAATGCACATCATCTTTAACAACCAATAGAAGTCATATTATCAACCACTGCTCCAATGGATGGTTTATTTCTATAGACAAATTCAAGAAAGGGTAGAATGCTTACTTTTTCTCGCAAATCTTCTTAAACAATCAACTCATTCAATCCTTTACTTGGTAGCGAGACAAACAACAATCTTCAAATTTCTTTCTTAGACTATTGCGAGCTTTGTTGACATGGATTACATTAAACAGTCTCTATCTAATGCCAACGCCTTTATTGGTGAGATCTCAATGGAAGAATACACTTTCAATGGATGGATCACAATTATCGGTTGATATGGTGATTGAATCTAATCTTACAAGGTTGCTGAGAAGATTCTCTTAGACAAGCCTCAGCATAATGTCGCTTCTTTGTCTTTTTCTTTTCCGTCTTCTAGTTTTAATTGCTTTTATATTTAATGATGTATAAACATTTTCTTTTTAATGATAATTGTATTTTTCCAAAAAAAAAAGGGAGAGATATTCAGAGATTGAAAAACCAATAAATGGAAGTTTACTAATCGTTTTACGTATTTTCAGTTTTAAACTAGATTTTTCTTCATGTGCTATGCATCAGAAATATTTTAATATTGCTATAACAAAAAAGTATTTTAATATTCTAATTAATAATATTTAATAATGATTAATTATATTTTAAAAATTTGAAATATTATTTTATGACCTATTAATACTTGAATTAATAACATCTCATATTGTAGTAACAAATTATATTAAAATAAGATGATAAAAGCCTAATTGTTCAAATCTGATTTGAATAAAATTATATTTCAAATATGAACATTGAATAATTATTTTTTTTAAATTTATTATAAATTTGATAGATATAACCAATTAAGGTACACATCTCAATCATTTGACATACTTTATCTCTTAAGTATTGAATTTTATATGAGCTTGGGTTGTTAAATAACTGCTGATTGGAATTGATATTGTTCATTCATTTTATTTGATGATTCTTCAACTAATATTATGAAAATATGTTGTTTTTGTTCAATTTTATTATCATTTAAAATCTGATTTAATAAGAATTTGCACACATCATCATCGTCAATTATCTTGCTGTTAAAAATTTATTTTGTAATTCAATATTTGATTGCTAATTAATATTTGAAAATCATAAAACCTATTTGTTAGAATCTTAAGTTTTGACGAAGACTGACCCCATAAATAACATAAGAAAATAAATGTAAGTTATCTTTTGAACTTAAGTAAAATCTGATAGGTAACAGATCACTATCGCTAGAGCTAGAGCCTATCGCTAATACACAAAGAGACATAGCAAATGAAGACTTAGAAATAACAGTTAATATCTATCACTAAGTCATTCACTATCGCTAAGAAAAACTCTATCGCTAGAAGCTCAGTGATATTATGGATAAAAGAAAGGAAGATCAACTAGCTGAATGATTAACCAAATCCTTGAACAAATAGAATCAGCTAGCGATAATAGGTTAAGCTATCGATAACATACTACTCCAGATGATAGCTTGTGCCTAAGAACAAATTAGCTCAGTGATAATTGCTTGTGCTAATATGTTTAGCTATCGATAGAGATTGATTATTATGTTGAACGTTGAATTAAAGAGAATATGCTAGCGATAATACCTATATCTATCGATAGAGAATATTTTGAGAACTCCTTATCTAATGTATTATCTTCATTGAGCTAATGGATTAAGCTTGCGATAGCATCTGCTGTGCAATATATGATTATTTGTTTAGCTTACAGCTCAAGTGCAGGAATTATGCTATGAAGTTAGCGATAGCAAAGCATGCTAGCGCTACTGAAAAAGCTGCCACGAAAGTACAGTTGTTGCAAACGATCAGATCACTCTATGCATGAACAGTGAATCTAGGACAGAAATTTGAATTAATTGCCAACAGTTAAGAGCTCTCAATGTCTATATTCTAACGGTCACTTAAAGCTAAAAGAAAGAGCAAGCTGAGAAGATATAGATAGATCAAGACTTACCTTCAGAAGAAGAGAGATGCAAAAACGAGATTTACGTGCATGATGATTAAAACAGAGAGTCTTCTCAGAATATCAGTTACATTACAATGAGCCCATAAATGAAGAAATAACTATGAGTTTGAGTGCTATAGAATAGAAGAGCAGAGCGATCATTGTACAAATCTTTACACTCTTGTATTTGTAATTCTTCACATATATTTCTGTACCTAAGTGATTATAACAATCTGTTCATTGAGTGAACTTCATTATTGAAATCCTCTACTGTTTGAGGTTGTTCTAAAGCTTAGTGCTTTGAGAACAGGGTTGTAACCTTACAGGTAGTAAGGGGGAGTGTTTAGAGAGTGTCTAAACCTCTGTTAAGGTTGGCAGGTGATCCCGTGTTGTAAAACCTGTGGTAAAGGCTTCTCTTGTGCCCGATTTGAACAAGAGGGTAGTGATGAAAATCTCAGGTGGAGCCTGAGGACTGGATGTAGGTCTGGATTGACCGAACTAGGATAAACTCTGTGTGCATTATCTCTTCCCCTTAACTCTCTTAGTTTCCAGCATACCAAACTTATTTACTCTTCATGTTTTGAAATTTTCACAGTGATAAACCTATAAGGATTTTAAAGTTTGTCACCACTTGGGTTTACTTTAGTTTTTATTCTATCACCCAATTCACCCCCCTCTTGGGTGACAGCCAGCATTTACACTATTTATTGTATAATTGATTTGACGTCAAGAGATTTGAAAATTCTTCAATTTTTTTTCTTATTGTCTGAAATTATAAGAAAATTACTGTTTAATAAATTTTATTATCTGATTTGATACGGAACAAAGTTGTATTTGTGAAATGTTTAAAACTTGATTGGATTGTCCATTATTTTATTGTTTTAAATTTTTTATTTTGACTATATATTATATTCTTAACTCCACCTATGTTTATAGCCGGTCCCAAGTCTGGGTATAGGGGGAGGGTTATGTTAGGCCCTGACAGCCAACGCAAAATCCTGTCAAATCTCATGAACATGGATAAACGAAAAAAATTGTGTTAATATTAGGTCATTATCCATAAGTAACGCGTTGTATGGCTCGAGTACAGTGAGAAGCGAGCGAGAGTTGCTACAATGTCGCCCAGATGTAGTGTCAAATATGCAAGGGCTACTCGAATATAAGATTCATCCACATATTAAAAGTTATTATTTTTTAAGTTTTTAAACAAACTTATTATTTCTTTTTAATTCATAAATAATCCTATTCTTCAATATAAAAATTTTAATGCCACAAAAATAATTTTCTAAGCGCTAAAAAATAAGGGATGTTACACCGGAAATGACCAGTTCCAACCAAAAAAAAATGCATATAGTTATCTAAATATAAGAATGTGGAAGTGAAATATGAAAGCCTAAAGAAGTATGATAATATACAATACTTCTCGCATAAAAACCCAAAATAAAAGCTCACTATCTTGTAGTGAGAATATGAGGGCTCCTTTACCCAAGTATCCACTACCAGACCAAAACCTGCATATAAGCAAAGGGAGGTAGATACTGTTAGTCTACTAACCAAAAACTGCTAGTCTATATGTTTTGGTGTGTGCTAGCAAGGTGTCAAAGTGGGAAGCTATAATATATATATGAACAATTTGAAATATGAGCACATAACCAAATAATTATGTAGAAATCCGTACTAGGAAAAACATTTAACAACTCAAGGTATATCATCATTTTATAAAAATAGTTTAAAACACATTTTTCACAATCATCCATAATGTTCAGCCTGTGAAACGTTAAGTTGTCCCCTACCACTAGGTGGACTAGAGTGGAACTCAACAGGGATCTCAACCCATACCCAAAACCACGGAGAAGTGTAACTTAATGGGGATTTCAACCCACACCCAGAATCAGAACGAGGGTAATGCTCGATGGGGGCTACTCATACCCAACACACCAAAGGGTAGTACTCGATTAGGGTCTAACCCATACCCAGTACACCGATAATATGATTAGTCCATGTGGGCCAACATGGTACCTCATCACGTGATGGAAAGAATATCCAAGGCATCGATGCTAATTATCAAAACATATGCACTACATGCAATAATTGCAATACAACAAAAAATCAGGCACTTAGCCTTACCGGTGTTCCAAAAGTCATGCGATAAGATTTCAAAACCATAAATATTCTTTTCAAAATTTATGATGCAATACACAAATTATATATTGCAGGTTCAGCATGTGAGTGGCAAAACGCACAAGAGGGGGGTGAATTGTGCTTTTCAAAAATTAACCTTTAAACCCAAAAACAATCCTTTAAACTGGTTCGGCTAAACACTGCCTACGTCCAGTTCTCCAACTCCTCGTTGGGTTCCACTAACCACAGGTTTTACAAATCAGGTTGACCTGCCTACATTTACAAGACAGAGTTTTAGACTTCCTCTAATCACCCCCCTTACAAGTTGTAAGATTACAAATAGTAGAGGATTTCAATAAATGAGTTCACTTAATGAACAGATTTTGATAATCACTGAAGTACAAATAAACTCACTAAGAGTAATAAAGTTCAGAGCAGTAAGTAGATAAGAATAATGAATACAAGTTCGTCTGTTTGTTCTCTACTTCATAAATGCTCAAGTCTTAGTTTTTATATCTCTTCACAATTTTCCTTTTTCTTTCAGCTTTATGAGTTCGTTTGAATATGTCCGTTGGGAGCTCCTAGCCGTTAGCATTTAATGCTGGTCTTCATTTTAGTCATCTTTCTTCTCTTGCTTCATTTAATTCTTGCAGAAGATGAGCTATGAGAGATAGAGACTGTGACTAACAACTACTTGCAACATTGTACTTGTGTAGCAGCTTTCTCAGTTGCGCTAGCATCCCAAGCTATCGCTAGCTTCATAGTGTTAATTCTGCACTTAGACTATTAGCTAAACAAGTATTCATGTGAAGCACAGTTGATGTTATCGCTAGTAAGAATCATTAGCTCAGTGTATACAGATAATATATTAGCTATCAGAATGTCTTGTTATTTCAACAAGTGATTTCATTATCGATAGCTAAACTCGTTATCGCTAGGAGCTATGTTATTGATGTTGTCATTAGCTCTACATAGTAACTCATCTGAATGTCTAAGTGTTCTGCTATCGATAGCTATTCGTGCTATCGCTAGTGACTATGGTTTAATACTGAGTTGTTCTAATCAGTCTTTCTTGTTATGAGACCTTAGCGATAGTGAAGTTCTTTAGTGGAAAATTTACATTCAGTTTATTGCCAAGACTTCATTAGCTAATATTATCCTTATCTCTCACTACTGCAGAAAAGGGTTTTAACATCCGTTATTAAAGGGTTTTAACATCCGTTCCGTAAGGGATGTCTATCTAAGTGATGTTGAAAAGTCGACCTTTTAACATCACTTTAAATAACGGATGTTAAATGTCAGACTTTCAACATCTCATATTATACCAATAAGGGATGTCAATAGTCCCAGAAAAAACTGTTTTAAGATATTGTCAGGGACTAACGACATCACACGCTAAGAAAATAAGAGATGTCGTTTCTGCCGTCAGAGAAACAACATCCCTTATTATATAATAGGTGATGTTGTTTCTGTTTATCGACATCACTTGTTAACATAACAAGTGATGTCGTTTCTGCCGTCTGAGAAACAACATCACCTATTATATAATAAGTGATGTTGTTTCTGTTTATCGACATCACTTGTTATGTTAACAAGTGATGTCTTTTCTGCCGTCTGAGAAACAACATCACCTATTATATAATAAGTGATGTTGTTTCTTTTTATCGACATCACTTGTTAACATAAGAGGTGATGTTGTTTCTTCTTTTTGACATCTCTTTTTTCCTTAATGAGAGATGTCGAAACTTTTCACTTTTTTTTTCAGTTTTATTTATTTGTTCTGATGTCCATCTGCATTTTACAGATCAGAATTACATATATACTCATACAGAGACAGATACCTAGATCAACAGATTCAGCACAAGTTTAATACATATGAACCTAACTAACTAACTAATCAAATTAATTAACATGTACATATATATGTGGACAAAAAAAATATGAAACGTGGACAAAAGTACTAAGAAAGAGATATCATTATTAAAGGAGAGTATATACATGTGGGAGAGCTAGATAGATCAAACTACACATGTGTGGTTACTTTTTACCCCAAATTTGTAAGGAAAAACTCTGCCACAATATCACGAATCGGATCAAGGTCTTGTACTTGGTCAAATGACTTGGTTGAACCATAAAACTGCAACAATATAAATTGTGATGAAAAGAAATTGGATAAACAATGTATTAATTATATCAATCATATAAAATGTTATATATATAAAAATTTTATACCTGTGAGAAGTTTCCGGTACGATCACTCATAATAATGTCAGACATATACTTCATAACATAATAACCACACTCCTTATTCGTCGGTTGCTGAGGACACTTTATAAATCACAAGAAACGTTATAAATTAATAACAAAGTAATTAATATCACAATTGACTAAAATTCAAAGAATTTAAATGAAAAGTACTTACTTTAGGTATTTGTGTCATGACGTTTTCAAAAGCTTGATTAGTTTTTTCCATTAGATGCCACTGCTGAATGCCCCTGAAATTAAACCAAAATTAGCACATATACATAAAAATTAATCTAATTAGGCATAAAATAAATAAAGACTTTATTATTAACACTTACATCAAGAAGAGCGTTTTATGATCGGAGGTTATATTACGCTTCAGCGAGTCAAACCAAAATATACGATGATCCCGAGGGCAAATGACAGCTAATGCCCAGTGACGACTGAAAGACATAAAAAATATTATGTCCACAAAAAACATAACTTTGAAAATGTGCATAATGATGAAAAGTTGGCAAAATGAAATAATTCAAACTTACTCTTCAAGAATAGGCCCCAAATAACAAGCTCCCCGATTCACTGACATTTGATGGTTAACATATGCTTGCATGCTGTCAACATAGTTCTGCTTTGCTGCCGGGGTCTTGAAATTATCTCGCCTCACCAAGGCCATTGGACTAAAGAATCTGTACGCCCCCCTCCCTAAATCGTTACACAACTTGTGAAAGTACCTACCATAGAATAATTGAAATTAGAAAATGACTGAAGTACAAATATTGCAAAAACATGTAACTATCATTTACATAATCGCTAATTCGAGCCAGCCAAGGTCAATTTCCTGCATCTTCAAAAACTCAACGATATCTCTTTGACCATCAAGCCCAAATTTGTATGTACGATCAGGACTAACTATTCCTGCCGGCATATTAAAAGATACATAGTCCAAATTTGGTTGCATTTCCCGCAGGATTTGGAGAGAATAATATTTATCTGCAAAGGCCTGCAGGTGATGAAAAGGATAATGTTATATTATAACAAACTACGATATATGAAAGAAACAATATCAAACACAAGTAGTAGTGGAGTCTTATACCAAATCAAGGGGCGCCTTTTGCACCTTTTGTGGAGTCTTGTGAACGAGTTGTCTAGGCCATAAGATGAATGAACCGATTGCATTACCTAGTTCGGTGATTTCGTCAGTGGGAAATGGTACAGCTGTTCTCTCCTCATTCTTCTGGACAACTATAACGGACACCTTCACCTAGTCCTCATGAATAGCCATGTTATGTAAGATAGAGGCCTTCGGGAACTGGCGACCTTTGGCGACCATGCGCAAGCTAGGGACATCCAAATGGAGATAACACTCCTCTCCATCGAGAAAACGCCAATAAGGTAGATCGAAAAAGATTGACCTCTTCTTCCATATGATCTTCTCAGAACCACTCTTTGTCTTTTGTTTCTTACCAAATACCACATTGAGATTTTGAACACGGTGATAAACTTCCTCCCCGGTTAAGGGGGTTGGAGCATATCTATACTCAGATGAGCCATTAAAACACTTCTTTAGTCTGCGGTAAGGATGGAACCGATCAAGAAACCTCCTATGACCGAGGTAGACAGTTTTTCTTCCGTGTTTAAGTTGGTGGCACTGTGTTTCAGACTCACATATAGGACATGCCATATATCCCTTCACACTGTAACCAGAAAGATTTCCATATGCAGGGAAGTCATTTATTGTGGTAAACAGCATAGCTCGCAACTTGAATGTCTCCCGCCGGTACGCATCAAACACATCAACGCCTTCCTCCCACAACATCTTCAAGTCCTCAATCAAAGGTGCCAAGTAGACATCGATATCATTTCCAGGCTGTTTCGGCCCCGAAATCATCATTGACATCATCATATACTTCCGTTTCGTGCACAACCAAGGAGGCAAGTTATAAATGACCAGCAATACTGGCCAAGCACTATGTGTACTACTGAGACCCCCGAAAGGGTTGAATCCGTCCGTACACAGTCCAAGACGAAGGTTCCTCGGCTCACCACCAAATTCAGGAAACATGGAATCTATCTTCCTCCATTGAGGAGAATCAGCAGGGTGTCGGAGATATCTTCCATCGGAGATTTTCTCATCATAATGCCATCTCAGATTTTTTGCTTCCGTAGCATTCGTAAACAAGCGTTTAAACCGTGGCACAATTGGAAGGTACCACATTACCTTCAAAGGTGTCCCTTTCTTCGATCCATCATCATCACCACCGGCATCCTTTCTCGGCTTATACCTCGGGCTTTTACATTTTGGACATTCTTTTAGGCCTCCATACTCATTCCTGTACAATACACAATCATTAGGGCAAGCATGTATCTTCTTATACTCCATACCCATCTTGCTTAGCACTTTTTTAGCCTCGTACATACGCTTCGGAAGCACATTGCCATCCGGGAACATATCACTCAAAGCTTCAAGCATCTTTGAGAAACCCACGTCCGACCACCCATTTTCTGTCTTTATTTTCAACAATTTCAAGACGCCTGTTAACCGACTATACTTAGTACACCCTGGGAACAACGGAGTCTCTGCATCACTCCGCAAGTTGTCAAACTCATTTGCCATAGAAAATGACTCCGCCCCAATGTCATTGATCATGTCATCCATTCCATCATGACAAACATCATCTACCGCCGCTTCTAGATTTTGTGACGTGCACGCATGTGCAGTACTTCCCAATTCCCCATGCCAAAGCCACTTCTTATAACGGAGATTGATCCCATCACAAAGAAGGTGATCCTTTATATCATTAACGCTTTTTCGTTCAGCATTTGCACACTTCACACAGGGGCAAAGATACATGCCATTCTTACTAGGCACATTTCTTTTAGCAAACTCAATGAATTCTTCTACCCCTACCTGATACTCTTTACTGGTTCTTAATGCATGCATCCAACTACGATCCATTCTAGCAAGTCTATGCCATTTCCAACAAATTAGTCAAGTTTATATCACTAACTTCATTAGAAATGGACATGCTATACACTTAACTTCACTTCGTGCAAATTTTTTAAAAAATTTGGATAGAATTTCCTCTTATAAACCAACATTGAGAACTCATTGAGATCCAGCAAAAAAATGCATCAAAATAACAAAAAGAACAAGACAAAGGCAATTAAAACAAAGATAAAGCAGGAATCGAATTACAATTTCAGATCGCTTGAAAAGTGGCCCCTGAAGCAAAGTCCTGCCAGAACTAGAAGCTAGTTTCCTCTTGATCTTGCTCAAGCTCTTTTCTGTATATGCGGCTACAATGAAATTAAAACTACAATTTAAATAAAAATGTTGAATAATCAAAAGCTGTATAAGGAAAGCTTCTTCAGTGAGCAAAACATACTTCATAAAAAAAACAAAGAAGGAAAACTCAGATCAATCTTCAGCAAAATGAACTTAGACAAATAAAACTACAAAATGTAATATCTTTGAACCCTCTCCAACTACTATGCTATAATCATCTTGAACTAAATATTAAGCAGATCATAAACTTCAAAAATGCATATTGTCAACTTTAAAATGCCTCAATAGGCTAAAAATTAAAAAACAACCAAAATTATGAAACTCAGATCAAAGAGCAGACTAAACAAAAGAAGGAAGAGCACATTTGTCTAAGTTAAAGACTGAGAGAGCAAGCAATAGATATAAGTAGTAAATCAAACACATATAAAGCATCAAATACTGTCATCAAAGTCTTTATGAATTTCTGTTTTTAGAAGAAAAAACGCAGAGCATTCCAAGCGACTAGCTAGGAGCCATTTTTGGTTCTTGATTGTGTTGCCTATCTTCACAAACTTACACTAGTGGGGAGAGTTTTCCCAAATATTGAGAATCATAAACTTCATATAGTTTATCTCCCAAAACAATGCATTATAGTCATGGTTTTCCCCCCACAAACTACCCAGAAAGAGAGATTCTAAACTTCAACCATGCCTTTGAAATTAATTAATTATCTACATAACATCTCCGAACTTGTTGCTTCCAAAATAAATCATAACTAATAGTCTCCCTGATCCCTCACATCCTATGCACAACAAAGCTGAAGAATAAGAGAAGATAGCCATAGAACCCAAAATGGAACCACCACATATGACCATAAAACAAAATCAGCTGCTACAGCTTAATTTGCAGCCTTGGACAACATTAAACTTTCGAAATTGGCTTACTACATCATCAAGAAGATCCTATATATCAAAAACAATAATCTTGCACAATAGAAACACCAGCACAGCCATATACTCTCAGCAATTTAAATTCAGACAAGCAGTCAGAGGAGTCAAATATTCCACGCCTAAAGTTGCTTAACAAATTAGATTGTACTGTGATTAAAAACACACAATAACATAAAACCATCACAAAAACAAGTACATAATCTCAGCTTCTCAGACATTAATACGAAGAACTACACTATTCACCTAAAATGCATTAGTTCTTAACAATGCTAGTCAAAACAGTGGAATTAAAAAGAGGCCCTGCGCAGTGCCTCACTACCTATATATATACTCCCATCTTCTATAGCAGCTTTAATATATTGTTACTCATATTTTTGAATCTTAAATATGATTCTATGTATGAATATCCATATATTATTAAAGCACAAGCTAATAATCAAAACTTATAACCAATAACACAACCTACATAATCAGAGCCATTTAACATAGAAACAATACCATTATAACTCCAGAATTTGCAGAAATTACAAGACTCCAATATATACCACATATAATTCCCATTTAATCCCATCACCATCAGTTCTTCCTTATTATTGCACACGGACAAAACAGGGCAGAAAGGAAGAAATCCAAATTCCATATTTCAAGCATAAATTACACATACAACCACATGTATAAACTTCCTTTATCATCACTGCTTCAGAAAAATACACACACATAAGTCCACTGAACAGATTCCTCACATCAATCGAACTATCACAAAGCCTCAAAACAGATCAGGTTCCTAAATTTTTGAACTCTCACAAAACCACAAAATTTTCTAAACAATATTTAACCCCCAAATCGGAGTTCTCTCCAACTCGCACAAAATAGGAAGAAAAGAGGTTAAGAAGGGGAAAACAGACCTGTACACGCGTCGTCGAAGCTCCTTGCCGCTAAAATCGTCGCTGTCGCAACTGCAAACGAAGAGAGAAGGCGGAGAGAATGAAGAGAAACAGAGAGAGGAAACGGGCAACGAACAACGAGGGAGTGGAGCGGAGCTTTGATTGTTCAAGCTCTTTGATTGTTCTGAGCTTTGGATCGGCGGAGCGGCAGACAGGGGTGGAGAACTTGAAGGAGGGGAACGGGCAATGAGGGAGTGGAGCGGCGGACTGAGATGGTGGAGCGGCGGAAGAGGGAGGGAAGTGGGAAGTGAAGTGGGAAATGAGATGAGAGGGAAGTGGGAAATGAGATGAGAGGGCCGGAGACGAGCGCGGGTTTTGAGAGGGAAGTGGGAAATAAGATTGGGAGGGAAAGGCAAATGACATCACTCGTTTAAAACGAGTGATGTTGTTTCTTAGAAACGACATCACTCGTTTCAAACGAGTGATGTCGTTTCTTACGACATCTCTAATTTATTTAATTAGGGATGTCGTTTCTTCCTGAACAACCATTTAATTACAAAATTGCCACCGCCTTTTTTTTAACATCTGTTTTATAATTAATAGACATTAATTAGGGATGTTAAAAGGCTTTTTTGTAGCAGTGTCTTCATCTATTAGCGATAGGCTCTCAGTCTAGCGATAGTGTATCTGTTATCTATAGGACTTTACTTGTTCAATGTTTAGATAACTTATACTTTTACTTAGTCATATACCTTGATTCTTATCTTAATTCTTTTCAGACTAAGTTATATTCTATCTATTCATTTTTCTTATGTTATCTATAGGGTCCAATCCTCATCAAAACGTAAGATTCTAACACAACATAAAAATCCCACATGACATTTTTAATATCAAAGTAAACAGCTTAAATCATACAATATGTATACCACCAGCATCCAGAATTTCATAATAAAAATATAATTTCAGAGCTCTTACTAACAACACACGCACACATAGACCAAATAGGAGTGGTACCTTTAAATAAAATACTAAAGTACCATAGTAAACCACTCTCCCTTTACTTGACTCAAGACAAGTCACAGTCTACATAAAAGTCATATACAATAATGTTAACACTTAAATTAAGTGTTCAAATACAAAGTTAGGGAATTTAATTCCCTAACCAAAATAAAGACATACATCCTCAAGAAATTTAATCCAAACCCCTCCTTAATTCTCTCTCAACTAAACCATTAAAATCCTTAATCTATATCCGTCCTAAGATCCCAAAATCCAACCTCACATACCCCAAGTAAATCCTTCCAACTCCTATAACATCTCAATTCAATCCTATTTATCCCACCAACAGCCTTAATTTAGTATCCATACATTTAGTGAAATCACCAATTAACCTCAAAGGTCCATATTTCAAAAATTCTTCCTTAATCATTAGCCTACTCCAAACTTTACTAGTCTAAAAATTTCATCAAATTAACTTCCACCAAATAAGCTAGATTAACATAATAATATAATCTCAAATAAACTCCAGAAATCATTAGTTAACCTCAAGCAAGTCAAATCACAATATTCCCAAGTTTTCCCAAATCTCCTAAATTCCAAAAATTCCATATAAATTGGAAAACCTCAAAACAAATTATAAATTCCTTCAGGAAAATTCTAAATCAAATATTAAACTTCAATATAATGGGTTTAGATATCTCAAAAACCCCAACTCATATAAAGCCTATTTTTGAAACGGTACAGATCGAAAAAACTAATGACATAGGTGCGTAGAGAATGCTTACGGGAGTCCGAATATGGTCTTAGTTGGCTAAAAAACCCATCGCTCCTACATCGGCAAGCTCCAAAAGGTCTGACAAAACTTTTTCAATATCTTTCCTTAGGCACGGATGGGACCAAAAATGAGTGGAGGAAGGAAGTAAGAGGTTGGAGAAGGCTAATGGTAGGGTTAGATAGTGGTTTCCGATGAAAACTCACCAGAACACTCACCCTCCAAGATCAGCGTCGGCGGTGAGTTGCGAGGAAAGAGGGAGAGAAAAAGAAAGGAAATAAGAGGAGAGAGAGAGAGAGAACGCTGGAGTGGAGTGGACGCCAACACCTGTCACTGATGCCACTGGTGGCTAAGAGGAGGGAAAGAGAAACAGTTGGGGAGAGAGTAAGAGAAAGAGAAGAGAAGACAAAGAAAGAGGGAAGAGCGAGAGTTAGCACGTAAGTAAGGAGGAATGAGGGGAAGGGAAGAAAATATTAATATATATATATAGAGGACGTTAGGAGGGTTCACATGAACGCAAGTAGAGAAATGGGAATGGGGAGAGAGGAAATTATAAAAAGAAAAAGAAAATGGTTAGGGAAAAATATACTACTAAGCCCTATAATCCTCAAAAAAGATATTTCTTTTGAGCCGAAAGGTTTTCTTTTCACTCTGAAAATTTTCTTATAATATCATTTACTTATTTTCTCCCATAATAACCTCTTTTAAGCGTAATAATAATTTCCCCAAAATTATTGTCCTTAAAATAAGTGAGAAACTAAGCATTTAAAATCCTCAAAATTCTTCAAATATTCTCATAATCCATCATTACTCATTAATCAAGTCCTAATTACCCCTGCTAAACCCTAATTAATTTCTAGAATGTTACAGTATACTTGCGGATATGTTAAATGTAACACCTAATTTTCGTTTTACCTTTTTGATAAAACCTTGCCTATTTGGTAGCCTTTCTTAATGTTTAGCCAAATAATTAGTTAACTAGAACTAACAGAAAACCTTTTTAAGTAGCCCAAATTTGACCTGATTAAAACTTTTTATTGGAATCTTAATGTGTCAAATTAACTTATTATTTAATGCCTTATCAAATTTAAATTTTATTTGGTACTTGATCATTAAGCTTCACTATATATATATATTTAAAACTATCATTTACATATCGATCCGGACATCACACCATTGCCTACGATAAGGATACTGGTGTAATACACACATATATATATATATTGAGACTCAGGTCCCTTTGTATATCTACTACAATCTTTACCCCAAATTCACTTACATATAACAACCTCTTCCCACCATAATGTTTACAAAATACGCATATGCAGCAAGTATTCACCATAGCTTAATATTAACATACTCAAAAGTATATACAAATTGCCTAAGCAATCTTGTACAACATCCTCAGGCTACATATGCCTTCACTAAATCCAGCCTTACCAAAAGCAGTCCAGCCTATCTTTCCCTGCAACCAAAATTTTCTCAGGTTTACCTCATACACTCTAAATTCATACAGTCATACCATCACAATTTATTTAAGCTGTACAAATAATGATAAGTTATTCTCATATTTCGCGTCTCTGACGCCGGTCATCTGAGTAATGATATATTCATTCACTTGGAGACTGATTAATTATCTCAATGTGCATATAGCACCTGCCATCTATTAATAAGGATACATACCCTATTAGTAGTGACTATACCTGCAGGATTTTAATAATATAATACAGATATATCATGTGGATAGAAAATCTGACATAGGGGGAGCGACCCACCGTATGCCTAGGAGTACTCCGAATTTAAAAATAATAAGAACATACGAGCAATAATCATTTATCAAGTATCTGTAACAGCAATCATGCTTAATTATCATACAATCCAATCATGCATTGTTCTAGGTGTGTATGAAGTAAACCCTCACCTGTGACAACCACGTACTACTTCACTGGAGCCTTTCCTTCTCGCTGCCTATCAGATTTATCACCACTTGGTCCTCCTATTATTACATAATGTAATAATAGAGGTCAATACTCATATTATATATATATATATTAAATATCTCGCTCCCGGTCCTAGTATACTACCCACCTCTTAGTGATAGTTCTTACTAGGTGAAACACATTCACATCTCTAATTAGAACAACAAGTCCCATTTTCCAACTCTAAAAGTTGGTATTTCTATTAAAGAAAGAAATTCCACAATCAATGTTTATTATTGCACAAATTATAGCTGAATTTAATTGCCAATTCAACAACAACAATTAAGTTCATTTATGTACAAGAAGCATCACACTTTAAACACTTGTTATAGCACAATTGCCCACAACTTTTTGAACCTACTTTAATTAAAACCACTTACACTAAGGCAGCAGCAACTTGTACTCAAAATTATCAAAGATCTTGTAATGTAATACAAGGAAAGTATATGTCATATTATCTTTATTTGAATTACAATTGTGCAGCAGTAAAATTGGGCACATTATAATGCCATTCACATTGTTTTTAGTCAAAACAAATCATCCCTTATTAACTCCATTAGTCCCATTTGTTCTAGGCCAAAACAGAACCAATTTTCATCTACTATTAATTCAAGCACAATCTTATCAACTTAATCTAAATTGCTGTCACAAATTGCAGCAATATGCACAAACCATAACTTCATATTTCTTCACTACTTTGCAGCGACTTGAATCATCAATAAGGTAAATAAGTTATGCTAAACTTGTGTGAATTATAGAAGGAAATTTGCCGCACAAAACGTACAACTAAGCTCTATGGCTGAACCGAATTACCACAGAACAATTTGACAGCAACTTTCAGCATGGACTTGCCTCCAATTACAGCCAATTATTTACTTGATACTTCTCCAATTTTTGTTGTAACTTTCATAGATAAAAGATGGGAATATTAGCGTCAATCATCTCTCTTTCATCGATCAAGAAACTGTCCAGAATCACCCAAGAATTTCGGACAGATTTCATGGCTGATTTGGTTTAAACAAAAACAGAGCATCAATGGTAAATAAATACACATGCAGCCACCACTTTTCACTCACATAAACACCTTTAACAATTTCCCCTTTAGCTAACACAAGTCAGGTTCGAACAGCCCCAATTTCCCCCTCAAACCCGACATGCATCTCACATAAAATCCTCTCTTGATTGAAGAAAAATTGGCATAGATGAATAGAAGATCTTCACCTGAACTTGAATCTTGCTTTGCATGTGAATTCCACTTCAATCTTCCTCCAATTTCGTCCAAGGAAGCTGCTGGAGGTTGGGAAGAAGTTGCATCATTTTTAGAGAGCAAGAGAGAGAGAAAACGAATTGGGAAGAAGTGAAAGAGTTAGTGAATGTGTGTGTGGTGCTCGGCTGACATAAGGGGCTGAATATCAATTAACTATTTATTATTTAGGTAAGGTAATTTAGTCATCTCCTATTTTACTTAATTGCTCTTTTGCCCTTACCTTTAATTAAAATTTTTTTTACAACAATATTACATATTGTTCCCTATTTGGCAAATTTATATTTCTTATTTTCCTAGAGGAATTTTGTTTACTAATTGGGTTTTGGGATGTTACATTAAATGGCTGACAACTATTAAGAATCCAAAAAGAGTAGTAATAAAGTTGAAAAGCTCTTTAAAGAAAAAGTTGAAAAGCTCATTAGATCAGACTTAACTAGGTTTAAAAAGCTCATTAGATCAGACTTAACAAGGTTTAAGTACTTCTAAAAGATTTTATTTTGAAAGTTTTCTTTGAGAAACCATTTTCCTTTAAAAAAATTTTAAACTTTCCACGCGGCATTGCATCCAAAAATGTTTGGGGCAAAATCATTCATCGAGGAAAAATTGTAGGGCAAAAATGATTCATCTTTATTCTAACTCGGATTATGACATGGCATTAATTAATGCCTTCGTGAGTTCAAGGCGATATTGCTATACTTTGCATACTTCCGGCGCGACATTGGTAAAAAACATATTGGGATAAAATTGCTACACAATATATACTTTTGGGGTAAAATTGATATTTATCCCATTTTTTAATGATAACATTACTAAAAAATGATGTGGGCTTCACGGTTCTTTTTCTCTTATTGGGGCATCTTCGAAAGTAATATTTCTTTTCTTCAAAATCTTTCTACTAAAGTAGTAGAAGATTTTGAAGAAAAAGATTTAATATTGTTAAGGAAGTATCAATAAAAGAAATTTGAAAAATATTGACAAAAATTACAAACATATTTTATATCTAGGACTAAAATGAACTCTTCGACTATGTTGTATATTAATGATCAGAAGGAGGAGTGCTATTTATAATTACGAATGGTAATGTACTAGAAAGTCTTTGGTATATATGCACTCACGGAAAGATCTTTCGCCATAAGGCCACCAACAAAATCAGGTGGTTTTTTTTTAACAGATTCATACACGTTTGGCCAGAAAAAAAAAAAATTCATACACACTTAGGTTGTGTTTAAACTAACTTTTTGAAATACCGTCTAAAAGGGGGGGGGGGGGGGGGGGAAGATATCATGGTGAACTGGCTTGTCAGGATTGTGATTGTATGAATCCTTCAAATATTATTTGCAACAATCACACTTTAATGTTGCTTGGACTTCATGTCTACAACAATCGTTCGCTCTCTACATATTGTACTCTCAAGAATAGTGTTATGCTTCTGATACATAATCAAAGAGAAACTCCCCCTCGTCAAGTTGCACATTGTTTATTTTACCATCTTTACATCCCAGCAAGTGGTACTACATCTATTAAGTTAAATTAAATAAATCACTCTATAGTAATTGTATATATTATTTATTAAACTAATTTGTCTAACTAATAAACTTATCGATGATCCTAACCAATTAGTATTCATATATAACTAAGTAATTTAGTTAACTTATTTCATGTTTAAAAAAAAGTCAACTAACCTTTATATTAAAAATAGAAGTTAATAGCATTTCCAATATCCAACATGAACATAGCATAACTTTTAAGGCATTTTGGTTTTTTTTTTATAAGTAATAGAAATATTATTGTTAAAACAAAATAAATTATGAATAGTTTTAGATGACTCATCAGTCAACTAAGATTAAAATAAACTCAATTGTTATATTCTCATTGCTTAGAGCTCAGATGATGTGGTTCTCTGAGAGTATATAAGTATTTCTCTCTTTTTATTTCACTAGCCCCTAAGTTTTCGGCTCACATGTGAAAATGAAATGGAGGAATCATGGAAGATGACATTATATATATATATATATATATTAAAAAAGAATAATTTCTCATTGGTCTACTAATCATTTGGTTGAAACTTGAAGTTTGAAGATGTGAAATAGGATCCTCGAAGATAATGGTATCACTACTACAGAAATACACTATTGCAGCGCTTGCAAAACGCAAGTGATGGGATAGGTATAATATGACCTATACCAGCGCTTTTTTAAAAAAGTGTTGTATAGGTATAAGCATATACCAGCGTTTAAACGCTGCTATAGGCCTCTGTGATTTAAATTTCTATAAAAAATTATCTAAAACCAATTTTAAAAAAAATTAAATGACAAGGGGCCTATAGCAGCGCTTAAGCGCTATAGGCATAAATATGTATTTTTAAATTTTCTTTCCTTGTTTAAAATAAATTATTATTTTTAAAATTGGTTTTAGATAATTTTTAAATAAAATTTAAATCACATGGGGCCTACATAGGCCTAAATAGGTATTTTTAAATTTTCTTTCCATTTTTAAAATGAATTAGTATTTTTAAAATTGGTTTTAGCCATTTTTTAAATAAAATTTAAATGACATGGGGCCCTATAGCAGCGTTTAAGCGCTGCTATAGGCCTAAATTTATATTTTAAAATATTCTATCCTTTTTTAAAATGAATTAGTATTTTTAAAATTGGTTTTAGATATTTTTTAAATAAGATTTAAATCACACGGGGACTACATAGGCATAAATAGGTATTTTTAAATTTTCTTTCCTTTTTTTAAAAATGAATTAGTATTTTTAAAATTGGTTTTATATATTTTTTAAATAAAATTTAAATGACAGCGGGCCTATAGCAGCGCTTAAGCGATCCTAGAGGCCTAAATATGTATTTTTAAATTTTCTTTCCTTTTTTAAAATGAATTAGAATTTTTAAAATTGGTTTTAGATATTTTTTAAATAAGATTTAAATCACATGGGGCCTACATAGGCCTAAATAGGTATTTTTAAATTTTCTTTCCTTTTTTAAAATGAATTAGTATTTTTAAAATTGGTTTTAGATATTTTTTAAAGAAGATTTAAATCACATGGGGTCTACATAGGCCTAAATAGGTATTTTTAAAATTTTTTTCCTTTTTTAAAATGAATTAGTATTTTTCAAATTGGTTTTAGGCATTTTTTAAATAAATTTTAAATGACATGGGGCCCTATAGCAGCGCTTTAAGCGCTGCTATAGGCCTAAATATATATTTTTAAATTTTCTTTCCTTTTTTTAAAATGAATTAGCATTTTTAAAATTGGTTTTAGATATTTTTTAAATAAGATTTAAATCACATGGAGCCTACATAGGCCTAAATAGGTATTTTTAAATTTTTTTTTCCTTTTTTAAAATGAATTAGTATTTTTAAAATTGGTTTTAGGCATTTTTAAAATAAAATTTAAATGACATGGGGCCTATAGCAGCGCTTAAGCGCTGCTATAGGCCTATATATGTATTTTTAAATTTTCTTTCCTTTCTTAAAATGAATTAGAATTTTTAAAATTGGTTTTAGATATTTTTTAAATAAGATTTAAATCACATGGGGCCTACATAGGCCTAAATAGGTATTTTTAAATTTTCTTTCCTTTTTTAAAATGAATTAGTATTTTTAAAATTGGTTTTAGGCATTTTTAAAATAAACCTAAATATGTATTTTTAAATTTTCTTTCCTTTTTTAAAAAGAATTAGAATTTTTAAAATTGGTTTTAAATATTTTTTTAAATAAGATATAAATCACATGGGGCCTACATAGGCCTAAATAGGTATTTTTAAATTTTCTTTCCTTTTTTAAAATGAATTAGTATTTTTAAAATTAGTTTTAGGCATTTTTAAAATAAAATTTAAATGACATGGGGCCCTATAGCAGCGATTAAGTGCTGCTATAGGGCCTAAATATGTATTTCTTTGCTTACCTTTTTATTAGGACCAGCTCCACGTGTCCTTCTTATTTCCTTCTCCCTCACTTCTCTCTTCCCTCCGTCTCTCTCTCTCGTTCTCACCCTCTCTGCGTCCTCTGCTCCGACGGCAGGAACGGTGAGGAGCGGCAGAAACACGTGGGAAGCTTGGGGGTTAGTTCTAGGTAAGTGCTCTTCCTCCATTTTCCTCCCTATTCCGGCCAATTCGAGTGTGACTCGAGGAAGAATCAATTTGGTTCTAGGGGTTTTTTAAGGTTTTTGAAATGATAAAAATGACGATTGGGCTCTGCTTTCAATGATTTTGGAAGTGATTTTGAGTGATGTGCTGAGGTTGGGTGAGTTCGTGTGAAGCCCCAAATTTCGTTGGAACCGACGCGATTCTAGGGATTCTTGGGTTGAAATCGATAGGAAATTTGATTAAACATGATGAGAAGCAAAATAAGGACTATATGGATGGTTCTTGTGTTGAAATTCGTTGTACTCTTAGCTGTCTGATTGTTTCTTTGTTCTTCGTGTTCTCTGTTCCTTCGATTTTGTTTCTTTACAGTGTTGATTCTTGGCTCATTATGGAGGGTGTTTGTGGTTGCTTAATTGGTGATCTCTATAGGATTGATGTGCGTTGTAAGTTGTATAATTTTCTTTTCCCTGGGTTGCTCTGGCCGCTGGTGTTATGATAGAAGAAGAAGGGAAATTTATGTTTAATTGGGCTGAAAATGTTGAACTCTGATTTCTGGGTGTTCTTTGTGCGCTCTGTGTTCTTTGTGTGCTCTGCGTCCATGTATAAATCTTTTTTCAAATGAAATGGTTTATCAATGAAAGACAACAATTCAGGCTTTGCTCATTGAACCTAGATTTTGATACTCATGACACAATTCAGGCTTGGTCACACACCTGCATATTCAAAGTGTGAAATCTGGAGTTCTAATCTGTAATATAAACTTGTCAAACTCATGAGTTGACTATCTGAGTTTACTAATTTTATGTTTATAGCTTTTACTTAAAATTGAGTTAACTAAATATGGAGCATATACTAGCTATAAACCCGGTTAAACTTGCAAGTTTACCTAGTTATGTATTCCTACCTTACAACATCATATTAACCCAATTTATAAAAGTTTTGTTGTTGAGTTAGAAAAGATTATAAATGTTGATGGATATAATTCAATTTTTTGGATTTAAAATATTTAAAATGAAATTATTGTTATTTCTTAATTTTAATTATTTAATTATAATTTTTAACATCAATTCATTAGAAAAAACAAACTCTTCTGAGTGTACCATTGAGTTCACGTCATATTTATGAGTTTGCTCAAACTCGAAAATTACATTAATATTCCGTCATCTTTAGAATAAGTTGAACTCTTTCATATTGCTCTCAATTCCCATTATTAAAGCGCAGGGAATGTAAGATTGAACCATACTATTGATCATATTTAGTAAATAGTTAATTATGAAGCCCATTCACAAAACACAATTAATCAATGCATATATGGAGCAAAGAACTTGTTTAAGTCCCTTGTCTCAGATTCGTTGAACCCTTGGATGTCTACCTTGAGTTCATAATGTCTCCAGTTTCTTGTGGAGATTCCAAAACCAAATCTATCTTCCACCTTGATCCTCTTCACTTCCTTGCCATATTCAAACTGCAATAATTTCAAATTCATTTTAATTGGACATGTATAATATCATAAAACCTTGTTCCTTTTGAAGGTATTTTAACAAGAGTGTATATAACAATTAGGGAGATTTTAATTAGTGAATTACATTCCCATTTTCAATTGTTACTCATTTATCACTCAATATTATGCCTCCCTGACTTCAACCTCAATATGAAGAAATTAAGGTTTATTTTCTATTGTTTTTTATTTTTTCTTTGATGACCTTGAGATTCACCTATGTAAGTTAGGCTGAGTTTTACAACTCAGAGTTATAAAGGTTCTTATATTAACAATGAGATTCAAAAAATCCACGCATTTGTGAAAAAAGATTGTATTCTTATTGACCAACGTAAACCTAGTTGGTGTGTATGGTATCCAGTTTTCTACTGACAAAAGCAAAGTGACATGCTCCCTCCAGTTCTAAATATAAAATCACTTTAACTTTTTTTTTTGTGGAAGTTAAGGAAGCAAATTATACCATTAAATTATAATATATGTCTCATGTAATTAGATTATATATTAGTTTATAAGTAGAATAAATTAGTTTTGAGGAAAAAAATGATAACTATACGCTAATTAAAGTGATTAATTTTACATCCTTAGTTTCTCTAAAAAAGTCAAAATGATGTTTTAATTAGGACCGGATGGAGTATTAACTAATATGCTCACTCAATAATATACCATCATGTTTAAGGCTCATAAATAGGGAGACATAAATAGAAGTTTGATAAATTAGAGCATACCTTCAAGGTGCCAATATTAATTTTGTCATGTACAGATAATGTCAATTCCAGAGGTTTAGGCACCAACCAAAGCAAGCCTTCAATAATTTTCATTACATCTTCACTGTTTGGCTTTTTGCCTAATGTTTGAACTTTCATATACTTCAAATCCCGCAATGGAAAAGGATTATGTAGAGACACATGCTCTATTGGGATGATCAAACCCTACAAATTAAACCAAATGAAAACATACAAATTAACATAATACACTAATTAATTAAAAATGGCATATGAATTAGGAGAAAACAAGTATGTACCTCTACTCTAGCTGAAGTAAATGTGATGTGTTTGATGTGATAAAAGCAAGTGAGAAATTGGCTTATCGTATTAGACCGTAAGATAGGATCTATATGACAACGCAATCTAATTTTGGCACTGCATTTGGTTGATAAAATGGTCAGTGGATAAACCTTCAAGCTTCCTTTATAGTCAAATTTGAGCAAGTTTGGTGCATCAATAATTGCCTCTTTTAAATCAGAATATCCCTCCAATGACAAAATCTCAAGTTTGTCATTTTTAAACTCCATCTTCCTTAAGGATGTACAACGACTTATTATAAGCTCCTTCAGACAACCTAAGTTTGATATTACACTCTTTACCCACTCATCCGTTATGGTTACTCCTTTCTGTTAGAATCTTAAGTTTTGATGAAGACTGACCCATAGAAAACATAAGTGTAAGTTACCTCTGAATTAAACGAGTAAAATCTGATAGGTAACAGATTCACTATCACTAAAATTAGGATCCATCACTAATGAAAAATGATAACTTAGCAGAACAATTAAGAATGAATATCTCTATCGCCAAGTGAATCTCAATAGCTAATAGACAGAATTGAAGACTTAGAAATAATAAGGTTAATATCAAACCACTAAGTCGTTCACTATTGCTAAGAAAGATACCATCGCTAGAAGTTCATTGATCATATGAGTAAATGAAACTAGCAGAAAAATGAACTAAGTCCGTGGACAAAAGAAATCAGCTAGCGATAACAGGTTAATCTATCGATAACAAAAGTGCTTCAGATAATAATCACTCTGATAGCTAATGCCTGAAAGCAAGAGTCAAATGAGCTAACATATTTATCCATCAATAATAGGATGCCTTGAGATACCTCTGAATACTTAATTGTATCCTTAAAACTAATAAGCAATCAAGTATCTAGCGATAAGGGATTAGCAATCAATCGAAGAAGTTATGCTGATATGATTCTTGATCTAAGAATATGCTATCGATAATACATCTTCTTATCAATATGAAAAGCTCTGAAATACCTTATATTGTCTTTATCTCATTTGAGCAAATAGACTAAGTTTGCGATAGCATTCTCTATATCTTAAATGATTATTTGTTCAGCTAACAGCTTAAGCGCAGAATTCACTCTGTTAAGTTAGCGATAGCAGATCAAGCTAGCGCAAATGAAAAAGCTGCCAGAAAGTACATCCTGTAGGGGTGCTCAGAAAGCTGAGTCTGTCTCTCTCTTAGCTCACCCTACGCAAGAAGTAGTTGAAGCTAGAGCAGAGAGTTAAGCCCGATGAAGAAGCTGCATTAAATGCCAACGGCTATGAGCTCCCAACGACTAAATTCAAATGGCTTCTTGAAGATTGAATGTTAGGGCAAAATCTGAGAAGAAGATATAAATACAGAACTTAAACATTTATTGAGTAGTGATTTAACCTTTGTCGGAATGGTGCGCCTCGGGGTCAAATGCAAGAAAATATGTGAAACCAAGGCTTGAGCAAAGTGGCTCAACCTCGGGTCGTCTCTCAAAGGAGTCAACTTATTTTGATGCCTAGACTAACCTAAATGAATGAAGAAAGCGATTAAACTGGGGGTTTGATCATTGAAATGGTATTTTTGGTATTTTTCAATTTAGAAACGTAAAGACACTTGTTTTTAGCTTTTTAGATTTAGGAAAGCAAAGAAAAGTAGTTTGAAAACTCTTTAATGGTATAAGTTCTTTGTGAAAACTTTGCAATCTTCATAGCTTCTCAAATGAATTGGGAGTTCAAAATCCAAGACCGAATGTTAAAAACCAAAGGCAATCGCCCAAGTCCAATTGACCTAGTTACTGATACATAATCAGTCAACTAGGCAATTGTTAGAAAATCGCTTGGTAGTGAAAACCCTTGACAACACACAATGAGTCTCCTCTTGAAGGTGTAATTTGACCCTTCAAGAATGGATCTAGTGTCTAATGCTAAATGCAAGAAGCAAATGCATTAATCCAATCTAGCAATCCAAAGTAGATAATTAATGCTACCACGTCAAATTGTATTATGCCAAGTGATTAACATTAAGGTTTATGCACATAAAAGTAATCGCTAAATTACATACATAACCCAAAAGAAATAGAAATCATAGCAATTCTTGTTCTAAAATTATATATCAAGCAGAAACAAAAAGGAATCTCTACCAAATACATAATCTAGACAAGAAAGAAGCTAAAGAACTCCCCTAATAAAACATTGAAGCTCTAATTGCATTGTTGCCACCAAGAAACCCCAATTTCTCTAGCCAATCATCCTCTTGAGCCCACAATCAATGAGTGAGAGAAATGCTCCATGAGAAATGAGTGAAACCGGGGTGAATGGGATAATAGAAAGTAAAGATGGTGCTGTCCCAAGCATGAAAAATGGCTGAGAATGTGATGAACATTGGGTGCTGTGCAGAATCAATTGCTGGGAGGCGAAAATGATGATGAATGCGTGAATGAAGGGGAAGGAATGAATGAGCAAGTGTATGTAGGATTAAGGCCGAGTGGTGTTGGAAGAAAGAAGGATGAAGGATGTGTATTTGGATTGGACAATGGTGTCTATTATGGAGGCTTGCTAGTTCAAAGATGAATGGCGCTGCAGCTGTGTGTGTAGTGGAGCTCAGAGCTGAATGGAGAAGGAATAGATGATGGTGGATGGATGGATGATGGTGAAGATGGAAGAAGGTGTGATGATCGAATGAATATGGTGTGAGGAATGGTTAATTCTTGGATGAAGGGGGATGTTCGTGCTGGTTCTGTGTGTTCTCTCGGGTCTGGGCAGATTTAGGTATTAAAAGGAGGTAAGGGGCTGTTTGGTTGATGAAAATTAAGCCCACAATCTAATGGTTTTTACTAGATACCCAAATAAGCTTCCAAACCGGACCCTTACTCATTTAATCTTTATTTAAAAATATATAGAAATGAACCCAACAATTTTTATTCCATCTTTGCCCTCCTTTAATCTCCCAAATTGCCCAATTTGTCCTTGCCCAATTGAGATATGCAGTGCAGCGGGACCTAGGTGTGTAATTTCTGAAATTCGAGCACTAAATTGTAATTTCTGGAATTCGGGCCCATCTTTGTCAAGAATTCCTACAATGACAAATTCAACCACAAATTGTAATATCCCAAGTCCAAAAATAAGAAATACATGAGTTTAAACCTTAAAATTCTCATTTAAGCACTAAAATGCAATTAACTCGATCTATTGGAATTCTAAGTGTAAAAGTGCCTGAATTGCCATGTATTAGCCTAGGACAAGTACTAATTTACTATAATTAGTGGGTTAAAATATAAAATAATTAGGTGCAATCAAGTAGCGACGAAAAACGAGAATATACACAAACTCATTCATTGCTCTGTATTTATTGTTTTAGAAATTTTATCTGTACTTAAGTGTTTATCAAAATCAGTTCATTAAGTGAACGCATTTATTGAAATCCTCTATTGTTTGAGGTTGTTCTGAAAGCTTGGAGCTTTAGAACAGGGATATTACCTTACAGGAAGTGAGGGGGAGTGTTTAGAGAGATTCTAAAACTCTGTAAAGGTTGACAGGTGAACCTGGGCTCGTAAAACCTGTGGTTAGTGGAACCCAACAGAATGTTGGAGAAATGGACGTAGGCAGTGTTGGCTGAACCAGTATAAAGTCTGTGTTGCTTTTAATTATTCCTAGATTTTTAAATCGCACAATTCACCCCCTCTTGTGCGATTGCCACTTTTACTTTCAATTCCAAAACATTGAGAGTCACACATGTTGTGATATCCATTGTAACTCTTCGTTTTTGAGAAGGATCAAAACCGACATCAAAACAAAATCGTAAACGCTCTAGATTGGGAGTGTGGAGGAATGATAGGTTCTCTACACTAAAGATGTTAATGATTATTAACTCCTTGAGTTTATGATTTTGAATCCTAAAGTTCATAGGCAAGTGACAATAATCAATGGACAAAGTATCAGTGACGGGTTCCTTTAGATTATTCTTCGAGATCTTTACATAATAGAGACATGGATTTTATGGATTCACAAGAAGGAAGGTCAAAATCACATGGGTGGAAACCAGGACTAAACCCAACATGGAATAGATTCCTTGCCTCGGGTACTTGGAAACCATCTAATTCACGACAACCATCAATATCAACCTCTTCCACACATGATGATGATACAGTTATAGTGTGTAATCCCTTGCAACAACTTATTTGTAGTGCTTTCAATTTTGGGCAATGTATAATAGGATCAGCATTTGGAATTCTCAATCCGGTGAGATTGAGAACAGTCAAAAATTTTGACGAAAAGAGATGATCAAGGGGCTCGTGTCTCACATTTATGAAGCCTAAGGTGATTATTTCAAAATGTATCTCTTTACTTGTGTTCTCAATTGCAAATTTAACCAACTTATGAAATATTGTTTGATAGAAGAAAGGTGCCTCGGTAGACTTATGGAGATGAAGTAGTTTAAACTTTTGCAAAGAGTTAATAGGATGAAGAGAACAAAGCTGGATAGCTTTGTCTAGGAAAGAGAAGAATTTGTGTTTCGGATATTCGCATTTTTCAAAAATAATGAAATCAAATTCAAGTACAGGATATAAAGCATTGTGAAGATAATACGATAAATCACAACTTGTCAGCTCCCAGAACACCTCAACAAAATGGAGTGGTTGAAAGGAAGAATAGAGTATTCACTGAAATGGCCAGAACAATGCTCAATGAAAGAGAAGTATCTCAAGTATTCTGAGCAGATGCAATGAGTATAGCTTGCTACATATCCATCAGAGCTTACTTTCAAAATGGAACGGAGAAAACTTCATATGAGCTTTACAAAGGAAGAAAGACAAATGTAAGTTATCTTAAGGTCTTTGGTTCCAAATGCTTTATCTACAACAATGGAAAGATAAACTTAGGTAAATTCGACCATAAAGCTGATCCTGGAATTTTCATTGGTTATTCTAATAGAAGCAAGGCCTATAGAGTATTCAACAAAAGAACCTCTACTGTTGAAGAGTCAGTCCATGTAGTATTTGATGAATTTGACTTTGAACAAAAGCCTTTGGTAGAAGAAGAATTTGATTTTTCAAATAAAGCTAAGCCCTCAACACAACCAATATCATCACTAGATGAAGAAGGCTAAGAGGATGATTCTCATGATGAAACAGCTGGACCCTCAGCTTGGAGACATCATAAGGATCATCTACCTGAGCAAATCATTGGTGATGTTAATGGAGGTGTTAAGACCATAAGCCATATTCAAAATGAAATGCATTTCTCTGCCTTCATTTCTGACATTGAACCCTCTTGCTTTGAAGAAGCACTAACAAACTGTGACTGGATAGTTGCTATGCAAGAAGAGCTCAATCAATTTGAGAGAAATCAAGTTTGGGATTTGGTTCCTAGACCTTCAAACTATCGTATTATTGAGACCAAATGGGTTTTAAAGACAAACTTGATGAATCTAGAACAGTGGTCAGAAACAAGGCAAGGCTTGTGGCTAAAGGATATAACCAAGAAGAAGGCATAGAATATGAAGAGACTTTTGCCCCAGTTGCAAGACTGGAAGCAACAAGAATTCTCTTAGCCTTTGCATCCCTAAAAAACTTTAAACTTTATCAAATGGATGTGAAGAGTGCCTTTTTTAATGGATATATTATGGAAAAAGTATATGTTGAACAACCTTCTGGTTTTGAAGATTCTTCCAAACCCGATCATGTTTTCAAACTTAAAAAGGCTTTATACGGACTTAAACAAGCACTTAGAGCTTGGTATGAAAGACTTAGCAATTTTCTTTTGGAAAAGGGTTTTACTAGAGGAAAAGTAGATAGCACCTTATTTATTCTATATAGAAGGAAAAGCATGCTAATAGTACAAATTTATGTTGATGATATCATTTTTGGTGCTATTGATGAATCTCTTTGTGAAAAATTTTCTAAGACTATGCAGGAAGAATTTGAAATGTCTATGATGGGAGAGCTGAACTTTTTCCTAGGCCTTCAAATAAAATAGAATAGAGATGGAATATTTATCTCTTAGTCTAAGTATGTAAAAGAGATATTAAAGAAGTTTAGAATCGACCTATCCAAAGAAGAAGACACACCCATGAGCTCTATAGCATTACTTGATGCTGATGTAGATGGGAAAGATTTCAATCAATTCACATACAGAAGTCTAATTAGATCTTTTCTATACTTGACTGCTAGCAGACCAGACATCTAATTCAATATGGGAATGTGTGCCAGATATCAAGGTAAACCAAAGGAATCTCATCACAAATGTGTCAAAAGAATTCGAAGATATCTAGTTGCAACTCAAGAGCTTGGACTATGGTATCCAAAGGGAACTCAAGAGTATCTCATGACCTACTCGGATTCAGATCATGCTGGGTACGAGATTTATAGGAAGAGTACCAGTAGTCAGTGTAAGATCCTTAGTGACATGGGCCAACAAGAAGCAAAACTGTGTGTCTCTATCATCAACAGAAGCTAAATATATTGCTGCTGCAAGTTGTTGTGCTCAAGCACTATGGCTCAAGTATCAATTAAAAGATTTGGGAATGGAACTTCCTGAAGTCCCAATTCTCTGTGACAACACAAGCACCATCAGCTTGGCCAAGAATCCAGTACACCATTCAAGAACCAAGCACATTGATATCAGACATCACTTTATCGGATATCATGAACAAAAGAAGGATGTCAAGGTGGAATTTATCTCCACACATCTACAGCTAGCAGATATCTTCCCCAAACCTCTAGCAGCTGAACTATTTATTTTCATCAGAAGAGAATTGGGAATGGTAAATCCCAATGAGTTGTAAGACTGTATCAATCTCTTAACTTCTTTGAATCATTTAAATTATGTTTTGCTTTGATGATAAGGTACTAACTTAGGCATCGAAGTGTCAAAATAACATTTTGTAAGTTCTATGCTTAAAGTGAACTTTTCATTGCCCAATCGATTAGAGGACCCTGATCGATCATAAAACATGTTTTGTGATCGATGAGACTTCGATCAGAAGAAAAACAAAAGAGATAACCCAATTGATCAAGGTTATCTAATCAATCACAAGGAAGGGGTAATTGATCAGGCATCGATTACCCAGTGTAGAGCCAATCGATAACAACAATCCCTAACTGATCAGACGCATCCAATCGATCAGGCACCAGACTTTTTGATCGATCACAGGGCACACATGCTCGATCAGACACTAATGGTAACTTTTTTCAACGAGCATTTTCTCTAACAGATGCATACTTTTTACCCTTACTCTCTCATATCTAATTGACCCATGTAACTGTTGCTTCATTTTGCATTCACTAGCATTCATTTTCAATCATTTCCTTCCTTCTCCTTCAAACCCTAATGTCTAAACCATCACCTCCCTTCATTAAACCTCTCCATAATAGTAGTAACTGAAGCCATCTATCACTCGAACCATCATCGGGTGTGACCTTTCTGTTAGAATTCTAAGTTTTGATGAGGACTGGACCCATAGATAACATAAGTAAATCAAGTGTAAGTTACCTTTGAAGTAAACAAGTAAAATCTGATAGGTAACAGATCACTATCGCTAGAGCTAAAGACTATCGCTAATGAAAAGCCCAACAATAGCTTAGCTAAAGTCAAAAGGAAATATCTCTATCGCTAATAGACAAATAGCCAAAGCAAATGAAGACTTTGAAATAACAAAGTTAATATCTATCACTAAGTTCTTCACTATCGCTAATGAAATATCCTATCGCTAGAAGTTCACTGATATCATGGATAAATGAAAGGAAGAACAACTAGCAGAAAAATTAACCAAGTCCTTGAGATAATGGAATCAGCTAGCGATATCATAAGCTGTTATCGATAACAAGATTAGCTATCGATATCTAAATACTAGAGGAAATAACATAAATAGCTAAACAATCTTGAGATAACAAAGGTCACTAGCGATAACGCATATAGCTATCGATAGTAGAATGTTCATTGTGATAACTTAGACAAACTGATAAGCTGATACATTGAGCTAATAGACTAAGCTTGCGATGGCATCTGCTGTGCTTTACATGATTACTTGTTTAGCTAACAGTTCAAGTGCAGGAATTATACTATGCAGCTAGCGATAACAAAGCATGCTAGCGCTACTGAAAAAGTTTCTATGCAAGTACAGTTTGTACGGATGCTCAGAACACTAAGTCTACATCTCTCTTAGCTCACTCTACGCAAAAGTAGTTGAAGCTAGAGCAGAAAGTTAACCTGGATGAAGAAACTGCATTAAATGCCAACGGTTATGAGCTCTCAACGACTATATTCAAACGGCCACTTGAAGATGAACGCAATGGCAAATCTAAGACGAGATATAAATACAGAACTTGAGCATTTATAAAAGACTGACGGAAAAACAAAGAATATTCACAAACACATTCATTACTCTCTGATCTGTGTATTTATTGCTCTTAGGGATTCTATTTGTACTTAAGTGATTATCATAATCTGTTCTTTAAGTGAACTTTATTGTTGAAATCCTCTACTGTTTGAGGTTGTTATAAAGCTTGGTACTTTTAGAACAGGGTAGTAACCTTACAGGTAGTAAGGGGGAGTGTTTAGAGGGATTCTAAAACTCTGTAAAGGTTGACAGGTGAACCAGTATTGTAAAACCTGTGGTTAGTGGAACCCAACAAGGAGTTGGAGAACTGGACGTAGGCAGTGTTGGTCGAACCAGTATAAAGTCTGTGTTGTTTTAATTAGTTAGTTAATTTTCGAAAGCACAATTCACCCCCCTCTTACGCGCTTGTCATTCTAATTTGGTATTAGAGCGGGTCTTCTCTGTTTGATTCCAACGAATATGAGAAGTAAAGATCATAATGGCATCGCTTGAAAATATTCTACCTGAGGGTAGTTCCATTAACAAACCTCCTGGCTTTGACGGGAAGCACTACACCTTCTGGAAACTTAAGATGAAAATCTACATCAAAGCAAATGGGTACAAACTATGGAAGATCATTGAAGAAGGAGATATCGTGCCTAAAGACACCTTGGGCATTCTAAAGGCTGAGGATGAATTTACAGATGAGGATATTGCTAATCTAGAGTTGAATAGCAAAGCAGTTCTCATGATGCAAAGTGCCCTCAGTCAAACTGAGTTCTTCAGAGTGAGTCATTTGGACACTGCCAAAGAAATGTGGGAAGCCCTGCAGATTGCACACAAGGGAACTACTGGAGTGAAGGATAGACATGTTGAAATACTAGTTGAAGAATTCCACAAGTTCGAAATGACTGAAGGAGAAAAGATAAGAGACCTGGAGATCAGATTTACTCATCTCATCATAATCTTGCTGCTCTAGGAAGGAAAATTACAGAGAAAGAGCAAGTCAATAAAATTCTGAAAGTTCTTAAAGGAGATTGGCTCATGAAAGTCACTGCTGAGAGTGGAATTCGCACAAGAGGGGGGTGAATTGTGCTAATTATTAATTTAAACTCTAATCAAAGCAGTACATAATATTTATACTGGTTCGGCCAATCACTGCCTACGTCCAGTTCTCCAACACCTTGTTGGGTTCTACTAACCACAGGTTTTACAACGTACAGGTTCACTGTCAACCTTTACAGAGTTTTAGAATCTCTCTAAACACTCCCCCTTACTACCTGTAAGGCAATATCCCTATTCTAAAGCACCAAGCTTTCAGAACAACCTCAAACAGTAGAGGATTTCAAATAATGAGTTCACTCTATGAATGAATTGTCATAATCACTTAATTACTGATTAGTATATGATGAAGAAATACAAATTCTAGGGCTTAAAGATCTGAACAATAGTTGCTCTAGCTCTTCTATTCTATATAACTATGCACATCGTTATCTCTCCATCTTCTAGGCTCACTAATATATCTAATACTTTGTGCAGAGCCTCAGCTTTTCATTTCGAATTATCTTGTCATTTGTCTGTGCGTCATGTATTCTCTTTCTTTGCTCCAGATGTCTTCAAGTCTTTATATAGGGTATTATTCTTTTCTGTTCGTTGGAGACTTGAAGAACTAGCCGTTGTCAATCAGCCTTTTTTTTGCTTCACTTTATCTTGTAGAGGATGATCTAAGAGAGATGAAGACTGTGAGTAACGATAACCTGCTGCTGCCTACTATTGTACTTGCATGTCAGCTTTTTCATTAGCGCTAGCTTTGCTGGCTATCGCTATCTTAACAGAGTGAGTCCTGCACTTAAGCTGTTAGTTGAAACAAATACTCATGCAATGTATCTTATCGATAGGGTATTTCATTAGCTCAACCAGATAGAGACAATATATTAGCTAAGCTATTCTCAAAGCATTTTCTATCGATAGCTAATTCTATTATCGCTAGTTACTTGATTCCTCATTAGCTTTAAGGATACTGATATGATTATTCAAGGGTGATTCAAGGTATCCTATTATCGATAGCTGAAGGTGTTATCGGTAATAGCTATGTTATCGCTATTTAACTCATTCGCTCTCAGGCACTAGCTATCTGAATGTCTATTACTTGAAGCACTTTTGTTATCGATAGCTTAACATGTTATCGCTAGCTAACTCTGTTAGCTCAAGAACTTTGATCTATATTTTTGCTATTTGTCTTATCTTTCAAGAGATTATGCAATCTATGAACTTCTAGTGATAAGATCTTTCGTAGCGATAGTAAATGACTTAGCGACAGATATAACCTTGTTATTTCTAAGTTTTCACTTGCTATGGTTCTGTCTATTTGCGATAGGGATAAACTTAGCGATAGAGATAATTAATCTTGGAGATCTGCTAAGTTTCCATCTGATATATTTGAGTCTTTCATCTAGCGACACTTTCTAGCGATAGTGATTTGTTACCTAACAGATTTTACTTGATTAATTCACAGGTTACTTATGTTATTTATGAGTCAGTCTTCATCAAAACTTAAGATTCTAACATTCTCCCCCTTTTTGATGATGACAAAACATAAGTGAAAGTATGTAAGATAAAACATATTCAAGTCAACAATAAGTAATATTATTGTAATACATCAAGGTAAAATGTAACACCTAAACTTTTCTACTATATTATAGCAATTTTAATTGAATTATAACCACTTTCCAATGTCAGAAGCCCAAAAATACGGAAAATTTAAAACTTTTTCTTTTAAAACATTAAACCAACCTTCTTTAAGTTGGAAATGGGCTTTTCAGACAAATTGGAATAACTTAAAATTCTTTATAAAATAAAGCGGTTAATAAAACAATTAAAAGCACATTAATCATCTTAGGGTATCTATTTTCAATTCATAGTACTTGGGAAATTTAAATCCCTTTTATAAATTTAGACAATTCTATTTTTTATACTTTCTACTATTAATTTAATAATTTAAAATAACATCATATACAATTCACCTTACTTTTTATAACAAAATCCTAAATTCTTCATCTAATCTTCCTCTAGCACTCCTGCCTTATCTCAATCATCTTACCATCTACCAGCTTATCTGAAACAGCAATTTAACGCAGTTCATTTCATTCATTACCATGCATAATAATTAATAAAATATGTGTAACTGAAAACAGGAATGTATGGGTAGGGATGTCGCCCCTCTGTGGGCCCCCGCACTCATCCCATACAAGTAAACATTAACCTTGTTGCTAGTGCACTTAAGGCACTACTGTGAGGCTCAACCTCCTGAATGTAACCTTTCGGTTATATCTAATTTGTACTAGGGGTAGCTAGCCCTCTAGTCATCGAGTACTCGGATCCCATGAATATTTCTGACAAGGTTAAAGCTACTATAAATTTATAAAACATGCTATGCAATTATCATACATGATAAATGATATTGAATGAAACTGCTACCTGGATACTAGCACTTAGTCCTACGCCTGCTCCTTTCCTTTCCACTGACTTGCTGAGCTTATTCCACTATCATAACCTACTTATTTTTCATATGAATAATAACATAAATTAATATTTATACATTTATATTTAGTTTGTGTCTCTCACATTCCTTTATCACTACCGTTCCCAGATCTAATATATGATTAAGTCCTAATCTCTACATTAATTGTTAATCATAAAATCATCAGCAGACATCATAAAATCATTAAACAATACACACATCTACAAACATATATATCAAAATATCCCGATTATTTTAAATCAAACTTACACATTACTAATGTTAAATTATAAAACTTATGACTAAACAAAATCATCATCTCTAATATTTTAACTAACCTTAACACTTCATTATATGACCTTTCCAAAAATGAATTTTAATTCCTTAAAGTTACTAATCCAACATATTTGATTAAAGTCTAAAAATGCTCTTCATGAATTTATATTAAATCTAATTGAATTTATTAATACTTCCGCAATCTCCAAACAATTTAACATTACAAAAATATCTCCACAACATATTGAGAATATTTTAAACTACTTTTGCGTAAGGCTTAAATCTCATTCAAGATGTGCATAATCAAATTGAGAGAAAGATCAATAAAGTCCAAGACCATAGAAAATAACCAATATGGAATAACATAAACATACAAAGTAGGTTAAAATAACTTTATACAACAATCAAGAAGCACCACAGCAATCACCTTATAAACTTTTACATTTCATAATCTCCTTACATATTGATATTTATAATATTGTTATACTTTTCCCTTAAGAAAATCTAATGAGATCCCATAAACCCAACTTCATCTATATAATATTTAAAATAGTTATATTAATGTTTCAAGCCTTCATAAAGTCCTCAATTAAGTAAACAATAACACATACCGACAAGGACGAATAACTTTCATTCAGACCCTATACTTACACACATGCACTTTTATATCTCTTTTCTCATACTAGCAGAACCTACAGTGTCATGATCATCATTCCTATTTCACTTCTTATATCTCCCTAAAGGTATAAACAATAACCTTTATTTAACCATTTATCTCAGTTAATCAGAATTTAAACTCAAATTTCAAAATTTTCTTCTATCTATAGGGAACTATTAGAGATCACATTTTCATCATCCATTATCTTCCTATGAGCTACCTAACCAATTTTAAGATATATGTGCCCCTTAGAGCTATCTTTCAGAGAATAGCTTATCAAATCCTCTCCTGAAATGTTATCTTTTGAGCAACTTCAAGGGGAATTCCTACTTCCTCTTCTATGTTTCTAATCTAGATAGCCTAAAATCATAATATTTTGAAGATGTTCTAATTGTCTCTTTAAATGACCAACTAATGAGCAAAGTATTATAGCTAACCTATGCCAGAACCTTTGCTCTGATACCAAAATGTAACACCTGGATTTTTACTACTATATTATATCATTTTAATTGAATTACAACCACTATTTCAGTTCTGAAAGCCTGAAAATACGAATAAATTTAAACCTTTTTTCTTTTCAAACAATATTCCAACTTTATTGCGGTTGGAATGGGCTGTTCGAACAACTTAGAATTTAAAACTTTCCATAAAACAAAGTGGTCCATAAGACAATTAAAAATTCATTAATCCTCTTAAGGTATTTATTTTCAATTTACAGTACTTGGGAAATTTAAATCACTTTTATAAATTTATACAATTCTACTTTTTTATTCTTTCTACTATTAATTTAATAACTTAAAATTACATCATATACAATTCACCTTACTTTTTATAACAAAATCCTAAATTCTTCATCTAATCTTCCCCCAGCTTTCCTGTCTTATCTCAATCATCTTACCGTCTACCAGCTTATCTGAAACAGCAATTTAACGCAGTTCATTTCATTCATTACCATGCATAATAATTTATAAAATATGTATAATTAAAAACATGTCTGTATGGGTATGGATGTTGCCCCTCTGTGGGCCCCCAGACTCATCCCATATAATTAAACATTAACCTTGTTCCTAGTGCACTTAAGGCACTACTGTGAGGTTTAACCTCCTGAATATAACCTTTCGGTCATAACTGAATTGTACTAGGGGTAGCTAGCCCTCTAGTCATCGAGTACTTGGATCTCATGAATAATTCTGACAAGGTTAAAGCTATTATGAATTTATAATACATTCTATGCAATTACCATACATGATAAATGATATTGAATGAAACTGCTACCTGGCTTCTTTAGACCTTAATCTTGTACTTGCTCCTTTTTCTTTCTACTGGCCTCTCCACTTATGCCACTATCAGGTCCTATTAACATTTAATATAAATAGTAGATTAATACCTAAACTTCTATATAATTATTCAGCATCTCTCTCTCTCTTGGGGTCCTAATATACTTAATACTACCCCATTCTTATATCTCATATAAGTAGGTTTTACTTTAAATATTTTGACCCCTTTTAAAATCAAAAGACTACTTAAGATAATTCATTTCAATTTAATTATTCTAATTCTCATTATTATCTTTTTCGAAATTAAATATAAAAATCATAATGACTTAACCATAATTAGTCTATTAACCATTACAATCTTTCAACATTTATTACTTCCTTATTTTTGTACCTGTAAATTTATATCTAACTCTTCTAATCATGCGAACCTTTATTTTATCACTTGGAACCTCAGACCAACCCCTATGAAATCAAGAATTATTTAGAAAACTCTATACGATATCATTAATATTGCATATAAGATTCCTTCTTAGTTAGCCCTAGGTATTGCCAGAAATTTATTTTCTGATCCTCCTTTAACCTCAAGTAAATCCCAAAATTCAACTAAATGACCAAGCAAGAACAAGGAAACCATCAAATACATTTAGTTATCTTGATTAATTTATTAATATGAAATCTCTAACCTTATTCCTTCAATTCAATCAAGATTCATCATAACCTCCTTTGATCTCATTTGTATCATACAATTCAAGCATCAAATACCTCATAGTTTCTAAAATCATACAGATCCTTATCTGCTATACCAGAAACTTGGCTCCTATACTCCTTCCTAACCTTAACTCATTATTCTAAAGCAACCATTTAAAACCCAAACCATAATTACTTTTAAACCAATCTTTCCTTACCAACCAATTTCTTCTTAAAATCTAAGATTCTATTCACATTAGCACATGACCCCAGTCTCTTCAAAATCTCAATAACCAACAACAACATCAATAAGAATCTCATAAAAGAATCTATATAACAACCCCATTACCCATATCATTATCTTCAAATTACTAAATTAACCCCATCTAATAAAACCTCAACATTACAATCCTCATAGTCTAATTTCTCATTCAATCTCCTAATGCCTTAATCACCAAATCTTAAACTAGAGTGGAAACATCACACCTCCAACATACTAAGCTTGCAACTAAGTTCAAGTCCATCATTCTATAACTCTTAAATCAAATCCTAATACTTATAATCTTTCTAATTCTAATTCTACTATTAAACATTACTCCCTAAATTACCACATAACCTAATAATCCTTCCATACAAATAAATCACAACTTTAATTAACACTAACAAACCTTTAACATTTTTACCAATATCAACCAATACTTTATTCCTCATCTTACTTCTAAAAGGGTTCAAACATAACTATAATTGTATCCTCCAATCCTTAACAATACCACTATCTGGAACATACACAAGAATTATGCTAACTAATTATTTTCTCCCTAAAACCTTAAACTTCAACATTCCATATTGATCTTAACCTATCAGGTTACACCTCCCAATTGCTGAAACTAAAATATCATAGATTAACACAGGCAAACATAACACAAGATCAACCTCTAATTCTTCATAATCCTCTTTTCTATTCTCCTTACAACCAAACTCACAAGTAGGCAAATAAAATGACAATCTACCTTTCCTTTATTCTAATTTCCTCTCCTTCTTCTTCTATCATAAAACCAGTAGCTCGAACAAGCCCAAAAATTGACTGATAAAGAGGGAAAAATTACAACAACTTCAGACATCCAATTAACACCAATCTTACTAGATTAAATATCACAAACTCTTCTTTCTTACCATTGAAATTCGTTAGACAGAACAGCAAGAGAAAATAAAAAAAAACCACACAACTTCACACTCAAACAAGAAGAACCAACCATCATCAAAGCTCACAATTTTTTTCTACTTCATTAAACATCACAGCATTACTCCTTCTTCCCTAAACAAACTCACGACCAGAGCAGATAGAAAACAAAAATTCCAAGTTTTAACCACTTCATATCAATCATCCTTGACAAACAACTTCAATCTATTTTTTCCAAGCAAATTAGAATATCAACACAGATTTACACTCCCTGGCCAAGCAAGAACAGAAAAATAGAGGAGCATAGGGAAACCAAACTTGACCAGAACAGAGTAGGGAGGAAGAACAAAATTTCCAAATCTTCACATATTCCATTCTTTCCTCTTCCTCTGACCGAAGCAGAACAAGGAACGGAATTAAACAGAGGACAAGAATCGGCCACTTGAACAGTCGCAACTCAACATGCAAAACCATCGTATGATTCATTCTAATCTTAATGTAAATTAATCACCATCACCGACGGTGTGAATCCAGAACAGGGGAAGAACAAGAAGTCTGACGGCAGGGCAGAAGCAAAAAGGAAAAATGAATCACCACAATCACACCTTCAAAGTACCCATTCTAGTTCCCAATTTGAACATGCATCAATTCAGAAATTTTCCCCTCTTGAACTCGTCGGCCTCAAAAGAACAGGGAAGACAGAAAATGATTTCAAAAATTCCTAAACTTCATAAATTCAACATATAAAATCTCATAATCACTTAAACTTACTTCTAATCATGTTTAATTCAAACTTAAATCACTGTTTGCCAGAAAATTCCCAAGAACAAAGATGGATGAACAGTGATCCGATTTGGGCTTTTGAAGAAATCAACTAAATAACAAACAACTACTCAAATTCCTTTTCAGGGTTTGTTAATTGGATCCTAAGCTTCAATTTTAATGGATTTAAGAACACCAAAAACCCCTAAATTCGAATTAATCCCACCCTAAATCTCGTTCAAATTGGACCAAGAAGAAGAAGAAGACGGAGCAGATGAGCTTACCCAAGAGAATCCCAAGCTTCCCGGGTATTTCTGCCGTCTTCCCGTCGCCGTTACGGCCGTCGTCCGCCGCTAATCATCACTTGCAGACGCAGGGAATAGAGGGAGATTGAGAGAGAACAGAGGAAGTGTGTTTGTGTATATGCGTGTGTGTGTCGAATATGAGGTTGGAAGCAAAGAAATAAATTAAAATGGAACATATAGGGAGGTATACGTGTGTGGCCCATATTAAAAGAGAAAGACTCATATTTTTCTTTTATAAGTATTTTACTATCTTGCCCTTCCTTTTATATTGAAGATATTTTCAACTAGGGACAGTCATTGTCTTTTTCATTTTCTAATTTATATTTTTCTCTTAAATGGTAATTTTATTTGCCATTTTCCTTTATAAATAAATCTGAAATTTATCCCAAAATAATTTCTCTAGATATGCTTTAATTTCCAGATTTATTTATAAGACTTTTTAAATATCAAATAATACCTCAAGGTTCTAAATATTCCCTTATTTAAATTAATCTTTTAATTATTTTTCTTTAATAAATAAAGAAAATAAACTTTAAAAATTATTAAAAATACACCTGGCCTCATAAATTTATTTCTAATGCTTTTTAATATTTTAATAATATTTCCTAAATCTTAAATAATTTCTTATTTTCTCTTTTATAAAATTTGGGGTGTTACATAAACAGTTAGGGTCAGTATGAATAGTAATACCCCCAGAATATTCCTTATCAGAATCAGAGTCATCAAAATCATGCATGACTGGTATAGGACGAATATCTAGCATGCAATCTAAAAGAGGTGGGTCATCAGAGGAGGCTACGTATGATTTGTATTTAGAGGAATTTCTAAAGGTTAGGGTGTAGCTATTTTCAAAATTCGCTCCAGAGGCTGTGGCAATGTACTCCTTATCAGGATCGTCAGATAGCTCAGAGTCTGGGTAGAAGAATTTGTCTTGGTCAATGCTATTGGGACCACCCTTAGCTCTTTCTTCCTCAATTTTCTGAACATGTTCTTTGATGGAAATGCCTGAAGAGCCACCCTTTGATTTGTGAAATCTTCTCTTATATTCCCACACCTGTTTTCCTTGAGAAATTTCATTTCTTCTCATCTCTTCTGCCCTTTGAGCAGCAACCTCTGCATCTCTCTCTATTCTCGCTCTCCTTCTTGCTTCAAATGCAACTTTCTTCTCAAGGGCTTCCTTATGCTTTCTCTTAGCTTCTACAAGGGCTTCCATATTAGCAGCCTCCTTTTCAGCCATTTTCTTTTCTTCTTTTGTTATTCTGCGAGAGCGGGAAGTAGCCACTTTCTCTTTTGGCACCTTTTTAGACCTCTCCATCTTTCCTGCTTCAGTCTTTTTCTTCTCCTCATATTGAGCCTTATATTTAGCCAGTTCAGCCTTTCTTGCTTCCCAAGCAGCTTTCCATTCAGCCATCCTAGAGTTTTCATCTTCTAGGTATTTCCTTTTAGCTTCCTTCTTGTCTTGCCTTAGGAGCTCTGCAATTGCTTTCTTATCTGCCTCAACAGCTTCCCTCTTGGCCTTAGCTGCTTCTTTCTTATCTTGCCATAGGATCTCAGCTATGATTTTCTTGTCTGCCTTATCAGCTTCCCTCTTGGCCTTAGCTGCTTCTTTCTTATCTTACCTTAAGATCTCAGCTATTACTTTCTTGTCTTCTTTTGACAATTCTGGAGGAAGAGACAACTTTTCAGATGCTTTGGCTTTTGGCTTTGGAGTTGTCATTTTTATTCTTGGAGCTCTAGCTAAAGAAACTTCTGGGGTCTTGGGAGTGACCTTGAAAGACATTTCTTTCCTTGCTTTTCTCTTGGTCCTTTTCCCTTTCAGGCTTTCAGCTGAAACTTGACTTTTTCTCTTTTCTGGAGGAGCTTGAGTCTTTTCTTGTGGAGGAGGGGTTTTGTGATCCTCTGATTCCATGTAGCAGCGTGCAATTTGTCTGATAACTTGCCCAGCTTCTTCTGCTGTCATGGGATCCTTCAGAATCTGCTCCACATTTTTCTCTATATGTTTCTCCCCCTTTTTGTCATCATCATAGGCAAGGGTAAGGGAAGAGGGTTGATCAGGATTTTGAGAAGAGGTGGAATGAGAGGGAGGATTTGTGGTAGCGATAGAGATTTGCTGGAAAGTTGGAGGTGAGGTATGGGTGCTATCGCTAGAAGAGGTGCTAGCGATAGATATTGCTGGTGGTGTTGGGACTTTGGTTTTTGAGGGTGAAGTTTATGGATTAGCGCTAGGGGATGGGTTAACGATAGGGATGTCTGGAGATGTGGGCTGATTGGAATGTGGTGAAGGTGGTGGTGATTTGGCTTGTGGGCTATCGCTAGGATGTTTGAAGGTGGAAGGAGATGGATAATTATAGAGATGAATGGAAGAGCTAGAAGTGATTGAAGATGAGGATGTAGGTGTTTGGGCTGATGAATGAGGGCTATTGCTAGGATGAGTGAAGGTGGAAAGGGATGGGTAATATGATAGATGAAGAGAGGAAGTAGAAGGGGTTGAAGATGAGTGTTTGGGAGAGGAATGAGAGGGTGAGTGAAAACAGAGAGGTGAATTTGGTGGACTGGGAGAAGAAGAAGGAGTAGAAGAATGATTGGGGGAATGAAGTGGTGAGAAAGAAGGATGAAGAGGAGAGTGTGGGATGGATGATGATGATTTACCTTGATGGAGTATGGGGCTGGAGAGGCTCAAAGATTCCTCCAAATTCTTTACTTGAGCCTGAAGCTCCCCAATATGCTTTAGCAACTCCTCTTTTTGAGCTTCCAGGGCAAAAGCAAACTCAGCAGAGAGCCTAAAGACTATTTCCTCCACAGCTTCCTTGGAAAAACTTGAAGTTTGATTTACAACAGGAGGAAGAGGTGGAGCTCTTCTAGATTGAGCTTCTTCTTCTGGGAAGTTAGGCTGAGCAGACGAGGTAGAGACATAAGAAGCTTGAGACTTAGAGGCAGCAGTCCCTCTGACTAGACCAGTTGAGATCTCCATCTTCTTCAGGGTAAAGATTGTGACTTGCTTGTATTTCTTATTTTCTCCATCCCCGATTGACTTGATTTTGGAATACTCCAGAAGTAAAGAGATCAACTGAGGGTATGGAAGAAGAGCCTTGGCAGATTTTTCATACATGAATCGCAGCAATTCCATACACACTATTTGACCTCGATTTAAGGGTAATTTCTGAATAAGATTGGCCAACCAAGGATTGTCAATCTTGGCAAAACTGCTAAAATTCCTAGACTTGTGGGTCATGAGCCTGGTATACACGTAGTGAAGGATTCAATTGAGCACAGGCATATCTGCAGGCTTCTTGGAAGAAGTCTCATAAATTTCAGCAAGTTCTTCATCTGAATATTGCTCAGTCATGAACCACTTGTTATAATCTCCCCTAGAAATTCCCAACATGTTGTTGATGGTAGACCAGCCAAAATCAAAATTTTTCCCTCTTATAGTGTCTTCAAAGGATACGTCCCTTAGAAGCCTTTTTTGTAAACTGGGATAACTTTCAGATTTGAGTAGAAGGATCTCAGAACATCTTCATTGTAATCATTCTTCACACTCACCCAGTTCTGGTATGGCAGTAACCAAGCATCTAAGTCAAAACCTTGTTCCTTGAAATACTTCAAATCTACCCAAACTGTTGCCCTATCTAGGGTTTCTTTCTCTGAAAAGAAGGTGCTGGGAGCTTCTAGAGGTTCTGATGCGTAATGCAGATCTGTGGAAGTTTGCTTTTGACGCTTCTGCCCTGATTCAATCACATCTTTTGAGAATGATACACTTTTCTGGGTTCTGGACCTCTTACTAGCGGATTGGGAAGAGGGTTTAGCGCTAGAGGTAGCCTCAAGATCATTCACATTTGGAAATTTGGTTCTGGCCATTACTGGTTTAGGGTTTTTAAAGATGCAAAAATGTTTTCGAAAATGCTCAGAGAATGCTTAGATAGTGTTTGGAGTAGAAGAGAAAAAGACGTTTGATGAATGAATGCAAATGCAGATGATTCACCTTTATAAATTGTAGGGTTTAGGGTTTTACCATGGGTGAAGTACATCAGCTGATGTTTCGCATTCTAAGCTTTTAAGTGACTTACTATCGATAGTACGAGCTACTATCGCTAGTGGCCATGATCCCACGCTGAGTAAGTGAGACTTATCACTTACTTCTTCCAAGATTTATCTATCGATAGTTGACTTTGCTATCAATAATGCTTTTAGCTAATGATGGCAATCTTTGCTCAAACAGCTTTTATCCTGCATAACGATAGTGGAACTCACTATCGATGGGTCAGTATTGCAAAACTTAAGATTTAACATTTAGCTTAACTAGCTGTTTTAAAGATATATTCATTCAAATACAAGATAGGGTAAGAATGATATCACCATTACTGTGCTTGTCTGGGCAGAAGATTGCTATCAGTACTGAGGGTTACCATCAATGGAGTTCTTGATGGCAATCAGCTCAATCTTAGCTTTGTCCTGCGAATGCTATCGATAGTGAACTTCACTATCGATTGATCTGACTGAGCTGGCCCATGCAGTAGCTTGATTTTGGCAGAGTAATATCAGTTTTCTTTTGCAGATTTAGCACCAAAATCCAAGCCCTAAGTTCAGCTTATCAAGACTTGAGTAAATTTTCATGTAGATCATAGTCTTGAAGCTTTCTCTCCTTATTACCTCCACGATTATGAATCTTTTCTTTTCTACAGTATCCAAATTCATATGGATCTGCCCATGGTTAGTTCGTAGGTATTAACAACATAATTCACATGCTTTACAGGATATAATTAATTTAAGATAATTGAGCATAATGAATTAAATCATGACTTCATGCATAAAGATATATGTGAATATATTCTTTATAAATTCAATATGCATGTGTATAGGACTTATCCTATGTACATTGTAATCATTTTGCAATTGTCTTTAAAATCAGAATTCAATGTTCATTTCTAAGGTTGCAAAATGTAAAATCTCAATATAAATTATTTATAATTAGTGTAGGAGATTTTACCCTTGTATACTTCTACCTTAATTTCTTATAGGATTGCCTTTGCTCACCCAAGAGGTTTTGACATGCTTAGTGCTGGGTTGCAGAGATCTCTTTCTTCAAATAGAATTCAGGAATCTTCTTCTTGATGTATGGGAAATTCTCTTTCTCTTGTTTTCCTCAAGACAATTGAATGGCACTTCGTGGTAGCTCATTCTTGAGGTAGACCTTGCTCTTTTTGTTACTGTCCACTGCTTCTTATGATTTGAACCATATGTTGCAACAGTGCCTTCTTCATGAGTTCTCCTTCTGTATGTAGATTCTGTGAATCTTTTCCTTAAAGCATGAGAAACTCTTGGATTCTTCTCTGTTGTCTTTGAACCATGATGACCATTTCTTTTAGAGCTAATCTGCACAGATAAGATACTGGATGGACATTTTGGTACCCATTTATATTTGGGTCCTGCATTGTTAGTCTTGGACATTTCATGTCCCTTTGGAACCCAAATAAATTTATTTCTCACATTTGAATTTCTTCTAATATTACATGTGTGAGAAATATGACCATATTTTTCACAATAATGGCAAGTAATAATAGAATGATGTAAGTCATGAGACTTTATGCTACTATAGTGATGATCAGGGGATAACAACCTTTGATTGTTTCTTTTCAAAACATCTTTCTTCCCAAGGCATTTTCTGGCATGTTTTGAAACATCTTTACTTTTTGAAATATGATCAGTGATAGATAGATAATTGGCTTTATGCAAATCAAAATTGTTTTTCTCAAAAATATAGGAATTGGAACTGTATACCATAGCTGCATCTTGAGTTCCAGAGAATGATTGATCAGACTCTTTCAGGTAGGGCTCTTGACAGTTATCTTTCTCTTGATCCTCCGTGTTGATTGAAACTTGAAAGGGTTCTACAATCTCTCCTTCTTCAATTTCATCTTCCAATTGCTCATCAATCATAGATATGCAACTTTGAAATTCAGATGAGCTGTCAACACTTTCAATCTCAACAAGATGATTAGTGACATATAAGGTCTCAAGAGAGTCCCAAATAGCTTTAGCACTAGAGCAAAATTTGATTTTCTGAAAATCATCTTCAGTTAAGCCTTTATGCAGAATTTGCATTGCTCTAATGTTCAAAGAAAACATTTTCTTATCTTTTTCAGTCCAATCCTTTCTAAGTTTGAAAACAAAATCTTTTATGAAAACATTCCACATATAATAATCAAGTGATTTTACAAAACTCTTCATTCTAGCTTTCCAAAATGAAAAATCAATGTTTTCAAGAATAGGTGGAATGGTATGACCAAAACCATCAAGAAACATGTTACACCCAAAATCAGCCATGATCTTTTCACTTGAGATCATTGGATCCTTTAAACAAGTTACCTGCTACGATACTAATTGAGAGTGGAATTCGCACAAGAGAGGGGTGAATTGTGCTAATTATTAATTTAAACTCTAATCAAAGTAGTACATAATATTTATACTGGTTCGGCCAATCACTGCCTACGTCCAATTCTCCAACACCTTGTTGGGTTCTATTAACCACAGGTTTTACAACACAGGTTCACCTGTCAACCTTTACAGAGTTTTAGAATCTCTCTAAACACTCCCCTTTACTACCTGTAAGGCAATATCCGTGTTCTAAAGCACCAAGCTTTCAGAACAACCTCAAACAGTAGAGGATTTCAAATAATGAGTTCACTTTATGAACGGATTGTGATAATCACTTAAGTACTGATTAGTATATGATGAAGAAATACAAATTCTAGGGCTTAAAGATCTGAACAATAGTTTCTCTAGCTCTTCTATTCTATATAACTATGCACATCGTTATCTCTCCATCTTCTGGGCTCACTAATATATCTAATACTTTGTGCAGAGCCTCAGCTTTTCATTTCAAATTATCTTGTCATTTGTCTGTGCGTCATGTATTCTCTTTCTTTGCTCCAGATGTCATCAAGTCTTTATATAGGGTATTATTCTTTTCTGTTTGTTGGAGACTTGGAGAACTAGCCGTTGTCAATCAACCTTTTTTTTGCTTCACTTTATCTTGCAGAGGATGATCTAAGAGAGATAGAGACTGTGAGTAACGATAACCTGCTGCTACCTACCATTGTACTTGCATGTCAGCTTTTTCATTAGCGTTATCTCTGCTGGCTATCGCTATCTTAACAGAGTGAGTCCTGCACTTAAGCTGTTAGCTGAAACAAATACTCATGCAGTGTATCTTATCGATAGGGTATTTCATTAGCTCAACCAGATAGAGACAATATATTAGCTAAGCTTTTCTCAAATCATTTTCTATCGATAGCTAATTCTATTATCGCTAGTTACTTGATTGCTCATTAGCTTTAAGGATACTGATATGATTATTCAAGGGTGATTCAAGGTATACTATTATCGATAGCTGAAGGTGTTATCGCTAGTAGCTGTGTTATCGCTATTTAACTCATTCGCTCTCAGGCACTAGCTATCTGAATGTCTATTACTTGAAGCACTTTTGTTATTGATAGATTAACATGTTATCGTTAGCTGACTCTGTTAGCTCAAGAATTTTGATCTATATTTCTGCTATTTGTCCTATCTTTCAAGAGCTTATGCAATCTATGAACTTCTAGCGATAGGATCTTTCTTAGCGATAGTAAATGACTTAGCGATAGATATTAACCTTGTTATTTCTAAGTTTTCACTTGCTATGGTTCTGTCTATTTGCGATAGGGATAAACTTAGCGATAGAGATAATTAATCTTGGAGATCTGCTAAGTTTCCATCTGATATATTTGAGTCTTTCATCTAGCGACACTTTCTAGCGATAGTGATTTGTTACCTAACAGATTTTACTTGATTAATTCACAGGTTACTCATGTTATTTATGAGTCAGTCTTCATCAAAACTTAAGATTCTAACAACTTCCATACAAGAAATGCATGGAGAATCAACTAAGTCAATCACAACCCTATTTGGTAGCCTTGCTGAATATGAGCCAACCCTGATAGCTCAAAGGGAAGCTCAAGGAAATTCCAAAAAGAAGTCACTTGCTCTTACTGTATCTGAGAAAGATGAAATTGATGATAATGATGATGATGAAGATCTTGATGATGAGGACATAGCTCTCATGGCCAGAAAGTTTAAAAAATTCTTCAGAAGAAGAGGAAGATTCTAGAGAAGTGGTCCTAGCTTCAAGGACTCCCAGAAGGACAAAACGCCTGTGTGTTTTGAATGCAAGAAGCCTGGTTACTTCAAAGCTGAGTGTCTAAGTCTTCAAAGATTAAAGGAGAAGGAGAAAAAGAAGACTTTTGGAAAGAAGAAAGCTTATGTGTCATCCATCTGGGGTGATAGCTCTGATGAAGAAGGTAGCGATAGCGAAGAATGTGCCAACCTCTGCCTAGTTGCTCAAGAAGAGCAAAGTGACTCTGAGGTATTTGATTATGAACCTTCCCATTCTGAACTTCAAAGCATGTATAATGAAATGCACATTTAATTAATGAAACTTGCTAAACAAGTTTTCAGGTTAAGAAAAGAAAACAAGGAACTTCAGAAAAATTCTTCTTCACAAAAAGGTTCTTCTTCACTATCGATAGAAGATGATCTATAGCAAGCTCCCAGAACTTAACCTTCAATAGCTGAGCCTCTATTGATAGCAAGTCCTTCAAATTCTGAGAATTGTTCTAACTGTGAAAAATTGTTGAAGGAAAAAGAAAAGCTTTCAAATGTTTTGGAAAAATTTACAAAAGGCTCAGAAACTTTAAATGTGATTTTAAGCAACCAAAAGGTTTTTAGAGATAGAACTGGTATTGGTTATGAGCCTAAGCAAAATTTTTCAAAGAAATGGGTTGAACCCAAGGTGAAGTCATATATGAAATATTTTAGAAAATCCTCTGAATATTCTTCACCATATAGTTTTTGCAATTATTGCAACAAGAAGGGCCATACACAGTCTACTTGCAATCACATAAAATATGGAATTAGTAGCTCTTATAAGTGGGTTCCTAAAGGAACTCATGTGCCTAAGGTTTTTATAAACTTGGAGCACAAGACTAACCTTAAAGGACCCAAGAGAGTTTGGGTACCTAAAACTGTATAGTTTGTGTAGGTGTGTCTTAAAGCATCCAGCAAAGGAAAATGGTATATTGATAGTGGATGCTCGAGGCATATGACTGGTGACAAGGACAAAATCAACAATCTAGTGATAAAGGATGGAGCCAAAGTTAATTTTGGTGGAAACCAAAGTGAAAAGATCACTAGAATTGGTGAAGTAGGTCCAGTCAAGGATGTTTACCTAGTAGATGGTCTCTGCCACAACTTGCTGAGTGTTAGACAAAGCACAGATCATGGTAACTGGGTAATTTTTGATTCTAATGAATGTCTTATTGTTGATAAAAATGATTTAGACATAAATAAGTCTAATCTCAAGTGTAAGATAAAAGCAAACAGAAATGGAAATTTGTACACTTTGGATTTAAGCCAACAACTTGAAGAAAAATGTTTTATTTCAAATGATGAAATTTGTTGGCTATGGCATAAGAGACTAGCTCATGTAAACTTCACTCAACTTGATAAGTTAGTCAAAAAAGAGCTAGTTATAGGCATTCCTAACTTTAGGACTAAACATGATTTAGTCTGTGAATCTTGTCAAAAGGGTAATCAAACAAAGTCCTCTTTTAAAATCAAGAAGGCAGTCTCCACAAGCAGGCCATTGGAACTATTGTAAGTCTATACACTCTTGTAGTCGTGGAAGACTATTCAAGATTTACCTGGACTATGTTTCTTTCCTTTAAACATGAAACGTTTGATGCCTTTTGTGTGCTTGCTAAGAAATTGCAGAATGAAAAAGGCACAAAGATTGTAGCAATTAGAACTGATCATGGAGGAGAATTTGAGAACAAAGAATTCATGGAGTTGTGTGATGAAAATGGGATTGAACACAACTTCTCTGCCCCTCGTACTCCTCAACAAAATGGTGTTGTAGAGAGAAAGAACAGAGTGCTCACAGAAATGGCAAGAAGCATGTTGAACGAGAAACAAGTGCCTGAAATATTTTGGGCAGATGCAATGAGCAAAGCTTGCTACATATCAAACGGAGCCTATATCAGAAAAGGGATGGAAAAAGACTTCATATGAGCTCTACAAGGGTAGGAAGCCCAATATCAGTCACCTGAGAATATTTGGATCAAAATGCTACATTCACAACAATGGAAACGTAAATCTAGGTAAATTCGATCCTAAGTCTGACATTGGCATATTCATAGGCTATCAAATAGAAGCAAAGCATATAGAGTTTATAATAAAAGAAATCAAACTGTTGAAGAGTCTATGCATGTAGTATTTGATGAAACACCTCAAGAAAAACAACAATCTGTTGATGAGGATGAAGATTTTTCAAAGATTTTAAAACAATCCTTATCGATAACAACTCAGCCATCGATAGCAAATCCTGAAAACAATACTGAAAATGATTAGGATGAAACTAAAGATGATCTAGATGAAGCTAACGAGCTTCAATCTTCCATAAGACATCTTAAGAATTATCCTCCTGAACAGATTATTGGAGAAATTTCGAAGGGAGTTAAAACAAGAAGGCAACTACAAAATGAAATGGAATTTTCTTGCTTTCTTTCTCAAATTGAACCAACTTGCGTTGATGAAGCTCTTGCTGAATGTGACTGGATAGTTGCAATACAGGAAGACTTAATCAATTCAAAAGAAATCAAGTTTGGGATTTAGTACCTAGACCAAGAAATTATCCTATTATTGGTACTAAATGGGTTTTCAAAAACAAACTTGATGAAGTTGGACAAATTGTCAAAAATAAAGCTAGATTAGTTGCCAAAGGATATAACCAAGAAGAAGGCATTGATTATGACGAAACTTTTGCTCCAGTTGTAAGACTTGAAGCAATAAGAATTCTTCTAGCTTTTGCATCCATCAAAAATATTAAATTTTATCAAATGGATGTTAAAAGTGCTTTTCTTAATGGATATATTAAAGAAGAGGTATATGTGGAGCAACCTCCTAGTTTGAAGAAAAGTCTAAGCCCGACCTTATTTTCAAACTTAAAAAGGCTCTTTATGGTCTCAAACAAGCCCCTAGAGCTTGGTATGAGAGACTTAGTACTTTTTTGTTTGATAAAGGATTTTCTAGAGGAAAATTAGATACTACCTTGTTTATCATGCATAAAAATAATCACATGCTCATTGTTCAGATTTATGTTGATGATATTATTTTTGGTGCAACTAATGAAAAGCTCTGTGAAGATTTTACTAAGATAATGCAGGGAGAGTTTGAAATGTCTATGATGGGAGAATTAACATTCTTCCTAGGCCTGTAGATAAAGCAAAAGAAGGATGGTATCTTCATCTCCCAAACCAAATATTGTAAAGAAATTTTCAACAAATTTGGGATGGATCTATCCAAAGAAGATGACACTCCCATGAGTGCCTCTGCCAAGTTAGATGCTGATGCTCAAGGCAAAGTAGTGAATCAATCACATTATAGAGGACTTATTGGATCTTTACTTTACTTAACTGCTAGTAGGCCTGACATTCAATTTAGCATAGGCATGTGTGCTAGATATCAAGCAAATCCTAAAGAATCTCATTTATCAAATGTAAAAAGGATTTTGCGCTATTTACAAGGGACTCAAGAGCTTGGGCTGTAGTATCCCAAGGGAACTCAAGAGTACCTTCTTGCTTATACTGACTCTGACCATGCAGGTTATAAGACAGATAGAAAAAGCACAAGGGGTCAATGTCAATTCCTTGGTGGCTGTTTAGTCTCCTGGGCAAGCAAGAAGCAAAACTGTGTCTCTCTTTCATCCACAGAAGCTGAATACATTGCAGCAGCAAGTTTTTGTACTCAAGTTTTATGGCTTAAGCATCAACTGAGAGATCTAGGTTTGGAATTCCTAGAAGTGCCCATTCTCTGTGACAACACCAGCACAATAAGCTTGGCCAAAAATCCAGTTCATCATTCCAGAACCAAGCATATTGATGTGAGACATCACTTCTTAAGAGATCATATTCAGAAGAAGGATGTCAAGGTGGAGTTTATATCAACTCATTTACAACTTGCTGATATATTCACCAAGCCTCTTGAACCAGATCAATTCTCCTATATCAGAAGAGAGTTAGGAATGGTAAATCCAAATGAGTTGTGAATGTTTTTTACTTATTTCTTGATTTATTTTCATGTTATTCATATGAGTTATTGCTAACTTAGGCATCGGAGTACCAAATCTTAAGTTTTTACAGGACTGACCCATCGATAGTGAGCTCCACTATCGCTAGCTATATGGAGAACAAAAATCTGAAGTCAAGATTGCCATCGCTAGCTAAATGCATTATCGATAGCAATGTCAGCTATCGATAGAAGAGACTTGGAAGGAATGAGTGATAAGTCAGTCACTTATTCAGTGTGGGATCATGCCTGCTAGCGGTAGCAACTCGATCTAGCGATAGCAAGTCACTTAACAGGTCAGAATGTGAAACGTTAGCTGATGTACTTAATTAATGGTAAAACCCTAAACCCTAGAACTTATAAAGCTAGGTCATTTGCATTTGCATTCATTTTACATTCACTCTCTTCTACTCCAAACACTGTCTGAGCATTCTCTGAGCATTTTCGAATACATTTTTGCATCACTCAAACCCTAAACTAGAAATGGCCAGAACCAAAGTACCAAATGTTTCGAAGATCTCTAGTGATAACCCATCTCCCAAATCAGCTAGCAAGAGGTCTCAGCCTTAGAAGAATGTTTCATTTTTAAAAGACATTACTAAACCCAACCCCAAATGTCTAAGAGAAACCTCTGCTGATATACCCTACCTATCAGCTCCCCTCGAAACCCCAAAGAAACTCTTCGCAGAAAAGGGAACCCTAGATAGGGCTGCAGTCTGGGTAGATTTGAAGTATTTCAAGGAACAGGGTTTTGACTTAGACACTTGGTTGCTGCCATACCAGAATTGGGTGAGTGTGAAGAACGACTACAACGAAGAAGTTCTGAGATCCTTCTACTCAAACCTGAAAGCTATTCCAGTTTACAAGAAAGGTCTTCTCAGGGAAATGTCTTTTGAAGCCACTGTCAGAGAGAGAGGCTTTGTTTTTGGTTGGTCTGCTATCAATAGAATTTTGGGGATCCATGGGGCAGATTACAACAAATGGCAGATGACTGAGCACTATTCAGACGAAGAACTTGCTGAAATCTATGAGACTTCATCTAACAAGCCAGCCAGCATGCCAGTACTTAACCGAATTCTTCATTATGTCTACACAAGAATTATGACTCACAAGTCAGGAAATTTTAGCAGTTTTGCAAAGACTGATAATCCCTGGCTTGCAAATTTCATTCAGAAGATCCCTCTCAATCCTGGCCAGATTATATGTATGGAGTTGCACAGATTTCTTTCTCACAAATCTACCAAGGCCCCTCTTCCATACCCTCAGCTTATATCTCTCATCCTTGAATTTTCCAAGATCAAATCATTAGGGACTGTTGAGAACAAGAAGTGTAAACAGGTCACCATCTCCACCTTGAAGAAAATGGGGATTCCAGTCGCTGCTGGTAGAAGTATCTCTGCTTCTAAATCTCAATCCTCTCAAGTTCCATCTTCCTCAACTCATCCTGAATCTGTTGAAGACGAGGTTCAGTCTCAAAGAGCTCTTCCTCCTCCTCTTGCTGCACCAAAAGCCTCATATTTCTCCAAGGCAGCTGTTAAGGAAATAGTCTTCCGGCTCTCTGCTGAGTTCGGGTTTGCTTTGGAGGCACAGAAAGCTGAGTTATTGAAGCATATTTAGAAGCTTCAGGCTCAAGTTAAGAATTTGGAAGAATCTTTGAGCCTCTCCAGGCAATCTACATCTCAAGGTATCTCATCCCCACATCACTCCCCACTTCATCACTCTCACTCACCTCTACACTCCCAAAACCATTCTTCTACTCCTTCTTCTTCACCACATTCTCCTCTCAACCCTCACCTTTCTCCAACTCCCCAGCACAAAGTTCCCACTCCTCCAGTCTCTCCTATCGCTAACTCCCACTCACCACCCAAAGTCTCAACACCCCTTTCAACCCCACTAGTGCTTCACTTCATCTCTCCAATTTTCCATCTTCTCCCACCTTCAAACATCCTAGCCTTTCTCTTAGCGCTAGCCACCATTCCCAAACCAAACATCCAACATCTCTAGACACTCCTTCCGCTAACCCTTCCCCTAGTGCTAGCTCACAAACACAAGCCTCACTCTTCTCCACAACCAAAGTCCCCACACCACATGCAACCCCTATCGCTAGCCCTTTTACTAGTGATAGCACCCCTTCTTCTAGCGATAACCCTGCCAATGATGATGACAAAAAGGGGGAGAAACACATGAAGCAAAATGTGGAGTAAAGTATGAAGGATCCCATGATAGCCGAAGAAGCTGAGAATGTGAAGCAAAGACTGAAGGATCCCATGATAGCCGAAGAAGCTGAGGATGTAATCAGAGCAATTGCATGCTACTACATGGAATCAGAGGAACACAGAACCCCTCCTCCTCCTCAAGAAGAGGCTCAAGCTCCTCCAGAAAAGAGAAAGAGGAAAGTTACAGCTGAAAGCCTAAAAGGGAAAAGGACCAAGAGAAAAGCAAGGAAAGATATATCCTTCAAGGTCACTTCCAAGGCCTCCTCAGAAGCCACTACAACCAGAGCTCCAAGAATCAAAATGTCAGCTCCAAAGCCAAAAGCCAAAGCATCTAAAAAGCTAACTCTTCCTCCAGAATTGTCAAAAGAACACAAGAAAGTCATAGCTGAGATCTTAAGGCAAGATAAGAAAGAAGCAGCTAAGGCTAAGAGGGCAGCTGCTAGGGCAGATAAGAAAGCAATTGCAGCACTCTTAAGGCAAGACGAGGAAGCCAAAAAGAAAGAATTAGAAGATGAAAAATGTGCTAAGGATGAGATGGCTGAATGGAAGGCTGCTTATTAAGCAAGAAAGGCTATATTGACTGAATTTAAGGTGTAATATGAGGAACAGAAAAAGGCTGAAGCAAGAAAGAAGGATAGTGCTAAAAGGGTGCCAGTCCACAAAGAAAAGAAAGTAGCTACTTCTCACCCTCGCAGAATGTCAAAAGAAGAAAAGGAAAGGGCTGAAAGAGAGGCTGCTAACAAGAAAGCCCTTGAAAAGGCTATGATAAAGCATAAAGAAGCCCTTGAGAAGAAAGCTACCTTTGAGGCAAGGAGGAGGGCAAGAATAGAGAGAGATGCAGAGGTAGCTGCACAAAGGGAAGAAGAAAGGAGAAGAAAGGAAATTTCTCAAGGAAAACAGATATGGAAATACAAAAGAAGATGTCACAAATCCAAGGGTGGCTCTTCAGGAATTTCCATCAGAGAACTAGTTCAGAAAACAGAAGAAGAAAGAGCTAAGGGTGGCCCCAAGAGCATTAACGAAGACAAATTCTTCTACCTAGACTCTGATCTATCTGACTATCCTGACGAAGAGTACTTTGCCACAGCCTCTGGAGACAAATTTGAAAATGATTACACCCTATCCTTCAGAAATTTCTCTGAATACCAATCATACTTAGCTAGTCATGACATTTCTAAGTTTAATTTTGATTTTGAAATTTCCTTTGAAAGACCAACTTATGAATATGAACTTGAAGGCTCTGACTCTGATAAGTCAGAATAAAATGTATATTCTTCATCTCAATTTTTGCTCTGAAACATATGAAAGTGGCAATCCCACAAGAGGGGGGTGAATTGTGCTATTTAAAAATATAGGAATAATTAAAAACAACACAGACTTTATACTGGTTCGGCCAACACTGCCTACGTCCAGTTCTCCAACACTCTGTTGGTTTCCACTAACCACAGGTTTTACGAGTCCAGGTTCACCTGTCAACCTTTTGCAGAGTTTTAGAATCTCTCTAAACACTCCCCCTCACTTCCTGTAAGGTAATATCCCTGTTCTAAAGCACAAGCTTTCAGAACAACCTCAAACAATAGAGGATTTCAATAAATGCGTTCATTGAATGAACTGATTTTGATAAACACTTAAGTACAGATAAAAATTCTAAAACAATAAATACAGAGCAATGAATGAGTTTGTATATATTCTCGTTTTTCGTCGTTCCTCAATAAATGCTTAAGTTCTGTATTTATATCTTCTTCTCAGATTTTGCCCTAACATTCAATCTTCAAGAAGCCGTTTGAATTTAGTCGTTGGGAGCTCATAGCCGTTGGCATTTAATGCAGCTTCTTCATCGGGCTTAACTCTCAGCTCTAGCTTCAACTACTTCTTGCGTAGGGTGAGCTAAGAGAGAGACAGACTCAACGTTCTGAGCATCCGTACAAGATGTACTTTCTGGAAGCTTTTTCATTTGCGCTAGCTTGATCTGCTATCGCTAACTTAACAGAGTGAATTCTGCACTTAGGCTGTTAGCTAAAATAATCATTTAAAATATAGAGAATTCTATCACAAACTTAGTTTATTTGCTCAAATAAGATAAAGACAATATAAGGTATATCAGAGCTTTTCACATGGATAAGAGGATGCATTATCGATAGCATATTCCTAGATCAAAAAAATCATATCAGCATAACTTCTTCTATTAATTGCTAATCCCTTATCGCTAGATACTTGATTGCTTATTAGTTTTAAGGATACAACTAAGTATTCAGAGGTATTTCAAGGCATCCTATTATCTATGGATAAGCATGTTAGCACTAGCAATCATGTCAGCTCATTTGACTCTTGCTCTTAGGCATTAGCGATCTGAGTGATTATTATCTGAAGCACTTTTGTTATCGATAGCTCAACCTGTTATCGCTAGCTGATTTCTTTTGTCCACGGACTTAGTTCATTTTTCTGCTGGTTTCATTTACTCATATGATCAATGAACTTCTAGCGATGGTATCTTTTCTTAGTGATAGTGAACGACTTAGTGATTTGATATTAACCTTATTATTTCTAAGTCTTCACTTGCTATAGCTCTGTCTATTAGCTATTGAGATACACTTAGCGATAGGGATATTTCTATTAGTTGATCTGTTAAGCTTTTATTTGCTAAGTTACCATTTGTTATTAGTGATGGATCTAGCGATAGTTATCTGTTACCTATCAGATTTTATTCGTTTATGCTCAATGGTAATTTACACTTATGTTTCTTATGGGTTAGTATTCATCAAAACTTAAGATTCTAACAACACACTTATATCATATGCTCTGTACATGCATCATCATTATTTTACATTCTAATATATGCTTATGCTGATATATGGTTATGCTCTTAAAGTGTTTGGTTTACTTATGTTTTGTCATCATCAAAAAGGGGGAGAATGTTAGAATCTTAAGTTTTGATGAGGACTGGACCCATAGATAACATAAGTAAATCAAGTGTAAGTTACCTTTGAAGTAAACAAGTAAAATCTGATAGGTAATAGATCACTATCGCTAGAGCTAAAACTATCGCTAATGAAAAGCCTAACAATAGCTTAGCTGAAGTCAAAAGGAAATATCTCTATCGCTAATAGACAAAGAGCCATAGCAAATGCAGACTTTGAAATAAAAAAGTTAATATCTGTCACTAAGTTCTTCACTATCGCTAATGAAATATCCTATCGCTAGAAGTTCACTGATATCATGGATAAATGAAAGGAAGAACAACTAGCAGAAAAATGAACTAAGTCCTTGAGATAATGGAATCAGCTAGCGATATCATAAGCTGCTATCGATAACAAGATTAGCTATCGATATATAAATACTTGAGGAAATAACATAGATAACTAAACAATCTTGAGATAACAAAGGTCATTAGCGATAACGCATATAACTTTCGATAATAGAATGTTCATTGTGATAACTTAGACAAACTGATAATCTGATACATTGAGCTAATAGACTAAGCTTGCGATAGCATCTGCTGTGCTTTACATGATTACTTGTTTAGCTAACAGCTCAAGTGCAAGAATTATACTATGTAGTTAGCAATAGCAAAGCATGCTAGCGCTACTGAAAAAGCTGCTATGCAAGTACAGTTTGTACGGATGCTCAGAACACTCAGTCTACATCTCTCTAAGCTCACTCTACGCAAGAGTAGTTGAAGTTAGAGCAGAAAGTTAACCTGGATAAAGAAACTGTATTAAATGCCAACGACTATGAGCTCTCAACGACTATATTCAAACGGCCACTTGAAGATGAACGCAATGGCAAATCTGAGACAAGGTATAAATACAAAACTTGAGCATTTATGAAAGACTAATGGAAAAACAAAGAATATTCACAAACACATTCATTGCTCTCTGATCTGTGTATTTATTGTTCTTAGAGATTCTAGTTGTACTTAAGTGATTATCATAATCTGTTCATTAAGTGAACTTTATTGTTGAAATCCTCTACTATTTGAGGTTGTTCTAAAGCTTGGTGCTTTTAGAACAGGGTAGTAACCTTACAGGTAGTAAGGGGGAGTGTTTAGAGGGATTCTAAAACTCTATAAAGGTTGACAGGTGAACATGTGTTGTAAAACCTATGGTTAGTGGAACCCAACGAGGAGTTGGAGAACTAGATGTAGGCAGTGTTGGCCGAACCAGTATAAAGTCTGTGTTGTTTTAATTAGTTAGTTAATTTTTGAAAGCACAATTCAGCCCCCTTTTGTGCGCTTGCCATTCTCATTTTCTTTGTTTCGAAACATTAGTTTCATCTCCTAGCTCTTTATATAAACCTTCCAATGGCACCCAAAATGATTATACCCAAAACTTACAGAGCCCGAGTCATTAAAGATACAGTTCCTCTTCCTCCAGGCTATCCTACTTTAACCTACAAACCACCCTCTCCTCCATCAACTTCTCAACCCTTATTTGCAACCATGCCTAATACTTGAGCTGAAGCCTCCAAATCAAAAAGTAAAAGTTCTGTAACCAAAGCCTTCTACTCCAACATGAAGATTTCAGTTTCTGAATCTGAAGGACAAACTACAGAAATAAGAGTGTCATCATAAGTCAGAGGGAAGAAATTTTATTCTGATTGGAATGACTTAATTCAATGGCTTGATATAGACAAGCTTGATTTGGAACATACAACATCTGGAAAGAATGGCAGAATTACTCAGAAGTTGATCTCATGAAGCCCTATTAACCAAACAGCATGGTTCAAGGAACCCTTAAACCTATCCAAATGACACCAGTCAATAGAGTGATTCACTATGCCTACTCTATATGCATGACAAATAAGGCAAGAAACTTCACTTAGATTTTGGACATTGACAAAATAGTATTAGCCATGATCATCAACAAAGTCTCAGTCAATCCTGAGCAACTGATCTGGAAGAATTTCAGAGATTCCACAAAAGCAAGACTATTAAAACTCCTCTACCATTTGCACAGTTGGCGTCTTTCATCCTATGCAACAACAAGATTTTTTGGTTAGAATAGTAGAACAATGTGGAACCCCCAGATGTGATCTTACCACTCTGAAGAAGATGAATGTGTTGCTTTTTATTAAAAAAGAAGCTCATGCACCAGTACAGAAGGAGTTCCCGAGGAAGGAGGTCAACCTCAAGAAGAGCATGAAGAAGAAGTCCATTCCTCTGCCTCTCAATCATCTGAACCATCAGTGCCTGAATTTGCAAGAAGGGCCTTACTTCAGAAGATATGATCAATCAGATTGTAGGCAAAGTCACAGAGACAGTTATGGCAGAATTAACCTTGGAGAATCAAGCTATGAAGGATAGGCTCTTGAAGAGACTAATGGCAGCCCTCAATGATACAATGGTTAAATCAGTCTAGGAGTGTGGAATGACAGTGTTCAAAGTTTGACACTGTGGTTGACATGCACAAATTCCTCTATAATAGACTTGCTGGACTAAAGGTAATCCTCAAAGAAAAGCTTGATGTTGATCTTCCTGGCTCACTTATAGAACCTTTCCCTGGACATGAAGCCCACCATGTATCCCTCATTCATTTTTCTCCTACTCATCCTACCTCTCCTATCATCCCCCAAACACAAACCTCTCCCAAACACACTTCTTCCTCATCCAAACCCTCCTCACCTACCAAGCAAACTACCTCAGACTCATCATATAACTAAGATCCTCCTCCCTCACCAATGAACATCTCTACCTCACCCCTTATTCCTCCACATACCTCACATAAATCTCCTCAACCACAAGCTACTTCATCCTAAAAAAAATACCCAAATCCACCCCTCAGTACTTCAATATACTCCTCGGCTATATCCTGCATAGAACTATTCCAGAAAGGGCAAAGCCATAATTATTGAAACCTCTCTTCCCTCTGCCTCTTTTGATGATGCCAAAAAGGGGGAAAAGATCTACAATGTTCCAACCCATGGGGAAAGTAGTGTCATCCAAGAAAGGGATGTTGAAGGTGCCACTATTCTGTCATCTATTGCTTTTGAGGTGCCCCAAATTCCTAAGGATGTCACAATGAGCCAAACTCTTGAATAAATCCATGACTTGGTAGAAGGAATCAGGCTAAGCATGGCAAAAGAAGGCATGGTGGAAGAAGTATCAAAAGAAGCAATTAAGACCACCAATGTCCCTTCAGAAGATGATGATGTGGTACTGGAAGAAGATATGAGTATGGCCATGGTTCTGTATGAGGGAGAGCCTCAGCCTGTATCAGTTGATACTTGGCCTTACCTTCATCACAAATTGTAAGAGATGGTTGCAAAAGAACTGCAAGGGTTAGAGTAGAACAAGAACAGAAGGCCAAAGCTGAAGTAGAAGCCAAGGGCAAGGAAGAGGCTAAGGCTAAAAAGGAACAAGATGACCTGCATAAGCCAGTAGTTCCTAGTTGAGTTGCCAAGAAGACCTACATCTATCATAAACCCACTAAGTTAGTACAGAAGACCTTGGTCAAACAACCTCAGAGTTTCTTCAGTCTGATGGAGAAGAAGAAGGACCAGAAATTCAATCTGTGGCCAAGGCTAAGAGAATACAGAAGACTACTCCCAAGCCTCCACCCAAAATAGTTACAACAAGAAAAGAATCCAAGGCTATAAAGGGGATTGTGACTAAGGAACCAAAGCCTGTCCCTAAGACTACAACAAAAATGAAGGCTACACAAAAGGAAAAGTATCCAAGCCTCCTCCAAAGAAGAAGAAGAAGCAGCTGACCTACTTTAAAAAGATGCTTGAGAAATTCAAGCTTCCTTCCCCTCCTAAGAAGAAGAAAGCACCTGCAAAGAAGAAGAAGGCTGAGCCTAAGAAGAAATTTATTTGGAAGAGCCTTCAACTAACTCTGGGGGTTACAACAGTGAATCTGGAGATGATGATCTGAATATAAAGTATTGGAAGGACTCGAGTGACTCAGAGTGATCCAGCCTAAACCTCATCTCATTCTGCATCAATCATTCCACATCTACATCTTTCATGATTTATATCTTTTCTTATTGGCTAAGTAGATATTTACTATGATTCACATATGTTTTCATCATGTTTATTTTGCTTTCAGATGTATTGTATGACTTGTTCATTGACAAAGTTCCTGTGCTTATCAGTGTGTTATTTCTTGCCTACTGTCAAATTAAATCATATGTTTTGTCATCATCAAAAAGGGGGAGAATGTTAGAATAATGAGTTTTGATGATAGCTAAACATAACTTAGGCATAAAGAAAGGTTTGACATAGATCAAGAATAACTTAGAAACAATCTGATAGTAAATGCTAAGTATTGCCCAATCGATGAGGATCAGATTTTCAGTTAAGAAGCTAAGGTATCGATCGATCAGGGATAGATCAGAGGTAGAATGGAATGAATACTTAGGCACCTAATCAATCAAGGTTCCCCTATAATTGATCAGAGGAGTAAAAACTGAACTAAGTAACCTCAGAGTGATCGATTAGAGAAATTGAAGTAACTTAGTATGATCGAACTATAGCACCTAATCAATCAGGCCTCCCTGTGATCGATCAGAAATATCAAAGTATAATTCAAGTCTAACCTAAGCTTAATCGATCAAAGAAGCATAATCGATCAAAGAGTAGTAAGTAATCGATCAGGGAAACACATGTAATCTGAGTGTGAATGATTATATAAGCCTAATAGATCAGGGACCCCTGTGATCGATCAGGTAATATATCTTCTAACTTATATATAAGTAATGCAGGTTGTGATCGATGTGTGATCGATCAGGTAATAGAGTCTGTGATCGATCAGAAACCAATAATCAAATCAAAGGGGTGATAGGTTTTGATTCAAAATTCTATAGTTAACCTATTTTAAGCTTTCAATTACAGAAAGTATTCAGACCTATTTTGGAAAGTTATCATTAGACACACAAAACTGCCATTAGAGATGTTTGATACAATAACTACTTTCTGGAATTAATGAAGAGAGAAGGACTGAAGCAAAGCGAGTACAAAGGAGTTAATGCTACACAAAGAACACCATCTTAACACTCCATCAGATTAATCATCTCTCACCAAAAGATCAAGAAACAGCTATAATTAGTCTCCAACGGACATATTACCTGAACAACCTATAAAAGCTTTTCGTGAAGAAGTTGGTTAAGAATATTTATTGCTTACATTAATTACTCTTGTTAGTTATACTTACTGCATTTAATACTCACCAACTCTTAGAGAGATCATTCATTGATTATTATACTTCAGTGTATATCACAATCTGTTCAGTGAGAGAATAAGTTTTCTGTAATCTCATTTCAAGTGAGGATTACTCTTAAGATAGTGGGATCTTAAGAGTACGATGTAATCTTACAAGTTTTATGGGGAGTGATCAGTAAGAGAGAGTTCTTGTTATGTGATCACTTGTAAAGGCATTCAAGAGCCTGTTTGAATCTTGAAGTATTATTAGAACCTAACTGGAAGTTGGAGAACAAGACATAGGCCAAGAGTTTAGGCTGAACTAGTATAAGTCTTGAATCTTTCTATTTAAAATTTTTAGTAGCACAATTCACCCCCGTCTTGTGCATTCCTGCCAATTACAATATATGCCTGCCTGACTTCAACAACCATAATATGAAAAAAGGTTTATTTTCTTTTCTCTTTTTCATTTTTTTCATTTGTTGACCTTGAGATTCACCTAAGTAAGTTAGGTTGGCTTTTACAGTTCAAAGTTATAAAGGTGCTTATGATATAGGTCTCTATATTGATAAAGAGATTCAAAATCCACACATTTTCGAATAAAAGAGTGTATTCTCATTAATTAACCCTAGTTAGTGCGTATGGTACGTAGTTTTCTGATAGAAAAATCAAACTGATATATTAATATGGTCACTCAATAGAAAAATCATTGGATTATTGCATGTTCTTGGGGTAATTGCACATAATTTGAGTAATTTCTGACTTTTGCACACTTTGTTGGAATTTGTTCTAGTTAAGGGCAATTTGGGCATAATTAGCATGATTTATTGTTTAACACATTTTTAAGAACATTTTGATGCTACCTTAGGTCCATTTTATTTGTAGATTATGGAAGGAACATACCCAATGAAAGGGCCAAGTTGCAGAGAAGAATGCTGGACAGAAACAGAACAAAAGGGCAAAATCAACGTTAGCTCGCCTTGAGCTCACCGCGACCTCGCCTTAAGCTCGCCGCGGCTAGGTCACAGCCAGCTCCTAGCAAAACATCAGAATTGACATTGGCGGCGAGCCCACGGCGAGCGGGACGCATCAGTAACACGCTGTTACGAATTCTAGGGTTTCTAGGGGGTTATAAATAGTTCCTAACACCCGAAAACCACTCCTCCAAGCCTCCAAACACGAAAATACCTTAGTTCTCCTAGGGTTTCCTTCCATTCCTTCACTCCCCACTCATTTCCACCTCTATCTTTTTCTTCTTCCACCCTCTTCTTCCATGAACTTTCGAATGGAGCTTCCTCTTGGAGTTTCTATGTTGGATTAAGGAGCTCTTCATCTCTTGAGGATGGATTGATGGTGTCTCAAGCATGGGTTCTTCATTAGGGGAGTTTTTCTTTGTTCTAACATATGTATTTAGGATTTCTTCTATGTTTATTTGAACTTCTCTTGGGGATGTTTGGATTTATGTATTGGATTGAGATTTTAGATATGTACTTGTATGAACTATATGTGTTTATTTTGGGCTTTGAACACTTGAGTTATGAATTCTTATCTACATTGTGGTTGCATGAAGTTAATTTCATTTTAGTGGTTGCTAATGGGCTTAATTGATTGCTTCCGTTCATAATTATTCTGATTATTGCACTTTTATGAGAGCCACAAGTGTTTTGACTCAAAGTATTTCACACATCAAGTGGACCTTAACACTAACCCTAAGTAATGGCTATGAAAGTGGTTGCTAAATTAGTCATTAATTAGGGCTAGTGGACCCTAGTGGTTGCTTGGGGATTTCTCTAACTAGACTTGATGAATTGAACCCCTAAATGATTTGAACCTATGTTTGTCACCTCACCTAGACTCAAGAGATCCATTCCATCAATTTCACTTCACCCATCCAACCATTCCAACTCATTAAGAAAAAGATAAAAAAAAATATTGTAGTTAGGCTCATTTTGCATATTTCATATGAAAACCCAACAAAAACCTTTTTATACTTCATTTGCATGACATTTAGTTTCCTAGGTTAGTCATTAGGCTCCTTGAGAGACGATCTGGGATCACACCATTATAGTGCAATCCTTGGTTTTATAAATATTTTGCATTTAACCCCCAAGGCGATTAGGAAAAGGTTAAATCACTAATATATCAATAAGGATGTATAAATAGAAGTTTAATAAATTAGAACATACCTTCAAGGTGCTAATATTGTTTTTATCATATACAGATAACTTCAATTCCAAAGGTTTAGCCACCAACTAAAGTAAACCTTCAATAATTTTCATTACATATTCACTATTTGGTTTTTTACCTAACGTTTGAACTTTCATATACTTCAAATTCTGTAATGGAATGTGCTCAAACACATGCTCTAATAGGAAGATCAAAGCCTACAATTAAACCAATGGGGTGATTACTTGATTATTCCATGGTTTTGTACACTAGTTATGGGAAGTTAACATTTGTTATAGGCAAATACCTTGGGAATTAGGAACTTTTGCACTTAGGGTCCAACATTATTGAGTTAGTTGCATATAGATCTTAGTTTGGGTATTTTAAGCCCTCAAATCATGCATTATACATTTTTGGACATGATATACTTCACATGTGCTCTAATTTTCCGTTATTAGTGCAAAGAAGAAGGATCAAATTGGAAGAAATTGAAAAGAAAAAAAATATCAAGATTTCTCGTGAGCACCCAAGGCGAGGCCCACAGCAAAAGAGGAAAAATGGGTCACCATGGACTCGATAGTGCAAGGCACAATAAAAGCAAAACATGTCTGTTGCCGTGGACCCCACGGTGAACTCAACTACAAAGATGCAATTGTTAGACAGATTTTGAAGTTACCTAGTTTGATTGATTAAGCAATTTTGAGTGATTGGGTTTAGCCTAAACATTTCTTAATTGATATTTTCAACCTAAACAAGTGATCCTAGGACAATTTAGAAGGTTTTCTAGTTGCCCATTGTGTGGATTAAAAATACCTCTAGATTTTGCATTACCTATACACCATTAACTCATTCCTTTTTCCACAAGTCTGAATTCCCCTTTCCCATCCACACTCTCTACAAGAAATTCACCCTTCCACTACATTCCCATGGATTCCACAAATTAAATTTAGTCTATGTTGATCGGGAGCATGAGTAGCTAGGCGTTTTTGTGGGGATCTTGATGGAGAAAAGCAACAGAGCTTCAATGTCTTAATCAGGGAGTTATTTTAGATTTCTTTTCTTGTATAAGTTCATCTATGTATTCTAACTCTATTGGTTTTGGTATATGTATTTTTTCCAGGCAGTGATTAGTTCATTGTATATACTATGCAATAGATGTGTTTGAATTTTTATTTACTTTGGAATACTAGTAAATTTTGGATGCATGTGCGATTGTATGTGTGTTTAGTCACTAGGTCAAATATTTGAAGGTTTGATTTACTTTCAATAAGAACCCCTTTGTGTATTTATCATGATTAATCACTACCAAGTTCTGCTTAACGGTTTCCTCTTTAATGATTGAATGAGCAATGTGCCAAGTCAATTAGTTAATTAGGTTAATAGGATTAGAGCAATTACTTTAGGTTTTTACATTAAAACTTGGATCTAGGACTCCCATATCATCTTATAAGCTAAGAAGGTTGCCCAGTTCATCAAGAGATCTATATTCATCATATCATTTTCAAAATATATTTACTTGCTTTCTTGAATATCAAAAATACCCAAAAGCAGTTTAGTTTTCTCTAATCAAAATCACAAAACCCCAATTTGATAGCTTTTTCATCCATTTAGTTGGTCTAGGTAGTTAATCAACTCCATGTGAGACGATCCGGGAAAGCACCACTTGTGAGATCCTTGGTTAATTTAATTTTGCATTTGCATCCCAAGGCGAATTAGGAAAGGTACAAATCAATGACGCCATTACTGGGGGAGTCATTTTTTACCCCCTAAGTTAATTAAGTGTCAATTGCTTATCGACAAGGGATTAGTAGCATTTTAGGTTAGTTTGAGTTCATCTAGTTGCATTTTAGGTTTTAGGTTAGTTATAGTTGTATTTGCATTCATAAAATTGAAAAATGAAAAAAATAGTGTTCTTGAGCTTGTGTTTATTATTTGCTATTGTGCTTGTGGTGTATTGCTACATTTCATTCAACATTTGAGTGAATTTTGATTGACTAGTTGTTGTTTCTTGGTTTTTGCTTTGATTGGTTGAGTTTATATTTGTGTATCACATACTAATATTTTGCATTGCACTCAATTTTTCCACCTAAACCACTCAATTAAGTCATTTTCTGGTATTTGGACTTGTTAAGGTCATTTACACCATTTTTCAAACTCAAATTTTTAAACTTGTATATTTGGCAAATTTCAAAGGAATTTTCTTGCAATGTGGCAACCTCAATGGTCAAATTCGATTCTAGGTGATTCACAAGTGTTTTAACATTTTTTCCAAGTCTCTTTAACTCATTTAAACTTGTTTCAATCAAATGGGTGGACTAAAATTGTCTAGAATAAATGTTGTACTATTTTCCTTTGGATCTGCCCAATATACACAATTAGTGCTCAGTGTTTGCTGTAGCCCTGCACAGTGAAGAGCCACGGTGAACACCTGCATTTCCTTCTAATTTTTATGTGTTTTGGCCTATTTACAGTGGTCATTAGCTCGCCGTGGCCTCGCCAAATTGGTAGAATCATCATTAGCTCGCCGTGGCCTCGCCAAATTGGTAGAAGCATCATTAGCTCGCCGTGGCCTCGCCGCGGCGAGAAGGCCCCCAAAGTTTCAGAAGCAACAACACCTCGCCGCGGTAAACGGATAGTGAGCGAACGTTCTGCAGAAAATTCAGTTCACGTTTTTGGGCCTGATTTGGGTCCAACTTGAATACCCACTCACTTGAATCGACTTGAGGGACATAAAACATGAAAGACACACCCCATTAGGTCAGATTTGGTTCACATTTACACCCCCAAGCCCTAGCTCTCTCTTCTCCATCTCCATCTCCATCTTCTTCTTCTCCTTTCCTCCATCCATGGCTTTATTACCTTCCTTCCTTCTTGCTGGTTCTTACATAGAGAGTAGCAGCTAGGCTCCACCATTCTTAGTGGTGGGAGCAAAGGGATGAGCTTGAAGCTTGAATAGGGGAGTTTTTCTAGTTCTAATCCTTCCTCCATTTGTTGTATTTATGCTTTTCTAGGGTTCTAGGGGTGCATTTATGGCATTTGGTGTAATGTATTAATTGCATTTGGTTGAAGTGCATTTATGGCACTTGGTTGAGTGCATTTATGTCATTAGGGTTAGAAACTATGTTTATGCTATTTCCTTCTTGTATAATACTTGATATTGCTACTTATTAACCTTGTGTTTAATGAAATTTATGGGTTCATAGTTTTGTTATTCTCTTTGTGAAAATTATGTGCTAATGCAAGGTGGCTTGGTTAGTGGATTAAGAGTGTTAAGTTATTTTCTTGAGGGAGATGGCATAAGAAATAATTGGTTGTGTTGAGAAATTGGGCAAACACTCTTTAGGTCCTAATTTATTGTATGGGTGGCCTTCAATGGATTAGGGTTCAGAGAGAAATTTAGAGCAATTATGGGGTGGCCCAAATTGTGGATTTAAAAGTCTAGCATAATCAATTATTTCTTGATTTTAAACTTAATCAACTTGGGTTAAATTAAGTAATTGCGGGGTTCTGAAATTAATTAAGTTAACCTAAGCCTAGCCTAGAGGGGTTCCTCTAGGGTTCTTTAAAAATCAATTAAACTCCCTAAAAATCTTTAGAAGCAATGATTCCCGACTCTCTCATTCATCAAGAATGATTTTTATCCCATTCTTATCCAAATCTGACTTTTAATTCCCACATTTTACTTTACCTTTTGCACATACCAAACTTCATATTAAAACCAAATAAAAAATGCTTTTTACCTGCTTTTTCAAGTTTACATATTAGCTATTAGGAATCATATTACACTAGGCTCCTTGAGATCGACACCCAGGGTTAGCTTACACTATCCCCTCGGGTTTAATTTCTTGGAGAGCGGACTCGAGGCGGCACTGCTCCGATACAAACCCCAATCAGTGATCTCTTCAAGTGGCGTTGTTGCTGGGGAGCCAAGTAATTGGTTCCCTAGTAGCCGGTTGTCAAACTTGCTTTGGCCGGGTCTAGCATCTAGTTGCATTTTAGCTTAGTTGTATCTTAGTTTAGTTTTTATTCTTACATATCATATTTTGAAACACCCTTGACAATTGGTATAGATGCTTACTCTTTGCATTTTCTTGGCTCACTGACTTACTATCGTGCTTGGTTGTTTTAGTGGTAGTTTTATTGCACTAATTGCGAATGATGTCCTTTGCTGGATATTGAGTGCATGAATCTATCCCCCAAGTCACGTTCTTGTTGCTTGAAGCTTACTTATGCATAGCATACTTGCTCTGACTGATTTGCACTTGTTTGAAGTTGTATATCACGCTTTCACTCAACTTGTTTTTGCTTCTAAAAATTCTGCAGTTGCCTTCTATTCAATGGCAGAATCAGCTGCTCCTCGCCCCCACGGAGGAAAAACTTTTGATTCCTCGCCGTCACCTCGTCGCGGTGAAGAGACGGTGAGCTCCACCTGTGTCAGCTTCTGTTTTCACTGACTTTCGCTATTATCTGATCATTCTTGCTGCATATACACCTCATACTCACACCATATTCATACATACACATTTCATACACTTCCATACATCACATACCATTCACTCTTACTTGACTTTTGTACATTCTAAGTCTTAGTTGCTGCTAATAGTCCACTTGTTGTCTGTGCCTTGTGTGACTCAACCTTGACTTGATTTTGATTTCTTCTACTTGCTTGTAACTCATTGTGCATACCTAGAGGGAGAGGTAGAAGGAGAAGAGGATCAAACCTTCCATCCTTAAACCTTTGGATTGAGCAAAACCTTAACCAACTTAGGAGAGCCGATCAAGGAGGTCCCTCTAGCCCTATCTTAGAAGAGTGTTCTTCTGGGGAGTCTAGCATCTCATCCCATTCAGACACTGAAAATTCTATTCGCATAGAAATACCTCTAGACATGCCACCCATGGCCCACATACCATCACCCAATGGCAATAATGGAAACAATGGTGAGGCGAGGGAGTAGGAAACAATGAAATCCCTAGGAGGCATAGTATTAGGGAAGTTACCTCGAGTGATGTCACATACGACCTATTCCAAACTGCATATCATGCTCTAAATGCTGATTTTGAAATCAAAGGACCACTAATTCCAGCTTTGCCTCATTTTGCAGGATTGTAAGGGGAGGATTCATATGGCCATCTATATGGGGTCTACCTTGCTTGCACAAGCATGAAACCAACTGGAGCGAATATTAACGATGTGTAGTTGAAAGTCTTTCACTTGTCGCTAGATGGAAAAGCTAAAGAGTGGTTTAGATTCCTACCAAGACATGATGAGAATGACCTCACTTCTTGGGCCAATTTGAGGAGGGCATTTCTGGAGCATTACTTCCCCGATGTTAAGACTGAGGATTTGAAGAAGGACATTTATTCCATCAGACAAGACCCATCCAAGAGCTTTTATGAGTATTGGTGTCGTTTTCAAGAGTTGTTAGCCAAGTGTCCCCACCACCAGATCATAGATGAACAGTTGATTCAAAACTCCCACAAGGGGCTCTTGCCTAATGAGAGAGGCATTATGGATGCTAGTGCCGGTGGTTCTTTGGAAGACCTACCCACCGAGAAGGCTTGGGCTATGATTAAGCTTAGAGCCAAAAACACCCAACAATGTAACAGAAGAGGTTCCAAAGGGTGTTTGAGTTAAGCTCCAACTCGCAACAAACAAGGAGGATGGATTCTTTAGAGGCCAAGGTGGATACTTTGAGTTCCCAACTTAATTCTCAGCTTACCTTCATTACTTCAGAGTTGAGGAACCTTAGCATAAAACAGTGTGCTCCCACTTCCTCTACCTCCAAGGCATTAGTTGCACCTAGTTGTGAACATTGTGGGTCGGTTATGCATATTAGTAGCCTTTGTCCTAATGAGCCGGTGGATGTTAGTTCTATGTACCAGGAGAGGTCCAGCTCTAATCCCAACCAAAAATGGGATCCCCATAGCAACACCTACAATGAAGGATGGAGGTCACACCCTAACTTCCGGTGGAGAGACAACAACAATAATTCCATGACCAATTACAAGGGCCAATCTTTTTCTTCCCCAAGGCCCTTAGTTCCCCAAGATTCACCAAGAGGGGATGATTCATGTGATCGGATTCTCAAGAGCATACAAAGAATGCATGAGGATATGAATGCTCACAACGATGCGAGATTTGCATCTCTTGAATCCAAGATGGAGCAATGGGAGACTAAAACCACAAATCTTCAATCCTTTGTGACCCAATTGTCAGATGGTTTAAGTGACAAGCAAGCAAGGACAAGTGGAGCTTCCCCCTCTAATACTATGATTAACCCAAAGTCCCTTAATGTCATCACCTTGAGATGTAGCAAGAAAGTCAAGTTCCAAGGACTTGAGGGTGTTGAGTCCGATGTTGATGAAGAAATTGTTTGTGATAGAACACCTTTGGGTCTGGGTGAGTATTCCAACTCCAAGACCATTAAGGAGAGCTCTTTGCCTATGCCGACCCCTTCATACATCTTTATGTTGTGCATGTGTTGGTGATGTGAAATGTGTTGATTGCATTGAGATTGATGATTATCTTTCCATCTCACATGATTTGGATGAGTTTACATGCTTAGTTGATACTTTATCTGCTCACCCCACACCCAATTGTCTTGGGAAAGTTTCTTCTGATTGTGATGCAGGTCCTACTAACCACATAGACACTGATGTCCAAGCTACACCGGTAGCTTTGTCTATGGTGGATACTTGCTCACCCTTGGGAAGTAGAGAAATTATAGCATTGGTAGATGCACCCATATCTCCTTTCCCACTTTGTGATGACATAATTTTGCCACTTGCTATACTTGAGCTTCAGGAGTTGGTACCTTCTGTGGTAAAACCTCCGATTGTGGATCTCAAGCCCTTACCTCCTAACTTGAAATATGTGTTTCTTGCTAACTGTGATAAATTGCCTGTGATTATTTCAAATGCTTTATTTGATATTGAGGAGGATAAACTTGTTTCTCTTCTTAGGTCTTATAGGGGTGCAATTAGGTGGCCTCTTGTTGACATTCCAGGGATCAATCCCTCAGTTTGTACACATAGAATCCTCTTGGAGGAGGGTTCTAAGCCTATTCAGCAACTACAGAGGAGACTGAATCCTCTCATTCTTGATGTTGTGAGGAAAGAAATAGCTAAGCTCTTGAGTGCTGGGATCATTTATCCCATTTCTGATAGCGAGTGGGTGTCACCGGTACAAGTAGTACCGAAGAATAGTGGAATTACCATTGTCTAGAGTGACAACGATGAGCTTATTCCTACTAGAGTCCAGAATTCTTGGAGAGTGTGTATAGATTATAGGAAGCTTAATTCCTCAACTAGAAAGGACTACTTTCCTCTGCCTTTTATTGATCAAATGCTTGAGAGAATTTCTGGCAAGTCTCACTACTACTTTCTTGATGGTTTCTCCGGGTACTTCCAAGTACCAATTGCACTGGAGGACCAAGAAAAAACCACCTTCACATGTCCTTTTGGTACTGTTGCTTATCGTAGGATGCCTTTTGGACTTTGTAATGCTCTCAGTACTTTTCAAAGATGCATGATGTCTATTTTTAGTGATTTGTTGGAGCATAACATGGAGGTGTTTATTGATGATTTCACTGTTTATGGTTCTAGCTTTGATGAATGCCTCTCTAGTTTAGAACTTGTTTTGAAAAGATGTTTGGAAAAGAACTTGGTTTTGAACTATGAGAAGTGTCATTTCATGGTAGATAGTGGCATTGTTTTGGGTCACTTGATCTCCCAAAAGGGGATTGAGGTTGACAAAGCTAAAATTGAAGTTATTGCATCATTGCCCTATCCTACCAATTTGAAAGAAGTGAGATCATTCCTAGGGCATGCGGGGTTCTATAGGCGTTTCATTACTAACTTTTCAAAGATTGCCTTACCTCTTTCATCTTTGCTTAAAAAGGACTCTGATTTCGTGTTTGATGATAGATGCAAGCATGCCTTTGACACTTTGAAGTCTTCCCTAATTTCTCCTCCCATTATTAGTGCACCTAATTAGCATTTGCCCTTGAGCTTTCTTGTGATGCATCTAATTTTGCGGTAGCAGCCATGCTTGGTCAGAGAGTTGACAAGGTCCCTAGGGTTATTTCATATGCTTCTAGGACACTTGATTCTGCACAAGTTAATTACACCACTACTAAAAAAGAGTTGTTTGCTATAATTTTTGCACTTGACAAGTTTAGACAATATTTGATAAACTCTTCTGTGGTATATACATTGACCATGCAGCTGTGCGATATTTGTTTCAAAAGCCCCAATCTAAGGCTCTAGACTGCTGAGATGGGCTCTTCTAATGCAAGAATTCGATGTAAAAATCAAGGATCGGGCTAGAGCTGAGAATCATGCAGCCGATCATTTGAGCCGCTTGCCTCCCGACACAAGGGGAGTTGATTTTTCTGATCTTTGCATTGATTCTTTTCCTGACTCTGCTTTATTTATCTTGGCCACTATTGAGCCTTGGTATTCTCATATTGTGAACTATCTTACTGCTGATGTGGTTCCCTCTTCCTTGTCTCATTTCCAGGTCAACAAATTAAAGAGGGAGGCCAAGTACTACATCTGGGATCTACCCACTCTGTGGCGCATTTGTAGTGACCAGATCATCTGTCGTTGTGTCTCAAATGATGAGATTTACTCTATCCTTACTCATGCTCATTTCTTATCTTATGGTGATCATTTTAGTGCTAAAAAGACTGCTAGGAGAGTATTGGAATGTGGATTTTTTTTGTCTACTTTGTTTAGAGATGCATTTATTTATTGTAAGTCTTGTGAGAAATGTCAACAGTTTGGGAGTTCGGGTAAGAGGCATGAAATGCCTATGAGACCCACGCATTTCAATGAGGTTTTTGATGTTTGGGGCATTGATTTTATGGGACCCTTTCCCCCTTCCTATGGTTTCTCTTACATTTTACTTGCAGTAGATTATGTTTCTAGATGGGTTGAGGTAATCCCAACTAGGAAAGATGATGCCGCTACTGTTTCTAAATTCTTACGTTCTCATATCTTTTGCAGGTACGGCATTCCTAGAGCTATCATCAGTGATCAGGGCACTCATTTCTGCAACCGGATCATCCAGTCCCTTTTTGCCAAGTATGGCTCACTCACAAAGTTGCTACACCCTACCATCCCCAAACCAATGGGCTAGATGAAGTTTCGAATAGGGAAGTAAAGCGTATTCTTGAGAAGATAGTGAAGCCATCACGCAAAGATTAGAGTGATCGATTGGAAGAAGCTCTTTGGGCATATAGGATGGCCTACAAGACGCCTATTGGGACATCACCCTTTAGAGTTGTCTATGGGAAGTCTTGCCACCTACCTATGGAGTTGGAGCATAAATCATATTGGGCTATCAAATCTTGCAATGCCGATTTGGAGTCTTCCTTGACTAATCGGATGATGCAACTCCAAGAGCTTGAGGAATTACGGTTGCACACCTATGAAAATGGGCTCATCTATAAGGATCGGTTGAAGATGATACATGACAAACACATCTTGAAGAAGGACTTTAAGAAAGGGGATAAGGTGATGATGTCTAAGGCAAGCTCAAGATCCTACCAGTAAAATTCAAGTCTAGGTGGGAAGGTCCATATCAAGTTGTTCAAGCCTACCCCTAAGGTGCATTTGAGCTTCTAGATGGCTCTACCGGATCAAAATTCAAAGTCAATGGCCATTTCCTCAAGCACTACCATGACTCATCTCAACCACCTTGATCATGAGGTTGTTCCTTTCCTCTCTACTTGCTCTTTTTGCTTTATAATTGCTACATGTTTTTTTTGAGCTAAGTATGGGGGAGGGAACTTATCAGTAGGAAAAGGTAGTTGTAGTTGTAGTTGTTTTTCAATTCTTAGGATTAGTACTAAAAGCTTCTTGCTCACCACACTTTATTTCAACATGCTTTGAAAATTTCATTGGTATAACATTTTGACTCACTCTTGCCTCTTCCTATTTTTCTTTTGGTGATTGATGACGTGTTGTGCTTCAATCTTGAATTAGACTTCACAACTTTCCACTTCACCCCAAGAGTTGAGTTAGATTGATATTTCCATATTTTTGCTACATTGAGGACAATGTAGAAATTAAGTGTAAGGGAGGGATGAGCTGTATAGTGGGTGAAGTGGGTTAATAATTATTGCATCTTAGTTATGTTTTTAGCTTCAAAAAGTTGGAAAAATTTGAAAAATTTTGAACTTTACCTCACTTCCACTTTTGTTCCTCTTCAGACTTGACATGATTTTCTTGGAAATTTTTTTTGGCAATTATGGGAATTCTTTCATGCTTCTGGATGTGTGTTGATGCTTTTGATTAATTTTCTTGATTGGCACTTTGTTGATTGGAATTGATGCTTTATGGTTGAATCTAGGTTGTAGTTGATCTTTGTTTATGAGTTTAGGAGAATTAGCCATGCTGTGATGTGTATTTGAGCCTAAATGTTTATTCTTGTGTGAAATCCACTTAGTTGCCATTCTCTCTAGAACTTGTTTGCATTCTTGATCAAAAAATTTTACATTTAGTGTAATAAAGCATGATAAAGGCATTCATTCATTCATACCCCTACATTCCAAACACAAACCACAAATACTCTTTCCATTTGTCATCCCATTTGAGCCATTCGCTTGATGTTTTGCATAAATTGCCAATATGTGTAAAGTTGCATTATTGCTTGTGTTTATATATAAGCATGCCATGTATAGAGAAAAACAAAAATGCAAAAAGAAGAAAAAGAAAATGCGAAAAAATTGAAAAGTTGCAAAAGTACAAAATAAGGCAAGCTTAGTTGTTGGCAAGTGCAATTAGTGTTTTGGACTGAATTGGGCATTCAAGCATGCATGACATCATATTCCTTTCATTTCATCATACCATGTACCTATTCTTGTAGAAAATGAACCCAATATGGTGAGAAGAGTAAAACACTTATCCTTGAGTGACTTTCCCTTTTACTCATCCACATTGCATCAATTGCATTCATGGTTAGCCTTTAGCATCATTCTATTCCTCATTGCTCGTTGGTTGAAGAGTTGTCAATCTGTATTAGCTTTTATTCAATTAGCATGTTGAAGTTCTCATTTATGCCTCACTTACCATTTGTTCTTAAGCTTTGAAATTTGTCTTTGTCCGGGAGTACAAAGGTTTAAGTGTGGGGGAGTTGACCACCGGTACCTTGGACATTAGGCCTTTGTGCTTTCTTTCCGGTAGAACGTGTACCCTGAAAAAACATGTAAATAAAAGAGCATTCTTCCAACACAATAAATGCTAGTGTAAATGCTATTAGTAAATAACCACCTGTGGTGTTGGCTCAATCAAACCAATGGGCCAAGCAACGAAAGCACCGATAGCATCTTGGACCCTAGTCATCTCATTAGTAGGGAACGGTATTGGTGCCCCGTTGTTGTAGGAGGATTCAATCATTACTCTCAATGCATTTTAAGGCAACGGCGAGTTGTGCAGGGTCGTGTTGGAAGTGTTGTAGACCTTCCCTCTGGCAACTACTTCACTGAAAGAGTAATCGATATACAGCCTGCAGTATGACTCGCCCTACGAAAGAGTTGACAACATTAGCTCACAACGCATAATATAACAATGTCACTGCAAGTTTGTAAGCAGAGAATGTATGAACTACCTGAGGAATTTGGGCCCACGGCATCGTACAGATGCTCTCCCTTATGCTTGGACTTTCGACGGGAGGAACGTTACTATGTTGCACGAAGTTCGACGTTTGTGATGCAACATTATATCGTTGGTAAAATTTGAACATCTGCTCATACTTCCGATGCAGTTCCTCGTTCTGTCGTTGCATCTCCTCATCCCGTCGTTGCATCTCCTTCCTCAGAGTTTGAACTTCTTCTTGTAACGCTCTTACTTCACCTTTTGATGTCCTATGCTGGCGGCCAAAGTAAGAAGAGGGCGTGAACCCTAGACCTGTGCCCTGAACACTGCCCGAATACTCAGGGCGATCGAGCGCTCTGCTAAGGAAATCATCAGGGGAAAATTCGTTGACCTCGTCAAGGTATTCTTGTGACAACATATCCTATAACAAGAAGAAATGGTTGTTAGATATTAACTTAGCAAAGTCACCAGTTAAAAAGATATTACAAAGTCCAAGAGAATGACATACACATCATTCACAGACTCTTCTGACCTCGTCGTGAATGATGGTACCGTCCTTTTGAGAGTGTCCCCGAAACCAGAGGCCATGCCGTGGTGGCTTCCCTTCTAGGCCCTGTTCCTTAATCTGTTAAGCAAGCCAGGTGAACACATAATTAATCACGTAAACATTTATTCATAGTTTTGTATTTAGAAGCGTTACTAACATATAATCACGTAAACATTTATTCATAATTTTGTATTTAGAAGCGTTACTAACATACCATATCTTGCTCCAATTCAGGAAAGGTCTTTCGTCCGCCCATATACGGATATTCACAGCTTTTAGCCGCCTGTCTATTTCTTTGACTTACTTCCTCAAACTCCGGTGTCAAACGTGATTGCACAAATTCATTCCAATGTTCCTGGGTAATTGACCCTGCGAATGCCTCTGGGGGTGTTGGAACGATCTCCCCGTCTGCATCTCTCAGGAAGTACTTGGTCAAATTTGTGCGGAAACCGCGATGCATTCTGGAAGCTTTCAGCATGACATACTCCCTATGAGAATCATCAATATGAAACATGGACTGTAACAATAGAAATCATATTAGATTTGTTAGTTATAATGTTGTCAAAAAAAACTAAATTGTAAAAAGGCACCTAACCTGAATCTCTGACCAAAACACGTTCTTGCAGCTCCCTGCGGTTCTCCAATCTGTGATAGTAATAGGCACTTTCTGCCGAATAGTGCACCCAATAAAACCAGAGAGGTCTTTCGTAGTCTCCCCGATTGGTTGGTTATTTTTGTTCCATTTAAGTCTGGTCTTTTTTCCCAAAGATCTGCGCCTGAGTAGTTTACGCATAAGGGTGATGCCACGGGTAGCATCCGCCTCGACAGCCTCTCTACCCGCATCGATATCTGGCTCCACAATTGGTTGTTCTTCTTCCTCGTCATTCAGGGGGGGATCCATTTTCCTGCAAATTAAAATAATGAAACAAGACATGATTTTAGTGCAAAATAATTAAATGAAGTAGTTTACAATGTAAAACAGAAATACATACAAACTTCAATCAATATGAGGGCTTTCATCTCTTTTTCCTCTGTGTTATATTATCTAAAATTGTTTGCTTCCTCTTTTTTGTTGGATTTAGGGTTGTGTTGAGCCAAATGCCTTCTTCATGATCACTCCTTACATAAACAGGCTCATCTTCATCGTCATATCCGTCTGCATCAATCTCTTTTGCCAGTAACGTATCAAATGAAGGATCCTCTTCTATCATATTCATATCATCATCACTACTTTCATCATCAACTTGTTCGGCATAATTTTTGTTCGACTGCATGACAACTGATCAATTCTTCTTAGAAGGATCGACAATGTAAAACACTTGTGATGCTTGGAACGGTAGAATGTAAGGATCATCCTTATATGCAACTTTAGAAAGGTCGATCGATATAAACCCAAATTCATCTAACCGCCGTCCACTATGGTTGTTAACCCACTGACATCGGAACACAGGAACTCTGAACATGGTGTAATCTAACTTCCAAATGCAATCAATCACACCAAAGTATGCCATCTTCGTATATATAGGATTTGTATCTCTCGCACTGGATATATGTAATGCCTCGGCAACAAGTGTGACTCCACTATTCTGCATTGTGCTTTTTTCATCCTGGTCTTTTGTATATAATGTGTAACCGTTGATTGCATAGGCGGTGTAGGAAAATGCGTGCAAACCCGGTCCTTTCGACAGCCAAAACAATCTTTCAGAAACTGATCCAGCATTAAGATCAAACTGCTGACAAATGCGAGCATTGAACCATCTAATGAATGTTTTGTTGTGCTCCTAATTTGACCTTTGTCGTAATGGTGCGTCTTGGGGTCAAATGCAAGAAAATATGTAAAACCAAGGCTTAAGCAAAGTGGCTCAACCTCGGGTCGTCTCTCAAAGGAGTCAACTTATTTTGATGCCTAGACTAAGCTAAATGCATTGAAAACCAAATAAACTGGGGGTTTAGTCATTGAAAAGTCTTTTTGGTATTTTTTTTCAATTGTAGAAATATAAAGGGACTTGTTTTTGGCTTTTTGGATTTAGGAAAGCAAGTAAAAGTGGTTTGAAAAACTCTTTAATGGAATGGGTTCTTAGTGAAAACTTTTCAATCTTCATAGCTTCTCAAATGAATTGGGAGTTCAAAACCAAGACCGAATGTTAAAAACCAAAGGCAATCGCCTAAGTCCAATTGACCTAGTTACTAATGCACAATTAGTCAACTAGCCAATTGTTAGAAAATCGCTTGGTAGTGGAAACCCTTGACAACACGCAATGAGTCTCTTCTTGAAGGTATAATTTGACCCTTCAAGAATGGACCTAGTGTCTAATGCTAAGTGCAAAAGGCAAATGCATTAATCCAATCTAGCAATCCAAAGTAAATAATCAATGCTACCACATCAAATTGCATTATGCCAAGTGCTTAACACTAAGGTTTATGCACATAAAAGCAATCGCCAAATTACACACATAATCCAAAAGAAATCTACCCCTACGAATAGAAATCATAGCACCTCTTGTTCCAAAATTACATATCAAGTAGAGACAATTAAGAATTTAAATCAATTACATAATCTAGAAACAAAAGAAGCTAGGAAAAACTCCCCTAATAAAGCATTGAAACTCCAATTGCATTGTTGCCACCAAGAAACCCCAAGAATTAGCCTCTCATCACCTTTGCTCCAGCTCCAAATAAAGCACACAAATGATCAGACATGATAAATGAAATGGTATGTGATGGTGAAGGCCGAGGATGTTGTGATTGTTGGGTGAAATGGTGTGAATAATGGACTAAAAGAAATGGTGCTTGAAAATGGCGTGATTATGGATGAAATGGTGTGAGAGAATGATGCTTAAAGTGGAGAAGGAGCCCTTCAAAAATGACGTGCAGACCTGGATTTTTTTTAAGCTGATGGAAATGGAGGGAAGGTGTGAATGGAGGTGGATTGTTGTGGTGATGTGCGTGTAGTGATGGAGATGGAAGCTGAGGGAGCTGAATGAAGAAAAATCAGAAATTGATGAAGCTAATTGATGGAAGGGAGGATGGGTTCCGTCGGCCTTGGTGAATGGGGTCGAAATGGAAAGCTGACGGCGACGGTGGTGAGGCGGTGAAGGTGAGGATGAGAGTGATGGTGATGAAGCTTTGTGTTGTTCGAATATGGTGGCTGTGTAATGATGATGGTTATGGCATCAAAAATGGCTAAGGAAGGTGGAAACCGCCGGCCTTGAGGAGGAGATGGAGATGGTTGATGGTGATAGTGCCGACGGTGATGATGGGAGAGGGTGAGTGACGATGGTGGTGATGGTGAAGCTCTTACGATGAAGATGGTGGCTGTTCGTGCTAGTTCTGTATGTTCTCTCAGATCTGGGCAGATTTAGGTATTAAAAGGAGGTAAGGGGCTGTTTGGTTGATGAAAATTAAGCCCACAATCTAAGGGTTTTTGCTAGATACCCAAATAAACTTCCAAACGGGACCCTTACTCATTTAATCTTTATTTAAAAAAATATAGAAATGAACCCAACAATTTTTATTCCATCTTTGCCCTCCTTTAATCTCCCAAATTGCCCAACTTGTCCTTGCCCAATTGAGATATGCAGTGCAGCGGGACCTAGGTGTAATTTCTGAAATTCGAGCACTAAATTGTAATTTCTGAAATTCGGGCCCATCTTTATCAAGACTTCCTACAATGACAAATTCAACAACAAATTGTAATATCCCAAGTCCAAAAATAAGAAATACATGAGTTTAAACCTTAAAATTCTCATTTAAGTACTAAAATGCAATTAACTTAATGTATTGGAATTCTAAGTGTAAAAGTGCTTGAATTGCCATGTATTAGCCTAGGACAAGGTTTAATTTACTATGATTAGTGGGTCAAAATATAAAATAATTAGGTGCAATCAACTCCCTTGTAATCAAACTCTTATTTCTATCACCATGTATTTCCCGCAGGAGTTTTTTGTGTTCTTCAACGAATGGTTCAACCTCAGGAGTGCTGTGAAGAATATACAAGTGAGCAAGCTCCCTTTCAGCATTCGAAATGCATATTAAGTTGAACCCACTTATTCCTTTCCCTAATAATCGCCCATTGTGACGAGACATCGGTAAACCAACATATCCAACACTTGATAAGTAATCGGCACACAAATCACTCGCTTCTTCAACGATGTATCGTTTAGCAATACACCTGATAAATCCTAAAAATTCATGATATTTGAGTATATTTTACTTGAGTTTTTGTCTATTATTTATACATTTTGGATACTCAAGAGGGAAAATGCTCATTTGCTTTTCGGTTTCACATTATTGTTAATTATGTAGATTTTGATTGTTTTTGTAATTAGTTTCTTATGTTATTGTATATAATTTTTGTAGGAATAATTTGGAGCAATAAGCAAGAGATTTTAGCCCTCCTCCAAGCTCCCAATTGTACAAAAATAAGAAGAAGCCAAAGATCAGCCAAAGAAATAAGAAAGCAGAGCAAAGCACCAGGGAAGCAGGGACTTCGCCGCGGCGAAGTGAATCTGCCTCTGCCCCTTTTTGTGAGAGCTCGCCGTCTGCTCGCCGCGGCGAAAGCCACGGCGAGCGACTCTTGATTCTGTAATTTTTGGACTTCGCCGTGGGCTCGCCGCGGCGAGACCCACGGCGAACTTCGCGTTTCTGCGCGTTTTGGACAGATCAGGCGCGTTTTCACTGATATAAAAGCTAGGGCTTCGTTGTGAGCCCTCATTCTTCGACTTTTGGGCATTCTTGGGGGTGTTTTGCTCTGCTAGGGCTTGGAGTTTGGAGGGGATTTGGCTTGGGCTTGGAGCTTCGAAGAGATTTGGGCTTCCTCTCTTGGTTTATCTCTTCCTTCTCCATTCTCTTCTCTTGTTCTTTGTTTCTGAATGTATATATTTATGCTCCCTTGGAGTTGTTGAACATGTGTAGCTAAATACTTGTATTCTAAGATTATTTTGAACCCTTGTATGTATTGATTCTTGATTCCTCCTCTTAATTTGTGATTAATGATATCTATGTGCTTATTTTACCCCGTTCTTAATGCTTCTAAGTGCTTGATCACCATTTAGATGTTGTGTTCGCTTGATTTATGACTCGAGAGAGCTAGGTTGAGTGTAGAACTTGGGTAAAGTAGTGCAAGAACCGGAAGTTTGCATGACAAACGGATGGTTTTGTTGGTAAGATAGAGATATACTTGCTAGCCTTGCATAGTCACATTAGGGTTGGAGTATGATAATTGGGTTCTATCAAATTGTGGCAAGAAATTGTGCAAAGAATAGGACTAAACACTTGTTCTTGACTCGAGAGAGCATTACAAGTACTCTTTGAACCCTAGATTAGCACATGGTGTCGTTGAGAGCTTCTTGAGAGGAGGTTAATTGAGTTTTGAGAAGTATAAGGGGGAGAGATAATCTTAGGACCCATTTTAGCCTTGAGATTGGAGAATCACCTGTTTATAATTTTATCTTCAGTTTATTTTCTTATTTCATTTTCAAACTCTACATTTGTATCACTCAAATTGGGCGAGAGTATGATAATCATTGTTTGACCGGGTTTTGGACAAATCCTCGTGGGAACGATACTCTACTCATCATTTTATTACTTGGCGCGACCCGTGCACTTGCGGCGCGTGGCGAACAACACCCCTCTGGTCGATATCTGTTTTTGACATACCCCTTTAAAACTTTCATGAACCGCTCAATTGGGTACATCCATCTCAAATAGACTGGGCCGCACAGTTGAACCTCTTTGACCAAGTGTACAGTAAGGTGAACCATGATGTCAAAGAACGATGGGGGGAAATACATTTCAAGTTTACACAGGATACGAATGATCTGCCTTTGCAAATCCTGCAACCGTCCTATATCAACCACTTTACTACAAATGAGCCTGAAGAAAATACACAGTCTAGTGATCGTCCTACGCAGTTTCTTGGGTAAAATGTTGCGTATGCCGACCGGTAAGAAATTTTGCATCAGGACGTGACAATCATGAGATTTCAGGTTCTTCAACTTCAACTCTTTCATGGATACAAGGTTATTTACATTTGAGGAGTAGCCTTCTAGAACTTTGATCCCATTCAGGAATTCACATAATGATCTTTTCTCTTTCTTTGAAAGGGTGTATGCTGCTGGAGGTAAATAAGTGTGTTATCCTCTCTCGACAGGTGCCAACTCTTGTCTTATTCCCAACTTGAGCAGATCTAACCTTGAATTGACACCATCCTTAGTTTTTCCTTGCATATTTAGCAATGTGCCAATTAGGTTAGCACATATGTTCTTTTCAATGTGCATCACATCCAGAAAGTGCCTAACATATAAGGACTTCCAATACGGGAGTTCGAAGAATATGGACCTCTTCTTCCAGCCACTTGTCAACACATTTTTAGCAAAAGGCTTGCCAAAATCATTCTCCAACGCAATCACCTTTTCAAAAACGTCATCCCCGGTCAATATCCTCGGTGGCCTACCTTCTTCTAAGCTCCCGTTAAATTCCTTCTTCCACCTCCGCCAATGATGTTTTAACGGCAAGAACCTCCGATGTCCCATGTAAACATTTTTCCTACAATGCTCCATCCTCATCGAATGGGTATCATCTTCACATATAGGGCACACACCATATCCTTTGATGCTGTATCCGGACAAATTACCATACGATGGGAAATCATTTATCGTGCCAAACAACATGGCCCTCAATTTGAAACTTTCTTCCTTACATCCATCAAAAACCGTCTCACCCGAATCCCACATATGCTTCAGGTCTTCAATCAAAGGATCCAAGTACACGTCTATATCGTTGTCGGGCTGTCTAGGCCCAGAAATAAGCATGGAAAGCATCATAAACTTTCGTTTCATGATCAAATTTGGAGGGAGGTTGTATATCATCAGAATCACCGACCATGTACTGTGAGTACTACTCTAAACTCCATGCGGATTGATTCCATCGGTTGCCAATGCAAGCCGTAGGTTTCTCGGTTCTTCACCAAAATCAGGGCACTCGTAATCAATTTTTTTCCATTAGGGGGCGTCTACGGGGTGCCTAAGGTTGATGTCTTTAATCCTCTCATCAGCGTGCCATGTCAAAAGTCTTGTAACATCTGCATTACTGTACATGCGCCTAAATCTTGGAATGATCATAAAGTACCACAACACTTTAGAAGGACTCTTACCTTTCTTTCCATACTGAGACGTGCTGTATTTAGGACACTTCTCCAACGACGAATACTAGTTCTGGAATAAAATACAGTAGTTGGGGCATGCATGTATTTTCTCATATTTCATACCGGTCGACCGGAGAATTTGCTTCGCCTCGTATGTTTTCGAGGGGAGTACATTTGCTTCTGGGAGTATATCTCGCAGAGCGGACAGTAACGCGGTGAAACTTGCATCACTCCAACCGTATCGTGCCTTCAGATTATACAATTTAAGCACCGCACTCAATCTTGTGTATTTGCTGCATCCCACATACAAAGGCATCTCTGCATCACTCTTCAGTGTCTCAAACATTTCAGGATTCTCCTCACCCACCACGTTCAACATTTCTTCAAGATCATCGCTCTCCTCACACATGTCTCTATCAAGCACATTTGAAGCGCTACTAACATCAGGTACCCGGTCTCCGCATTCATCTTCATAGGTCTCACCGTGCTTTGTCCATCGTGTATAAGACTGATCGATTCCATGACAAATTAAATGACTTAACAAGTCAATAGGACGAAGACGCTTCCCATACAAACACGACAAACAGGGGCATACAATTCTGTTAGCATTCTCTGCATGCTCTGTAGCAAATTCAATGAACTCTTTTGCTCCATTTATATATTCCCTTGAATGCTGATCACAAGACATCCATTTCTGATCCAACATGGTAACCTACTAAAGGAAAGTGGTGGTAAGATGTACATGATGAATTACTCATTAGGTAGCCACCCCAAGATGTTACCTTATTTTCTTAACAAAAAATCGGTAGCATAACAGCTACAAAATGAACATTCCCAGGCTCAAGGCCCTCTATTTTTAACATAGAAATGGATAGCCCACAAAATACCAATCATCAACTCAATAATTTTCTAGTCTTTAACAACATATATCACAGAGCATATATACATGTATAGCATTAATGGGCACAAATATACAATTACTACCACATCAAAATTAGACATGAGACTCTAATGAAACCACAATTAGATTACTCATAATTCAATGGAGAAACTAAAATTAAGAACATACCTTATATGTGGCAAAGTTGATTAATATAAGCTCTCAAACTATTCAAAAGTATCTCACTTTTAGTCCCCCTTTTTGCCAACAAACTATGAGGCAACTGTAGGCTCCTATAAAAAAATCAAGTAATTAATCCCCTAACTCCTTTTAAGGCTCTTTGCCCATAAAAATACTCATACAACCAATTAAAGCTCAAAACCCAAAGAATCGAGATTCTAAAAAAAATAAATTACATAAAAACTTTCAAATGCTTGGAACTTAGAACATTAGTTAAAATTCACAGACAACCAGAAATTTAAAATTATAACTCCTACAAATCTGTCATTATTAATATATAATAGGTGCTTGCAAGTGTTTATAATGATAAAGTACCAAATTCAAGATAACCTTAGATTATTAGACAAAAATGTTCTCACAATTTTTTATAAACAACTTCATAAACAACTTGTGTGCATTTTTTAAAAACACCAAGTCATAAAACAATCACTATTATCTCACATTGCTAAGTAATCAACTTCAAAAATCCTTGTTAAATCACAGGAGTCCCCAAAATTAAATTTCTCAACAACTTTTTAACATATAAACAAACAGAATCCAACAACAAAGTTTACAGATTTCGGACCAAGATTTACAGCACCGCAACAACAAAGTCTATAACGTAATAATTTTTCCAGCAATGCAACTGATAATCTCTAGAAATTCATGTAATGTTAGCACATTTTACTTGAGTTTTATTTAATTATGGATAAATTTTGGATACTCAAGATAGGAAATGTTCATTTGATTTTTGGTTGCACATCCTTGTATATTTATGTAGATTTTGATTATTTTTGTAGTAAATTTCTTTTTTTGTTTTATGTAATTTTTGTAGGAATAATTTGATGCAATAAACAAGAGATTTTAGCCCTCCACCAAGCTCCCAAGTGAACAAAAATAAGAAGAAGCCAAAGCAGCTCAAAGAATAAAGAAAAGAAAGGCAAAACAGAGAATAAAGGACTTCGTCGTGGCGATTGCCGCGGCGAAGTGCATCGCCGCTGCGAAGTGCATCTGCCTCTGAAATCTTTAAATCTCAAATCATTTAATCACTAATCTTTAACCTCAATAATAGTACTAAAAACTTCAACTCAATTCTTTAATAATCATATAATCCATCAAAGGACCATAAACTTACTATGCTTCTGCTACTATTTTGATATATTCTTAGGAATATTTCAACATCTATGGTTTTGATCAATGTCACCATTCTCAAGATCCTATAATGACTTACAATATTAATATAATTTTTTTCAAACACTCATGATAAGCTTAGCTCACTTGAAATTCTAACCTCCGATCTTCCTTGATCATCGAGCAATAACAATCTCTTAATAATTCTTATCTTATAAGTTTAACTTCAACGTATGTCCATTTCTTAACAACCTCAAATACTTTTTTTTTTTTACTAAAATGTCTTCCTTAGACATTCAACGTTAATATTTCTCGTATAAATACTACATATAAGGATCCTTTAGTAGGCTTCGAGTCACTGACTTGTCGATCTTTTCTATTAACTCACTATCATTATTATAGGAATTCTGGTAATAATCTCAAAATATTCTAAATTTCCGTAATATCCTTTCATAATTTATCCATAAAACTTCTAATATTTCCCCATAAATAACCTATAAGTATCCTTTAATCAACAATTTATCCCAGTCAACCAGAATTTAGACTCGAATTTCAAAATTTTCTCCTGCCTAAAGGGAACTATTAGAGATCACATTTCCATCATCCATTATCCTCCTATGAACTACCTGACCAATCTTAAGATATATGTGTCCCTTAGAGCTATCTCTCAGAGAGTAGCTTGTCAAATCCTCTCCTGAAATGTTATCTTTTGAACGATTTCGAGGGGAATTCCAACTTCCTCTTCTATGTATCTCATCAGCATAGCCTATAACTATAATATTCTAAGGGTGTTCCAATGGTATTTTTAAATAACTAACCAATGAGCAAAGTATTCTAGCTAACCTATGCCAGAACCTTTGCTCTGATACCAAAATGTAACACCTGGACTTTTTTACTATATTATAGTAATTTTAATTGAATTATAACCACTTTTCCATGTCAGAAGCCCAAAAATACGAATAAATTTAAAACTTTTCTTTTAAAGCATTAGACCAACCTTCTGTTGGTTGGAATGGGCTTTTCAGACAAATTGAAATAACTTAAATCTCTTTATGAAATAAAGTGGTTAATAAAACAATTAAAAGTACACTAACTCTCTTAAGGGAGTTTATTCATAATTCATAATATTTAGGAAATTTAAATCTCTAAATAATTTATACAATTCTAATTTCTATACTTTCTACTATTAATTTAATAATTTAAATTTTACAACATATACAAATAACCCTATTAAAATATTTACTGCCTCTTGCTTTCCAAATTAAAATCCTAATTTCTCCGTCTACTCTTCTTCCCCAGCTAGCTTCTTTCAACCTGCTAAACTGAAAAAATGTTTGGGGAAGGGGGTGAGATTGGAAATCCCAATAGCAGTTTCTTTCATTAACTTATATTATCATGCTAGCATTGACATGTATTAATTTCATAAACCTGAACAAATAAACAATTATACATACTTCCTGCGCTCAATGCTCTACCAGCCACTATTCACAATATATTCGTTAACTAGTGGAGGCCTCACCTGCAGGATTTCTCGTTATAACATTTAAAGTTATAACTAACTGATCTGGCAAAGGGGGAGCGACCCACCTAAGCCTGGAGTACTCCATAAATAACTATGCAGGAATTAACAAGGCTCATCACCTTCATGCATAATGTAAATTTGAAACAGATATTACAAAATAATACATGCAATTATTTTAATGTAATGAAATAAACTGCTACCTGATCCTTGAGCTTAACCTTCACTAAACTCCTTTATCTTTCCGTACTCTGGGGATTCAATCCCACTATCTTGTCCTATAAATATTTATGATAAAAATAATACATTAATATCTAACTTAGGAATAATAATTAAACGGCTCTCTCAGTCCTATTGCACTACCCCTTTCTATTTCTAAGTCTATTAATTCTTAATTTCTAAGTAAATGGTTAATCATACCATTATTAACACATATTACACAACACAACATAATATACACATAATAAAATTAGTATACACAATACATAACATAAGTATAATCATAAGCACAAGAATTCCTTTATTATCTTAAATTAACTAATCTTCCTTGTCAATTAATTGATAATTCACTGGACTTCCATTACAAATTACTAGTCTTTAAATTTAAATAACAATAATTAGTTCCCAAGTTACCTACTAGATGAAATTAACATCTAGTTATAATCCAACTTAGACCTTGTACTAGTATTTAAGAATCCTTGAGTAATAAAATAAATTTCCAAGCTAAATTTGTACCAATTTAATCCTATAAATACTAATCCCAATCAATAGTTAGAAATACCACCTAATTCACTCTTTAAATGAGAATCCAACCAAAATCCAATACAATTACTCCAACTTACTTCACTTCTTAAACTTAATCCCTTTTGAATCAACATCTAACCAATCAAAGAACATTCCATTTAACCTCCCTTATTTCTTCCTTTATTCTCCACTAAACTTACATCATCCCTTCCTTCCATTTTCATCATTAAAGTCAATAATCAAACATCAATCATCCTTTCCCTGTTTCTACCTATAAACCAGCAATCAGAACAAGGGGTATCATAACTCTAGCACCCAAAACTTTCAATAAAACAAAGCATTAATTTTCTATTTCCTCTTCATTCAATTAATCATCACAACCTCATTTCCTTTTCTTTGTCACTAAATTGGTAACTCAAAACAATTAAACTTCTAACTTTCAACACCTAAACCTTTAATCAATAACAATAGCAATTTCTTCTTATATCATCCAAAATCCTTTCCTTTTCTTTGCTCAACTTAACCATCACAGCATTTTCTTCTTTCCCTAATCAATTCCAAATCAGCCAGGTATCAAATAACCAAGAATTGCACCTCTAAGTACCTCATATTAATCAATCATATATAACCAAAATTTCAAGCCATCCCCCAAAACAAAACAAGCATCAATGGCCCTTTTCTTTCTCTTTGGCCGAACAGAACAGGATAATTGAGGAACAAAATTAAGCTACTATAACTCAAACCAATAACACATATTCCAGAGACAGAAATCAGCCACCACACATCAAGAATGATAGCTCCAACTCCCTTCTTTCCTTTCTCGGCCAGAGCAGAACCAAGTCAAAGAAATTGAGCAATAAATCAAGCAATCCAGGAATCTAGAAATTGCATGCTTGACAATCCTATATTAATCACCATAAGCAGACAATTTTAATCCATTCTCCCAAGCAAAAATTAAATATCAATGGCCATATTTTCCCTTTTAGCCGACAGAACAAGAGACAAGAAAAGAAAACAAGAATTATATACTTCACCAATTTCACCTACTCATCATCTATTCCCAGTTCCAATTCCTACCTGCAGTATTTCAATAATTTTCCCTTCTTAGTCCAGCGAATTAGCAGAAACAGGGAAACAAAGAATCACCAACAAATCAGAAATTCTAGGCTTAACCAAATCATACAACCAAAGACCTTCACTACATCTTCCGAATGAGCCATGCATTGTTTCCCAAAATTCCTCCCCTCTCACCCGCCAGAATCACCGAACAGAGGAGAAGAATTATTTCCCCAAAAATTCCCTAAATTCAGAGTCACTCACCCAATCTTTTCTATAGCCTTAGAATTGCAAGAAATCATGAGTAATTAGTCTTCAAAACAACAAATTCCCAGAAATCCCAAATTTTTACTTCGGTGAACAGTAACCGACGGGATTTCTTGGGCAAATCCTAGCCTATTTCAACTTCCTTCTCAAAATCAATACTCAAACAACCAAGAACAAGGTCCAAGGTTTACTCCTATAAGCTTAGAAGCTTCAAAAATCTCACAAGAACTCGGATTATCCCCCCCCCATTTCGCTCGAATCGCGCCAGAAAAGAGAAGGGAAAGAGAAGCAATGCTCACCTAAAAGTGGCCCAACTCTCGCGCGTCTCCTCCGTTGCTCTGTCGCCCATCGCCGTCGCCGATCTGGCTGAAGCCGCCGCTGCCTCGCAGAACCAGAGAGAAGAGAAGATGAGAGAGTGTTGAAGTGAATATATGTTCGTGTGTGTGTATCCGTTTGGGAGAGGAAGGAAGGAAATAAATTAAAGCCTATACACGTGTGTGGTTCATACTAAAAGGAAGACTGATATTTTTCTTTTATAAGCATTTTACTATCTTGCCCTTCCCTTTATAATTGAAGATATTTTCAACTAGGGGCAGATATTGTCTTTTCCATTTTCTATTTTATATTTTTCTTTTAAATCATAATTTTATTTATCATTATCATTTAGAAATAGACCTAAATCTGTCCCCAAAATAATTTCTCTAGATATGTTTTAATTCCTAAATTTATTTATAAGACTTTTTAATTAATAATCAATACCCCAAGATTCTAAATATTCCTTTCTTTAAATTTTTCTCCAAACTATTTTCTCTGAACTAATAAAGAAAATAAACTTTAAAAATTTATTAAAAATATACTGGGCCTCATAAATTTATTTATAAGGCTTTTTAATTCCTCAATACCTTTATAAGTCCTCAACTACATTCTTATTATCTATTTTTCCTAAATTAAGTTTTATCTTCTAATTAATCTTTTTTTTTGTTTCTTAAATAAAATAAACCTTAGAATTATTAAAAATGTCTAATATCATAAATTTATTTATTTTAATGCTCTTTAATACTTTGAATAATATCTCTAGAAACCTAATTATTTCCTTGCATCTATTTTGTAAATTTTGGGATGTTACAGAATTCTGTTTGTACAGATAGAATTTCGTAGCTTCATTTTGTGGCTAAACTACTGGTTTTTTTTTTGATAGTATATGTGAATGCAATGAATCAATGTCTTATATTTATGATCAAATTCAATAAACTAACTCTTGCATTGAAAACATGATGTTGTATTAAAAAGGTAAGAGAATAAAGTGAAAGGAGACTGAAATAATTACTCTGGGTCTTGGGAGAGGCAGTTAAGATACCAAAATGTGTTATTTATTTTTTTACTATTTTATGTGTATTTTTTACAAAAAAAATCTTTAAAATGTTGAACTACAACTAACAAAAAAATTTGTGTTTGCCATTTTTGAGACGCAAAAGACTTTAGAAAAATTATCAAAGAACTTTCCACGACGCGACACATGCTTTAATAAAGTTCCTCCAAATTATACAGTCTCTTTCATTTACTATTCGAGTGTGGAAAACTCGAAAGTTGGAGTCTCTTTCATTTACTATTAAAGTGTGGAAAACTCGAAAGTTGGGACCAAAGTGGTCAACAGGATAATCCAACTTTGAAAATTTGAAAGATTACATATCTAATATATAAGTTTAATAATGTAATCTCTATAAAATATACTCTTTACATATTGATAATATGGGTAAAGTGGATACAAAAAGTGTTTTGGCGGTGTACTAAAATGTTATGTTCAAGTTTTTTAATATTTTTACATTTTATAAAATAAATGGATACCTAATTTAATCATCCTTTGTAGACAATAAAATATTTTTTATTACCAACACATAGTTGGTCCAGTGGTGTAAGGCCCCGCTAAATCCTTTGAAGTCTCGAGTTCAAGTCTTGGATGAGACACCTGTGTTGAGAGGGGAAGCCATGAACCTCAAAACTTGAGTAGCCAGTTGCTTGGATACCTAGTAATAGGATCCAGAAAAGGTACCGATTTCCAATTTTTAATCAAAAAAGAAAAAAGATTCCTTATTATATATAATTTATTTGTTACTCTGACATAGAATGTTTGCAATAGGAAAAATAATCTTGTTGGCTTGCTGGATATAAAATAAATTTTTCATATAAATATATTTTTTATAACTTAATATTTATTATTTTTTCTTATTCATTAGGTGACTTTTTTTTTATTTTTGCAAAACATGTGACGTGTTCAATAGGTAGAACAGAACCTAAACATTATGGCTTTGGAGTAACATTCTTATGAATTTTATGATTGTACCTATTTGTTTCCCATAGGTGAAAGGTGAGTTTATATCAAATTTTAGCATTGTCTATTAAATTTATAGTGTATTTTCAATTAATTAATGTTAAAACCATTAGTTTTACTTATGGAAAAATATTCACCCGACGATTCTAAATTATGACTGCGCAATATAATTAATGCCATAATAACAACAACAAAAAAACATGCTTAAATTTTCAATCCTTTAAATTTTTTGTCATGAATTAAGTGCAAAATAACTTTTTTAATTTATTATGGGGGTTTCCAAATACCTCCTTAAATGAGAAAACATATATGTTAGCTAAATATCAATTTTGATTGAAACTTTGTCGATACGAACAATTACAAAAGATGGTGCTCTTTTACCTGTCAACTACAGCAAAATTTAACTTCAAATGATCAATTGTCTCATTCATGCAGTGTACAATGTGGAAATTTTAAAAGTTGGGATAGTAGCGAAGAAGTTTAATTTGAATCTCATTCCACACGTTGCGACTAAATCATGTGGTTGTTTATTAGTCTACAATCAGCTTACATAATGACACCTATAAGAAGACACATTCATTTGCTTTTTCGTGATTATTATATGAATTTTACTTTCTTTTCTCGACTTTTTTTTCACTATCCTTGCAAGATTACTAACAAAGTCAACTGTTGTCTGCTGTGTATAATTTTAATTGTGGATAATTTCAAAACAATGTTTTAAGAAAACCAATAGTAAATTGTCGTGTGTTTTTTAATACAAGGGAATAGTTGTATTTTCAAAGTATACAACTCCTGAAGATTATCTTTTATCATATATAAGGAAAAACACTTAGACCACCTATTTCTTAGCCACAGAATATTATAAATTCAAGTAGTGCATATTCTCCACTTATCACAAGAGATTCATCAGATAGAAAATTCAGTTGTTAAGCTTCTCTAACTATGGGAAGAAACGTATTTGCATTCCTTTTGCTAATGCTTTTGGGAATTGCCCAATTAGGTTTTTGTGGAAGGTGCATTGAATCAGAGAAGCAAGCTCTTCTCAAGTTCAAAGCATCTATTTTTTATGTTCCACGCAACAGGCTTTCCTCTTGGAATCCCAAAACCAATTGTTGCAAGTGGCATGGTATAGCTTGTCACAATGTTACTGGTCATGTTCTCAAACTTGATCTCAGTGGCTATCGCCTAGAAGCCAATGGTGTTGACCCATCTTTGTTGGAGTTGCGACATTTGATTCATTTGGATTTGAGCTGGAACGACTTCAATGCTACTTCAATTCCCCTCTTTCTTGGTTCTATGGAGCGGTTGACGTATCTTTCCATCTCTTGGGCTAATTTCATAGGAAAGATTCCCACCAATTTTGGTGGAAACCTCACGAACTTATAGTTTCTTGATCTTAGCGGTAATTATGATCTGCACACCTATGACATGAGTTGGGTCTCTAAACTTGAGTCTCTACAGTATCTCAACCTCAGTGAGGTCTACCTTGGAGAAGCTCACAACTTGTTCCAGGTACTTCACATGCTTCCTTCATTGTTAGAACTCCAATTAGAAGGATGTGGACTTGGAAACTTGTCCACTCCTCTTCCTCCCATTAATTTCACAACTAATATTGGAGTTCAGATCCTGAATCTGGTTGATAATGAAATTGATGGTCGAATCCTTACAGCTTTTCAAAACTGGACTTCTGTTGAATTCCTCTACCTCAGTTATAACTATCTTAGTTCATTGCCATTGTGGTTCTGAGAGTTTAAGAATCTGATTTCTCTTGATCTTTGGGCAAATGCACTTTCTGGACCCATTCCTATTGCTTTGAAGAACTTGACTTCCATTCAAACCCTTCGCCTTTCCTATAACAATCTTAATTCATTGCCATTGTGGTTCGGAGAGTTTAAGAATATAATTTCTCTTGATCTTTCAACAAATGCACTTTCTGGACCCATTCCTATTGCTTTGCAAAACTTAACTTCCATTCAAACCCTTCTCCTTTCTTGTAACAATCTTAGTTCATTGCCATTGTGGTTTGGAGAGTTTAGGAATCTGATTTCTCTTGATCTTTCATGGAATGCACTTTGTGGACTCATTCCTATTGCTTTGCGGAACTTGACTTCCCTTCAAGACCTTGACCTTTCTGGTAACAACTTTAGTTCAGTTCCATCTTGGTTGGGAGAGTTGAGGAGCCTTCGCCACCTTGATGTCTTCTATAATCAGATCACAGCTACAATGGAAATTTCTGTGTCACAAATTTTGAGAAACACGTGTAATTTACATAGATTAAGTATTGGAAATAGCAATCTTCATGGAGAACCATTTGGTGACTTCGATTTTTCTGGATGCATCAAATATGAAATAGAGGAACTGTACTTGGGAAATAATAAACTCAACGGCCATATACCAACTTGGATAGGCATCTCGAAAAGCTTCAATACCTTTATCTTTTGAATAATTTTTTTTCTGGAAACATTCCTCAAAGTCTTGGTCAACTTGTGAACCTACAAAATCTTGATCTCTCAAGTAATTCTTTTAGTGGAAACATTCCTCAAAATATTGGTCAGCTTGTAAACCTTCAATACCTTGATCTCTCGAATAATTCTTTCAATGGCAGTATCCCTCACAGACTTTGTCACTTTGTAAATCTAACAAACATTGATCTTTCCCGTAATAATTTCTCTGGTGAGATTCCAAATTGTTGGAGAGATAAGCATCCATTTGGAATGATGGAAATAAAATTTTCATTCAACAAACTATCTGGTGCTTTCCCCATCTCAATCGGAAATCTTTCATCATTGCTTTGGTTGCATTTGAACAATAACCATCTTGAAGGAAAGCTTCCGTTAACTATGAACAATTTGAAGCAATTGAGAATTTTAGATTTGGGAGAGAATACATTTTTTGGAAGTATACCAGCATCATGGACCAATAACACTTTTCCTACCTTGCAAATTCTCAGGTTGCGAGATAACATGTTAGATGGTAATATTCCTTTAAATATGTGCCAACTCAAATCACTCCAGATTTTGGATCTTGCAAATAACAATTTGAGTGGTTCAATTACCCACGCAAAGGGCCTATTCTATTTTGGGTTTGGCCCTTTTGTCTACCCATGTTACTTTGACCTTCCTGCTTGCGAATCCATACATTTAATGATTCTTCATTTTGCAGAGGTATCAGAGAATAACCTAACAGTACTAGTTACTGATACTTTACTAATTATTTATTGTCGCTTGCCTACGAATTTCAAGATTAAAATATGCCTCATATGTGTAGAACCTATTCCTCTTCACTCCCAGTCTAGAGTACTTATGTTTTGGTTATGACTATGGTTTTGATCCTTCTCAAAGCAGAAAAGTTACATTGAATATCTGAACATGTGTGGCTCTTAGTATTTTAGAATTGGAAGGAGTAGCCATAAAAGATGAGTGGGCAAAGAGTGTATTATCAAACTTAGGTTGTCTGAAGGAGCTGATAATAAAACGTTGTACTTCCTTAAGGAAGATGGAGTTGAAAAATGACAAGCTTGAGTTTTTGTCAATGAAGGAATGTTCTGATTTAGAAGAAGCAATTATTGATGCACCAAACATCCTCAAATTTGAGTATAAAGGGAGCATGGAAGTTTATCCATTGACCATTTTATCCACAAAATGTGGTGCCAAAATTAAATTGCCACATTCTCACATAGATCCTATCTTACAATTTTATTACATAAAACAATTTCTCTCTTGCTTTTACCACATTCAACAAATCACTATTACTTCATCTAAAGCAAAGGTACGCACTTGTTTTTCTACTTCATATGCCATTTTTCTTATTAATTATGATATTACGAATTCTTCTTATTAATTAAGGATATTAAGCTCATATATGCTTTCATTTGGTCTGATTTGTATAGTTTGATATTCCCAATACATATAGAGCACGAGACTGAACATAGTCCTTTTCCATTGCGGGATTTAAAGTACGAAAGTTTAAACATTAATGGAAAAGCCAAAGAGCAAAGAAGTAATGAACATAATCGAAGTATTGCTTTGGTTGGTGTCTAAACCCTTGGAATTGACATTATTTGTGCGTGACAAAACCATTATTGGCACCTTGAAAGTATGTTTAACCTCTTGAACTTCTATTTACCTACCTAATTATGAGCCTTGAATATGATGGTATTTTTATTTAACATGTTATTTATATCACTTTGCTTCTTTCTTATTTGATTGGAAAATTAGGTACCATAGACACCAACTTGGGTAGTTAAAAAAGAATAATACAATATTATTTCACCTCTCTGCACGATTAATAACGATCTTGCTCTATAGAATTTGTTCAAATGTTAAATCTTAAGTTTTGCAACTCTGACCCATCGATAGTGAGCTCCATTATCTCTAGCTATGTGCAGAACAAAAGCCTGCAGTCAAGATTGCCATCGCTAGCCTAAAGAATTATCGATAGCAAAGTCAGCCATCGATAGATGAAACTTGGAAGGAGTAAGTGACAAGTCTAAGTCACTTGCTCAGTGTGGGATCATGCCTGCTAGCGATAGCTGATCATATTAGCGATAGCAAGTCACTTCACAGGTCAGAATACGAAATGTTAAGTTGATGTACGTTACTCATGGTAAAAACCTAAACCCTAAAACTTATAAAGGTGGATCATTTTGCATTGGCATTCATTTTAAATTCATTCTCTTATACTCCAAACACTGCATGAGCTCTCTCTGAGCATTTTTGAAAACATTTTTGCATCCCTAAAAACCCTAATCCAGCAATGGCCAGAACCAAATTTCCAAATGTGAATGATCTTGAGGCTACCTCAAGCGCTAAACCCTCTTCCCAATCCGCTAGCAAGAGGTCCAGAACCCAAAAAAGTGTATCATTCTCAAAAGAGGTGATTGAATCAGGGCAGAAGCGTCAAAAACGAACTTCCACAGATCTGCTTTACGCATCAGATCCTCTAGAAGCTCCCAGCACCTTCTTTGCAGAAAAAGAAACCCTAGATAAGGCAGCAGTTTGGGTAGATTTGAAGTATTTCAAGGAGCAGGGTTTTGACTTAGATGCTTGGTTACTGCCATACCAGAACTGGGTGAGTGTGAAGAATGATTAAATGAAGACGTTCTGAGATCCTTCTACTCAAATCTGAAAGTTATCCCAGTTTACAAGAAAGGGCTTCTAAGTGACGTATCCTTTGAAGCCACTATAAGAGGGAAAAGTTTTGGTTTTGGCTGGTCTACCATCAACAACATGTTGGGAATTTCTGAGGGAGATTATAACAAGTGGTTCATGACTGAGCAATATTCAGATGAAGAACTTGCTGAAATTTATGAGACTTCAACCAAGAAGCCTGCAGATAAGCCTATGCTCAATCGAATCCTTCACTACGTGTATACCAAGCTCATGACCCACAAGTCTGGGAACTTTAGCAGTTTTGCCAAGATTGACAATCCTTGGTTGGCCAATCTCATTCAGAAGTTACCCTTAAATCTAGGTCAAATAGTGTGTATGGAATTGCTGCGATTCATGTCTGAAAAATCTGCCAAGGCTCCTCTTCCATACCCTCAATTGATCTCTTTACTTCTGGAGTATTCCAAAATCAAGTCAATCGGGGATGGAGAGAATAAGAAATGCAAGCAAGACACAATCTCTACCCTGAAGAGGATGGGGATCTCAATTAGCCTAGTCAGAGGGACTTCTGGCTCTAAGTCTCAAGCTTCTTATGTCTCTGCCTTGTCTGCTCAGCCTGACTTCCCAGAAGAAGAAGCTCAATCCAGAAGAGCTCCACCTCTTCCTCCTGTTGTAAATCAAACTTCAAGTTTTTCCAAGGAAGCTGTGGAGGAAATAGTCTTCAGGCTCTTTGCTGAGTTTGATTTTGCCCTAGAAGCTCAAAAAGAGGAGTTGCTAAAGCATATTCGGGAGCTTCATGCTCAAGTAAAGAAATTGGAGGAATCTTTGAGCCTCTCCAGCCCCATAATCCATCAAGGTAAATCATCATCATCCCTCTCATACTCTCCTCTTCATCCTTCTTCCTCACTACTTCATTCCCCCAATCATTCTTCTACTCCTTCTTCTTCTCCCAGTCCACCAAATTCACCTCTCTGTTTTCACTCACCCTCTCATTCCTCTCCCAAACACTCATCTTCAACCCCTTCTACTTTCTCTCTTCATCTATCATATTACCCATCCCCTTCCACCTTCACTCATCCAAGCAATAGCCCTCATTCACGAGCCCAAACACCTACATCCTCATCTTCAATCACTTCTAGCTCTTCCATTCATCTCTGTAATTATCCATCTCCTTCTACCTTCAAACATCCTAGTGATAGCCCACAAGCCAAATCACCACCACCTTCACCACATTCCAATCAGCCCACATCTCCAGACACCCCTATCGCTAACCCATCCCCTAGCGCTAATCCATAAACTTCACCCTCAAAAACCAAAGTCCCAACACCACCAGCAATATCTATCGCTAGCACCCCTTCTAGCGATAGCACCCATACCTCACCTCCAACTTTCCAGCAAATCTCTATCGCTACCACAAATCCTCCCTCTCATTCCACCTCTTCTCAAAATCCTGATCAACCCTCTTCCCTTACCCTTGCCTATGATGATGACAAAAAGGGGGAGAAACATATAGAGAAAAATGTGGAGCAGATTCTGAAGGATCCCATGATAGCAGAAAAAGCTGAGGAAGTTATCAGACAAATTACACACTGCTACATGGAATCAGAGGATCACAGAACCCTTCCTCTGCAAGAAAAGACTCAAGCTCCTCCAGAAAAGAGAAAAAGTCAAGTTTCAGCTGAAGCCTGAAAGGGAAAAGGACCAAAAGAAAAGCAAGGAAAGAAATGTCCTTCAAGGTCACTCCCAAGACCCCAGAAGTTTCTTCAGCCAAAGCTCCAAGAATAAAAATGACAGCTCCAAAGCCAAAAGCCAAAGCATCTGAAAAGCTGTCTCTCCCTCCAGAATTGTCAAAAGAAGACAAGAAAGTAATAGCTGAGATCTTAAGGCAAGATAAGAAAGAACCAGCTAAGGCCAAGAGAGAAGCTGATAAGGCAGACAAGAAAATCATAGATGAGATCCTAAGGCAAGATAAGAAAGAAGCAGCTAAGGCCAAGAGGAAAGCTGCTGAGGCAGATAAGAAAGCAATAGCAGCACTTTTAAGGCAAGACAAGGAGGAAGCCAAAAAGAAAAAGTCAGAAGATGATAAGATGGCTGAATGGAAGGCTTCTTATGAAGCAAGAAAGGCTAAGCTAGCTGCATGGAAAGAAAATATAAGGCACAGAAAAAGGCTGAAAAGGTGCCTGTTGTTAAAGAAAAGACAATAGCCACTTCTCGCCCTCACAGAATGTCGAAAGAAGAAAAGAAAATGGCTGAAAAAGAGGCTGCTAACAAGGAAGCCCTTGTAAAAGCTAAGAGAAAGCATAAGGAAGCCCTTGAGAAGAAAGCTACATTTGAAGCAAGAAGGAGGGCAAGAATAGAGAGAGATGCAGAGGTTGCTGCTCAAAGGGCAGAAGAGAGGAGAAGAAATGAAATTTCTCAAGGAAAATAGGTGTGGGAATATAAGAGAAGATTTCACAAATCAAAGGGTGGCTCTTCAGGCATTTCCATCAAAGAACATGTTCAGAAAATTGAGGAAGAAAGAGCTAAGGGTGGTCCCAAGAGCATTGACCAAGACAAATTCTTCTATCCAGACTCTGAGCTATCTGACGATCCTGATAAGGAGTACATTACCACAGCCTCTGGAGCGAATTTTGAAAATAACTACACCCTAACCTTTAGAAATTTCTTTGAATACAAATCATACGTAACCTCTTCTGATGACCCACCTCTTTTAGATTGCATGCTAGATATTCGTCCTATACCATTCATGCATGATTTTGATGACTCTGATTCTAATAAGGAATATTCTGAGGGTATTATTATTCATACTGACCCTAATTGTTTACCCTGATGTATTGCAATAATATTACTTATTGTTGATTTGAATATGTTTTATCTTACATACTTTTACTTATGTTTTGTCATCATAAAAAAGGGGGAGAATGTTATAATCTTAAGTTTTGATGAAGACTGGCTCATAAATAACATAAGTATAATTTACCTGTGAATTAATCAAGTAAAATCTATTAGGTAACAAATCACTATCGCTAGAAGGTGTCACTAATGAAAGGCTCAAAGCAAATGGAAACTTAGCAGAATGCTAAGATAAAGGTATATCTATCGCTAAGAGTATTCCTATCGGTAATAGACAGAGAGTCATAGCAAGTGAAGACTTAGAAATAACAAGGTTAATATATATCGCTAAGTCATTTACTATCGCTAAGAAAGATCCTATTGCTAGAAGTTCATAGATTGCATAAGCTCTTGAAAGATAGGACAAATAGCAGTAATATAGATCAAAGTCCTTGAGCTAATAGAGTCAGCTAGCGATAACAGGTTAAGCTATCGATAACAAAGTACTTCAAGTAATAGACAATTCAGATAGCTAGTGCCTGAGAGCAAATAAGTTAAATGGCGATAACATAGTGCTAGCGATAACTCATTCAGCTATCGATAATAGGATACCTTGAATCACCCTTGAATAATCATATCAGTATCCTTAAAGCTAATGAGCAATCAAGTAACTAGCGATAATAGAATTAACTATCGATAGAAAATGTTTTGAGAATAGCTTAGCTAATATATTATCTCTATCTGGTTGAGCTAATGAAATACCCTATCCATAACTTTCACTACATGATCACTTGTTTCAGCTAACAGCTTAAGTGCAGGATTCACTGTCAAGATAGCGATAGCAAACCATGCTAGCGCTAATGAAAAAGCTGACATGAAAGTACAGTGGTAGGTAGCAGCAGGATAACGTTATTCACAGTCTCTGTCTATCTTATCTTATCCTCTGCAAAATCAGTTGAACCATGAAAAGAAAGAAAAGGTGCAAATAGCTAGTTCTCCAAGTCTCCAACGGATAGGAAAGTATACCACCTCATATAAAGACTTGAAGATTTTAGAATTAACAAGCGCGCACACACGACGCATCTACATGAAAAGGTGATACGAGATACAAAGGAGCTCTGCCCAAAGTAAAGATATATCTCAGTGAGCTTAGAAATGATAAATTAATTGAGTTAGAATTATAGTTCCATCATATATTCATTTGTACTTAAGTGTTTATCACAATCAGTTCATTAAGTGAACGTATTTATTGAAATCCTCTACTGTTTGAGGTTGTTCTGAAACCTTGGTGCTTTAGAACAGGGATATTACCTTACAAGTAGTAAGGGGGAGTATTTAGAAGGATTCTAAAACTCTGTAAAGGTTGGCAGGTGAACCTGTGTTCGTAAAACCTGTGGTAGGCTTCTCTTATGCTAGGATTAAACAAGAAGGTAGTGGAAATCTCAGGTGGAGCCTGAGGACTGGATGTAGGTCTGGGTTGACCGAACCAAGATAAACTCTGTGTGCATTATCTCTTCCCTTAACTCTCTTAGTTTCAAGCATACCAAAGCTACTTTCAGTGCAATTCATGTTTTGAACTATTCTCTGTAATAAATCTTGAAAAGATTTAAAAGATTGACATCGCTTGTGTTTTATTTATAGAATCAAAAGTTTTTATTCTATCACCCAATTCACCCCCCTCTTGGGTGACAGCCAGCTCTAACACTATGTAATAATGGGAATTCAAAGAAAGATGTTTGAAGAGCTCCACTCTCTTTCGAGTGTGTGTGCGGTGTAGCGTGCCCTTGGGTCCGCCCTTCAAGAAAATAAGAACCAAAGGGATAGTAGAAGCTAACCCCCGGGTGTCGTTCACTTAAGGAGCCTAACGTAAAAGATAACCTAGTAGCTAATATGCAAACTAACAAAAGCAAGTAAAAATGATTGTATTTTGTTTGTGATTTAGAAAAGATGCAAAATGTATGATATGTTCAAAAGTAAAACAAAAATAAGATAAAAGTGAGATTTGGAGGGGAAAGGAAATGGAGTCACTCTTGATAAATGGAAGATTTGGGATTCATTGCTTCTAAAGATTTTTAGGGAGTTTTTGTTGATTTTCGAAAGGACCCCTAGAGGAACCCCTCTAGGCTAGGCATAGGTTAACTTAATTAATTCCGAAACCCCGCACATTACTTAATTTAACCTAAGTTGATTAAGTTCAAAATCAATGTGAATTTTCTAATCGTAAAGGGCTCCTAATCCAACAACCGGGACCCTGAATTGCCACTTAATTAATCCTAGAGTTTAATCGATTATTGGAACCGCACATAATAAATCAAGACTCTAGGATTGAAGTCCAATGCCACTCATGCAATTAATTATGCAAGACTTATAATCCACAATTTGGGCCACCCAACAATTGCACTTAATTTCTCAATTAACCCTAACTCATTGATGACCACCCAAACAAAGATTAAGATTGAAAAGAGTAATTACCCAATGTCTAAAAACAATTGATTAATTCCTATGCCATTCCATTAATGCAAAAACACTTAACATTTTTAATCCACTAACCAAGCCACCTTGCATTAGCACATCATTTTCACTAAGAGAATAATAAAATCAGGAACCCATATATTTTATCAAACTCAAAGTTAATATAGCACAATGTCAAGTATTCAACAAGAAAGAAACAACATAAAATAGTTTCCAACCCTTATACAACATATAGAAATGAAGAATACAACCAAATATCATAAATATACCCCTAGAACCCTAGAAAAGCATAAATACAACAAGAGGAAGAAGGATTAGAACTAGAAAACTCCCCTATTCAAGCTTCAAGCTCATCCCTTGGCTCCCACCACCAAGAATGGTGAAGCCTAGCTGCTACTCCATGGGAAGAACAGCAACCAAGGTGGGAAGGAAAGAGGCCATGGATTTGGGTGGAAGGAAGTGAGAAAGATGAAGATAAGGATGGAGAAGAGAGAGAGCTAGGGTTTGGAAGTGAGTGGTGGCTCCAAATCTGACCTAAAGGGGTGTGTTTTTCGTGTTTTATGCCCCCCAAGTCGGGTCAAGTGAGTGGGTATTCAATTTGGATCTGAACCAGGCCCAAAACACGAACTGAAATTTCTGCAGAATCATCCGCTCGCAGTCCGTTCGTCGCGGCGAGGTGCTGTTGCTTCTGGAACTTTAGGGGCCTTCTGGCCATGGGCTCGTCGTCTTTTCTGCCAAAATTGAAGCTTGTTCGCTGTCTACTCGCCGCCTTCATCTCTGCCTCCTTGGAAGTCCATTCGCCATGGGCTCGTCATGGCGAGGCCACGACGAACTCACATTTCTTTTGCTCCTTTGTTTGGCCTTCTTCTTCGTCCCGGGTCCAATCTTTTGGTCCTGAGTGACCCTACAAGTGGAAACAAGACTAAACAAGGATCAAATAGCCCTATAAACGAATTCATACAAATTAATCTACAATTATGGCCAATTAACCCTAATCTAACACTAATTTCACCTATGAGTCTAAGTTATACATTAAGCATTATCGGACCAATATCGCATCTCAATCATGTTAATTGTCTCAAATTAGGCATATAAAAGCCATACAAATCCGGGATTTGTCAATGTTAGAGTTTAATTTATTCTAACCATTTATGCATTCAATTGCAACTTACTTTTAATGAATGTACTTTTGGATATTTGGATATTAGATACTCCACGAAATGTTTTAGGATCCTCAATGTACCCTAAAATTATTTCAGAGCTCTAAATGCGCCTTAATCCTTAGCACAGAATTATTAGTTTACAAAGGATGTTATATAGAATGCGAGATGTCTCCTATTAATCTTTTGTGTCAATTACCTTAGGAACGGCAATAGGAAGTTAATGACAAAGAAATCATAATAAAAAACAAAAGATCATGCATTCAAATTCAAACTTTGAAGTGTAATGAGAGTTATATAAACTGCTCCCAAGTTTAAAGGAGTTTTGTATGATTTTATCAAATTTAAAGTTCATACTAAATTCACTTGTGTAATTTAATTTGATATCTGTCATCAAGAATATAACTAAGAAAGGAATTTAAAGCATGCATGTTATTTTAAAACTTAAAATGTTTTTAATGTAATAAATCCCTACATTGTTTGTACTATCGAGAAGAACTTTAACATCGATTAAAAATGAAAAACAAAGTTGATCAATAAAATGATAGTAAGTGCATATCTGAATCATTTTATTTGCCATATAAAGTATGAGCCTTGAGTTTTGGACCTCATAATGAAGTATATCTGGACAAGAAACCCATGAAGCAATCCAAAACCGTGGATAAATAGTTTTGAAGGTGTATTTGAAATAAGAATGTCTAACCTTTGCTCTAAAAGTGATCTTGAAGTTTAAGATGACGACGACAATCTTAATGTGAGTAGGAAAGGATGATATCAATTTAAGTTGAGAAGAAGAAATTAGCTTAACCAAATACTTACCTTGAGCTCAGAGTAATATCAGTTAGTTGATTTCTGGATAGTTTCGCCAAATGCAGAGTTAAAGCGTCATGTGCCAGTCTTGACTGAACTGGCATACCATTTTGATTGGATTGGACGCCAGATTGAGGCCCTCCTAGAGCTGTTTCCATGACTGTTACAGCTGTAACAGCAATATGAAGACCAATAGGTTAATGGTGGGCAGCTTCCCCATGGACGACTGGCCCAGCTATTTGTTTCTGAGGGTCTTTTATACATTGGGAGAAACAAAATGATGGAAACAAGTCAGCATCTATAGTCTGAGATAGTTTATCACAATAACTAAAGGAGATGCATGAAGAACCAACCAACATTTGCTGACAGTCCAGGCCCATCCCCTGTAACAAAAAGAATGCACTACTGCAGAAAGGGGATTCTATGTCTCTTATTTCAGGGTTTTCATGTCACTTTTTTATGTGACATAAAAAGTAGTGACTTAGAAAAAATGAAGATTTTACGTCACTTAAAATAGGGGACGTGGAAAGTCATATTTTCCACGTCACAACTTATGAAACAAGCGACGTAGATAAGTCCCAAAATGATTTTTTTATTAAATGGCTGAGATTTCACGTCACATGTATATAAAACATGTGATGTGGAAAGTGGCGTGGAGAAACCACGTCACTTATTAGCCAAATAAGTGACGTGGTTTCTTATAAACCACGTCACATTTTTGAATATATGTGACGTGGTTTTGGAGAAACCACGTCACTTATTTGGATAATAAGTGACGTGGTTTCTTGCAAGCATATTTCACGTCACATGTTTCTAAACATGTGACGTGGATTTTTTTTAAATTAAATTTTAATATTTTCGTTTGATCCCATTTTCTTTTTCTTGTTTTTGCTGTCTCAGAAAACAGATTCACCACAAATAGCAATCAACCAAGCTAACATATAAGTAATCAATCATACTAACCATATATAACTTGTGTTTACTACTACTTCACAAATTAACCATTAGTGTTACACAATTTAGTATTTTGTACAATGATCAATTATCTCTACTAACCAATTCCGAAAGCAAAAATCAGCAACACTCTCACAAATTGAATCAAGATCATCATTTGTAAATGTGTTGGTATCATAAAACTGCAACAATAAAGATGTGATTATCAATGCAAAGAAATTATATAAAACATTATATATTTATCAATGCAAAGAAATTATATTAACTGTAACAATCATACAAGAATTTAACTTATACCTGTGAGAATGATCCGGTTCGTTCACTAATAATATTGTCAAAAATAAATTTCATGACGTAATATCCGCATTCCTTATTGGCCGGTTTCCTAGGACCCTTGAATCACAAGAAACGGTATAAATTAATAGCAATCAATTTAATAAATCTCAATTGACTAACATTGAAAGAATTTAAATCAAAGGTACTTACTCTAGGTCTTTGTAGCACGACGTCTTGATGTTCTTGACCAGTTTTTTCCATTGAATGCCACTCAGATATACCCCTAAAATGGAACCAAAATTAGTACATATATACGGGACTAATTTATTTGGGACACTAGTATATGATAAAGATATTAACACTACTCACATCGATAGAAGAGTTCTATGATATGGGGTTATATTACGCCTTAACGAGTCAAACCAAACATGACAATGATCCCTAGGGCAAACGACAGCCAGTGCCCAGTGCTTACTGAAAGACATTAAAAATAATCATAACATTTACAAATGTGTAAAATGATGAAAAGTTGGCAAAAGGAAACAATCAAACTTACTCTTCAAGAATAGGTGCAAAATAGATAATTCCCCAATTCACTGACATTTAATGGTTGACGTATGCCTGCATGTTGTCATCATAATTCCTCTACTCCGCCGGGGTGTTGAAATTATCCCTCATCACCAATGCCATTGGACTGAAGAATCTGTATTGTCCCCTGCCTACTCTGTTACACAAGCTGTAGAAGTACATATATATCATATACAAGTTGAAATCAAAAAGGGATTTAATAAGAAATACTGCTGAGACATAAAAAGTAACGGTCATTTATTACATAGTCGCTAACTCAAGCCATCCAAGGTCAATTTCCTACAGCAGCAAAAACTCCCTGATATCTTCGGAACTCTGAAGCAAAAATTTGTATGTACGGTCAGGACTGACTACTCCTGGGGCATCGTAAAGGGCACAGACTCTAAATTTGGGTGCATCTCCCGTAGGAGCTGGAGCGAAGGATATTCGTCTGAAAAGGTCTGCAGGGAGATGGAAAAAATCATTGTTATGTTATGCCTAAACCAGAAAAATATCAAACAAGCAGTCTCAAAACTTAAGTATACATACCACATCAACCGGCTGGTCCGGCCCCGTTTGCGGGCTCTTGTGTATAAGATATCTAGGCCACAAGATGAATGCCCTGATCGCCTCACCTAGTTTGGTGACTTCATGATCGGGAAAGGGTACATCTACCCCCGCCTCATTAGTTTGGATAGCTTTAACGAACACCTTCACTTGGTCCTCATCAATAGGAAAATTATGTATGAGGGTGGCGTTCGGGAACTGGAGAGCTTTGGCTACCGCACGCAGGCGAGGGAAATCAAGATGGAGATAACACTCCTCTGCATAGTCAGGGTTTTTTTCTGGTGTGGGATCTGAGTCGTCCTCATGAATTGATCCTAACTGTCTAGGCAGATTGCAGCTGTCTTTGTCGCTTGGACCGGCCGTACCGAGAGATTCCTGCAAGGGGTGAAAATATACAGAGTAAGACTATAATTGATGAACCCGGAATATGGAAATCAACATATTTAGTAGATGATCAAACCTGATTATTTTGTCCAGAAGAATTCGTCGTGAGTCTGAGCTGTACGGTAGATGCTCGGACCTGTGCATCAACCTGTATCCGGATCTGCTCATTAAGCTGCTGGATATGTGCATCCAACTATTCTTGGAACTCGGCCTTTATCTCCGCCCAAGCCCTGGCCATAATCTCCTCAGTGGATTCTCTACGGGCGTAAGATCGGGGTTTGCGACCGAAATACTTGGTTAGCCCTACATTCCTCGGCTCCCCGATAACTCGACCGCGGTGGTTGAGCTTCCCAATTGCCATGGCAAGGATGTCCATCCTCCCAGAAGGTGTGAAGGACCCTTGGGTGGCTTGCTCCTCAAGTTCTTCCTGTAATAACCCAACAAAATCATAATTTGCAATGTCCTACATAACCACAAGTTAAATGCACAAACAACCAAGTAAAATACTTACAATCCTCTGTGCAACTTTCTCAACCTCCGGAGTCACAAATTTTCCTTCTCTATTCTTCCTTCCCTCAGCCTATTTCGTATGACGTGGGAAGGGTGGCAGAGGCTCTACAACAAAGGTAGGATCGGACCGTGCAGCTTCCTCCATTTCTGCAATTTGTTTCTGGGTCAACTTTTTCTCTAGCCACTTGTAACCACCCCGAGACATCGTGTGCTTATAGATATTCTTCACTTGTCGCTTCTTTTGTTTTTCGCTCTCCTCCTGTGAAACTAAGACTAAGTTAGTTAACTAATATAATGTGTTAACAGTGCAATTTTTAACCAAAGTTAAAAAGCTATTTATGAAATATACAGATCTTGAACTTTTCGTCTAGCCGTGATGCAACAAACTGCTTCCAATTGTCTGGGTCAATATTGGGATAGCTCTGACCCAGATCTTTACCCTGCTTGTCTCCAAAGACGTATTCTCTGGTCAGGAGATTCTTGAAATTCTTCCACATGTTGCGCCCTTCTCCCAACCAAAAATCCTTGAAAAATTGTGTGTTTGGGACATCAAAATTTTGCTGAAAAAAATGACGAACACATTAGTTGAATTAAGTGGAAATAAGGTTACATACATATTAGGAACTGTAACTGGCAGGAACGCACAAGAGGGGGGTGAATTGTGCTTTAAAAAATTTTGCTCAAGTAAACAACAAGGATTATACTGGTTCAGCCCAAACTTGGCCTACGTCCAGTTCTCCAACCACAGTTGGGTTCCACTAATTCCTCAAGATTAAAACAGGCTCTTGATAGCCTTTACAAGTGACAGCAAGGACTCCTCTCTTTACTGATCACTCCCCCTTACTTTTGTAAGATTACACCCTACTCTTAAGATCCCACTATCTTAAGAGTAAATCTCACTTTGATAATGGATACAGAAAAATTGTTCACTTAATTGAACAGATTGTGTTACACACTTAAGAATATGGAAATAGTGAGTATTGAGAGTATTGAATGCAGTAGATACAGATAATCAATGTGGCAATCAATCCTTTCAACTAACTTCTTCCCAATAGCATTTATAGTTTCTCTTGGAAAAGTGTCCGTTGGGAATATGGCCGTTGTAGACATCAGGGAAAGATTGAGTGGTCTGGTGGAGTAATGAAAATGAATTCTGCTATGCATTTACTCCATTGTACTTGCTTTTACTTAGACTCAACTTCCTTCTTCTATCGCTGACAGAGTAGGTAAGTTTCAACGGCTCTTTTGATCAACTTGAGTCTTAACGTAAACTTCCTTAGGTAGGTCTGAACAACTCTGTACTTGGAAAGCTAAAAATAGGCTTGACATTGATTTTGAATATTTTCCATCGCCACTCAGATTACATGCCTCTGATCGATCACAGGGTCTTTTGTCTAATCGATTACGTATAGATTATGGCCTGCATCACTGAACATTAGATTAGAAATTCATGCGCCTCATCGATTACAGGGGATGCCTGATCGATTAGGCAAGTCTGATCGATTACACAGAGTTACCACATATTCCTCTAACCGATTGCAAACAGATTACATTCAGATTACTTAATCTTCTCCTAATCGATTGCATGGCTCTAATCAATTAGGCAATTGATGCTTAATCGATTACTGGACTCTAATCGATTGCTCTAAGATCTCTTTAATCGATTACACAAGTCTAATCGATTAGGCTAACATTTTCTCATCGATCACAGGGACCTCTAATCGATTGGGTGCTATGTAATTTGAACTTGTTTCACTCTCTAATCGATTAGGCTATTTTCACTCATCGATTACAGGAACTCCTAATCGATTGGGCGCTATCTGAATCTTCTCTAATCGATTGGGCTTAAGTTATTTGACTTGTAATCTATCCTGATCGATTGGTCAAGACTTAGGATTCTTTTATCAGATTATGCCTAAGATATTTCTATTCTTATCATAGCCCTTCCTTATGCCTAAGTTATGTTTAATTATCATCAAAACTCATTATTCTAACAGGAACAAACAGAAGTATAATGATAAAACATACCAAAATATCTGACCAACATTGATCCTTAACATCTTTGTTGACTCTCTGCCAATTGTTAACCAAGATGCTTATCCGGTTCCTCACAACAAAATGACGTAGCTGACGAAATCGCACCAACTTCCCCGATAGGATTCATGTCATCGTCAAAATCCACACGGATAGGCTGCACATTTGTCCCCTGACGGACAACAAAGTCATTGAGCTTCGTCGGACCTCTTCCCTTTCTCCGAGGGGGATCGTTCCATTGCTGATTGTTATCACCGTCTGCCATGTACCTGTTAACATATCAAAGATGTGATGAGTCATAATTCCACAACCCTCACAAAACCAAAACAAAAACATTAACAAGAATTAATACATGATAATTCAAAAAGGTTCTCACTTTATATGTTATCCCATATCCCCTCACAATGATCATTTCTAGAGGCAAATTGGTCATCATCATCTACTAATTCAAATTCACTTGGTTCTCATCTAGATCTAAATTGGGAGCACAGTCCTTTTGCTTTTTACCTTGCAAGACTATAGACAATTGCTTATTTGCGGGATCTGTTACATAGAACACTTGTTTCTCGTGACTTGCTAAAATAAAAGGCTCATCTCTGTACCCAACCTTCTGAAGATCAATTGAGATCATACCAGTATAGGGATCAATCACTACTACGCTATTGTTAACCCACTTGCATTTGAAGATTGGAATTTTTAACTTAGTGTAACTAACTTCCCAAATTTCTTCAATTACGCCATAATATGCCATGGAAACCAATCTTGGGTTTTTATCTTTCGAACTGGAGAAGTGCATCGCTTCGGCTACCACCATCACGCCACTGTTTTGCATGGTGCTATTATTGTCCTGGGCCTTAGTGTAGAAGGAATAACCATTTATGTCAAAAGAGCACCAAGTAACAAACTCAAAACGAGGCCCTTCGGCTAACCATCTTATTGTATCCAGTGTACCAGTCTCCTTTTCAACATACTCCTTGAACCACCTAATAAATGTCCTATGCTCGTTAGAAATCTGCATGTCACTCTTTTTCGGGTTCTTTTCTTTCAGGATCCTCTTATGCTCGTCCAAATAAGGCTGTACTTCTTCCATATTATTCAATATGTACAGCTGTGCTTGTAACACCTCTTCACGGCACATAGTCTTCACTTTAACGCCACGTACCCCCTTACCGATCCCATCTTCATGTCGGGGGATTTCCTCAACTACTTTTAGATACGATTTGCAAAAATCCATTGCCTCCTCAACTAAATATCTTTCAACAATTGATGCCTCAGATCGATGTGGGTTCTTGGAATACCCTTTCAAAACTTTCATGAATTGCTCGAAAGGGTACATCCACCTTAGATAAACAGGGCCACATAGCCTTATTTCCCTTACCAAATGAATAATCAAGTGCACCAAAATATCGAAAAAGGCTGGAGCAAAGTGTTAGAATAATGAGTTTTGATGATAACTAAACATAACTTAGGCATAAGGTAGGGCTATGATAAGATCAGAAATATCTTAGCCATAATCTGATAGAAAATCCTAAGTCTTGACCAATCGATCAGGGATAGATTACAAGTCAAATAACTTAAGCCCAATCGATTAGGGAAGAATCAGATAGTGCCCAATCGATTAGAGGTCCCTGTAATCGATGAGAGAAATTAGCCTAATCGATTAGAGATGAATCAAGTTCAAATCACATAGCGCACAATCGATTAGAGGCCCCTGTAATCGATGAGAAAATAATAGCCCAATCGATTAGAGTTGTCTAATCGATTAAGAGATCTTAGACTAATCGATCAGAGTCCAGTAATCGATTAAGAAACAATTACCTAATCTATTAGAGCCATGTAATCGATTAAGAGAAGATTAAGTAATTTGAATGTAATCTGTTTGCAATCGATTAGAGAAATATGTGTTAACTCTGTGTAATTGATCAAACCTGCCTAATCGATCAGGCTTCCCCTGTAATCGATTAGGCGCATGAATTTCTAAGCTGATGTTCAGTGATTCAGGCCATAATCTATATGTAATCGATATGTAATCGATTAGGCATCAGACCCTGTGATCGATCAGAGGCATGTAATCTGAGTAGCGATGGAAAATATTCAAAATCAATGTCAAGCCTATTTTTAGCTTTCCAAGTACAGAGTTGTTTAGACCTACTTAAGGAAGTTTACGTTAAGACACAAGTTGATCAAAAGAGCCGTTGAAACTTACCTACTCTGTCAGCGATAGAAGAATAGAGATAAGCTAAGGCAAAAGCAAGTACAATGGAGTAAATGCATAGCAAAATACATCTCCATTACTCCACCAGACTACTCAACCTTCCTTGATGTCTTCAACGGCCATATTCTCAACGGATATATTTCTAAGAGAAACTATAAATGCTTTTGGGAAGAAGTTAGTTGTAAGAATTGATTGCCACATTGATTATCTGTATCTACTGCATTCAATACTCTCAGTGCTTACTATTCTCATATTCTTAAGTGTGTAACACAATCTGTTCAATTAAGTGAACAATTATTCTATATTCACTTTCAAAGTGAGATTTACTCTTAAGATAGTGGGATCTTAAGAGTAGGGTGTAAACTTACAAAGTGTAAGAGGGAGTGATCAGTAAAGAGAGGAGTTCTTGCTGTCACTTGTAAAGGCTATCAAGAGCCTGATTTAATCTTGAGGAATTAGTGGAACCCAACTGCAGGTTGGAGAACTGGACGTAGGCCAAGTTTGAGTTGAACCAGTATAAACAGTATTGTTTATCTTCAAAATTAGATTTTTAAAGAAGCACAATTCACCCCCGTCTTGTGCATTCCTGCCTGTTATACAAAGTACATCTCTAATTGGCACAATATAATGTAACCCTCATTTCCAACTCGTCGAGCTTTTCAGTGTCGATGACTTTGCTGTAAATCACATTGAAAAACATACACAGTCTTGTTATAGTCATCCCCACATCATCTTGCATAATGCCTCTTATAGCAACTGGTAAGAATTGTTGCATCAATACATGGTAATCATGCGACCTCATTCCAACCAACTTCAAATCGTTCATAAACACAAGTCTACTAACATTAGAAGAATAACCCTGCAGCACCTTGATCCCACGTAAACACTCACAAAGACTTTTTTTCTCCTGTTTAGAGAGTGTATGAGTAGTAGGTTCCATATAAGCCCTCTTTCCATTTTCACTAACTATAGGATGCAACCGTTGTCTTATACCCATTTCAACCAAGTCTAACCGTGCACTGAGTCTGTCCTTAGTCTTCCCTTGTATATGCAACAACGTTCCAATAATACTATCACCGACGTTTTTCTCCACATGCATCACGTCTATAATGTGCCTCACATCCAGAAATCGCCAATAAGGTAGATCAAAGAAGATTGACCTCTTCTTCCAAATGATCTTCTCAGAACCGGTCTTCTTCTTCTGTTTCTTACCAAATACCACATTAATATTCTTAACACGGTTGAAAACTTCCTCCCCGGTTAAGGGGGTCGGAGCAGATCTATATTCAGATGAGCCATTAAAACACTTATTTAGTCTACGATAAGGATGAAACCGATCAAGAAACCTCCTGTGACCGAGGTAAATGGTCTTTCTTCCATGTTTAAGCTGGTGGCAGTTTATGTCCAACTCACATATAGGACATGCCTATAACCCTTCACACTGTAACCAGAAAGATTGCCATATGCAGGGAAGTCATTTATTGTGGTAAACAACATAGCTTGCAACTTGAATGTCTCCTGCCTGTACTCATCAAACACATCGACGCCTTCCTCCCACAACATCTTCAAGTCCTCAATCAAAGGTGCAAGATAGACATCGATATCATTCCCAGGCTGTTTCGGCCCAGAAATCATCATAGACATCATCACATATTTGCGTTTCGTGCACAACCAAGGAGGCAGGTTGTAAATGACCAGCAAAACTGGCCAAGCACTATGTGTGCTACTCAGACTCCCGAAAGGATTGAATCCATCTGTACACAGTCCAAGACGAAGATTCCTCGGCTCACCACCAAATTCAGGAAACATTGAACCAATTTTCTTCCATTGAGGAGAGTCAGCAGTGTGCCGGAGATATCTTCCATCAGAGATTCTCAAACTCATCTACCACAGAAAATGACTCAGCCCTAATGTCATTGATCATCTCATCCATTCCATCATCACAAACATCATCCATCACTGCTTCTACATTCTGTGACGTGCACTCATCTACGGTACTTCCCAATTCCCCATGCCAAAGCCACTTCTTATAATGGAGATTGATCCCATCACAAAGAAGGTGATCCCTTATATCATCAACATTCTTGATAGCATACAGAGAGATGTCCAATATAGACTTCACAAGGGCCAACAATCTGTCCAAAGAGTTCAACAAAGTTATTACTTAGAAACGCTTACATTAAGGACGACATGGATTATTGCTTGGGTGGTGACATGGATGACTACATGTGTGGAATTAAACGTGATGCATGGTAGAGCACCCCCAAAGCCACCTTGGCATGGAGTAGTCCAATGGAGCTTTAAAATGTCAAATTTAAGCCCAAATGCAATGTGCAATGGATTATGGGAGTTCCAGAATGATATTACACCACATTCAAGCCCAGATGGGTGTCTTAATGGCCCATACATTTTCATGAACGAAAATATTAAGAGGAAGACCCATTTGGACAATTCATGAAGCATCTAGAAGCCTTCCTATTGCACAAATCTGATTGCATTTAAGTCTCTTATTTCATTTCATTAAAATAAGGCCATTTGGCAAATGATTGTTCTAGAAGCCTTTTCATATCTTCCTATTTTAGCTAGCTGACTTTTTCTTCAAGAATAAGTCATTTCTTTGTATGGAATGGTGCCATTCAAAATGCCAATCACCATTAATGCACCATTGATGTCTTAGGATTTTTTTTTCTTCTAGAGTATTCCATTGTTGCCTATAAATAGGCTATGCTTTGTACTGGATTGGAAGACTTGAATGAATTGAGACTTTTGTTTCTCTTGTGTGAGCTTTGCTTGCATCTTTGTATTCTCTTGAGAATACTTGACTGTATCAAGGACTAATCATCCTTGTGGTGTCTTTGTGGGCTAGGGTTGTAAGAGACGGGTACTCTTCCTCCCATTGATCATCGGTTCCGTGTTCTCTTTTCTTATCGTTCATTATACTTGTCTTCTAGCCGATCCGCTCCCCTTAATATATCAGCTCTTACAATAAGCATTTGCACACTTCACACAAGAGCAACGATACATGCCATTCTTACTAGCCACATTTCTTTTGGCAAATTTAATAAATTCTTCCACCCCCATTTGATACTTTTTAGTGGTTCTCAATGCATGAATCCAACTACGATCCATTCTATTAAACCTATGCCATATGTCCAACAAATTAGTCAATTTTAGCTCACTACCTTGTGAAGAAATGGGCATGCCATACACTTAACTTCACCTCATGCAAATTTTTTAAAAAATTTCGCAGAGTTTCCCCTTGTAAGTGTGATATCCAAAAATTACATTTACAATCTAAGATAATCCAAAATGAAACTAGAAATCCCAATGAAATCACATATTAATTCAGGGGAATAGAGCAAACCAACAATCAGATCAATGGCTTACACAAAGCTTTAACAGAGTAACAAGCCACAGGCACAAAAATCACCACCAAACACAAGTTGTCAATGGAAATTATATATCATAGTAGTCACAAGAATATAAGAGCATAGTCATATTCCTTATTGTTCATTGGAGGAGATAAAATCAATAACATACCTCTAGGTGGCTTAGCAAGACAAAGATTACCCTTATGGTGATATGGGTTAGAAGAATTGATTTCTGATTTGGAACAGTTACCTGTATATATTGGAAAAGGTTAAAAATAAAATCTCCAACAAGATTCAATAGAAGAGCTAAATGGTTTTGATACTCCTCTCTACATACACTTCACTTGACACAACCAATAATCAACAAACCAAAGAATTAGACTTCAAAATAATACATTTAAAACCATACATGCAAAACCACGGAATCAATGTTTAAGAAGAATAAGGTAGTGAACACTTAGAAATATTAAACCAATTACTTCCATATTCCAGACAACTAATTAATAATTAGAAACACAACCTCCTTTCTTTACAAAACCATTGATAAAGACTAAATTTCCAAGCATAATTCACAAAACAGAAATCGAACACTAAATTTCCACTAATCAAAATGTACATCATTTCTCAAACTTAAGCCTATTACTTTTTAATCCAATTTTAGTTACCAATAACAATGTCTTTTGAATTAATCTCTTAGCACATTAACCTCCATATTTGTTTTAGCTCAATAAAACCTTGATCACCCAAAGTTCTAGACAAAATCAAATTAGCCATTCTTTTAATTCCCTTTTCAGCCTAATTAAGAACATAAGCCATACCATTCTCTTACTAGTCCAACACCAGAGGACCACCTGATTAACAATAAAATACCAAAACCTAAAGGCCTATCTTCTGTGCAGATTTTAGAAAATCATTCTTGCAATTTGGAGAACATGTCAACCATTGAAGCTGATGACAATGGGAAGGCAATGTCAGGGCCAGTCGATGAGCAGACTATGTTTTTGGATGGTGTGACAGAACCCAAAAACATCAATGTTGAAGATGATGTGTCTAATGACGTCACCCTTACATCAATGTTGAAGATGATGTGTCTAGACAAAATGAGTTCACAGAAATTTCAATATAATGCAAGGAAGCAACACCCACCAGAACCCAGAAAACGAAAATGCAAGGGAAAAGAAAACCAAGAACACAGAAACGAAAATGCATGGGAAAAGAAACCAAGAACACAGGATTTGGACGAAAATGGCGAAGATTTTGCACCTAATTGCAAAGAGCTGAGGGAGAGAGCTGAGAGCTTCTTCTTCAACCGATTTATGTTTTGGGAGAGAGCTGAGGGGTGAGGGGTGAGGGGTGAGGGAGAGAGGAGAGAGCTGAGGGATGAGGGAGACAAATTAATTTGGAGGGAGCTGAAATTCTGGCACGGGCTAAATTTGGGCGATGAAGACGATGATGCTTATTAGAATCAGGTTTTGTATTTTTTTTTAATTTTAATGAAACCACGTCACATATATAAAATATGTGACGTGGTTTCTACAAAACGACGTCACATATATCTAATATGTGACGTCATTTAGGAGAAACCACGTCACATATTTTCTATATGTGACTTGGTTTCTTTAAAATTAAAAAAAATTCCCATATTATCTTTTTATCAAACCACGTCACATATTTTCTATATGTGACGTGGTTTCTAAAAAATTTAAAAAAAAAAAAAGAAAACCACAAACCACGTCACATATTTTATATATGTGACGTGGTTTATTAAAAATTAAAAAAAAAATCCCTGATTATCTATAAAACCACGTCACATATTTTATATATGTGACGTGGTTTCTTAAAAATTAAAAAAAAATTCGAAAACCTGATTATTTACTACAAACCACGTCACATATTTTCTATATGTGACGTGGTTTCTTATAAAAAAATTAAAAAACTTGAGGAAAACTACGTCACATAAATATAATATGTGACGTGGTTACTCACAGCCATAAACCACGTCACATTTCTCCCATTATTGTGACGTGGTTTCTTCTTCAGCATGATATTTAATTACAAAAATGCCACCAAGCTTTTTTCAATGTCTGTTTTATAATTAAGTGACATGAATTAGGGACAAGAAATGGGCTTTTTATAGTAGTGACAACCATTTAAAATGTTCCAGAAACTGATATTAAGAGCATGATTGATCCTTCCATGTTAGAATGAGGAAAAGGAAAAAGATAAAAAGCGGCAGCCGAAAGAATATACAATCAGTTACAGGATCCAAGATACTTTATGTATGAACTTTCAATTTTTGAAAAGAAAAATATTAATTTTTCCTTTTCAATAGAAAAACCTAGTTGAGCTTTGTATTCTTAGCAAGAATTAAAGAGTAAAAAATAATATCTTTAAGCTTTTCCATCAAAGATATAATTTCAAAATATGTTTCTTAATTGATTGATCATACAAGCAAACTTAAACATCTAGTTTATACTTAGTTAGAAAACATCCATCATGATCACTAGATTAAAATTTTCTCTGTAGTTCAAGGGTCTAATCTAACATCAGCAAGGAAAAAGTGGCCTCCTCATTCACTTGAAAAACTTGCCCTTTGGCCTCTATGGTGCTGACAATTTAAGTAAAAGAATAGTTCTTGGTTGTTACATTTTGATAGCCTCATCTCATTTGATATGCCCAGCAATCGGTGCAGTAGGAAGTCATAAACAAAACATTCAACACTAGATAATTGAAATTATTTTGTGATTTTAGAAGCTTAAATTTCAAATAGGTGAAAATCAAGTCAGTCATCAAAGGGAAAAATTTGATGATAAAAAATTAGAAGTTGACAATAGCTGCGATAAACAAGTCTGAAATAGATTACTGCTAAAACTAACAGACACAAGACGGTATATAGGCATAGGGCCTTACATTGTCCCATCTTTTTCTATATAAATCTGATTTTTTTCTTAAAAGAAATGCAGATCATATATCACAGCAAAGAAAGGTAAGATACATTAATGTTAGGAAATAAATTCTACCAACTTACCTGTTCTCCATTTCTGTCGGAACCTTTGTCATTTTCAGCAAAATCAACACGCAATTGCCACCCATTAATCTCATAACCCTGTACGACGAGCGCTTAGAGCTGTTTCTTCTTCATTCTTATACTCACAAAACCCATAACCTTTAGGTTTTCCAGTTTCTATATCAATGACTAGTCTGTAGAATTCATAAGAATAAAATACCTTAACCAAATAACTTCTTGCTGAATAAAAACATACAAAATTTAACCATTGAAGAAATACAAATCAAAGGCGTATAATGAATACTAAATATACAGTAGCTTTTAACCCCCTAACCACAATTAGATTAAGAAAAAATTTGAAGCAAGCTGATAAAACAAACCCATTTATAGCAACTTCAATTTTGAATAAGAACATCTGAGTTACAAAGACCTCAAGATTAACATAACTACATTTATCCTACTGATTACATCAATCCACCCTTAAAACTTTAGCACAACAAAGAATGCCTCCCTCTTCTTCCCAACCAGTTTAACAATCATTTTATAATGTCAACCAGTCAAAATTCCTTTTATTTTATTATTTCCTTACAAAAGAAATGCTAGAGTTCTCAAATAACAGCTTATCCTTAAAAATTTACCTGAATGATACAACAGGCCCAACCTCCTGGCAGATTTCAATAAGCTATTCCTCTGTGGCATCCTACGGTACATTCCCAACTACAACATAAGCAAACAATTGTCATAATTCGCAACAACTAACTTCATAAAACATCATAGGGAAAAAATATCAATCAAAGACTAAAGCTTCGAAATTCCCATCACTACTCCCACCCATTATCAGCCCCCAATCACTTTTAATCATAAAATCTACGAAAGAAAACTGAGCTTAAAAGAATAAATTAAATGCAAAAAACGCAGCGATGTTGGGAAGTGGCCATGAAATCAAGTAGAGAACGAGAAGGTGAAACGCTGCTTCATCTTCTTGAGGATTCTTCTGCAAATTGATACGAGTTGTTGAAAACCTTCGTATCGAAGCGCGAGGGAGCGAATTCGAAACAATTGATTTGCAGAGAGTGGTACGAGGAAGACAAAAAAGACTTTTGGATTTCTATCTTTGATTGAGTCCCCCGACCTGATGACATAAGGAAAGTAATTAGAACTAATGATTTATGCTTTTTATATGTATTAGGGGAAAAATCAATAACGTCAATCATGACTCATGGGTCATCTTGTATGTTCAGTCCCCAATCATCACAATATGATCAGAATTTTCATCCTAGACACTGTTGGTAAATAATATCTGTGCAGTTTTATTCGGTTTCAATTTTGTTAAAGTATAATTTTAAAAACTAAATTTTTATATGGTGAAACTTAATACTAGGTACCATTGAAGACATTTGATTAAGAATAGGTCCATGAATAGGTCTGTGAAATCCCATAATTAAATCGAAATCTCTTAAGACCATGGTTATATAAATTTTTAAAAATGAAAATAACATTTTCGCTCCTTTTTTATTTGATCAGCTAAAAATGACTTGTGAATATTGCTCAAAATATTGTGATAACGACATTGTCATTCGATTGTCAACAATTGTTGACATGTTCTAAAAGACTTGTTAGAATACATATTCTTTAAATGCTTGCCCTAAGAGTGTTCAACATAATGTAAACATGTGCTCATTTTATTGTAATTGGGTGCTCAACTAGTATGTTCTAACAGTTTTAAAAAAACTGGTGTTCTAAAATAATTGAAGTGGAGAATTAATATAAATTTAAAAGTGTAACACCCCAAATTTTAGAAAATAGGAAATAGGGAATTATTTAAGATTTTAAGAATATAATTAAAATATTAAGAAGTATTGAAAATAAATTTATGATGTTTTAGGCATTTTTTTTAATTTTAAGGTTTAGTCTCTTTAAGAAACAAAGAGAAATAATTAGGAGATAAAACTTAATTTAGAAAAAAAAAGAGATAATAAGAATTTATCTAAAATCTTGGGATGATATACAGAAATTAAAAAGCCTTATAAATAAATTTATGAGGCCCAATATATTTTTAATAATTTTTAAAACTTATTTTCTTTATTAATTAAGGAAAAAAAATAGTTGGGGGATAAATTTAAATAAGGAAGTATTTAGAATCTTGAGGTAATGTTTGTTATTTAAAAAGTCTTATAAATGAATTTAGAAATTAGAACATATTTAGAGAAATTATTTTGGGACAGACTTATGTATATTTTCAAATGATAATGGTAAATGAAATTACCATTTAAGAGAAAACATAAATTGGGAAAATTAAAAAGACAATATCTGCCCCTGGTTGGAAAATATCTTCAGCAAAAAGAAGGGGCAAAATGGTAAAGCACCTGTTAAAAATATCACTCTCCCTTTTCCTTACATATATTACACGTGTCACTTCACACACACACACATTCATTTCCTCTCCCTCTCACCCGAGACCTCTCTCCCCCTCAGCCCAATATCACTTCGCCCTCTCATCTCTCTCTGCTTCTCCGCCTTCTCTCTTCATTCTCCGCGGACCTGGGCAGCGACGGCGACGATCTCCGGCGACGGAGGGCTCCAACCCCCTATGGAAGCCCGAATATGACCTCAGGTGACATTTCTTTTCTCGTTCTTATCCTCTGTTCTGCCGATTTGAGGAATCGTGAGTGAGGTTCGATTTGGGGTATGAGGATTTCAGAAATTTAAACCATATAAAAGGAAGCTCAAACTTCGATTTAGAACATTTATGAAAGGATTTGAGTGATGGGGTGGTGCTTGATTGATTTCTTCACAAATTCCTTTCCTGTTTACTGTTCATCTGACGGCGTTCTCGTGATTTCTGGGCGTTTATGTGAACCAAAGCTTAATCAATCTTGTCTAGGAATGAGTTTAAGTTCAAAGAGAGTCTTGTACATTCAATTCAATGAAATTTGGAATTTTGTTCCTCTGTTCTTCTTTGTTTCTTGTTCCTTCCTGTACGTCGGATTTTGGGGTGTGAACTGAATTGAAATCTTGGGTTAATATGGTGAAAGAATGTTGGGGTTGATGTTGAATGTATATGGCTGATTCTTGTTTGCCTATGGAATTTTGTAGTTCTCTTCTTTCCCTGCTCCCTGTCCTGTTCGACCATATACTATGAAGAGAAGGGAATTGTTGATATTGGATTATGTGGGGTTTATTTCTTAATTGATTGTAAGGTTGTTCTTTATCTTCTTTCTTGTTCAGCGTTGATCAGTGATGAGGAATAGGAGTTAAGGATGTTTTAATTAATTGATGTGCTGTTTTAAATTCTGGATAGTAATAAATTTTATTAGTGAAATTCGATTTGGTGTTCTGGTTGACATTTCAAAAAGAGGAAGAATTGGGGTGTTAGGATTAAATCGAGATCAACCTTTGTATGTGGAAGTCCTGTAATTTTCTGCAATATTCTGTATTCTTTGTGGCATTAATTTTCCTTTCTTTTTGATGTTCTGTTTTGGTGCAAGTTTCAAAGAGGAAGTAAAGAACATATGGTTTTGTAGTTGGCAATTTTGTTGAATGGGAAATTATGTTCTTCTCTGTTTCGGTGATGAAAAAAAAAATATAATTGATGGTAATGGTGTTGGAATTTAATTAGAATCATTATCTTATGTGTTGAATTGTGTGTTCTGTTGTGGGTGTAATCTGCCATAAAGGGTGTTTTGGAGTAGAGGATTTAATTTACCCTAAATGTTATGGGAAAGATGGTTTGAGTGAATGGTGATGGCAACTTATATTATTGTTTACCTCTTCCTCTGTTTTTGTATAATAGCTCATTGGGAATTATGAATTTTTATATTTAAGGATTTTGCTGGAGCGCATAACTCTTAGGGATTGTGGCATAAAAACAAGATAGGGTCCTAAAATAACTTTAGTTAAAATAATGGAGTTGATCTTTGGGAAACAATGAAGTATAGGGATTAGGATAATGATTAGTGTGAATTGATGAGTGTTTAAGGTACTTAGGAAGTAGGGTGGAAGTTGTGAATGGTGGAGCAATTTTGTTAATTTAATTTGATATGTTTTATTAATGAGTTTATTAGATCGTATTTTCAAAGGACAATTTAGAGTGTGATAAGAGGTGGCTCAAGGATTTAAGGATGTTTTGGTTGGAATTTGATTGAGCATTCTTTTCTTATTAGTTTGTTTGGTTTAATTAATGGTGGATTAATGAGGATTAGATATATGAATATGAGAATTCTTATGGGTTAAGAAGACGGTTAAGGGTTTTGATCAATTTGGAACGATAAAGGGGGTTTGATGATTTGAATATACAAAGTATGGATTCTAGAATTAAGAAGAGGAAATTGATTTATGAAGTTGCCAATTCATCTATGAAAGTTGTGTAGGGACCTCTAGGTGGCAGATAAAGATGTTTAAGGAAACTTGATTTAATATTGAAAGTTAGGGGATTAATATGGTGTCTTGATGTGTTTAATGATGATGGGGACTTTAGGATGATGGATTTTCAGATTTAGTGGAAGTAAGGATTGGTGTTAGTTTTTCTTTCTAAGTTAGAAAAGGATTAAATATATTATTTGGTAATAGTTTGGGTATGGGGATAATTATTTGAAGGAATGGGTAATAATGATATATTGTTTAGGAGTTGTTCGGATTTCGTCATTAAATAGGGAAGGTTAGTGTGAGTTGGGAAGTTTAATTTAAGTAAACCTTTACATAGTCCTTTTATTTAAGAAATAAATGATAATTCTAGTAATCATAAAAGGCGCATGTAAAGTAAATGGTGTGTTATTTCTATATGTTAGGGTTCTATGTGGTCAAGGTTTAATGAAAGACTCCTAAACTAAGAGATTTAAGTTGCAGTTCTTCTTAGTTGCTTTGATAATATTTAAATTACTGATTTAGGAATTTTATATGCACCCAAGTTCCCAAAGTTTTGAGAGATGTTTGAAATGCAAACTTAGATTATTCTATGATTTAATGGTGCCTAAAGGAGTATAGATAGTCATTAATCAGAATTACTAATTGAAATAAATTATTTATAATTGACTTTTCAAACTTAAAAAGGGGTTAAGATAAATTATAGTAAACTGTAATTTCCACTAATACAAAGAAGGGGGAAGAATTAATTATATTAGAAACGTGAGAGGCGCTGAGTAATTATATAAAAGCATAGGTATTAATTTGTTATTTATATATTATATGTAAATAGGCCTAGATAGTGACATAAGCTGAGGAGGTCAGTGGAAAGGAAAAGAGACAGTAAAGGATTAAGCTTGGAGTTCAGGTAGCAGTTTATTTCAGTAACAATTAAATTGCATGTATAATTTTGTAATATCTGTTTCAAGTTTACATTATGCATGAAGGTGATAAGCCTTGTTAATTCCTGCATAGAGATTTATGGAGTACTCCAGGCTTAGGTGGGTCGCTCCCCCTTTGCCAGTTCAGTTATGTTATAACGGGATAGTTATAACGAGAAATCCTGCAGGTGAGGCCTCCACTAGTTAACGAATATATTGTTAATAGTGGTTGGTAGAGCATTGAGCGCAGGAAATATGTATAATTGTTTTATTTGTTCAGGTTTATGAAATTAATACATGGCAATGCTAGCATGATAAAATATGTTAATGAAAGAAACTGCTATTGGGATTTTCCAATCTCACCCCCTTCCCCAAACATTTTTCAGTAACGCAGGGTTGGAAGAATCTAGCTGGGAGGTAGTGAGATGATTAAGACGAGGCAGGAATGCTAGAAGAAGACTAGATGAAGAAATTAAGTTTTATAATTTGAAAAGTAAGATTATTGTATATGATGTAAAATTAAATTATCAGTAGAAAGTATAAAAATTAGAATTATATAAATTTATTAAGATATTTAAATTTTCTCAAGTATTATGCATTAAGAATAGTTACCCGAAAGAGTTAGCGTACCTTTAATTGATTTATTAACCACTTTATTTTATAAAGAGTTTTAAGTTATTTCAATTTGTCTGAAAAGCCCATTCCAACCAACAGAGGGTTGGTCTAATGTTTTAAAAGAAAAGTTTTAAATTTTTACGTATTTTTGGGCTTCTGTCATTAGAAAGTGGTTATAATTCAATTAAAAGGCTATAATATAGTAGTAAAAGTCCAGGTGTTACAAAAAGACTTGTGAATCGTGCTTAGAATTTTGTTATGGATGCCCAAAATGTTGTCATTTGATGGTTAAACATAGTTGCCGTATTTTATAATTTGGGGTTCATTATAATCAAGGTTCCAACGGACCTCAGATTAATTATAAAATTTTGTGAGATATGATCTTAATTAAATGCCTTACAATAACTTGTTTTCTAATGAAGAATTAGAATGGTAATAACATAACAAAGTAAATCTTACACCAAAGTTAAACAAAAATTAAGATGATTGAAGAGGGAAAACCTTTAATAAAAAAGTCAAATCTTGCTTAATGATATTTCCCCTAAATATGAATCTAGTTTTAGTAACTTATTTTGATACTTTAGTCCATTTTATTGGTTTTATATTTTTTTAAGTCTTCTTGTCTCCTATTTAGCCGATAGAGTTCTCCGAAACTCTTCAAAATTATTTTATGTAACTCATAGTATCCCATAAGAAATCAAACAGTTATAAACTTACAGAAAACATAGCATTAAATTTTTAATATATATATATATATATGTGTGCACTATATGATGTATCATAAATGCAAGGAGAAAGAAGTAAAAAACTAATGATGAATGTTATTGTATCATGAGTAATAAGTCACTAGCCCTACATTTATTGTCATATGTGTTTATATAGTTATAATATTCAGAATTAAACAAGATGGATATGGTCAAAAAAAAAATAGATGGATACAAGTGGATGGGAACTATGGAAACAAATGTATATAGAAAAGAAAAATGTATGTTTTAATGGAATCTAGTGTACATAAATTACAAGCATCAAAGAACATGAAGAGAAGAAGGATAGTGTATCTTTTCGACTGCACAACAATGAGAGTGTTTGTCGTTGATACCTTTGAGAATGGATAGTCTAAAGATAGGTTACTAAGGTAGGTATATATACGTGTATTATGTATTTTCAAAAAATTTATTTAAAATGTAATTATTTTAACAGTTATTCGAAGATTAATAATTTGAATAGCTAACAAAAAAAATCTAATAAATGCTTAACCGAATCAAAATGTAATAATATTAAAATTTTCCTATTTATTATTTTTAAATAGAATATTATTTAGGTCACTAATAGATTTTATCTAAATCTCAAATGAAATTTGGGATGCTTACACAAAATCCATTCGTTATGGCGTAACTTGAACAAATCAATCAAAGCAAGTACGTTAATGCCACAACTGTAATTATGTAGGTATTAATTGATCATATCTTTTTTCTTATTTTATTTTTCCTAAGTTACTTATTTCCAATGGATATGTAAGCAGGTACTTATCTTTTTTTTTTCTAAGTTTAGTATATCGATCTTTTTTTTTTTTAATGAAATACAAGAACAACAACTACAGAGAAATATCAGCAGCAAGTTGCTGCATAATGCAAATAGGCAGCTCATGAAAGAAAACAACGCCCTCAGCCAAAGATAATGCCTCCTTCGCCAAAATATCAGCAACCTTATTGGAATCTCTTTTGCAGAATACAAACATAAGCAAACCCAATTTCTGTTGAGCACACTCAATCTCAATAGATTCCCAAGCCCGTTCTAAACCCCATAAAATGGCCCACAATTCACCCTGTTAGTTACTGCACACACCAATATTGAACATAAAACCTTCTTGTATATTAATCTCGGGGTGATTACTATGATAAAAAATTGTTATTAATTTGCTGAAAATCTTGAGTGAATTTGATAACTCATTACTAATTTCTATATTTCCTCTCAATCTAAATCAATAAAAATAAACATGTAACAATTAAAAAAATATACTTATAACCCTGATTAGTAAAATCCATAAAAGATTTATAAATCCATAACAATTTTTTGGGCCCACTAATTTTATAGGAACTATAACCATTTTATCTTTCTTTTTCTGAATAATCACCCGTTTATCTTTTAATTAAATCTAAGGGGCTGTTGGTTTTTTTTTTTTTTTAAAAAAAACAAGTTTTGGAAATAAGAGAATAAAAAACATGTTTGGTTAATAGTTCTTAAAACATGATTTTGAAAAAAAAAATCGTTCAAAAATTATTTTTATAATGAATATTGAAAACAAAATAAAACTAAAAATTTGTTTAAAATACTTGCTCCTAATCTTATGGTAGTGATAACGTGACAACGACCATTGATAATGTCAAGGTCATCATCAATGATATTGCAGTCTTGCGGTTTTCTTTGCTGTAAGTGTATTGCAGCTGTCGTCAGTGACATTGTATTTTCCTTTGCTGGTGGGGTAACATTGCATTTTCAGTCTCCATCAATGACGTCATTGGTGTCAACAATGAAATTGTGTTTCCGTCGCCATCGCCGTTAGTGATGTTGTGGTTTCCGTTGTCATTGGTAAAATGGCGGTCTCTATTGCGTAGATGACACTGTTGTTTCCGTTGTCATTAGTAATGTCACATTTTTCATCAATGATGTTGCAGTTTCTTCGTCATCAGGGAACGTCACAACCGCTGTCGGTGATGTCTTGATTTCCATCACCATCGTGGATCTTTAATGACATAGTGGCTACCATTAGTAATGTTGCAATTTTCGTCGTCATCAGTGAAGTCGCGACCTTCTAGATATAGTATGGATGGCTAACTCAAGCTTTCTTTCAAAAAAGAAAAATATTCTGATATTTCAAAAAAAAAAATAAAGAACACCTAAAAATTGTTTTTTTCTAATTTTTAAAACAACTCTTTGTTTTTTTCTTTTTGGTAACGATTAATTGGAAATAAGTTTCCAAGCAAGTTTATTTTTTTTAAAAAAAGTTGTTGTTAAAAATAGAATCAAACACCCCCTAACTCTTCGGGTATTCGATATCTAGAAAATTTCTTGTGACTAGAAGTTTGTTGGAAATGTTTCAGGAGTATATATCAGGAAAATTTAAGTCCAAAAGAGTTTGCACTTGGCTTGGGTTTTCCTCACCCTATTTATCCTCTAATTCAAACAATGAAAAGTTAATTTTCCCTATTGGAGGGTAAGAAATAAAGAAACATGTAACGTCTCAGCGCTTTATAGACAATTTTCAATATGGCTAAAATTTTAAGAGTAAAATGCTAGATGTTATAAAACACATAAAAACTTTAATTGTAACCATACGGAACAAACAATTTTTTAAGAGCATATGTTTACATATGATGATGCTATAATTCTAACTAAAGCACTAAATTAAAGTATTAAACCATTTGATACCTGTGTCTTAGGAAGACTATTTGAGCAAAATAACATTCCTCCTCAAGCAATGCAACGATGGTTGTGTTTTCTGGAAAATAATAAGCTCTATTGGGGACAACTCAAAAAGAGTTGTGGGTCCCTAATTTTTTTATAAAAAACAAAATTATATCAATAACCATAAAAAATTTTACAATATAATGAAAAGGAAAGCTAAAATGTAACAAATCAACCCTATTTAGGAGTGGGTCTCTATATATACACACACAAAAATATGATATACTATTAGGAAAGTATAAATCCTACTATCATAAGGAAGGATAAAATCCGATTAGGATATATAGGGGAAAAAAATCTAAATGTTATGCGCATCTTTATTTGTCCAATCACTTACTAGATTGTTGTTATTACATTACCGAGTAATAAACTAAATCTAATCCAACAATATATTATCAAAAACATATGAATAATGGTAATACTTTAAATATAAATATTTATATTATAAGTGAACAAAAATGTAAAATTGCATATTGATTATATAACAATTAATATCTAAATCTGAATCCAAAAAGAAAACTTCAATTTATAACTTTCGTTATAAAAAAATTATATTTTTAAAATTGTTTATTTTGCTTGCTATATATTAGTAATTACATCAAAGTATAACAAACTAAATGTAATATTTTGCCTTTTCTATTTTTCTTATTATCTTATAATTTGACGAGGTAATGTAGGAAAATATATTGTTAATTTGTCGGCACATCACGTGGATGAACACAGATATTTTTTTCTTTAACCTGAGATGAACACAGATAATTAAGAGTAAGCCGAAGCTACGGAAAAAATATTCAGCGATTGGGTAGACGACTTTTAAAATAATCCTTGTTGATTTAAATATCTTTACCAAAATCAATATATGGCAGTTTACAAATCTTTTTACGTATTTTAAATTTTAAACTAGATTTTTCACATTGTACGATGCACAAGAAATATTTTAATATTGTTACAAAAAAAAGAAATGTTTTAATATTCTAATTAATAATATCTTATGATTATTAATTTATTTTGAAATATTCTTTTTTGATGTAATAATACTCAAATTAATAATATATCATGTTATAATAAAAAATTATATTAAAATAAGATAATAAGAACCTAATTGTTCAAATCTGATTTAAATAAAATTATATTTCAAATATGAATAGTTAATAATTATTGTTTTTTAAAATGTATTATAAATTTGATAGATATAATCAATTAAGGTATGCATCTTAACCATTTGGTCTACTTTATTAGTTAAATATCGATTTTTTTTTATACAATAAGTATTGAATTTTATATGAGCTTGGGTTTGTTAAATAAATGCTAATTGCACTTTGATACGCAAACCCTCCCCCTTTCTTCTACAAACATATGATGGGAAAGAGGCTTGGGTATCCCAAGGACAAGATTTTAAAATAAAGCTTTTATGAAGTTGAAATGGGGTCTTGTGAATTGTATAAAAGTAGGGATAAGATGTGGGTCCAATTCATGAGGGAAAAGTAGAAATGTGGTCAGGATATTATTCCAACTATCAGCACTTCTAGAAAGAGGTTCTCTTGCTTGGCGTGGAATTCGTGCTGCATGGGCTGATGTAAAAGATGGTATTGGGTGGAAGATTGGTAATGGGAATCAGGTTAAGATGTGGACATATTTCTGGCTACGTAATCATGATCGTTTGTGTGTTTATGTGGTTAGACAATTGCCAACTTTATTTCATGAGGAGATGGTTTCATACTACATTTCACCTTCTGGAGGGCGGGATTGGAATTGACTAGTACCGTTTCTACCTATTCAGATCCTTCGACAGATACAATATGCTTATCGAGTACTTCTGGCTAATAATCAAGATTTTCCTCGTTGGAGACATTCACACAATAGAGAATTTACTAGAAAATCAGCATATCAGTTTGGTAGTTATAATATTCATTCAGGGAATCCAAGTCATTGGCAACGTATTTGGAAATTACAAGTTCCTCAGTGATATAAATTGTTTATGTGGTTTACTAGGAGGGGGTAGATTACTTATAAATAATCTGAGACGGAAGAAAGGTTTGATTTCGGAGGAGAATTGTATGTTATGTGAAAGAAGACACGTTTCATGTGCTTCATGATTATACCATAGCAAAGGTATGCTGATCCCAATTGGTTCCCACTGATTTTCGAAGGAAGTTCTTTCTTGTCAATGATGTTGTGCGATGGGTTGATATGAATATCAATCAGCAAAGAAGAGTGCAGGAAGTTAAATGGAATGTATGGTTTGCATTTTTATGCAGACATTTATGGTTAAATAGGAACGTGGCCATATTTGATGATAAGGCATTGGGAAGTGTAACTTTGTTATTCAAAGTTAAAGTGTTAGCTAAATGCTCTAATTTTGGTATTAATGCTTCTGTTCCAGATTGTTCATAAACATCCACATGGAGATGCCATTTCGTCGATGTTGTGAAGATCAATGTTGATGGAGCATACAGTCATGGAAGTTTGGTGTCGGCATGCGCTGGGTTACGGTAACTAGAAATCATGAAGGTAAGTTGTTGGAAGGTCTTATGTTTCACATTGGTAGAGGCAGTAGCCTTCAAGCTGAGTTATGGGCTATTATGCGGGGACTTAAGCATGCATGGTAATCACATTGGAAGAGAGTGATAGTGGTGTCAGATTGTTGAGACACTCTACTACAGAAATTGTCTATAGCAGCGCCTATTAAGCGCCGCAACAGCCGGTGTCGAGATAGGCTATTAAGCCTAATGCGGCGCTTGTTAAGTGCAGCAATAGGTAACGTAAAGCGGCACTTGCTAAGCGCCGCAATAGATAACCTAAAGCGGCGCTTATTTCTTTAAAAATATCACTACAGATAACATAAAACGGCGCTTATTAAATTATAAGCGCCACTATAGGTCAGTCAAAATTTATTTTTTAAAAAATTATCTAACCTAAAGCGGTGGCTTAAAGCCGCGCTTATTCTTTATAAGCTAAGCGCCACTTTAGGTATTTTTTTATAAAAAAAACCTATAGCGGCGCTTATAACGAAATAAGCACCGCTATTGATTTTTTTAAAAAAATATTTGATTTAATTTTATATATACCCGAACTGCATCAATGCTAAATACCGGCAATTCTGTACAGTTCCAGGCAATCCATATACACCAATAACTCATCCAGAAAGTAATGTACAATTAAACCAAGCATTCTAATTGGGAAACAAAAAGCACGCTACTAGCTATATTATTATCTACATTTGTACATATTTACATATTCAAAGAAAAGAGGTAATACATAAGCGCACCATTCTTCAATTAGAGCATTCATTTTTTCCCTCGACGACATCGGGCAACGTGCGTCTGGAAAATATTGCACAAACAAAGATATTTGAATGACAATCAAATCTATTAGAAATGTAATAACAAGTTCAAATACAGTTAAAGTTGGCAAAATATAAATCTTAATGTCAATGGAATGCTCATCGATCATGTGTAACAACATCCCTCATAAACTGCATCACATAGTATCCATAGTCATTGTTATTGGGTTAGAAAGGGTACTGTAACAAAAAACACCAAATATCATATGAGAAACATTTACGTTATGTTTAACTAGATTGTTTAAAAAATTGAATAACTTGTAAAACATGGACTATGCTCCACCGATAAGCATCTTTCTGGTCAAGAGCATTGGAATAACTCAAGTTAATGGAGGACCAAAAACTGGTCAATGCGTTGGAAACGAAACAAATTAAATTAATTTTATTAGCTAGGGTCATAAAATGACAAATAATACAACGTATTCAAAGAATGTTGACATTCACATACCTATTGACGACGCGCATCAAAGCTGGGCGATTGTCTGGTTCAACACCTAGCACAAGATCCAAATAGTAAATCAAGGGTTTCGGTTGTGCTGTCAGATAGATGACCAGCAAAAGCTAATGTGCCCTAAACTCTTCTAGAACGTTATGTCAGTATATATATCTATGATGCTTGGAGCTAAGAATATGATGAAACCTATAATGCGTATCGACTTACCCTGTATTAATTGGAGCTAAGAATAAAGTCTTGCCTATTGTCTTTAAAGAATTGCGCATTTTAAGTGCTGCGAATTGCTCGTCATATCTCGCGCCCGACATATGTGCTATGGCATAGGGGCTTATTAACAAATTAAGGTTTTGATATGCTAAAAATGAGGTTTTAAACATAATAGAGATGCAATTTTGGTCCAATTGTGCTTAATTAAGATCTTAGGCCCTTAAGTGAAATTAGGATTAATTTGCCATAATTGGTAATTAATTAGAAATAATTAATTTATAGGGCATTGGATCCTTTTTCTATTATGTTTTTACTTGTAGGACCATTGAAGAACCATGGGTGGAACATTTCATTTGCAATGGGAAAAGAAAACCCAATTTTCTAAAAGACAACTTAGCCGCAGCTCAAATTTCTGGGCTGCGGCTCACTGCTTTACAGAAAAAAACTGAGCCGCGGCTCAAATTTCTGAGCTGCAACTCAGTCACAATCTGCATAATTTCAGCTGGTTTTTGGGTCAATTCAAGTCCATACCCGGTACCCACTCATCCAACCCGACTCCAATCATTTAAGGCACGAAATTGGGACCTCATTTGCTGAGATTTGGAAGCCACCAAAACCCTAGTTCCTCATAGTCTCTCAACTCTCTCATCTTCATCTTCATCTTCCATCTCTTCCACCCCAAATCTCCATGGCACCCACTCTCATCTCTCTTGTTGGTGGTTTCTACATGGAAGGCAGCAACTAAGAGGCATTAATCCTTGGTGATAGAGGTTTTAGCTTGAGCTTGGAGCTTCATTAGGGGAGTTCTTGTTCTCCCACTCTCTCTTCCTTTTGTATTTACATATTTCTAGGATTCTAGGATTTTATTTATGCAATTGGTTGTATTCTTCATATTGATCTTGTGTTAGAGAGTGGTAGAAACATTTGTAGCTTGTTTTCATTTGTGTATGCTTGACAATTGCTCTTCATTGACTTGAACTTTGTTTAGATGTATGGATTCATCATTTTAAATGAATGTTTTAGTTAATATTTTGTGCTATTTGGGGATTCTCATGTAGTGGATTATTTTGCCAAGCATTTGCATTTGTGAATTGGCTCTTAAATTTGTCAAATTGCATGAGTGGCATTGGGCTTCAATCCTAGAGTCTTGATTCATTATTTGGGATTCCAATAATGAATTAAAAACCCTAGGATTAATTAAGTGGCAATTCGGGATTCCGGTTGTTGGATTAGGAGCCCCTTGCAATTAGCAAATTCACCTTGGTTATTGAGCTAATCAACTCAGAGTTGGAGGGATTAGTAAGCGGGATTCCGGTGCTAATTCACCCAACCCAAGCCTAGCCTAGAGGGATTCCTCTAGGGATCTTTTGATTAGCCAAAGAATTTCCCAAAAACAACTTGAAGCAATGATTGTTTAAGCCTTTAATCATCAAGGATTATCTATTCCCATTTATTCCAAATCTCCCGTTTTAATCCAATCTTTTATTTGCATTTTGAACATATCATACTTTTATACCAACTTCATACTTAAAATCAACCAAAAATGCTTTTACCCGTTTAATTGTTTGCATCTAGCTATTAGGAACCATTTGCATTTTTAGGCTCCTCAAGAGAACGACACTCGGGGGTAGCTCCCACTATCCCCCTTGGTCCCTAAGTTTCTTGAAGAGAGGGCCCAGGCGGCATTGCTCCAACATAACCCCATTCGATGAGCTCTTCACTTATGAATTCGAATGAGACATGCTCCTCAGCGATCATGACATCTTCATGCAGGTGCCTTCATAGAAACCATACCAACTCCCAATTAGTGTAAAACTTATGACATTAAACGAAACCCCAATGAAAACTGTAACACCTTAACTTTTACTATTATATTATAGTATTTTAATTGAATTATAACCACTTTTTAGTACTGAGAGCCCTAAAATATGGAAAATTTAAAACTTTTCTTTTTGAAACAGTGCTCCAACCTTATTATAGTTGGAATGGGCTTTTCGGACTAACTTAGAATACTAAAATCTATTTATAAAGTTAGGTGGTTATAACGCAATTAAAATAATTAAAATCATCTTAATACCGTTCTAATACTTAGTATTATCTAGTGTGGCTTAAAATAAATTAGAGGAACAATCTCGATCGACGATCCTCTTTAACTTTACCTATCATCTCACTGCTTCTCATTTATACGATTATATCTCTCTGCTTGCTTACCTTTTTGCTTTACAATATGTACAAACTAGTCCCCAAAATTGCTATCATAATACACTATAAAACAGGCATTCCTGCTTTCTTCTACTTTACCTTACTCCCCAAAAGGCTTACTTCTTCCAGCTTCTCTGAAAAGCAATAGTTCAACGCAGTTTATCTCATTAACTTTTATTCTCATGAATTCATCTATTGACATGTATACATTTTATAAATCAGTGCAAATAATGATAATCTTATTCCTATTATTCTGTGTGCTATCCGCACTTACCCTCCACTAGTAACGATATATTCATTATCTAATGGAGGTTCACCTGCAGGACTTCTCGTTATAACATTTAAAGCTATAACTAACTGGTTGGGAAAAGAGGTGGCCAACCCCTAAACCCTGGAGTACTCCACTGAGGAATAATAATTTATCAACTAAATGCAACAGATATTGTAAAATGATACATGCAATTTAATAGTTATTGAAATAAACTGCTACCTGATTCTTGATTTACTCTTCGATGTATTCCTCCTCTTCTTTGTACTCTGGGGATTCAACCCCACTATGTTGTCCTATAAATTTTTATAATATAAAAATAATATATTAATATCTAAACTTAGGTATAATATTTAAACGTCTCTCACAGCCCTAGGGTACTACCCATCTTACTTCTAATATAGTAAAATCTAAATTCTTAACTTACTGTTTAATCACACCATCATTCATAAGCATTGCACAATTACAAGTTAACATTCACACCACATGAACACAGGAATATCTTTATTATCTTAAACTAATATACTTCAAACATATTAGAGCAGGAACTTTATTTCCAAAAGAATATCATCAATCAATAATTCACCAATCAAAGAATTACCACTTCAAATTCCAACTAAACCTGCAATTTCTTAACTTTACCTAATCCTAACCATCTAGTAATATTGACTTGGAAACCTCAATCATAGTACCAATTTAATCCAATAAATACCATTTCCAACCAACAATCCAAAACAACTAATCCAACTTACTCCATTTCTTAAACTTAATCCCTTTTGAACCAACACCTAACAAAATCAAAGAACAACCAATCTAACTTCCCTTATTTCTTCCTTTATTTTCCATTAAACTCATATCATCCCTTCCTTCCATTTTCATCATTGAAATAAATGACCAACCATCCATCAAAGATTAGAATTCCAACACCTTAACTCAAAATCAAACATCAACAACTAACAACATCAATAATCATTTCTTCCTTTCCTACCATTAACCAACAATCAGTGACATCAACTAGCCGAAAACCAAAATCCAATAATCCCAAGAATTACTAATTCACCTCAAATTTCCTTATACTTCATTCCTATTAAATTAATATTTCCATTTCTCCTTCACTTGCCAATAACCAGCAGCCAAAATAACTAAGATTTCTAACTTTAACACCTAAAACCTTTAATCAAACAACAATAACAACTTCCCCTTGTATCATCCAATTAATCATCATAACCTCTATTTTCTCTGCTCATAAAACCAATAGCCACTAACATTAACATGATCAGAAAATCACTACTTCCTTCACTTTGATTCAGTCAAACTAACGATTAGAATTCTAGAACCTAAAACCACAACCACCATCAATAATCATTGCCTATTTCTTGTTCAACTAATCATCACAATTAGTAATCCAAAAATTCAGTCCTAACAACAATCCAAATTCTAGAACCTAAAGCTTATACAACATCCACCACCAATCCTATTTCTTATCCCATTAAACATCATAGTATTGTATATATTTTTTCTTCTCTCCCTGCAACACTTCACGGCCAAAGCAGCAAAAAAACAAGAATTACACATCTTAATAACTTCATATCAACCAATCACAAGTAACAAACTCAAATTCATCTCCCAAAGCATAACAAACATCAATGGCCATTTTTCCTTTCGTTGGCCGAATAGAGCAGAAAGCAAGAGGAAACAACAATTCTGCAATTGATTCAATCACTTCTAGTTCATCATTTTCCTTGTGCTTAAAATGTTAGACATCCAAGAAATTAAAATGTTAGATATCCAAGAAAATAACAAAAATCAAACAATTCCCATAGAAAGGGAAGCTCAGCCAGCGCAGAATAAGAACAAAAAGAACAAGAATCCAACTATTCCAGATTTCATTAATTTACACATTCAAAATACTTATCGTAGCTCCTAATTGCAAGTATATCTCGTCCAATAATTTTCCCCTCTTGAATCTGACGGATGCGCAGAACAGGGGAGACAAAGAATGGTTTCAAAATTCCCTAACCTTTGATAGTCCCCACATATAACCCGTTCCTTAACCGTAATCTTGCTTATAAATGTGAGTAATTGAGCTTTGAAACAAGAAACACACAAAATCCCAAATTTAGCTTCGGGTGAACAGTAACCCGACGGAATTTCTTAAAGAAATCCGACCAAATCAAGCTTCCTACCTTTAATCCACTTCAAAATTATCCTTGTTCAAGTCTTAGGCTTCAATTTCATGCATTTTGAGGCTTCAAAAACCTCACAAATTTCAGATTCTCCCCCCAAATTCGCTCAAAACGCGCCAGAAAGAGAAGGAAATAGAGAGAAATACTCACCTAAGAGTGAACCAAGCTTCGTGCGCCTTCTTCCTTGCTCCGTCGCCAGCCGCCGTCGCTGATTCGGGCTGAAATCGCCGTTGAACTTCGAAGAGATAGAGAGAAGAGAGTGAGAGGGTGCAAGAGAGGAAGGACTTCGGGAACAGAGGGAATCTAATGAGAGAGGGAATAGATATATGTCGATGTCGGTTTTGAGGAAGTATATATTTTTTTAAGTGTATGTGTATACGTGGAAGGAGAGAGCAGTGAAAATAAACGGAATAGAAGTGAGTAAGGACACGTGTGTGGCCTAAATTAAAAGAGAAGACTGATATTTTCTTTTAACAGGTATTTTACTATCTTGCCCTTCCCTTTATAATTGAGGATATTTTCAACTAGGGGCAGATATTGTCTTTTCCATTTCCCAATTTATATTTTTCTCTTAAATGGTAATTTTATTTGCCATACCCATTCACAAATAAATCTCAAATTGCCCCAAAATAATTTCTCTAGATATACTTTAATTTCCATATTTATTTATAAGACTCTTTAAAAATCAAATAATACCCCAAGATTCCAAATATTTCCTTATATCTTATTTTCTAAAATTTGGGGTGTTACAAAAGCACATATATACCTGATCCATAAATTGATAACCGTAGCACTAAGCCATCCTTCATCAAGCACCTCCATGAGCTGATCCTTAGAAACAAGCTCATTCATATTTGACATGCCAAATATATGCCTGTTGAATGGGATCATGCCAATAGATTTGGGAGATATGGTGGCTACAAATGCTCTCAATCGAGCATGATTTGGCGTCTTGGCGCTTGTACATTCAATAACAGGAGCAGGCGCTTGTACTTTCTTCTTGCCCTTAGCTTTTGTTTCCTACAAACCATGTAAATAGAAGTCTGAAATTTTATTCCAATAGAAAAGAATGCTAGTTTAAATTGACTAGTAAATAATCACCTGCGACAATGGATCAGTACATGAAAACTTTTTCTTCATCAATTAAGCGGCTGAACCACCGGTACCTTAGACATTAGCCACTTGTGCTTTCTTTCTGACAGATTGTGTACCCTGGGAAAACATGTAAATAAAATAGCATTCTTCTAACACAATGAATGTTAGTGTAAATATTATTAGTAAATAACCACCTATGGTGTTGGCTCAATCAAACCAATGGGCCAAGCAACGAATGCACCAACAGCATCTCTGACCATAGTCATCTCATCAGTAGGGAACGGTAACGGAGCCCCATTATTGCAGGAGGATTCAATAATGACCCTCAGTGCATTATCAAGTAACGGTGAGTTGTGCAATTGCAGATGTCAGGGTGAAATCCCTAACACTTTCTATTAACTCTTGCTCTTTGATCATCATAGATGCTACTTGAGTTACCTTTCGACTTAAAGCATCAGCGACCACATTAGCTTTGCTTGGATGGTACTTGATCTCATAATCATAATCTTTTAACAATTCCATCCATCGCCTCTGTCTCATATTCAATTCCTTTTGATCTTGTAAATACTTGAGGCTTTTATGATCGCAATATAACTCTACTGTTGCTCCATAAAGATAATGCCTCCATATCTTTAAAGCATAAACTATCGCTGCTAGCTCAAGATCGTGCGTAGGATAATTCTCCTTGTGAGACTTCAACTGTCTAGAGGCATATGTTACCACTCTGCCCTGCTGCATCAGGACACATCCCAATCCATTCTTGCTAGCATCACTATAGACCACATAGGTCTGCTTAGGATCAGGGATGATGAGAACTGGTGTGGATGTAAGCCTCCCTTTTAACTCTTGAAAGCCAGCCTCACACTTTCTATCCCACACGAATGACTGGTTCTTTCTGGTGAGCTTAGTCAGTGGCAAAACAATTCGAGAAAAGTTTGGAATAAACCTTCTGTAGTAGCCAGCTAAACCTAGAAAACTTCTAATCTCTATAACTGTCTCAGGCCTCTTCCATCTCAGCACTGCTTCAACTTTGCTAGGATCTACTGTGACCCCATCTAGCGAGATGACATGGCCTAAGAATCTAACTTCTGATAGCCAGAACTCACATTTACTGAGTTTAGCATATAGCTGCTTTCCTCTAAGGATTTCCAAAACTATTCTCAAATGCTTCTCTTGCTTAACTCTGCTTTTGGAGTATATCAGGATGTCATCAATAAACACTACCACGAACTTGTCGAGGTACTGCCTGAAAATTCTATTCATATAGTCCATGAAAACTGCTGGTGCATTGGTTAACCCAAACGGCATTACCAAAAATTCATAATGCCCGTATCGAGTTCTGAATGCAGTCTTTGGGACATCTTCTGCCTTTACTCGCAACTGATGATAACCTGAACGCAAATCTATCTTAGAAAAGATACAGGAGCCTGCTAGCTGATCTAATAAATCATCTATTCTTAGGAGTGGGTACTTGTTCTTTATCGTAACCTTGCTCAATTCTCTATAATCTATACATAGTCTAAAACTCCCATCTTTCTTCTTTACAAACAACACTGGAGCACCCCATGGGGAAACACTAGGTCTTATGAATTCTTTTTCTAACAGCTCCTCTATTTGCTTCTTTAATTCTACCATCTCATTTGGAGCCATTCTATATGGGGTCTTGGAAACTGGTCCTGCTCCAGGCTTTACATTTATTGCAAACTCAACTTCCCTTTCTGGAGGCAACCCGCTGATTTCTTCGGGAAATACCTCTGGAAACTCATTAACTACATGAATATCCTTAACTTTTAGTTCCGTCTTTTGAATCATCTCTGGAGATTTGCATGCTTCCCTTTGGGACAATGCAAAGACCCTTTCTTAACTTTTAGGTCGAGCTCCATCAAATCTCTGGCCGCAATCCTTGGCATAATGTCCTGGCTTCCCACATTTGAAGCAGACATTCTGTCCTGCAAGGCACGACTTGTCACCATGATTCTTTCCACATTGAGGACATTCTCTAGCATTTCCTGAGGTTTTATGGCCTCCTTTATGACCAGACTTTTTAAACTTTTTCTTTCCGAATCCTCCAGTCTTCTTTCCGCTAGAGGTTCCTTCAACTATGGTTGTCTCTGACTTCTTCTGAGTTGTGATCAGATTCTGATCGAATAAACTGCTCTCATTAATTCTATATGCCTCTATCACAGAATTAAACTCTGCGAACTGTCTAGGAGCCATCTTCTCTCTTAGAATTGGCTTTAATCCTCTTATCATCTTTCTAGTAGTCCACTTCTCGTCATTTCTATACTTTAGATAAGTAGAGGAATGAGACAACCTGAGATACTTAGCCAGGTAATCATCAATTGTCTCATTTTCAGCTTGCTTGAGGACTAGAACTCAGCTTCTTTCTCATCTCTGACAATGTGTGGAAAATACTTATCAGTGAACTTTTCTAAAAACAACTCCCATGCAAGTAGAGTGTTCTGGGCTTATGGCTATAACTTCTTCTAACTCTTACTTCTGTTGTTAACCAAATAGAATTGAGTTTAGCCTAATTAACAAATAGGCAATCTAAAGAAAAGTCAAGGTACTCTCTCTAAAATGGTTAGCCAAATTCAAGAGGTCTTTGTATTCTAAACACATCTTAGGTCATTATCTTCCCAGAGAACCATTCTTGTGGCTCAGTAACTTTCCTTGAGCTCTACTATAACTATGGGATCTAACTACGATCTCCTTGAGCCCACTTCTTGGATCTAACTACGATCCAGGGATCTAACTATGATCCTCCTCTAGGAATCTCAAGACCAATAGACAAAGTTATTGAATAACCTTACCTCCTCACTTTTGGCAACCATCATTCTCCAAGACTGATCTTAGATGCCAACTTTTCTTTCTTAGGTCATACTCATTTCTGTTGGTAACTATGAAACCATTTCCTTATGGATCTATGTTAAGCTCCTAAAATTTCACATATTTCATCATAATTTTTCCTTATTTGTGAATATTTTTGAAAGTGATGTTTTGAAATAGACATAGAAATTCAAAGAATATCCTTAATGAAGAAGAAATTGGTTGTGCATGAAAATTAGAGCTTAATGATTCTCTATTCAAAAAAGTTGTGTGTGAATGTTATTAAATGTTAAAAAAGCTCATCAACCCTCTTTCAATCTTGTGCAGGAAGAGGTGATACAGAGAAAGAGCCAAAGAAATGCAAGGAAAGCTGGAGTGGAGAATGAGAGATGATGAAAAGGCCAAGAACCCGAAGCAAAGGGACTTCGCCGTGGGTTTCGCCGCGGCGAACCCACGGCGAGTGTACTCATCCTCTGGAAGCAAAAAGCCCTTAGTTCGCCGCGGCGAAGCCACGGCGAACTCACCTAAAAACTGCGCGTTTTGAGTAATTACGCGAGCTGAATGTAATAAATGACATTGAATGCGATCTGAAGAGGACACGGAGCATTAAGGGCACGTTTTGGAGCATTTTGGAGCAAGAGGAGAGAGTGGGGAAGGGCTAGGAAGCTTGGAAAATCTTGGAGAGACTCAAGTTGTGATCTGGGTTTCTTTTCTTCTTCCCTTTTTCTCTAATTTCTGCCATGTCTCTGCCTTTTATTTCTATTTTTATTTTTCAGTTTCTTATGTGTAACTAAACCCATAGTCTAGGGTTACTTTGAACCATTTGATGGATTGACTCTTGTATTTCCTTCCTTTGATATATTTAATGAATATTTATGTATGGATTTTCATCTTGCTTTAAATGAAACAAGTGCTTGATCATCACTTGAAGTGTTAAATGAAATATGGCTTGAGAGAGTATATTTTGTTTTAGAACTTGGGGGAAATCATGTTAGACTTGAAATTTATGCTTTTAGATGGATGGTTTGTTGATAATATAGAGATATAATTATTGACCTAACATTGTTCCTATAAGGTTGGTGGAAGATTTATGGCTAGCATTAATTGTTGCAAGAGATTGTGCAATTAATGCTAGTAAAAATTTGATTTTGACTTGAGAGAGCTTTTTCAAATGAAAGAGAACCTTGAACTCATGCATGAAATTCATTGGGTAAGGAAAAGGGAAGGAATTTATTGGGTCTTGAAGTTAAATGGGGAAAGGTAACCCTAGGTTTTCTCATCCAAATTACCAAGTATTTCTAAATCATTTCTCTTGTTTAAGAATCTTAATATAAAAATCTAAAAGAAGTACCCCTTTTTATTGATTTAATTTTATATGTTAACTCTTCAAAGCAAAACCTTGTTTAGCTCAACTTGATCTAATACGCTAAGCCTTCTGCTTGACCGCATTTGTAACCAAATCCCTGAGGGAGCGATACTTTTCTTATTACTCTATTACTTGATGCGACCCGTGCACTTGCGGAGCGAACAAGTTTTTGGCGCCGTTGCCGGGGATTTGGCAACAAATCCTTTGGTCAAACTTGGGCTTAGTTATTGATTTCGCTTGAGCCTGTAATTATATACTTTTCTCTTAATTTCTTTTCTTGTTTATAGTTGCCTTTGTTTAGTGTGATACTCGCTTGGGTGTGCTTCTTGTAGGTACCATTGTGGTGAATGCAAAGCTTGGAATTTGGTAGCTTGGAAGTGGTACTTGAAGGAGCCCATCTCTCTAACGAGGAAGAAGAAACTGAATCTGAAAGAATGGCTGAAGATGAATATGACCGGGCTACGGTCAATGATTTTGCTAGTCAAAATATGCGAGGTGCTCAATCTTGCATTCGGATGCCGGAGATGCAAGCACACACCTTTGAGATTAAACCGGTGATGATTACTATGCTGCAGTTGAATGGGCTATTTCATGGGCTGTACAATGAAGACGCCAACAAACATCTGATATACTTTCTGGAAGTATGTGGGTCTTTCAAGCAGAATGGGGTTCCCGAAGATGTTCTCAGACTTAGACTATTCCCTTTTTCGTTGCAACACAAAGCAAGGGAATGGTTTGATAATCTACCTGAGGGATCAATTACTTCTTGGGCCGATCTTGAAGCAAAATTCAGAGCCCGATTCTTCTCGGATGACAAGTCAGTTGAAGCTAGAGATGCATTCCTAAGCTTTAAACAATACCCGGATGAACACCTCTACGCTGCTTGGGACAGGTACAAGATGTTGATGCGGCAATGCCCTAATCATGGGGTAGGTAAATGGGTGATACTACAAATCTTTTGTACTCGTCTGAATACTCAGTCTAAGACAATGGTTGATTCCATGACCAATGGAGGGTACAGAAATATCCCTGTTAATGAAGTGTTTCGACTCTTAGACCAATTATCTGCTAATAACTCTCAAGGGACAGAGAGAAAGACTTTGCCATCAATGACAGCACCTAAAGAAGATGCTCCCTCATCCTCACAACTTGCAACCCTTATTTCTGCAATCAATAAACGGTTTGATGTGATAGAAACTCAGATGCAGAGGGGTAAATCTCATGGGGTACATTCTGTACAATCCACCCCAATTGTGTGTGATCAGTGTAATGATGTACATTTTCCAGATCAGTGTCCACTGTATATGGCTTCTGAGTCAGTAAACTATATGGGCAGATTTCAAAATCCACAGAATAATCCATATTCGCAGACCTACAATCCTGGGTGGAGAAACCATCCTAACTTCTCGTGGAATCAAGGGCAGAATGTTAATCAACCGTCCTCTTCAGGTACCAAACCTTCTCATCCTCCGGGTTTCCAACAACAACCTAGACAAGTCCCTGTCAAGGAGGAGGAATCAAAAATGGAAAAGATGATGGCTCAGCTTTTAGCTGGACAAGAGGCTCAGAGGGTTGAGACCAGAACAGCTCTTTCTCTTCATGACACAGCCATTAAGAATCTTGAGGTGCAATTGGGGCAACTGGCCTCACAAATGAATGCTATGTCAAGAGGTAATCTCCCGAGTGATACCATTCCTAATCCTCGAAACGATGGTAAGGAGGAGTGCAAAGCTATCACATTGAGAAGTGGAAAGCAAGTAGCTAACATGCCTCTCCCTCAATCCCAGAATAATGAAGTTGTTGAAGATGTTGTTCATGATGAGGATGACAAAGTTGATGAGGAGATCATAGTGGAAGAAAAAAATAACCCAAGAAAGAATGTTGCTGACAAGCAAGATGAAGTCAAAGACAACAAGGAGGGTGGTGACAAGACGAAGCTGCAAGAGGCAAAGCTGAAATATGTGCCTCCTCCTCCATTTCCTCAAAGGCTTAAGAAGCAACAAGAGGATGGTCAATTCAAGAAGTTTTTGGATATGTTCAAGCAATTGCAGATCAACATTCCATTTGCTGAAGCTTTGGAGCAAATGCCAAAATATGCCAAGTTCATGAAAGATGTGCTCTCGAAGAAGAGAAGGTTCAATGAATTTGAAACAGTGGCCGTGACCAAGAGTTTTACTGATGTCATTAAGCAATTCCCCCCAAAGATGAAGGATCCGGGGAGTTTCTCTATTCCATGCCACATTGGAGACAAATTCTTGGGAAAAGCCTTATGTGATCTTGGGGCTAGTGTGAACTTAATGCCTCTTTCTGTTTTCAACAAGTTAGAGTTGGGTGAAGCAAGGCCAACCACTGTCACTTTACAGCTTGCAGACCGAAGCATGTCTTATCCACGGGGTATTATTGAAGATGTGTTGGTAAAAGTGGATAAATTCATTTTTCCTGCAGATTTCATTGTGCTTGACTTTGAGGCAGACAAAGAAATGCCTATTCTATTAGGAAGACCATTCTTAGCAACTGCTAGAACTCTGATTGATGTAGAAAAAGGTGAGCTCACCTTAAGAGTTGCAGATGAGCAGGTCACATTCAACATGCATAAGTTGATGAAGTCTTCTAATCAGGCAGACCAATGCTTCTTTGTGGATGTTCTGGAACAAGTGGTGCAAGAGGGATTTAATGGGATAAGATGTCATGATCCTGTTGAAGCAGTCTTAATTGGGCAAGAAAATGAGGATGTGGACATACAGGAGTGTTTGGCTATTATGGATGCATCAAGGCCCTATCCTAGGAGTCGGGTGCACTTTGAATCTCTAGATTTGACTTCCCTTGATAGACCGACCCTAAAATCATCTCTGGAAGAACCACCCTCTCTTGAGTTGAAGCCTTTACCATCACACTTGAAGTATGTATATTTGGGAGCTAACAACACTTTACCAGTGATCATTGCTTCAGAATTATCGTTGCAACAAGAGGACCAATTAGTTGAAGTTTTGAAAGCTCATAAGAAAGCCATTGGATGGACTATTGCAGATATCAAGGGTATTAGCCCTTCAACTTGTATGCACAAGATTTTCCTTGAGGAGAACCATAAATCGTCCATTGAGCATCAAAGAAGATTGAATCCAATTATGAAGGAAGTTGTGAAGAAAGAAATTTTGAAATGGCTTGATGCGGGCGTTGTGTATCCGATCTCTGATAGCTCTTGGGTGAGCCCAGTCCAATGCGTCCCCAAAAAGGGCGGCATGACTGTAGTGGCTAACACTCACAACGAGTTGATTCCCACTCGCACTATCACGGGCTGGAGAGTTTGCATGGATTATCGCAAGTTGAATGCCGCCACCCGGAAGGATCATTTCCCTCTTCCCTTCATCGATCAAATGCTTGATAAACTGGCTGGGAAGGAATTCTTTTGCTTTTTGGATGGATACTCTGGATATAATCAAATTGCTATAGCGCCGGAAGATCAAGAGAAGACCACTTTTACATGTCCATATGGGACTTTTGCATTCAAACGCATGCCGTTTGGCTTATGCAATGCACCGGCAACTTTTCAGAGATGCATGATGGCTATCTTCTCTGATATGATCGAGCATTCTATGGAGGTCTTTATGGATGACTTCACAGTTTTTGGGGATTCCTATGAGGAATGTTTGAACAACTTAGCCAATGTGTTGCAAAGATGTGAAGAGACTAATTTGGTCCTGAATTGGGAGAAGTGTCACTTCATGGTGAAAGAGGGCATAGTTCTAGGCCATCGAGTGTCAAAAAATGGCTTAGAAGTGGATAAAGCAAAAATCTCTGTAATTGAGCAACTTCCCCCACCCATTAATGTCAGGGGTGTGAGGAGTTTTCTTGGCCATGCAGGCTTTTATCGTCGCTTCATCAAGGACTTTTCAAAGATAGCAAAACCATTATGTGCATTGCTTGAGAAAGATGTTGAATTCAAGTTTGATGATGCATGTATGAAAGCATTTGAAGAATTAAAGAGAAAGCTGATTTCTGCACCAATTGTGATGGGTCCTGACTGGTCGTTGCCCTTCATTGTGATGTGTGATGCTAGCGATTATGCTGTGGGTGCCGTTCTTGGGCAAAAGAAAGACAAATTGTTCCACCCAATATACTATGCTAGTAGAACACTTGATGATGCACAAGAAAACTACACAACTACTGAGAAGGAGTTACTTGCAGTAGTGTATGCATTTGGTAAATTTCGGGTGTATCTTGTGGGAGCCAAAGTGACAGTGTACACAGATCATTCAGCCTTAAAATATCTTTTTAGCAAAAAGGACTCCAAAGCACGGTTGATTCGATGGGTGCTTTTGTTGCAAGAGTTTGACTTGGAGATCATGGATAGAAAAGGCACAGAAAATCAAGTAGCTGACCATTTATCTAGATTGAATACTGATGATCTACTAGAGAAGGACAAAGAGATTGATGAGACATTTCCTGATGAGCAACTCTTTGGTGTCAGTCAGACTATGACTCCTTGGTATGCCGATATTGTCAACTTTCTTGTTTGTGGAATCATACCTCATGATTTGAAACCTCACCAACGCAGAAAGTTTTTGCATGATGTTAAGTTCTATCAGTGGGAGGAGCCTTTCTTGTTCTATCAATGCGCCGATCAAATGTTTAGACGCTGTATACCAGAATTTGAGCAACAAGATATTCTGAGCTGTTGTCATTCTTCTGAATATGGAGGACACTTTGGAGGAAACAAAACTGCTGCTAAGGTTTTACAGTGTGGTTTCTATTGGCCTTCCTTGTTTAAAGACTCTTATGAGTTTGCGGTGAATTGTGATCGATGTCAAAGATTGGGAAACATCTCTAGAAGAAATGAAATGCCTCTGAACAACATGTTGGAAGTGGAATTATTTGATGTGTGGGGCATTGATTTTATGGGACCTTTTCCCAAGTCTTTCAATAATCAATACATCTTGGTTGCCGTTGATTATGTTTCGAAATGGGTTGAAGCAATTGCTTTACCCACTAATGATGCAAAGGTGGTGGTGAAGTTCTTGAAGAAACATATTTTTACCCGTTTTGGGGCCCCTAGGGCCATTGTGAGTGATGGAGGTACTCATTTTTGCAACAATCAATTTCAAGCTCTTTTGAAGAAATATGGTGTGAGGCACAAGGTCGCTTTACCATACCATCCTCAGACAAATGGTCAAGCTGAAATCTCTAATCGGGAAATCAAGAAAATCCTTGAGAAAACCGTAGGCACCACTAGAAAGGATTGGTCCCTTAAACTTGATGATGCCTTGTGGGCCTATCGAACGGCATACAAGACTCCCATTGGTATGTCTCCTTATCGGCTGGTGTTTGGGAAGGCATGCCATCTACCGGTGGAATTGGAGCATAATGCTTATTGGGCTATTAAAAAGCTCAACTTTGATGCAAAGGCTGTAGGTGACAAGAGGCTCCTTCAACTTAATGAACTTGAGGAATTTCGACTTAATGCTTATGAGAGTTCAAGGTTATACAAGGAGAAGACAAAGAGGTGGCATGACAAGAAGATAATCTCCAAGACTTTTGTGCCAGGACAACGAGTGCTCTTGTTTAATTCTAAGCTGAAGTTATTCCCGGGAAAACTCAAATCCCGATGGTCAGGACCGTTCACTGTGGTCCAAGCACTTGACCGTGGTGTGGTGGAGCTTGTAAGCAATGATGGAGAGAAGTTTAAAGCCAACGGGCAACGACTGAAGCATTACTGGAGTGGTGAAGTGGATCGTGCATCGGTCAAATTATCTCTTTCTGAGCCGTCTTGAAGAAGAGAAAAAGTCTGGCTGAGGACTCTAAACCAAGCGCTTCTTGGGAGGCAACCCAAGCTCTAAACTTTTTCTCTTTATTTTACTTTTCAAGTCCTTTCTTATTAGTTTAGTAGATTTATCCTTGTTCTTCCTTTTTGTAGGAGGAAAGGTGTTTTCATTTTACAAATATGGATGGAAGATAGGGGTGAAATCAAGAAGTGAACTACAAAGGGGAGTATTCTTACAACACCATTATGCAGTAGTTTGTTAGATAAATTTCACTGAATATCCAATTGATGTATTTTTGGTGTGTGCTGTGAGAAGTTGTGTTTTTCTTGAATGATTGATTTGATAATGTTGATTTGCATTGAGGTGTACTGCTGCTATGGAATGGGTTGTGTTGTGAAAAGTGTGAATTGAACTGATAGAGATTTTGGATAGTGAATTTAAGTTTTGGAATGGCGTGCAACTTTGGTGAATTTCGTGCTTTAAATGAATTGAGTGTTAATTTGAAAATCCTGGGGAGTCTGAAGCCAAAAACTAGAATTTGGCAGAGAAGAATTAAGCTCGCCGTGGGTTTCGCCGCGGCGAAAGTCACGGCGAGCTACTTATGCTTCTGTCCTCATGGGCAATTTTCGCCGTGAGTTCGCCGCGGCGAAACCCACGGCGAACTCCCCTAGCCTCTGTTGTATACCATTACTCGCCGTGCACTTCGCCGCGGCGAAGTCACGGCGAGTGCACACCCTTTCTGCCTCCCACGAAAAACTGGGCAGTTAATTCCTTTACTTTTTCCTTTAACCTTTTGAATCTAGTCCATTTTCCGTCCTAATTCGTCCCACCCTTTCAACTTCCATTCTTACCTTTTCAATTTTTATTTTAACCCTCTTTCTCATTTCCTAAACCTTATTTCCAATTCCTCCCTCCCTCTCGCCGTCCCATTCTCTCTCGCCATTGTTCTCGCCGTCCCCCACGAACGCTCCATCTTCCTCGTCTCCAACCTTCCAACCCCTCAATCCGTGATACCCATTGCATGTATCCTTGTCTCAAGGGTATCCCAACGCTCTCAAGGCACCAAGGAAAGATTTTCGTCCTACCCTCTCTTCTCTAACTTCGATTTAGAGTTCATCTTCCATTTTTGGTATGGTCCTCTGCTCTCTTGCCTGTTTTTGTTTGGTATCATGTAAATCTGTTGAGAGTATTGAAGAACTAGGGAGACATTGGGTTGATTAGGTTTGATAGGGATGAACAGGGGAGATAATGAATTTTGTGGCATGTGAATTTTGAGGGGGATATATAGTTTTCTCATTCTGATCTGGTGTTTAAATGTTGGTGGGGTTGTGCAAATTGAACACGCTATTGGTAGGCCTGAAAAGTGGGGTACTTGAGGTTTAGTTTCATTGTGGGGACCATGGTTAATTGCATCTGATGTTTTGTTATATTCCACAATCCTTTCGTCGAAATTGAGCCCATTTGTAATCAGTTGACAATAGTGCCTGTTTTGTGGTCCCCTCATGTCCCTGTTGTCAGTGGTGCTTGAGGCTGTGTTTTTGGCGTTATTGGGCTTTTATGGGCCAATTGATAAGGCAGTGAGGCTTAGGATTAGGTTTGGAATTTTTGACTGACGTATTATAGGGTTAGAATAGTTGAAGTTTGGGGGTCAGGATATTTTGTTGGACTTAGTTTAGCAGCCTTTTCTTGTGTTAGGCTAGTCATTGTGTCTTGATTTTTTGTTATTATCCTCATTCACTTTATTTTGGCTTGTCGGGTTGCTCCAATAGACCATGCCTCGCCGCAAGATGTTAGCTGGAAGGGGTACAAGATTTCAAGAATCATCCTCCAGCCAACCACAAGCTCCTCACCCTCCATCCAAGAAAAAGCGCAAAGCCCCAATGGATAAAAAGAAGATCAGGCCTCTTCTTCAAGAGCGCGCTTTCCCTGAGACGCCTAAAGTCACTTTTTACACCCAGGCAAAGGAGCACTATAAGTTTGCTAAGCTTTTGGACCGGCGCCAGCGGGGCAATGAGACACTGGTCCGGCACTATTATAAGCAAGCTAAAACGGGGTTGATTGAGACCATTCTGGATCCAAGTCATCGTCAAGTGCTATCTCGTTTTATCACCCCAGCCGTTATCAAGGATTTTTACAGCCTACCTACTCTCCCGTACTGTCACTATAAGCGTATCAAGGAGGAGACAGGGAATTACCCTTTCAATGACATGGCTAAGACGCTGATCCTTCAAGGAAAGCCAGGATGGTTCCAAAGGACAGGGAACCAGCAGTACTTGAATAGAAAAGACTTAACTCCAGATGCTAAGGCCTGGCTCCATTTTATAAGCTACAATGTGATCCCTACCGCGCATTTGAGTGATTTGACCAAAGAAGTAGCCCTGCTCATCTACTGTTTTATCAAAGGGCTGCCTGTTCAGGTCGAGGTCGTCATATATAACAGCATTCTTCACAGTGCTACCACCCCCAGAGAGGGAGCAATCCTGGCATTCCCTCATCTCATTTCTGATCTATTTGCTGCTCGGGGTGTGGATGACCCTGATGATGATGACCACTTTTATCCAGTCCCTGATTTTGACTATGACACACTAAAAGGGGTTGAGTTACCTGCTGTTCCAGCCCCAGACCAAGAAGTGCCAATACCGGATGCAGACTCTGACAGCGCCCCAGCCACACGTGGTGAGATGAGGAGGCTGATTGACCAATGGGGCAATCAGTTGATGCTTGAATGGAGGCACCAGCGGGCTGAGAATCGTTTTTTGCGCAAAATGGTTAAAAAGATGTCTCTCAAGATGGAAATAGAGCCATCTGATGATGAAGAATTGGAAAATCGCTGGAAGGGATCGGAGGAAGTTAGGGAGAGAAGCGAGCGTGGTAAAGCACCAATGGTTGCAGATGTCGATGTAGAGGAGGACTCTGACGGGGATGCGGATGGTTCAGAAGAAAGCTGGCAGGAGGGCGATTCCTGGGATGAGGCTGATGATTAGCCCCTTTGTTTTAGTTGTTATTATGTTGTTTATGGTTTTGTTTGGTATTTCATTTTCATTTTCAAGTTGATTGTAGTCATTTAAACTTTTCCCTGTTACATGCTTTTGATGGTGCACTGTCACCAAACTCTATCTTTTGATTACCTGTTGTATGGACCAGTACAGATTGTGGTAGTGCATTTAACGGTTGATAAGGTTCTTATTACGCATTTATGCATAATGTGAACTGTCATTCTAGTTAGCCCCTTTTGCACATAATTCAGCTAAATTTCACATTGTTGCATTTGATTCTGCCTGGTATATATTACACTGCTTACAGGTATTTTTTTTTATCCTTCCATAAAATTCTTTTCAATGGAAGAAGACCCTTATTTTTCCCTGTTGACAAGTGAGGACATTGTCAATTTTAAGTTTGGGGGTGAGGGTATATCAAATTTTTTAAAACTTTTGGCTGTAAATAACAGGGACATTCATTTTGTAAGTATGTGAATTTTTGCCAAACTGAAGTTGTTGCAATTTTGTTTGATTTATGAGGATGAGCATGCTTGAAAATGGTGTGAAAGTTCAATGATTGGAATAAGTTGCTTGACTGGATGATAGGTAAAAAAAAATTGGATATGTATGCATTGTATGATATGAATTGTGATATTAGAGCAAGCCTTTTCTTAAATTCCTGTGAGTAAATTTAAGCACGAAAGGAGTGAGAGATAATCTGATGGGTGTTAGGAAAAGCAGTTGTGGTAAACCGGTTTATGTGTGTATTCTCATTTGACAATTTTAAAAATCCTCTTTGGAAGACCTTAACATGCATAGCAAGCTTTATGTGATTTTTGACAAATGACAAAGGCAATTCTTAAATGCGATTGGGCCTTTCAAGCTGACCTTGATGATATATATACCATTTGATCCTAATATTTGAGCCTAAAAGAGAAACCAAGATTCTGTCTTTTGCAAACCCAATTAAAATCATAACCCTTAAGCCTGAAAAACCATAAGAATCGCCCTGCTTTGAGATAATGAAAAAAAAAATATATATATATATATATATAAAAAAAATATTTATGATCAATAAAGCTTGGTAAGGACCAACAAAGTTGCTCAAATGAATAGAGAAAAGAATGGGCGTATGAAAAGTACATCAAGTCCATTGTCTCAAGGTTTTTGTATATATCCTTATTCCCTTTCATTTTAAGTACCTTATATCCTGGCCAAGTTACAAGCTGAAAAGTCCTTTTGATTCAAAAATTATGTGATGTAAGTTGTGAGTGGGCAGGGAAAAAGAAAAGGGTGGATAAAATTCGAAAAATGAGGGTTTATACATGAGTTGGGGTATTGCAACTGACTTGAACAAGACTCGGAACTTTTCTTTCAACTCCAACACACACACACAAGCTCAAGGAATTTTTAGGAAGCTTATCTGTAGTATTATGAAGCATTCATCTTGGCATGCACACTTTATTTTCTATCAATCAAAAAGGGAATAGCAACAAATGAGAACAAGCATTTCAGCCAAAGGAGAGTAAGCTCATTTCAGAAATTGCTTGAGGGCAAGCAAGAACTCAAGTTTGGGGGAGTGTTAAGCTCCTAAAATTTCACATATTTCATCATAATTTTTCCTTATTTGTGAATATTTTTGAAAGTGATGTTTTGAAATAGACATAGAAATTCAAAGAATATCCTTAATGAAGAAGAAATTGGTTGTGCATGAAAATTAGAGCTTAATGATTCTCTATTCAAAAAAGTTGTGTGTGAATGTTATTAAATGTTAAAAAAGCTCATCAACCCTCTTTCAATCTTGTGCAGGAAGAGGTGATACAGAGAAAGAGCCAAAGAAATGCAAGGAAAGCTGGAGTGGAGAATGAGAGATGATGAAAAGGCCAAGAACCCGAAGCAAAGGGACTTCGCCGTGGGTTTCGCCGCGGCGAACCCACGGCGAGTGTACTCATCCTCTGGAAGCAAAAAGCCCTTAGTTCGCCGTGACTTCGCCGCGGCGAAGCCACGGCGAACTCACCTAAAAACTGCGCGTTTTGAGTAATTACGCGAGCTGAATGTAATAAATGACATTGAATGCGATCTGAAGAGGACACGGAGCATTAAGGGCACGTTTTGGAGCATTTTGGAGCAAGAGGAGAGAGTGGGGAAGGGCTAGGAAGCTTGGAAAATCTTGGAGAGACTCAAGTTGTGATCTGGGTTTCTTTTCTTCTTCCCTTTTTCTCTAATTTCTGCCATGTCTCTGCCTTTTATTTCTATTTTTATTTTTTAGTTTCTTATGTGTAACTAAACCCATAGTCTAGGGTTACTTTGAACCATTTGATGGATTGACTCTTGTATTTCCTTCCTTTGATATATTTAATGAATATTTATGTATGGATTTTCATCTTGCTTTAAATGAAACAAGTGCTTGATCATCACTTGAAGTGTTAAATGAAATATGGCTTGAGAGAGTATATTTTGTTTTAGAACTTGGGGGAAATCATGTTAGACTTGAAATTTATGCTTTTAGATGGATGGTTTGTTGATAATATAGAGATATAATTATTGACCTAACATTGTTCCTATAAGGTTGGTGGAAGATTTATGGCTAGCATTAATTGTTGCAAGAGATTGTGCAATTAATGCTAGTAAAAATTTGATTTTGACTTGAGAGAGCTTTTTCAAATGAAAGAGAACCTTGAACTCATGCATGAAATTCATTGGGTAAGGAAAAGGGAAGGAATTTATTGGGTCTTGAAGTTAAATGGGGAAAGGTAACCCTAGGTTTTCTCATCCAAATTACCAAGTATTTCTAAATCATTTCTCTTGTTTAAGAATCTTAATATAAAAATCTAAAAGAAGTACCCCTTTTTATTGATTTAATTTTATATGTTAACTCTTCAAAGCAAAACCTTGTTTAGCTCAACTTGATCTAATACGCTAAGCCTTCTGCTTGACCGCATTTGTAACCAAATCCCTGAGGGAGCGATACTTTTCTTATTACTCTATTACTTGATGCGACCCGTGCACTTGCGGAGCGAACAATCTACTTTAACTTTCATACTGCTTTAACTGTAAACCTTTTTGCCTCCGTTGGAGTAAGCTCAAATCCATTTGCCTTACTTTGGTAACTATATTCCACAAGCTTTTATTTGAAGTTATGGACTCGTCTCCCATATCATCAGGCCAATTTAAACTTTGCTGGGTCTCTAGGCCTCTTACCCTTAAAGGCACTTGAGCTCTAGGGGGAAACTTCTGGTGATCCACTGGTTATGGTTGCATCACTAGAGATGCTAACAATACTATGGATGCAAGAGTCATCATCCATCTATGCCTGTTCATAATAAAACAAGGCAGGTATAACATCTAAAAACTTAGAATACTAATATACGCTAGCAGAGCATTCTAGCCTTTTGCCAGAACCTCCACTCTGATACCAAAAATGTAACACCTTACTCTAGGGACATTCTTTAGAGCCCTTTTACTGAGTTTGAACCACTAAAGCTTCTTAGAAGACCCAAGGATATCAATAAACTTAAACTTTTCTTAACTATCTTGCTTGGGCTTCTAACTTTGAAAATTCATAGTTAATTCCTTTTAAGCTCAAAAATAGCGGTTCAAAGCTCAAACTTTAGTTCTTAAAATATTCTTTATAATCATGATAAAACCTTGGCTCAATCTGGTCCCATTATCACTAAAAAACCTTCTTATATTTTCCAGACATATTAGAATTTCGCAGGAAATTCCTGTTTTTACGTCTAACTTGTAAATTTCATATCTCTTAATCTACATGTCCAAAAATTACGCATGAGTACTTGATTTAAAGCTTAGGACGTTTACTATATATCTGGAAAATATCATGGGCTAACTCAAAAGATAACCGGACGAAATATCTACCACAATAAAACTTGTTCATATGTTCTCATAACTTTTCTATGTGTAGATATAACTCTCTACTTGAAGTAGAGTTCAGGTTCTTGGTTTCTTTGCACGTCTTTAAGATACTTAAGCTCCTTATGGAGTCTATACATACATACCGAAATATGATAACTAAATCATAAATTCTAAAAGTACTCTTTTTATCTCCTTTGCCTTAGCTAATGATCCACCGGCTTCTCCTTTCCTCTGGAAGTGCTCTGTCCTATGGGTGGGACATGGAAAAAGGGGGTGAGATTTGGGGAAATCTCCGTAGCAATAATCACAATTAGTATATAATGTATGGTAAAAACTGTGCATGTAAAAAAAACTGGCCAATGAGAATCATACCTTACAAGCTTATAACTGTAAAGTGTAAACTGTAACTAATTTCACACATGATCATGGCAAAATAACTGAGTAAGGATATTACATATTCTCATGCCTAACTGCAGCATAAATGGCAAAACTATACATGCAACCAAAACATATATACAAAATTGCAAATTAAAGCTACCTCTTGTAGAGTCTCTTTCTATAGCACTTCCTCTCTGATTTCCTTCTGGTAAAACCGATTGCAGATCAATTCCTAATATTAATAGGTACAACAAGAGATTAATTTTGGTCCATGGGATAAACCTTTTACTACTCTTCCTCTTGAATTTTCGTTTATACCCCAAATACTCCATTTCTAAATTTTCAATCAAAACTTCTTCTATTTATTTCATACTATAACTTGAGGCCTTTATTTTTAGTAAGCATATGAACACTTTCTTCTCCCATTTATAATTACTTCTATACAATTCAACTCTTAATCCAACTATAGAGTTGTATAAACTTAAAATAGGGAGATAAAAATATACTTACCAAGAGCTTAAAATAACTTCCTTCTAGAACTCCTTCTAATTAGGCCTCCTTGTCTCTCTATTTTTCTTCCTCTTTTTCTCTTTATTTTTCTCTTCCTTTCTTTCTTTCTTCTCTTTCTCACGCCACACACTCAGCCTTCTAACACTCCATTTCATTGCAACCAAGCTTATTAATAGACCAAAAGTGCTTGGTGACTACGCATAAATCAACTTGGAGAGGAAATGTTTTTATAAAAGCCATTTGTCCTTGCTTGAAATTGTGTCATTGGTGGCTACTTTTCTTTTTCCTTTTTATTCACTAGAAGGCCATGTTGTGGCTGCTTGAAATGGAAAATAATATAACATAATTATTGGATAGGACATGTGTCATTAAGGAAAGAAAGATGGCATCACAAGCCATGCAAAATTTCCACGGATACACACCAAATTTGAAGACTTTATGACACTTCAAGACAAAGCTCTCTTATTTGATATATGTCTTATGTGGATTAGGTGGCTGATTTCTTTTTCATTCCTAGGCCACGTTGTGGCTGTATGAGAGGGAAGATTTCAATGATATTGCATAATGCATTTAGTAGGCCATGCATGTCCAACTTGAAGACAATAATGCTTTCTTTCATCTTCACTTCCATGGCAACTTGAAGACAAAGCCTTCTTGCATTCATTTTCCATGTGTAGCATTAAATAATATGCATAAATCATGAGAGGCCACGTATTTAGCATCTTGAATCATGCATCAACTTAAAGACACAACTTGGTGGACAATATATAATATGCATAAACCATGTATAAGGCCACGCATGCATCAACTTTAAGGCCAAGACTTCCTTGCATTCAAGTGCCAAGTGTCCATACTAGAAAAATTGTGTGGCATTTATGCATGAGGCCACGCATGGATTCATCTAAAAGGCCAAGCAATGGACTACTTGGACGGTAAGCACAAACTTGGGAGGGAGTATTTTCAAGTCATGAGTCAAAAATAAAGGCCATGTGTGAACACCAACTTGAAAACCAAGACTTTCTTGCATGCAAGAGTCAAGTGTTCACACTAGGTAATGTGTGGCATTTTGAATCATGAGAAGCCACGTCCAAGAGTGCTCTTATGAAGCAAAATGGCTTCTTCTTGAAGCCTAAAATTATCTCTTGTAGCAAAATAAATCATATGTATAAGGTACCTTTATAGATAAAAATTATTTGGAAACTTACTACATAAAATTATCTTTATTTGTAACAAGATGACTAATTATTTTGGGATTATTTAACATGTCTTAGACATGTAAATTAAGCTCTTCTATGATCCCAATAATAAACTTTTACATGAATCTTGATACATATAAACTTTTGGATCATATGATTCACTTAATCCAAAGGCTCATAACTATTTTGGGCCCTTAATCTTATAATAATTCCCCTTAAATAACTCTATTTTCTTAAGCCCAAAATTAACTTTTACTAACTTCCTTAATGATATACTCAAATAGCTACTTTGGAGCTATTGAGATTTTTGGGATGTTACAATAACCAAAACATAAGCACTCTAGACTGTGAGTGAAGAGGAATAGGTTCTCTACATTTGTGGCATATAATATCTCCAACTTCTTAAGTTTAGGATTTTTAATCCTAAAGTTTGTAGGCAAGTAACAATAAATAATTAGTAAAGTATCAGTAATTGGTACTATTAGGTTATTCTTTGAAACCTTTGCAAAATGAAGACAAATGAAATTTACGGATTCCCAAATAAGAAGGTCAAAGTCACATGGGTGGAAATCAAGGCCAAACCCAAAATAGAGTAAATCCTTTTCGTTGGGTAATTGAATACCTTCTAACCTAAGACAACAACTGATACTAACATGTTCCACACACAATGGAGATAATGCAGATCAAAGTGAACTCTGGATGTGTCATGAAAGGCAGATCATGAGTCCAGCCGAACATGCCAATGTTTCCTTCTCTTCATCAACCTCAGGTACATTCATTGGCTCCACAAACAGTGTTGGTGGTTTGATTCAACTTCCAAATAATGATTTTAGTGTCTTTGATTTGAATGGAGATGCCAGCTTCACATCTCATTTGAGATGAGCTCTTCAATTCCCTGCTAATGCATGGATGAAACCTTGCTTGACTGTTAGTGTTGTGGCATCTTTTAGATCTTTCTGCGCTACCATTAATGTGACTTGAGATTTATTTCATGTGGCTCTTTTATACCCAAAAAAGAAAAAAGGGGAAAAAAAAAAGAAACAACACAGACGATTTCTAATATAAGCTAGTTTCTGGTCATATGTTTAGGTATGAGTTATGAATCTGCGAGCTTGCCTTCAGAAGGTATTGATAAAAGCAGCAGTGTGAGAGAAGTTCCTACGAGTAGATTATCTTCTGCTCTCTGGGCCTTCCTTGAGTCAATACCTACCACTCCTGCATCAGCTGCTGAAAATGCAAATCGAGCTCTTGAGAGAGTGTCTAGCTTTAGTAGGGTGAGAGATAATGTGAAGCAGGCAAGTGTAGCCGCTGCTGCTGTTGCAAATGAAACGGCAATAGTGAAGAGAGCAGGTAAAGGGAGGGGAATCTTCTTCTGATTCTTGCCGGTTCTTGTTGCTTTATGTGCTTTTTTATGGGTTTCTATGGGAACATTGAGACTACTTGCTGGGAGATTCATCCATTGACACCTGAATCCCTACTTTTGCTGCTGTCATATGGAATTCCCCACAGATTCAATGAACAAACGTATATTGTTCTAACATATTTTTAATTTATAAAAAAAAAAAGATAAAGAATTTACACTTTTTTGTGAATACTAAACTTGAGACTGAAGGTTTTTATAGCCTGAATGAGTGTTAAGTTGAAAGAAGGGCTTCTAGATAGATGATGAATCTTACGAATCTTATTTGGCTCAATTATTAAGCTTATTTAGGCTTACCTGTGTCCCTATATTTGTTAATTTAGTTTTATCATGTATTTATTTGTTTATTTATTAGAAGTATAACCTATGCTAATCCACTTTCGTTTGGAAGTGCTAAATATGGACAGTTGATCATATAAACATTCTTGTGAAACCTGCTACTGTGTGTGATGTGATTTATCTCTAATGTAAATTTTTTTTAATAACGTGTTTAAGTTGTTGGGATAGGATCATTGTTGCTACTATTTTATTATATGCAGCTAAGTTGCGAGTAATCACTACATCTTTGTTTGGGAAAGAAAAAAGGTTTGAGTTAATATTTTCACTAGAATAGTTTTTATCATTAAATTTGTACTCCATTCGTTCCTTAATATAAGGTCTATTTGACTTGTTTGGAGATATAAAGGAATTTAAATAAGGTTTTGCTCCTTAATATAAGGTTTAGTTTAACTTTTTTTGAAGAGATTAAAGAAGTTAAATAATGTACTTTATTATGACGTGATATGTCATTAGTTTATATATTAGCTAAGTTAAATAAACTAGTTTGGAGAAGCAATTCAAGCAAATTAATTGATAAATAGTTTATTAAGTTTTTTTAGGGTGTTCCAAAAAAAAATCAACTAAGGGCATATTAAGATTGTACTATGCTAACAACTCTAAGAGAACACGGAACCCTTAAAAACATTGAGGGCAACATTGCTCATTACCTGAGTGAAAATTTTCATTACAAATTTACTTCTTAACCCATTGTAACTTTTAATCATACATTTTTTATTAGTTGACTTGGCTGGCGAAATAAAAAGTTATTTTCAATCTCTTATTTTTAATAATGGAATACTATAATTATATATTCAGCATAAGAAATAATAAGAGATACATAGATAGTGTTGAATATGAATGAAAATAACATTTAATTATTAATTAATTTTTTTTGCTCAAAAGAAATTTATATTTATATAATTCGTTTCTTTTTTCTGATACCTGTCTACGAAAAAGGCATTTTTACTAGTAATATTTTCAACTTCATTGACATTATTTAACAGTTAACACCCTAAATTCGCCGCCTAATATCTCTAGCTTTGTCATCGGATGAAAATATTTTCTCAAAAAATACAAGTTCGTAAGTTCATCACATTTTATTTAAAACTATGTTATGCTACCATTCATAGTACCAATGATTTTGGCAAAATGTTTGTGTGTGTGTGTGTGTGTGTAAAGATTGATAGCAACATTAGTTCACAATCAACATCGGGGAATTACTTACTCAAAGTCTGTTTTAAGTGAACTGAAGGCCCATTGAAGCCCAAATAATTCAAATGGATCATTAACCTCAGTTGACTGTTCATACACAGTTTTTGTTATACAAGTATAAAACAATTCATTATACGCCGCACAATAGCATAGACCTCCGTGTCATTTCAATTCTTCTCTATGAAATCATGAAGGCGAACATAAATATATGTAAACGACTCTTTATTGATATTGCTGTCACACACATACTGCAACAAGACATGATACTAATAGCAATAGATATAATAAAAACACACATAACTACAAAGATCAATCATGGACATGGTTTGCGAGCATCCTCTTCAACTTTGCTAGCTTTATTGAAGTGAAGACATATATTTCATCTGCTACATCTTCCACTCGTCGGAAACAAGCATATCTCCAACTCTTCTTTAACACCAAAGTCCCAATAGCTCCCCAGAAGCCAACGATAAACCCAGCTACTATGACAAAATAAAACCACACCTTTTCATAATCATTTTCATCTTCCAATTCTTTGATTTCCTGAACCTGATGAATATCAACAACTTGGCACTTATTTGATAGTGGAATTCCACAAAGATAAGGGTTGCCAGCATAAATGGATGGATCATTTAAAGTCAAGAATTGATTTGCAGTTGGAATTGGCCCTGAAAGGTTATTGTATGACATGTCCAAATGGTTTAGAGCAGTTAGCTTGGACATGCTCTTTGGAATTGTGCCAGAAATTTGGTTATGAGAGAGATCGAAGGACTCAAGGGATTTCATAATCCCAATGATTTCTGAAATTTCTCCTTTCAAATGATTGTGTGAAAGGTTCAAGCCTCTCAGTCCGATGAGCAAGAATACCTCAAGAGGAATTGAACCAACCAAATTGTTATCTGACAAATCCAAGTTAACTTCAAATAGCAAGATCCCTATAATGTCAAGTTCTCTTCCTTTCATAACTTCAATGATATCCTGATTGCGCCATTCTTCTTCTTCTATGTTAAGGGTTGACTGAATGGTTGAGTTCAATAAAGTAGCTGATAACTCCTAGAAATTCATGATATTTGAGTATATTTTACTTGAGTTTTTGTCTATTATTTATACATTTTGGATACTCAAGAGGGAAAATGCTCATTTGATTTTCGGTTTCACCTTATTGTATATTTATATAGATTTTGATTGTTTTTGTAGTTAGTTTCTTATGTTGTTGTATATAATTTTTGTAGGAATAATTTGGAGCAATAAGCAAGAGATGTTAGCCCTCCTCCAAGCTCCCAATTGTACAAAAATAAGAAGAAGCCAAAGCAGCCAAAGAAATAAGAAAGCAGAGCAAAGCACCAGAGAAGCAGGGACTTCGCCGTGGAGTTCGCCGCGGTGATAGCCGCGGCGAAGTGAATCTGCCTCTGCCCCTTTTTGTGAGAGCTCGCCGTCTGCTCGCAGCGGCGAAAGCCACGGCGAGCGACACTTGATTCTGTAATATTTTTGGGACTTCGCCGTGGGCTCGCCGCGGCGAGACCCACGGCGAACTTCGCGTTTCTGCGCGTTTTGGACAGATCAGGGGCGCGTTTTAACTGATATAAAAGCTAGGGCTTCGTTGTAAGTCCGCATTCTTCGACTTCTGGGCGTATTTTGGGCGTGTTTGGCTCTGCTAGGGCTTGGAGATTGGTGGGATTTGGCTTGGGCTCGGAGCTTCAAAGAGATTTGGGCTTCCTCTCTTGGTTTATCTCTTCCTTCTTCATTCTCTTCTCTTGTTCTGTTTGTAATGTTGTATATATATGCTCCCTTGGAGTTGTAGAACATGAGTAGCTAAATACTTTGATTCTAGGATTATTTTGAACCCTTGTATGTATTGATTCTTGATTCCTCCTCTTGATTTGTGATTAATGATATCTTTGTGCTTATATTACCCCGTTCTTAATGCTTCTAAGTGCTTGATCACCATTTAGATGTTGTGTTCGCTTGATTTATGACTCGAGAGAGCTAGGTTGAGTGTAGAACTTGGGTAAAGTAGTGCAAGAACCGGAAGTTTGCATGACGAACGGATGGTTTTGTTGGTAAGATAGAGATATACTTGCTAGCCTTGCATAGTCACATTAGGGTTGGAGTGTGATAATTGGGTTCTATCAAATTGTGGCAAGAGATTGTGCAAAGAATAGGACTAAACACTTGTTCTTGACTCGAGAGAGCATTACAAGTACTCTTTGAACCCTAGATTAGCACGCAGTTTCGTTGAGAGCTTCTTGAGGGGAGCTTAATTGAGTTTTGAGAAGTACAAAGGGGGATAGATAATCCTAGGACCCTTTTTATCCTTGAAGTTGGGGAATCACTTGTTTATATTTTATTTTCTTATTTAATTTTCAATCTCAACATTTGTATCACTCAAATTGGGCGAGAGTGTGATAATCATTGTTTGACCGGGTTTTGGATAAATCCTCGTGGGAACGATACTCTACTCATCATTTTATTACTTGGCGCGACCCGTGCACTTGCGGCGCGTGGCGAACAGTAGCACTATCTTTTGTCATTCCTTTAAGATTGCCAATACAATGGGGTATTGAGCCACTTAATTTGTTATTTGCAAGGTCCAAAATCTGGAGTGATTTGAGTTGGCACATATTTAAAGGAATGTTACCATCTAACAAATTATCTCGCAACCTGAGAATTCGTAAGGTAGGAAAAGTGTTATTGGTCCATGATGATGGTATACTTCCAAAAAATGTGTTCTCTCCCAAATCTAAAATTCTCAACTGCTTCAAATTGTTCAAAGTCAATGGAAGCCTCCCTTCAAGATTGTTATTGTTCAAATGCAACCAGAGCAATGGTGAAAGATTTCTGATTGAGATGGGGAAAGCACCTGACAATTTGTTGAATGAAAAGTTTATTTCGCTCAATCCATATGGATGATTATCTCTCCAACAATTTGGGATCTCACTAGAGAAATTGTTACGTGAAAGATCAATGCTTGTTAGATTTACAAGGTGACAAAGTCTGTGAGGAATACTGCCACTGAAAGAATTATTTGAGAGATCAAAGCTTATAAGATTTACAAGTTGACCAAGACTTTGAGGAATATTACCAGAAAAAAGATTATTCGAAAGATCAAGCAATTGAAGCTTTTCAAGATGCGCTACCCAGGTTGATATATGGCCATTGAGTTTATTATTTCCCAAGGTCAGCTACTTTATGTCATATTTGACGCATCCAGAAAAATCGGAGTCGCCAAATGCTTCTCCTTGAAGATTGCTGTTTCCAAAATCTAATCTTTGCAAATGACACATGTTTCTTAAAATTTGTGACATAGAAATTTCCACTGTAGCTGTGATCCTATTATAGGAAATATCAAGGTGGCGAAGGCTCCTCAACTCTCCCAGCCAAGATGGAATTGAACTAAAGTTGTTACGATGAAGATCAAGGTCTTGAAGGGTAGTCAAGTTCCGCAAAGCAATAGGAATGGGTCCAGAAAGTGCATTCCATGAAAGATCAAGAGAAATCAGATTCTTAAACTCTCCAAACCACAATGGCAATGAACTAAGATTGTTACCAGAAAGGCGAAGGTCTTGAATGGAAGTCATGTTCTGCAAAGCAGCAGGAATGGGTCCAGAAAGTGCATTTGCCGAAAGATCAAGAGAAATCAGATTCCTAAACTCTCCGAACCACAATGGCAATGAACTAATATTGTTATAAGAAAGGCCAAGGGTTTGAATGGAAGTCAAGTTCCGCAAAGCAATAGGGATGGGTCCAGAAAGTGCGTTTCCCCAAAGATGAAGAGAAATCAGATTCCTAAACTCTCCGAACCACAATGGCAATGAACTAAGATTGTTAAAAGTGAGGTCGAGGAATTCAACAGAAGTCCAGTTTTGAAAAGCAGTAAGGATTCGGCCATCAATTTCATTACCAGCGAGATTCAGGAGCTGAACTCTAATATTATTTGTGAAATTAATGGGGGGAAGAGGAACAGACAAGTTGCCAAGTCCACATCGTTGTAATTGGAGTTCTAACAAAGAAGGAAGCATGTGAAGTACCTGGAACAAGTTGTGAGCTTCTCCAAGGTAGACATCAGTGAGGGAAAGTGCATTCGATGAAAGATCAAGAGAAATCAGTTTCCTAAACTCTCCGAACCACAATGGCAATGAACTAAGATTGTTAAAAGTGAGGTCGAGGAATTCAACAGAAGTCCAATTTTGAAAAGCAGTAAGAATTCGACCATCAATTTCATTTTCAGCCAGATTCAGGAGCTGAACTCCAACATTATTTGTGAAATTAATGGGGGGAAGAGGAGTGGACAAGTTGCCAAGTCGACATCCTTCTAATTGGAGTTCTAACAAAGAAGGAAGCATGTGAAGTACCTGGAACAAGTTGTGAGCTTCTCCAAGGTAGACATAAGTGAGGTTGAGATATTGTAGAGACTCAAGTTTAGAGGCCCAACTCATGTCATTGATGTGCAGATCATTATACTCCCCGCTAAGATCAAGAAACTGTAAGTTCGTGAGGTTTCCACCAAAATTGGCGGGAATCTTTCCTGTGAAATTAGCATCAGAGATGGAAAGATATCTCAACCGCTCCATAGAACCAAGAAAGAGGGGAATTGAAGTAGCATTGAAGTCGTTCCATCTCAGATCCAAATGAGTCAAATGTCGCAACTCCAACAAAGATGGATCAACACCATTAGCTTCTAGGTAATAGTAACTGAGATCAAGTGTGAGAACATGACCAGTAACATTGTGACAAGCTATGCCATCCCACTTGCAATAATTGGTTTCAGGATTCCAAGAGGAAAGTCTGTTGAGTGGATCATGAATAGATGCTTTGAACTTGAGAAGAGCTTGCTTCTCTGATTCAACGCAACTTCCACAGAAACCTAATTGGGCAATCCCCAGTAACATTAGCAAAAGGAATGCAAATGCAAATACGTTTCTTCCCATATTTAAAGAGAAGCTTAACAACTGAGTTTTCAATCTGTGAATCTCTTGTGATAAGTGAAGAATATGCACTACTGGTATTTATAATATTATGTGGCTAAGAAATAGGCGGTCAAGGTTTTTTCTTTCTTATATATATGGTAAAAGATAATCTTCAGGAGTTGTATACTTTTAAAACATAACTATTCCCTTGCATAAAAAAACACACAACAATTTACTCTTGGTTTTCTTCAAACTTTATTTTGAAATTATACACAGCAATTTGCTTTGTTAGTAATCTTGCAAGGCTAGTGAAAAAAAGTCAAGAAAATAAAATAAAATTTATATTATAATGATGAAAAAGCAAATGAAAGTGCCTTTCTATATGTGTCTATATGTAAGTTGATTGTAGACTAATAAGCAACCACATGATTTAGTCTCGCAACGTGTGGAATGAGATTCCAACTTCTTTGATATTATCCCAACAAATTGACAAAGCTACATTCAAAATTCTTTACCGAACATTCTATATGATTTCACATTTAAGGAGGAGTTTGGGAACCCCCCCCCCAAAATAATCAATTAAAAAAATTATTTTGCACTTAATTAGTACTCCCTCTGATCCTAATTGTAAGATTAAGCTGGTTTTTTTTTTAGAAAAGTTAAGAATGCAAAATAAATCATTTTCAATTGTTTATATTTATCCTTTTCAATAAATTGTTTTCAATTGTTTCTATTTATCTTTTTCCTCAAAACTAGTTTATCTCACTTATAAACTAACTTATAATCTAATTACATATGGCTTATATGTTATAATTTAGTGATCTAATTTGTTTCTTTAACATCCACAATAAAAAAGTCAACTTGATCTTATAATTAGCACCAGAGGGAATATCAAAAACTTTAAAGGATTGAAAATTTAAGCATGTGTTGTTATTGTGGCATTAATTTTATTGCAGAGTCATAATTTAAATTTGTCGGGTTAATATTTCTCCGTTGGTTAAACTAATGGTGTTAAACATTAATTTTTTTTTATAAAAGGACAATTATCATTAAATAAAAAGGATAAAAAAAAGTACTAAATAGTTAAATAATCACAACAAGAGAATTGAAAGGAAAAAGTATTAAAGGTAGATGAAGAAAAAGAGGTATCCTTAAATAAGTACACCATAGAGAAAGACTGCAAGAGTCGTTCAATGTCTTGGGAAATGACATCTCCCGCCCACTAAACTTGCTCCTCTCTTGAAAAAGGAAATAAGGCCACAGTTGGAGCTGATTAAGATTGAGGAAGATTCCATGTCAATATTAGTAGCCAGAATCCAAGCCAATAGTGCATGAAGCCATCGAGGTGTGAAGCTGTGAAGCTTGAAGTGAGAGATTTTATGGACACTTTCCAATGTGGCATTTTACAATGTTTGCACGGAGCCAGAGGAGTTAGACAGCTAATGAATAGTGAAATGGGTCAGGAGCTTACCAAAAACTACACGGCTCATGTACAAGAATAGCAAACAGGAGAGAGCAAACGGAAATGGCGGGAAGGTTTTGTGTTTAATGTATAATAGATTTTGCAAAGCCTTCAATGTTGACTGTAATTTGTATTGAAGTATGAAGCTGGGAGAGCCTTGGAAACTATTAGACCAACTTTCTGAAATGGTTCTGTGGCAATAAGGGAATTTATACCAAAAAGGTTCAAACTTAAGAGATGGCTTCTTGGGAACCTCAATTTCAGGGAATTTATACCAAAAAGGTTCAAACTTAAGAGATGGCTTCTTGGGAACCTCAATTTCAGTATTCACAAAAATAGGGCTATGATCTGAAGCTGCAATTGCTAAAGTGTCCACATGAGAAAAGGGAAAGAGTTGTAACCAGTTGTGATTGCAGAAGGCCATGTCTAACCTTTCCAATTAGGTTTTGGCCCTTCCTATTATTGGACCAAATAAATTTAGGACCCTTTTGGATGATATTAGTTAAAAGGCATTTGTCCAAGCAAGCATGAAATCGGTCCATATTACTTGATGTACTAGAAGCTGATGATTTATTAGATGATTGGTAGATTTGGTTGAAATCACCAAACATATATGCAAGCCAAAAATAAAAAAAGTCAATTTATGACCAAAGAAGGATCAAATTGATAACTTTGCCGATTTTGACACGTACAAAGATGGAGCTTTTGTGCCTGTCAACTATGGGAAACATATACATTCAATCATAAAATTCGTAAGGTTACTCGAACACCATAATTTGTAGGTTCGGTTCTACCTATTGAACCGTCACACGTTTTGCAAAAAAATAAAAATAAAAAAAATAAAAAAATAGTCACCTAATGAATAAGAGAAAATAATAAATATTATGAAGTAAAAAGTATATTTATATAGAAAATTTAAGTTATATCCAGCAAGACAACATGATTATTTTTTCTTCTTGCAAACATCCTATGTCAAAGTAACAAATAAATCATATGTAATAAGGAATTTTTGTTTTGTTTATAAAGGATGATTAAATTATGTATCCTTTTATTTTATAAAATGTAGAAATATAAAAAAAATTTAACATAACATTTTAGTACCTCATCAAAATACTTCTTGTTTCCACTTTACCCATCACCATTATATTACTCTCTCCGTTCCTAAATATAGGAGCTAATTTGAGAGATATGTTTGTTCCTAAATATAAGATATTTTTCTAATTTTTATCACTTTTTTTCTAAATGGCCCCTGTACTGTACATAGTAACTACATGTAACATCTTTCCCACCTCACAGCCACGCAATTATACACAGCAATTTACTTTGTTAGTATTCTTGCGAGGATTGTGAAAAAAATCAAGAAACAAAAACAAAATTCATGTAATAATGATGAAAAAAGAAAATGAATGTGCCTTTCTATAGGTGTCTGCATGTAAGTTGATTGTAGACTAATAAACAACCACATGATTTAGTAGCAACGTGTGCAATGAGATTCCAACTTCTTTGCTATTATCCCAACTTCATAATTTTCCACACAATACTCTGCATGAATGAGACTATTCATTATTTGGATTTATGTTTGCCGTAGTTGATTGGTAAAAGAGCACCATCTTTTGTAAGTTTTCGAATCGACAAAGTTACAATCAAAATTGATCTTTAGCTAACATATGTTTTCTCATTTAAGGAGGTGCTTGGAAACACCCCATAATCAATTAAAAAAATTATTTTGCACTTAATTAGTGACCAAAACCTTAAAGGATTGAAAGTTCAAGCATGCTTCGTTTATGTGGGATTAATATTGCAGAGTCATAATTTAAATTATCCAGCGAAATATTCTTCTGTCAGTTAAACTAACGGTGTTAAATTAACTGAAAATACACTATAAATTTAGGAGACAATACTAGAATTTTATATAAACTTAAAATACCTGACATATATGTTAGCCAAAAATAGAAAAAGTTAAACTATGACCTGTAACACCCCAAATTTTAGAAAATAAGAAATAAGGAAATATTTGGAATCTTGGGGTATTACTTGATATTTAAATAGTCTTATAAATAAATCTGGAAATTAAAAGTATACCTAGAGAAATTATTTTGGGACAAATTTCAGATTTATTTGTAAATGAAAATGGTAAATGAAATTACCATTTAAGAGAAAATATAAATTGGGAAATTAAAAAGACAATATCTGCCCCTAGTTGGAAAATATCCTTAATTAAAAGGGAAGGGCAGGATAGTAAAATACCTGATAAAAATAAATATCAGTTTCCCTTTTAAATCTCAGCCACACATGTGTCAATTTGATGTTCTACATTCTTCTCATATCTTCCAAAGCCTTCCTTCTCTTCCACGTGGATACACACATATATATATAAAAAAAAAACTTATTAATTATATACTCTCTCTCCGTCAGAATTACACACATATATAAAAAAAAAATAAATAATAATAATAACCTTATATACTTCCTCTCTCTGCCGAAAACGCACATACACACACACTTAAAGCACTCACCATTTTCATCTTCCTCCCTCCGTTCCTTCGACTCTGGCAGCGGCGACGGCGGCGAGCGGCGGCCACGTGCAGGGGAGAACGAACAAGAAAGCTAGAGGAACCTTAGGTAAGCATATTCCCCTCATTTCCTTCTCTCTCTCGCGAATCTGAGCGTTTTTGGGGGGATGGTTCAAATTTTTCAGATGTTTTTAGGGATCTCTGAAATTATAGAAGTGAAGCTTGAAGCTTGTTATTGTTGTTTGGGTTGTTGATTTTGGAAAGGAAGTGTATTGGAATCAAGATTTTTGAATTTTCTCCTCCCCTGCTACTGTTCACCGACGGCAAGAACTTGGGGATTTTGGGTATTTGTTGTTTTAAAGCTCGATTAGTTTGATGCATGAGTGATTTTAAGCATGATTGTCCCTTGGATGTGGATTATTGAAGCCTTTTTCTCCTCCCCTGTTTCTGCATTTCGACGGGCAAAAAGGGGAAAATTTCTGAGCATATTTTACTGGTAATTAGGAAGTCAATCTTATGGGTTGATTGAAGGTTTTATGTGTGTGAAATTATGAAATTTGGGATAGTTGGATTTTGTTCCTCTTGTTCTTGTTCTGCTGGCCGAGAGGAAGAAGAATGAAAGAAAAGAATTTTGGGGAACCAAAATTCTTAAGATATATTAGTTGAATTTTATCTCTGCTTTGTGTGTGTTAAGTTTGAGCTATAGTTGCTAACTCTGATCCTTCGATTTCCTGTTCTGTTTCGGCCAAAGAGAGAAAGAAATGGCCTTGATGTTTGTTTTGTCTTGGGAGATGGCTTGAAATTTTGGTTATATATGACTGATTAATATTAGGTACTTAGAGGTACAATTCTTGTTCAATTGATATCTGGCTGATTTGGAATTAATTAGGGAAAGGAAAAAAAAATGTTGTGATGGTTAAGTTGAGCAAGGAAAAGGAAAGGATTATGGATGATATAAGAAGAAATTGCTATTGTTGTTGATTAAAGGTTTAGGTGCTGAAAGTTAGAAGTTTAATTGTTTTGGGTTACCAATTTAGTGACAAAGGAAAGGAAATATGGTTGTTGACAAAGGAAGAGGGAATCATTATTGATATTGTTGGTTGTTGATTTATGATAGGGAGAAGGATAGGATTATAAATACGATTGATTAAGTAGTAGGAAAAGAAAGTGGTGATTTAGGTTGGATTAGGAGTCTAAGGATTGAAACTCTAAATATTTAATTGGTGGGTGACCATTGATTTTAATGATGAGGAATATGAGTTCAATGGGAAGAAAAGAGAAAAGCTAAGGATTTGCAAGGTTAGTTGGAAAATTAATTTACTGTTTGGGATTCTCAAGAAGTAGAACAAAGTTTAAAAGTATTGAATTCTAATCCTTGATTGGTAAGTTTATTAGATTATTCATTGATTGATGGTAAATGTTAGTTAATATTAAAGGGTAAAGACCCTTTTGTGCTTATGTTTTGTATTGTGTATACTAATTTTATTGTGTGTATATTATTAGGTGTTTGTGCAATATGGGTTGGTAATGGTGTGATTAACCATTTATTTAGAAATTAAGAATTAATAGAATTAGAAATAGAAAGGGGTAGTACAATAGGACTGAGAGAGCCGTTTAATTGTTATCCCTAAGTTAGATATTAATGTAATATTTTATATTTAAATATTTATAGGACAAGATAGTGGAATAGAGATTCCAGAGTACGAGGCAGAGAAAGAGTACAGCGAAGAGTAAATCAAGAATCAGGTAGCAGTTTATTTCAGTAACAAAATTAAAGTTACATGTATCATTTTATATTATCTGTTGCATTTAGTTGATAAGTTATTATTCCTCAGTTGGAGTACTCCAGGGTTTAGGGGTTTGGCCACCTCTTTTCCCAACCAGTTAGTTATAGTTTTAAATGCTATAATGAGAAATCCTGCAGGTATAGCCTCCACTCTTTAACGGATATACCGTTACTAGTGGTTGGTAGGTGCGGATCGCACACAGATTAATAGGAATAAACTGTCATTATTTGCACTGATTTATAAAATGCATACATGTCAGAATATATATATTCAAGAGAATAAATGTTAATGAGATAAACTGCGTTGAACCATTGCTTTTCAGATAAGCTAGCAGGAGATAGACCTTTTTTGGGAGAGTAAGGTAAAGTAGAAGAAAGCAGGAATGCCTGCTTGGTAGTGTATTATGGTAAACATTTTGGGCCTAGTTGTATATATTGTAAATATGAAGGATAAGAAAAAAAGACAAGCATAAGTACATAACTGATGAGCAGTAAGCTGATAGATACAGTTAAAGAGGATCGTCGATCGAGATTGTTCCTCTAGTTTATTTTTAAGCCACGCCAATCGTTACTAAGTCTTAGATCGATATTAGGACAAATCTAATTAATATTTTAATTGTCTTATAACTACTGGACCTTATAAAAAGATTTAAGTATTTTAAATTAGTCCGAAAAGCCCATTCCAACTATAATAAGGTTGGAACATTTTTCCAAAGAAAAAGGTTTAAAATTTTTCATATTTTAGGGCTTTCGGTATTAAAAAGTGGTTATAATTCAATTAAAATACAGTAATATAGTAATAAAAGATAAGGTGTTACATGACCAAAGAAGGACTATGACGATAACTTTGCGGATTTTACCTCGTACAAAGATAGAGCTATTGTGCCTGTCATCTATGGGAAACATACATATTGATACAATCATAAAATTCATAAGGTTACTCCAACACCAATTTTTAGGTTCGGTTCTCCCTATTGAACACGTCACGTGTTTTACAATCAAACTTAGTCACCTAATGAATAAGAGAAAAACTATAGACATTAAGATATAAAAAAATATAATTATATCTAGTTTTTATGAATTGAGAAGAAAATTTATTTTATATTCAGCAAGACAACATGATTATTTTTTCCTCTTGCAAACATTCAATGTCAGATCAGCTTAACAAATAAATTATATATAATAAGAAATTTTTTCTTGTTTATAAAGGATGATTAAATTATGTATCCTTTTACTTTATAAAATGTAAAGATATAAAAAAATTGAACATAACATTTAAGTATACCGCCAAAATACTTCTTGTATACACTTAACCCAGCACCATTATATTATCAATATATAAAAGAGAACAATTTACAGTGATTAAATTATTAAACTTAGTAGATATGTTAATCTTTCAAATTTTCAAAATTGGATTATCCTATCGACCATTTTGGCCCAAACTTTCGAGTTTTCCACACTCAAACATTAAATGAAAGAGACTATTATTTGGAGAAAATTTATTAAAGCATGTACAGTGGAAAGTTCTTTCGTTGTCCTGTTCTAATTTTATAAAGTCTTTTGCGTCTCAAAAATGGCAAGACAAATTTTTTTGTTAGTTGTAATTAATAATTTTGTAATTATTGGTAAAAAATATTGCTAGTTATAACAAAATAATAGGTAGTGATATATTTTCTGTGCGTGTCTGACTTATACTTGAGTACCTATTGAACACATTGTCACGGAATTCGATGATTAATTAATTTTTAATCAGATTCTTAGATTAAAAAAATTATCAAATAGTGATGATAATTTCAATCTTAACCACTATCTATCTATTCTAAAATAGATTGATGCCACGTTTGGTAGCAGGAATGTTTTCAGGTATTGGAACTAAGAATTTCTACCTTTCTTAACTTCTTTTAAAATAATTGCAATACACTATAAATTTAAGAGACAATAATAAAATTTGAACACGTGGAATGTTTTGTGAAAAATGTTTTGCAAAAATTTAAGAGACAATACTAAAAATAGTTATGTTTTCCACATAACTATTTTTCCCTCTTGTAAACCTTCTGTCAGAGTAACAAAAAAAAATCATATAGGATAAGGATTTTATTTATTGTTTTTAAAGGATGATTCGATTATGTATCTTTTTATTTTATATAACGTAAAAATATTGAAAATTTGAAAATAACAATTAAGTGCATGGCCAAAATAGTTCTCTTATCCATTTTACGCATCACCTTTATACTACCAATATTCAATATAAAGAGTAAAAATTACATTATTAAACTAAATATATGTTAACCTTTCAAATTTTAAAAATTGGCTTATCCTATCAACTGGTTTGGTCCAAACTTTCAAGTTTTCTACAGGTAAATGAAAGACACTATTCATTATTTGGAGAAAATTTGTTAAAGCACGCATGGTGGAATGTTTTTTCGTGGTTATATTTTAATTCAATAAAGTCTTTTGCATCTAAAAAAAAAAGAAAAAACAAATTCTTTTTGTTAGTCGTTGTTCTATTTTTTAAGGATCTTTTGTAATGATAAACATATACATAAGTCGTAAAATATTTTAATAGCAAATTTTGATATCTTATCTCACTCTCACGAACACCCAAACAAACTCTATTTCAGTTTCCTTTCACTTTATTATCTCTAATCTTTTTACTACTACATCCTCTCTCTCTCTCTCTCTCTCTAACAAGGGTTGGTTTAATGTTAAGTTTGGTTATAAATATAAGACTTCAATTCACAGAGTTCCCATTTGTATCAGTTTCCCCTTAAACTATCCATTTTGATTGAGGAGTTTGTATTAAGAGAAGTTTAAATAAAAATGATTGAAGGCATTATAGGAAAATTATCAAACACTTTTACAAATAATGTATTTAATTTTATTAATTCACCTAAATTAGTTAAGAGTGTGTGTGTTAAGAACCAGGGTTATATTGTTCATATCGAAATCAAACGGTTTAAATTTATTATTTTTTATTATTTAATTTTTTAATGTTAATTTTTAAAATTATTTGATAGGGAGAAGAAAGTTCCTATTTGACGTTAAACAAAATGATTCATTGAGATAGAAAGACATATGCTATTATGACACGTATAAATATGAGCAAAGATAGTAATATAGAGAAGTGAATTGGGAAATTTTTTTAATAATTTTTTTTGGTTTATTTAATTAGGAATGAGTATATAACTGTCCAGATCCTTTAGGTGTATTTATGCCTATAACTAACTTATAAATTCATGGTCCCATCTCCCATGTTAAGTAAAGGTACCACTGGATGTAACTAAAAATAGTACTAAAACCTAGATGGATTAGAAAAATAACATTAGGGTGGTAAATAAATCATAGAAAATCTAAAAGTAGGGATGGAACCGAAAAATAATATTAGAGTGCTAAATACTACTCCCTCCATCCCTTATTATAAGAGTCAATGTGGTAAAATCACACCGATTAAGAAAGTAGTTGAAATAAATAAATATATATGAAATAATTTTGTTTTCTCAAGTTTGCCCTTATTTATGATTGAGTATAAGAGAGAGAGAAATATGATACTAATGTCATAAATGAGTATGAAAGAGAATGTGAATAGAGAGAATAATGATAGATAAAGTGTAAAAAAAAACTCATTAAATGCTTTAACAAATTTAGCCAGACTCTTATAAAAATGGATAAAACCATTCAAATTTTTGGCTTTTATATATAGGGACAGAGGGAGTACTTTATTTATAAAAATTTCCTTATAGATATGTTTAATGTTGTGTAACTCCATTGGCTGTGATTTCGATGTTTAATGCTGCATTGCGTTTTTCCTCAATACTATTTAATAAAAGGTGAAGGTGTAATTTTGATAATTAAGTTTCATGTCAGGAGTGTCGGACACCATAAAATTTTTGAAGAGAAAAATTGCATACAATCTTTATAAAATGGACTAATTTAAATACAAGTCATAACACAATTAAACATTAGTTACTTTTTTGTTTGTGAGCCACAGTTAATTAATATCGAATGATTATTAAATAAAAGGGTATAGGTGCAGTTTTAACAACAAAATTTCATGCTAGGAGCATCTGATATCATAAAGTTTTTTAGAAGCAAAAAATGTAAATAAACTTTATAAAATAGTGCAAGTTTAACACTAACTCTAATACTGTTAAACATTTGATACTTTTTAGTTTTACAAGGCCCAAGTTAATTTAAATGATTATTTTAAAAAATCATTAAAATTATTCTCTCTCTTCCACTTCATCTCCCCTCCCTCTACCCATTCTCACATTACTATGGAATACTCATCGTAGCAGATAAGAGTGTCATGTACACATAATATTGGTATTTAACCCACTCAGTAGTTTTGATTCTTCATATTCTTTTTCTTCTCCGCCATTATTGTGCTTAGTATTTCAACAAGTTCAATATTTTTCTATTTTTGATACGAACTAGATATAGCATTTTCCCAGCAACACTTTCTCTCTCCACTTCCATCCTTCTCAAACCCCAACAACTTTTCCTCCCTCATTCATTGCCCCTATTATCTTCACCAACGGCATACCCATTGTTTGGTTTGCCTATAACAGAGCCACTATTGACTCCCTTGGCTCAATTCAATTTCTCTCATCTCGCATCTTTTGGATTGGCTTTACCCCACTCAATAATTAATATGCTTTGTAGCTTCACACATTATGGGGAAAGAGAGAGGATGATGGATGAGATCAAATGATATGGAAGAGAGAGAATTTTTTTTAATAATCATTTAAAATTAATTAATATGGGCCCTACAAACTAAAAAATAATGAAGTTCATTAGTGTTAACACTTTTGTTAAAATTGTTGTATTTTATAAAGGTTATGTGTATTTTTTTCATAAAAAAATTTATGATGTTAGATATTCAGGACACAAAACTTTGTTGTTAAAATTGTACTTTCTTTTATTTCTAAAAACATTTAAAGTTGATTAATGTGGGGCTAAAAATAAAAAAAAAATAATAATGGAAGTTTGACAGTGTTAGGATTTATGTTAAAATTACTTCATTTTTTAAAGTTTATGTATATTTTTTCTCCCCAAAAAACTCTAGTACCAAACTCCCTAACACAAAAATTTGTCGTTAAAATAGCATATTCACCGTTCTATGAAACTTACTTTGTATGTCGATGTGAAGGTAGTTTTTATTTTATCTAGCGAACCTGTTATGATTAGTGGAGAATATGCACTGCTTGTATTTATAATATTCTGTGGCTTAGAAATAGGCTGTCTAAGTTTATTCTTATATATGATAAAAGATAATCTTCAGGAGTTGTATACTTTTACGAAATTCTACACAGTAATTTACTTTGCTAGTAATCTTGCAAGGATAGTGAAAAAAAGTCAAGAAAAGAAATTTTTAAAAAGAAGTAGTGTAATAATGATGAAGAAGAAAATAAAAGTGCCTTTCGAAAGGTGTCTTTATGTAAGTTGATCGTAGACTAATACACAACCACATGATTTAGTCGCAACTTGTGGAATGAGATTCCAACTTCTTTGGTATTATCCCAACTTTTAAACACACAATACTCTTCATGAATGAGATTATTCATTATTTGGATTTATATGTTCGCCGTAGTTGACCGGTAAAAGCACACCATCTTTTGTAAGTTTTTGAATTGACAAAGTTACAATCAAAATTGACCTTTAACTAACACATATGTTTTCTCATTTATCGTGTTTGGAAACCCCCCCGTAATCAATTAAAAACATTATTTTGCACTTAATTAGTGACCAAAACCTTAAAATGATTGAAATTTAAGAATGCTTTGTTAATGCGGCATTAATATTGCAGAGTCATAATTTGAATCAGTGCATATGCTCCACTTATCACCACACGTTGCATGTTTTGTTAAAAATGTTCTGCAAAAAATCATTCACTAGTGAATAAAAGAAAAATAATATATATTAAGACATAAAAAACATATCTATATAATTTTAATGTGTTGAAATGAAAATTTATTTTATATCCAACAAGACCACATAATTATTTTTTTCTCTTCTAAACCTTCTTGATAGAGTAACAATAAAAATCATATATAATAAGGATTTTTTTTATTGTTTTTAAAGGATGATTCAATTATGTTTCCTTTTATCTTATATAATGTAAAGATATTAAAAATTTGAAAATAACATTTAAGTGCATGGGCAAAACAGTTCTCTTATCCCTTTGAAGCGAAGTTTTTCAATATGTAATTGAAAGAGACTCTTCATCATTATTTGGAGAAAATTTGTTAAAGCATGCATGATGGAAAGTTTTTCCGTGGTCATACTTTAATTCAATAAAATCTTTGGCATCTTAAAAACGCAAAGACAAATTCTTTTCTTAATCGCTGTTCTATTTTTAAGGATTTTTTTTGTAATGATAAACATATACATAAGTGATAAAAAATTTTAATAACATATTTTGGTATCTTAACTCACTCTCTCAAACACCCAAACAAACTTTTTAGTTTCCTTTCACTTTATTCCCTCTAATCTTTTTACTACTACATCCTCTCTTTAAAACAAGGGTTAGTATAACACCTAATTTATAATACTATACTAAGGCATGTTAATTTCTTTATAACCACTTTGTCATTATCATAAGCCCAAAAATGTGAATAAATTTAAAACTTTTCTATCAAAGTATTAAAAACATGTTTTTAATGGTTTTTTTTTTGACAAATTGGCTTCAATCCACACTATATATAAAATCAAATGGTTTATAAAACAAGTAAATAGCCATGTTCTATCCAAATTTTTATTTTTATCTGATAGTGTGTGGGAAGCCAAAACTATCATAATATTTCTATTATGCATAATGTGCATCTCATACCTATATGTATACTTCTACTGTCATATAATAACAAACTATTGGGCTATCCCAGTCAATAACTCCTTTACATGTATATGCAGTAGTACTTCTCTTGAATGTTATATCTATATATATATATATATCAGTTATATAACTATGCAAGCCTCAATCTTGCTTTACTTATCCTAATCTTATAACATATACAGGTAGAGACATTCAAATGTGTATATATATATATACACATACACCGCAGTACAAAACAATGCGGGCATGCCTAACCCTTCATCTCACTACCTTACCCAAAAACAACACATTCTCCTTGCTCTTCAATAAAAAAATGTATTAAAAAGAGTGAGATTCAAAGAATCACAGTAGCAATTTATTTCATTCATTATTATATATAACAATTAATAAACCCGTGCAAACATTATAATATCAATAATCCTTGTACAATTAATGATAACAATTATCCTTGTAAACTTTCTGTCTTTGGCAACTTCCAGCCACTAATAATAGTGGGGTAACTTCCAGCCACTAATAATAGTGGGGTCTTCCAGCCACTAAATCATAGTGTGGTATCTATACCTCTAGGATTTCTCTTTCACACCAATTAAGTTACGATAACTAATCTCGCTAGGGGTTGCAACCCACCTAGCCTTGGGGTACTATATAAACTGAGAAGTAAGACTTCCATGTAGGAATTAATAAGGTTTATAATCTTCATTTATAATGTAAACTTGTAACAGATGTTATGTAATTATTCATACATAATCAATGATATGGAATAAAACTGCTACCTAGTTATCAGAACTTAGTCCTCTACCAACTCCTCTCCGTTTTGCTTTGGAGAATTCATGTAACACTTAAAACCCAACCATACATGACCTTGACATAGATTTTGGTACAAGATTATTTAACATTTAATAACCTGAAATCAGTAAATAAAATCAGATGTAATCCTTCTATGTACGGTTTAAAACTGATTTCATACATCATAAACTCTAGCTCATGCTTACAACAATCAAGCCTAAAGCTTAATACATTACTTCAACCATCCAAAAAAATTCCAGCTTTAACATGTTAACTAAATTCTCATTTAATATGCTAGAACATACCTTAATAACAGTAATTAAAGTCAGATTCTTGACCTTAATGACTTAGAATCCAAAATAGGACTTTCGAACTTCTATAAACAATGGGAAGTACATATAACATCCATAATTCCACCTTATATATTTAACTTGTTTACTGTTTGGTAGAATTAAAACAATTCATACTTAATATCTTAAAACAGTAACCATAATATTCAACATCCTTATGCTTCTTACAAATGGAACCATAAATTAATTTTTGGGATCTTAAATCAGTAAGCTATGATAAACCCTTAAACCAAAGGTAATCCCTCTCATATGCAACACTTTGAGATACCTCTTAACATATAAGAACCTTAAACAAGACCAAATCAGATTTAACATCGCTTATAACTCCCAAAACAGTGGTCAAAATGGATTCTTAAAACTGAAATCATTAACTTCAACCATTACATTCCCATATTTCTTTAAACCTTCAACAATACCTTGTAGTAAGATACCTTCAAAGTTTTCCCAAGTTTCAGCACTTAAAATTACTCTAATGTCAACTTTAAAACAGAAGAAACTCCAAATCAAAATACTAAATTAAGAAAAACAAATAATTAATTCATATCTTCACCAAATAACCTCTTTAATCATGCTATTCTAAATTTATCAGTTTTGAACAACTGTAAACTAATTGAAATCCTTTAATCATAGATTGGCACTTTGAAACTTATTCCATCTCTTTGAACAATAACAAAGTTCCAGCACCAATCATGAGATAGAAACCTTCTTTTTGAAGCTTCGATAGTTAATTGAAACATCCATATTAGTGGCTCAACACTTAGAGACATGAACGAGAAAGGTTCAATCAGTTTTCAATTTGTAGCTATGTGGTCTCAACATATAATATTTGAACAGTGGGGATGAAATCAGTTTGAAATTAACGTTGAGTCATCTAGTTGAAATCCTAAATTATGCTTCAATCAGAACAATAATTTACCTTCAGCTTTCACTCCAAACTCAACTCCATTATGTTCTCACTGCTATACAACTAAATGACATTAGCATAATCAATCCACTTTAGCCTTTAAGCAACCTATGATCTACTAAAAATGCAATAACCTCATATTCTTCATATTCGCGGTTTACATTCTTTTAAAGCTTCTCTAAGCAATATCTTCACAGCAAGACTGAAATTATAGATTCTAAATTCACACTTGAATCAATACTTCAGAACCACCAAATCATGTATTAACATTTTCAGACACTTCTTTAGCATTGGGGAACCTTAAAAACTGTCTATGAAATCAGATTTAATCCTTCGAATTATCCAAACAGCAGCACATAATGATCTGAAACATATTTCTGGCTCCCAAAAACAACCAGCAAGACAGGTCTCAAAAATCCTCTTCCATTGACAATTATGAGTACTTTACATTCAACACAACTATACACTATTTCTTATGATTCACATTTCTCCAATTTCATTTATTATATATAGTTTCCAATCATTAAAAAAAAAAAAAAAAAACAAGCTCAGATATCGCTGCAAGAAGAATCACAAATAGGGTATGAAGCTCCAAATTTCGAATCAGAAGATCAACCCAACAATCAAACATGCGAAGACCAAAGTTCATCTATTGTTTATTCCTATCAAAGTTTAAACACTATTTAGTTTGATTTAGGTTGAAAATCGGTGAAACCCTTCTATGAACAGTAGCTTAAAACAAGGAACCCGAAACTTCAAACCAAAACCCATAGGAAACTTTCTATTTCTTTGAACAATGCTTTGTTTCAAGCTTAATCTCATCTTATTTGGTGATTCTATTCAAAATCCCCATTTTAGTTCTAATGCTGTCACTCAAGCTCGCTTGAATCAGAAAAATCGAAGATAAGAAGAAAATAGAGGAGACCAACCTGAACTAAAATCCAGTCATGCATGTGTGATTAAGTCTCTCTTCCATTGACGGTAAAGCCTTGAATCCTCCGGCGACCTCACCCTCTCTCTCGCTCTCTACCTCCCTTGGTTTCCATATGGGAAATGAAAGAGAAGACAAAGAGCGGAATTGATGATAATAATGGCTGACAGGAATGAAGAAGAGATGGGGATAGTATGTTATTTTATATATGTCAATTTACTGTTTTTGACCTTCTAGCTATAACGAAAAGAGTTGTCTAATGATGGGCAATTTCGTCCTTTTACTTTAGTCCCTCTTAAGAAATGAATTTGTAGAATTTAATGTTAAACTCAGAATTTTCTTCTACTATAATTTTTTTTTAGTCTCAAAATAATCTGTTGAAAATTCCTATATTTAAATTTATTCTCTTACTAATTTTCTTCAATTTCTTTGTGAAGCCTTTTCATTTTTAAATGACTCCTCAAGATTATAATAAATCCTAATTTCTTCTTTTCCAAATTTTAGAGTATCACAGTTAGTTTAATGCTGATTTTAGTTATAAATATAATACTTAAATTCATTGTGTTCCCATATGTATCAATTTCCCCATAAATTATCCATATTGATTGATGAGTTTGTATTAAAAGTAGTTTAAATAAAGGATAAATATAACGGCCCAAAAAAAAATCAAATAGTTTAATTATTTCACTTATGATTAATATTTTCCCTATTTGTTACATATATATGTGTAATAGCCTTGAAGAAATATAGATATATTTATGTATGTCTATATATTATAAAGATAATTAAAATTTAAGTTACTTATTGTAAATTGATTGACAAGAAGGCTACATTAGTATATTAGTGGCTTGGGTGATGATATTTTAGAGATGGTGAGGTCAAATTTACACTCCGTTGCAATAGAGGGAATTTAATTATATTCAATTTTAAGATTTTTTTTTACTTAAAACACCTTGAATTTATGAAAATTTCCTTCTATAAAAAAAGGAAATATACAAAAGAGAAGCCTTGAGATATTTTTGGTTCCTCTCTGCACCCACTTCACACACATATAGAGAGAGAGAAAATATTTGAGAAAATTCATTCACTTCCCCCTGGTCTTAGGTCGCTGATACGAATGTGCATGCTAGCTTCGAGCCGCCGCTGTGGGTGCCGGACAGCTGGAATTGTGTTCTTCAACCAGTAATGGATGATATCTTTTTTTTATGCGTGTTCAGCTTCAAACATGTTCTCTGGCTAATTTGATTTGTGTATGTATATTCCAATCCCTTTTCTCCTTCTTTTGTTCTGCTTCTCATTGCTTTGTGTATCCGTATGAATTTTTCTTTATACCTTTTTTTTTTGTGGGTGGTGGGACTGGTGCCCTCGAACTCCGATTTTCCCATACCCGTGGAGAGTGTTGGACGGAAGATCAGTTGAAGGACTGGGGAAGTAAACCTTATTTGTATTAAATATATACCTCAAAATATTAACATTTCCATTTTTATGTACATAATGAGATATAGTTTAATTACCCCTCTATTTTCTATGAAAACGTTGGTATGAAATATGATAATTTTATTTTAGAATGGTTGATGAGATACTTGATGGTGGGTACGAACCTTGGTGTGTGATTTGAGACTAGGGAGCTTATTTCATAACTTTAGAACTTTTTGTGCACACCAAGGGTTTGACAAAATGTGTGAAAGAGAAATTATGTTGAGAATGAGCGAAGTGTGGTTTGATGATATTAACAAAATTGTAGTGCAAATGTTGTGTAACCTCTAAGTTGATATTTGGTAAGAACCACATTTTTTTTTTGAAAGGTTTAAAGAGGCTATTGATATAGGGTGAGTTTGGTATAGCTTCTGGATGTCCAAAAGCCCGCCCAGCCGCAGAAGCAAAATGTGGCTTATTTATCATGTTTGGTTTGGCGTTTTTGGAGAATAGCTTATGACTTCTAATGGACTTATCTGAAAAACCTGGAAATTGGAGCTTTTGGCTTTTGGCTTCTACGGGTTAGAATGATATGTTTCACGCCTTTTGTTGTGTATTATTTAATAACGTGTGTGGGAAAATTAGACTATTAGACCCCTAAAATTCTCAAATAAGATATTTTCTTTTAATCTCCAAAAATTTACCATAATAATCTCTAACTATTTTCTCCCACAATATCCTCCTTCGAGCTAAAAGTATAATTTTTTTTTCAAATTATTTTCCTTAAAATAAGGGAGAAACTAAGTCTTTAAAATCCTCAAAAGCCCCAAATTTCATTTTTTTTCTTCTAAACTATAAGAATATATGCATATTATATTTATATTATTTATTAACAATAATGTCCTTTTCAGTAATTTTTCATCTTAACTTGCTTTTCAAAATAATCATCCAAACATGTTTCTAAAAGTCAGATTGAAAAAAAGTCATTTATATCATAACAAATCCAAACATAAATCATTTCACACAATCTGACTTTTATCCAATCTTACTTCTAAAAAAGTCAGATTAAAAAAAAAGTTACCTTTTATAAGCCAATCCAAATACACTGATAATAATATAAGGAGAAAGTGAAGAAGACCAATTGTATGTATCGTGAAATGATTTCTAGTGTGAGTGAGACTATTTACAACTTGGACAATTGTTACATGCTCACCTAGTGCCTGTTAACACGTGGGAATGTATCATAAACTGAATCTGAAAGTTAAAATTCCACGGTTGTGTAATGAAACTACTTGGATCTTAATTTTTTTCCCTTTTTGGTCTCTATTTGATTATATTTTGAATTTCACTTTACTTTTTAAACTTTTCTTCCTTCAATTGGAGGTAATGGTCATTTAGCTTATGTGGTTTAGTATACCTTATAGAATGTAGATATGTTAAAATATCTATCTGATGCCTCTACATAATTTGATGTTCTGCAGTTCTTTGATAAGGCTTGAAATAGTGAGTCTAAGAAAATAGTAACATACATAGAGTATTTGATGCTGTTGGAAGGAAGCTTATATAATATAATGCATGAATTATGTGTTAATCGGTGGTACTCCTTAAACTTGTTAAGCTGATTAGGTAAAGTTGGGAATATTGTTGAAGAAGTTGTGTTTGGTTAGAATAGCTTGGGAGAAGAATAAATGATTTTGATGAATGATCATAGAGTTAAGGGGTGTTGTATTAGTATATTAAGAAGAGATTAGCAGTTACCTATTTATACCGAATCTTAATGAAATAAATGGTATTGGGAAAAGTGGAATAAGAAAGTTGGTAGAATAAAAAAAGGGACAATTTCACCTAGGTCCCAAGGAAAAGAATTAATTTCAGAAAGGTTCTAAGGAGTTGTTAATGACAACTATTAATAACTGCAATAGCCTTGATTAACAAGTGAAGAAGTTGTCAATGGACCGTTCTAAAATTAATTCTCTTACTTGGGACCTATGTGCAATTCTCCCTAAAAAAAGTCTAGTTGTTAAAGAGATGGTATTGATCGAGAAACGAATATGAAATTTACTTTGACAGTAAATTAAAGAAAATGCGTGACATGTCATAGTTGATATGTTACAGCTTCTGCATTATAATATCATAAACTTTATAACTTTGATTATTTTTCATATGTGTGTATGTGTGTATTATCTCTTAGTGGAAGTTGGTAAATTGTTTTATGAAGGTTAGTAATTTTTTTAACTTTTACTTGAAAAAACCTTAATGAAGTTAAACAAATTGACTTTTCTTATATATAGATTGCAAATATTTTTATCAGGGGAACAGACATAGAGGGCCAGTTGTTCGTGACCTACGGGTTGCGCCAATCGTTCGTGACCTCAGGTTACGCCAGTTATTCGTAATCTTCGGGTTGTTCCAGTTATTCGTGACTTACAGGTTGTGCCGGTTATTCGTAGTATTCAGGTTACGCTACTTATTAGTGACCTATAGGCACTACAAAAAAAACGTACATTTGTCACGGTTAAAACCGTGGTTTTGTCACGGTTAAAACCGTGACAAACGAGTTTGTCACGGTTTGAAAAACCGTGACAAATCCTACTGTGGCAAGCCGATTAGTCACAGTTGTTTTTAACTGTGACAAATGTTGGGTTAGTAACGGTTAAACCCGTTACAAAATTGATCAAATAGCCACATTTTTACAGGAAACTGTGACAAACAGGGAGCTTTGTCACGGTTTCAACTGTGACAAGGCACATATTGTCACGGTTCTCACCGTGACAACAGTTGTCACGGTTCCAACCGTGACAAGCTTTGTCACGGTTCTCACCGTGACAACTCTTGTCACGGTTTGTTGTCACGGTTCCAACCGTGACATGCCTTCTCACGGTCCCAATCAGAAATCCGTGGAATTTTTATATTTTCACTGAATTATATGATTAATTATTTTCTTTTAAGGTAAATAAGCTCATATTTTATGATTTAATTTTCTTCTGTACATTTCTCTAAAATAAAATAAAGAAAAATGAAATAATATAAACAAAAAATTGATCATATTTTTATTTACAATTTATTAACAGATACAATATTTTTTATTTAAACACCCTGCAATACAAAGAAAAAAGAGTTAGAAATGAAATAGATAAACAAAACTAATATGAAATAAAACTATTCAGAAAAATGAAGCATACCAGACTAGAGGAAAGGAAAATGAGGAGAATGTAAAGTAGAGTGTGTAAAATGAGGGGAAGGGGTTTATATAGGAGTCTTTAAGATAGTTTGTCACGGTGACAATGGTGTTTGTCACGGTTCTAACCGTGACAAAGGTTTGTCACAGTTAGAACCGTGACAAAACGGTTTCTGCACGTGTTCTTACCGTTGGAAAGCCAACGGTTGTGGTTTTGTAACGGTTTAAACCGTTACAAAATGTTAAACGTTGAAATTTTTCATCAATATATATGGTGGAAACGACGGTGAGGAGTTTGCAAATACACAAATTATTACTATTCTCACTTATTTTTCTCTATAACATTATCATCAAAGTATGGATAAATCATGGATAAAGTTTCCTCGAACAAGTTCGATCTATTTGGATGGATTGAATGTTTTCTTAGATTTTGCTACAACTCACTCTTGTGTTAATGGGAAGATTCTATGTCCATGCCTCAAATGCAAGTGTAAGAGGTGGCATCCACGAGAAATTGTTAGAGAACATTTAATTGTGAAGCCATTCCCGGAAGGATATACATATTGGTGTCTACATGGAGAAACACCCGACATGGCTGATGATCCATTCGCTGAAAGTTCTCAGGCAGTAGTTCAATTAGATGGTGATCATGACCCGATGAATGGGTTGTTCGTGATGCTTTTGGTTTTCATGATGACAACATCACTCAAGAAGCAGAAGGATTGACCCAGTGTTCTATAGGAACGATGCAGCGCGCGAGTTTTACCAGTTAATGGACGAAGCAGATAAGTCTTTATATCCTAATTGTAAAAAATATTCTAAATTATCATTTTTGGTTAAATTATATCATATAAAATGCATATGTGGAATGACTGATAAAGGTATATCTATGATCCTTGAATTATTGCATGATGCATTCCCCAACGAGGAAATCCTTGCATCGTTTTATGAGGCAAAAAAGATTATAAACAAGCTTGGGTTAAATTACGAAAAAATTGATGCATGCCCGAATGATTGTATGTTGTATTGGGGAGATGATGCTGAAAGTGAGACCTGTAAGCGGTGTAACGCTTCCAGATACCGGCCAGTACGAAAGGGGAAAAGGCAAAAGAAGAAGCCGGCAAAGATTCTCAGATATTTTCCGTTGAAACCTCGATTGCAAAGGTTGTTCATGTCTTCTAAGACCGCTGAACACATGAGGTGGCATAGCGTTGACACGAATCCGAATGGAAAGTTAAGACATCCACGTGTCGCAGAAGCATGGAAAGCATTCGACCGTGAGTTTCCCTCTTTTTCTGCTGATCCAAGAAATGTGCGTTTGGGTCTCGCAACTGATGGGTTCAATCCTTTTGGGAATCTAAGTACGAGTTATAGTATTTGGCCGGTTGTCCTTGTGCCGTACAACTTGCCTCCATGGATGTGTAAGAAGCACAGCCCCTTTATTTTGTCCATGATCATTCCGGGGAAAAAAGCACCCGGTAATGACATTGATATATACCTCCAACCTCTTATGCATGAGCTAATAGACCTGTGGAATGATGGTATCGAAACCTATGACGCATTCGACAATACTCTTTTCAACTTACGTGCAGCTTTGATGTGGACCATCAGTGACTTTCCGGGTTTAGGGACATTATCTGGATGGAATATTCATACTGGCCTTGCTTGTCTGACTTGCAATTTTGACTCTGACTCAATTCGTCTCCCACACAGCCGAAAGTGGTGTTTCATGGGTCATCGACGTTTTCTAGATGGAGGACACAAATTCAGATTGCAACGCAAGCATTTTAATGGGAAACAGGAGAAAAGAGCGGCCCCAACAATATTATCTGGTGTAGAGATTTTAGAGCAGCTTGCCGATGTTGAATTCGAATTCGGAAAGCCATTGAAAAAGCTAATATCGGTAAGAAGGTTAACAGGCCATCATCTTCTGAGTCGTAACAATGGCATAAGATAAGCGTTTTCTTCACTCTTCCATATTGGCATTCCAATCTGTTAGCCACAGTCTTGATGTCATGCATATTGAAAAAAATGTGTGTGATAATGTGTTATATACATTGCTCAATGAACCGGGGAAATCGAAAGATCATCTTCAGGAAAGGAAAGATTTACTTGCTATGGGAGTGCGTCAAGATGCTTAGCCAGATGACAATGACAAGTTCCAGCCTGCTAAATTCACTCTCACGAAAGACAACAAGAACATCTTCTTAACGACCCTGAAAAATATTAAAGTTCCTGATGGATATTCAAGCAACATTTCACGTTGCATTGATATGCATGCTCGTAAGGTTGCTGGTCTTAAGAGTCATGACTCACATGTTTTGATGCAACAACTACTTCCAATGGCCATAAAAAATACACTTCCTCCAGATGTATCGATCGTTTTGGTTGGTCTGTGCACTTTCTTCCGTCAGTTGTGTTCAAAGGTTTTAGTGATTGATGAATTGGATCAACTGCAACAAAAAAATATTCTAACGCTCTGTCATTTGGAGATGATCTTCCCTCCATCCTTTTTCACAGTCATGGTTCACCTAACAATCCACCTTGTTCATGAAACCAAGTTAGCTGGACCAGTGCAGTATCGATGGATGTATCCGATGGAGAGGTATGTAATTGTTTTACTTCTAATTACCATATCAAAACTTCCCAATTGAACTGTTTCTGCTATTTTGAAAATTGTATTATTATCTGTACAGGTTTCTTGGTAAGTTGAAATCCTACGTAAGAAATAAAGCAAGGCCAGAAGGTTCTATAGCTGAGGGCTATTTGGGGGATGAGGTTCTATACTTTTGCTCTTGATACTTTGATGACATAGAGACATCTTTCAACCGTCCACCTCATGTAGACGATTGCCCTGAATCTAGCATTTCACCTGATGAAGTCTTAATCCCTCCTGTTGGAAAGGCGGTGGGGGGAAGTGAAAATTTCAGATTAACTGTAATGGAGAAGTTACAAGCACACCGACATGTCTTGACAAATTGCAGTCAAGTTGATCCGTTCCTTCGGTATGAATTATTGCACACCCACATAGGCCTACATTACAACGTAATGCAATTTGACCTTCCACTTACTAATTTTTGTAGGGAATTCCGAAGCCATGTTAAACGTCAACTAAGGATCCGGACAAACACATCCGCTGATGTTGATAAGAGAGTCCATAGAGAATTCCCATCATGGTTCACGCGTCGCATAATGAATGATCACCTACCACACTCTCCTGATTTGAAAGCTCTTGCAATCGGACCTCTAAACCAAGCAAGAAGGTTTACAGCATATAATGTCAATGGTTTCAAATTTTGCACAGTTTCTCGGGATGAAGGCCTATTGACTCAAAATTCAGGCGTTTTTGGCACATTCGGGACTAGGAGTTATGCGAGCAGCACATATGGTACCATGCAGTTTGGAGGAGTTCCTTATTACGGAAGACTTGTTGATATAATTGAACTTAATTATCAAGGTCGTTTCATGGTTCCACTGTTCAAGTGTTCATGGGCAAACACAACAACTTCAAGAGGGTTGAATACCGATGAATTAGGAATCACATCAGTCAATTTCTCCAGGCTAGTTCACACTAGTCAGTCCGCAGATGATGAGCCATACATTCTTGCATCAGAGGCACAACAAGTTTACTATGTTGCAGATGAAAAGCATAAGGATTGGCACATGGTTGTTCACCTGAAACCTAGAGATCTCTATGACATGGGTGATGGTGATAACATCACTTACGAGAATGAGCCTTTCGAACCGACCAATTTTGAAAATTTCCTCCCCGAAGGAGACGACGACCTGCCTTTAATTCGGTACGTTAATGTGCTAATTAATTAAGTTTAGTTCGATTCCATTGTTTAGTTCGGTACGGCAATAATTTGCATTTAGCTAATTTTATTTAATTTACTTTGATTTCATTGATGCTAATTGATTTTTGCTCTTTTTGCCAGGGACGCGGACAATGAATGACGGTTGATATTTCATAGGATAATTTAAGTTGATGTAATAATTTTAATGTACTTTTAAGACTATAATAATATGATGTCTGACTTTCGTTATAAATGTCTTTTAATCTACTATTCAAAATGTAATAATAAAAATTAAAAAAAACTAGGAATAATTAAAACATTAAGATAAATGATTACAACTCATATCCAAATTTAACATAGGTTCAAATTTAAACAAACAGGAGTTCAAATTTAAATAAGCATACATAAACAACTAAAAAAACTACTGGTCATCATCATCATCATCTGCCACATCATCTTGCTGCCTGAAATCGACAGCATCATCATCTTCAGGAGGCATAGGAGTGTCGCAGGTAAATCTAGGGACAGGAGGCAAATCAGGTGGTGTAACTCCAGGCCTATTCATCGACCATGTTTCTTGTACGATTTCTCTCATAGAAGCACGCCACTCGTTCATGCAAGCCCTGAACTCATTTGCTTGCTTAGTTAATCTAGCATTCCTGGCTAGATGGGCTTGAATCTCATCCACATTTGAGTACCCCCTAAACTGGGAAGGTCCAGCTTCAGACATGCTGGACCTCCCATAAATCTTGCTTGGCCGAGAACCTAGCCCCATCCCTCGGACTCTACCGGGGTGCTCTGGTGTCTCGAAAGTCGCTTTTAGGGTGCTTGTGGGATCCTGAGACTCGCCTCCCTCCTTTTGTTGACTTAGCCGCTCCTGTGTTTGCCGAATACGCTCCTTTCCAAATATAAAATTATTCTTAATTAAAATATATACTTAATAATAAATATATCTTTTAATACTTGTTATATAGTTAAATTACTTACAATTCGCATCTGTGTATCTTGGGATACAGGTCTACCATCCTTATATGTATGGGTTTTTACGAATAGCTCCCCATAGTTTGTCCGTCTACCCTCAGCCGCTGCCTCCACCTCCTAAACAAATTTTAAATAGTAATCAATTCATATATAGAACAAATCAATCAATTCAACAATTCACTCACCATCTCACTATATCTAATCTGCAGCGCCTTTGTTCCTGAAGTGTGGGGGGTAGTTAGGTAGGAACGACTCCGTCTGTTCTGCTCAGCCATCCGCTGAAACACAAATACATTTTTAATTAAACGCATTTTAATTACTACATGATATAATAAATTCTTTAAACATAATTTAATAAATTGTTTACCCTTGTTGCGGCACTCATCCGATATCGAATATAACGTTCCCACGCATCAGGTGTAATACCGTCTGGCACATCCGCTATCCTCTCTTCAATTGTTCTTGTGCCATCCCCATCTGTACTGTGGAATAGGCGATTCCTCTTGCTCTTCCACGATTCGCCCATCTTTATAAATGCGTAGTCCTGCATCAATTCCCCTCTCACCAGAAACTTCTCCTATCAAATTCAATTCAACAAATACATTATATTAGACTATAAATTTAAATAAATTCTCAACAAATTATTACTTTATATTATATCGATTAAATTTATTTTGCTAAATTTTTTACCTTGATTATCTCATTCCAAACTGCGACCTTAAACTCATCAGGCATTTTCTTCCAGTTCTTAAAGTAGATAGGAAACCAGCTCCAGTTGCCGCCTAGATCGCTGCAAAACCGGTTGAACAAATGGCCTCCCAACAATTTAGGTTGCCTAGTTTCATTATTGAAAGGTACCACAACTCGTAGGCCCCTTTCCAACTGATTGGTTGCAGTCACATCTAACGTCCTCTTTGTGATCCTGCCTCGTCGATCTGCAAAATTTCGCAGGTTAAATAACAACTAAAATAACCTTACTTAACAAATTAGTAAATTAAATACAACATATTATTTATCTTATTACCTATAAGATTAACCAACCAACCGTTTCCCCGTGAAGACGATCGTCGGGGAAGGATTTGTTCGTTGTTCGCTTCTTCTGTACTCATCACGTTTTCTCCTTCAAATATGGGAAAATCGTTGAACAACGCGGCCTCTATATTGTAGTCATCTATGTTGATGTCATCTATATTATCGGGGACTTCAGGAAAATGTCCATGAGCTTCTGGTTGGCTCTGTCCGGCTTCTTCGGGTCCGGATGGTACATATACCGGTATTGTACTTCCTCTACCTTGGGCACCCCTACTTCTACCAGAACTTCCTCTTCTAACACGCCTAGGCTCTTCTTCTATTACCTTTCCTTTTCCCTTGTTTCTCCCAGATGACATTGTTATATATATAAATGAAATATGAAGATAAAAACAACGACCATCCACTAAACACGCACGTGAGATTTGGTGGAAAAATAGAGAGAATTGTAACGGTTTAGTGAATAACGAAACGTGACAAGCATATATAAGCCATGTCACGTTAAGAGACCCTTTTGTAAGGGTTCGAACCGTTACAAACCCTTTGTAACGGTTCGAACCGTCACAAAAAGGTCTTGTAACGGTTCGAACCGTTACATCTCTGAAACGGTTCGAACCGTTTGTAACGGTTCGAACCGTTACTAAATCCCAGTAACGGTTCAAACCGTTACTGACTTGTAACGGTTCGAACCGTGTTGGAACCGTTACTGATTTGTAACGGTTCGAATCGTTACTAAACATTAGTAACGGTTCAAACCGTTACAAACATTTTTTTTAAAAAAAAATGTTTGTCACGGTTTTTTGTAGCAACCGTGACAAATTCCAAAGATTTGTCACGGTTTAGCACAACCGTGACAAAATAACCGTGACAAATCTGCGCTTTTCTTGTAGTGAGGTCACTCCAGTTATTCGTAATCTTGTACTAAAATCTTGTACATTCCCTTAAGTTTGGACAAAATCTTATTTTAGTCTTTAATTTTGAAAAATGTGTTTTTAATCATTTTAAATTAACACATTTAATTTCTCTAACGAAAAATGCAAACTGAATAAATTTAAAAAGTTGACAAGGTAACATTAAAATGTTGACTTATTAATATTAAATTGGAAAAATTACAAATAAAAAAATAAATAAAACCCTAATTAAGATCCCCTCAATATTAAAACACCCATAATATCTAAATTGTTGTACGTAGACTGTTCTACAGCTTCATCAAGAACGCATTCAGCAGCCCTCTAAAGCAAACAGTACCAGTCCGGCAACCCTCCATTGCAAATTGAATCAATTAAGTCTACTGCTAGAGACAAGCAACAAGTGTTGGTGTTACTCGAATGATTCGATACCGAGGCATGAGAATGATTCAAAACCTTAATTAGATATTCCAATCGCAATTACCTTATTTCATGCCTCTACAAATTCAATTTCTTCACGAACTGCTCCTTTGTCGCTGTTCTAGGCTTAGCCCCCTTTGGTCCTGGAATAATGTATTGTGCAAATGAAATAGAGTATATCTACTATATAACAGAACAAAGAATGATATGAACCACAGTTCCCGATTCCTTGGACAAATTGAAGAAAGTGAAAGACGAGTAGAAATTGTGTGAAGCAACCCACCGCCTGTTAATTATCACATATCTCTTATCGGTTCAAATATATAAGTTTGGGTAAGGTGTTCCCAGAGCTTACTTCGAAGCCACCGCCGGTAAAACATTTATTATGATTGAAGCATGGAAGTGGTGGCTCTTCTTCAAGTTCGGTTTTGAATTCAGATCAGTATATAGCAAAAGAATGTTTAGATCGAAGGAGAAGGAGAAATGGAGAAGGACGAGGATGGGACGGGCGAAGCAGAGGGAACAGTGCATTAAGAACAGCCACGCATCACTTTATTTTAATTAAAAATTTACTCCATTTTTTCTTTTTAGCCCCCAATTAATTGGTGCCTCTGTCATATCTATTCCCCACTCATTCTTAGTCATTTTCTCACTAATTCTCTCCCCCATCGTCTTCATAAATAAGAGTATAATTGAAAAAAAATATTGTTTATGTAACTTCTACATTTATTGAATTCTGTTTTAAAAATTAAGACGGTTTTTAAGAAAACATAATAAATGTCATAATGTTGATCAATAAGATATGCATGATCGTTCCTTCAGATCTTTTAAGGAATATTTTAATTAAGACTATATGCAATTATCAAAGTAACTGATGAATTAGTTCCCTACATTATAGGAAGTACATTAAAAAGGAAAATTGATTTATTGACTACCTATTATATTTAACACACATGGAAGATGAATCAAATGAGAGATCTATTTATTTCTCCTAAGGATAACAATAATCAATAAAGTTTAAAGAACCCACGTAGGAAGATGAGAAGTCAGGACGATGGAAATAAAAAATAATTAAATAAGATAAATATAATAAATACCTAATAGAATTAGCAATCCACGTAGGAAGACGAGAACCCACGTATAGATTTTATAGAATTTTTTCCATCATAAAATAAAATGTTATTACGCATTGATGTAGAAGTATTGATAGTTGATTTAAATTATATATTGATATATTGGTACTGATGCTTGTCAGCATCAGTGTTCTATTATTCTCGTGCCTTCTCTGATAGGCAAGCCAAATAATTATTTTTTCTATTTATTGAGCTAAGATAAACACAGCAGAAATAAACTAGTTACATGAAATGCAGTAAGCAAAAGAAGACAGGGAACAAACAAACATTAATTTTCACAAAGTTCAAATTGCACACCCAATTGTCAAATAATCAGAAGAAAAACAAACGTGGGGAAATGGAGTGGGAAAAAATTTAATACTTCCATTGCTATGATAGAAATTTAGAGATGAGCAAGTGAAAATTCAAATCTCAATAGAAAAATAGATAAGTGAATCCATTATCTTACCAGAGGAATTAAAAGATTCAAAAACAAAAGATAGCATGCAGAACATAATTCAAATAGAAACACACACAGCATCGAGATGGATGATGACCTGCAAAACGCTGTTGCAGTAATAAGTATTGCCAAAGTTCTCGAGACCAAAGTAACGTTCGCCTTAAGTATTGTGAAAGTGTCAGCAGCCCACGTTTTTCGAAATTGTAAAGATTTCTATTGACAGTGAACTACTTGCTGGGTTTTGCTGTTCTAGTGTTGGTGGGGCATCAAGGAAGGGTTTTTTTGTCGAAGAAAGAAAAGAATGAAGAAAACAGAGGGAATTACAAATGGAAGATTGGGTTTTTATGAAATCAAAGAAATTGGTGATTGAAACCATAAGGATGGATTACTAAATGATGCCACATCACGCACGCGTACCCAAAAGTCTACTTGTATCATTTTCGAAGTTAAAGGTTCAACCTTTGAACATATCCGGTTCAACTAAGGTTGTAACTAACTAATCCTTGGCCAAAACCAAGTCTAATGCAATGCTAATTCAGTTGGATTAAGTTAACACTCCATCACCAACGAGGGAACTTAAGACCAGGGAAAACCTAACATTTAGTCAAAATCCCCAAAATCCCTCTAACCCAAAGAGAACCACTGTCAAAAATGGCACAGATCGATGAGTTTGGAGAGTAGAGACGAGAAGGAAGGCTCACCGAGGTTGAAATCAAGCGTCGCCAAAAACCATGGCTCACCGGCCGTCGCTCGCTGAGAAAATCGAGAGAGACAAATCGGCGTATAACCACTCTGGCCATCTCCTGTATCGAATCCTTGGAAGCCAGAAACACTCCTGGCTTCCCCGACAGGCCCTGAAGCACCGATTGAAGATCCCTTGAGCTAGCACAGGAATGGTGGAGGACTAAACGGCGCTGGATGCAACAGATTTGGGAAAAGATAGAAGACGGTTAGGGCTTGGAGAAGAGAAGTGGAGAGAGAACTTCGGAGGGAAGACAAAATGAGGGAGTAAGGGAAATTAAGGAAAATGGTACGGATGTATAAATTCATTGCGAGGTCAATAAAAATTTTAAAAAAAAATCAACAAATCTATCCCGATGCTTAGATATATATATAAGCGTCGGGATAGCTGTTAGAAATAAAAAAAAAAAGATAAAAACAAAATATGTAAAGCCTATCGCGACGCTTATGATAGTCAACACCTATCCGGGCGTTTATGTCTACAAGTGCTGCTATAGGTCGGTGCCGCAATCGAGTATTTCTATAGTAGTGAAAACAATATTTGGAGCTCCCATCCACAATAAATTCATTTGTAGATAATCAAAAACATAAGAGAAGACATGGATCCTACCTATAAGTTACACGTAGCATCTATAAAAAGTAATACATAAATTTAGAATTATATTTACATCAGTTAGCAGCTTCAAAGCAAGTCAGCAAGCGTTCAAATGGCTAAGTGGCTCTTTATTGCTCGGCTCGAGGTACAAAAATTGACAATATTATCTGAGATCAAAATAATTTTTTCCCGATGAATAACGTCCCATCAATAAGATATAAAGAAAGACTAAGGAAATATTTATGTAGGACTAACCTTGAATAGCAAGACAAGATACTATCTATTAACTTCTAAATAATACAAATACAAATATAACTTACTATATAGGAGATCATTAATTGAAAAAAATCTAGGTGATGCTATAACAATTTACTTTAAAAAAACATTATGAACTATCAAGTCTCAAATCTTGTAGGACTTCAACAGAATGAATAAGCGTGGATACACAGTCTACGAGGGTAACTAACCAAGCACAGTTTAAAATCACGAATACAAGCTTGTACAAATAGTCCACGAGGGTAAGTAACCAAACAAGCACAGCACGAGGCCACGAAACAAACGCAGATACAAAACCTACGAATAACAAGCATGAGAATGAATCTCATGATTATCAAGCGTGAGTACTGTGCCCACGAATGTTAAGTGAACTCGAGGTTAACCATGGTGCACCAAAGACTAACAGTATTGCTGTTAGTAACCAGCATTCTGTATTCAATTTTTCATAAAAAAATTTCAAGCATGCGTGGGATCAATTTACTATTTCTAATTGTGAAGATCAAAGAATCAATTATGACAAGGAGTAGTTGTTAATCAAGAAACCCAACATGTAGGTATATAAATAACATCTCAAAACTACTTTCAAGGATGCATTAGAGTCCATATCATAAATATCATTTTTTTATAAGAATAATTCAACATATTTTTAGACAGGAACCTCATCATTTACTCATTTTAATAGCAATGCGAAGCTAAAAGATCATTCTAACAAATTTTCATTGAAGAAATTGTTATTAGAAGATGCAGTAATAAAATTTAACAAAATAAGAATTAGTTAAAAAAATATATGACTATCATCAATAAACATGCCGATAATATAATTAGAATGGGACGTTATTTACTCACCTGTTGCGCTCCCAAAACTCATATATATAATTTACTTTTATTTTGCAGCTTCCGACCTATTTCACTCTTTAGTCCCCTAATTTTCAAAACATTATTGTATCGAATCACCAAAATTAGATACAGATCCACTCAAATACCAATCATAAATTTTAAAACAATAATACATATAATTCCCACACCATATCATCAGAGAAGGAAAACCATCTTCACAAAATAAAAAGAAAAATGGCCATTCGGAAATCAAATGAGGGAGAATAAACAAAAAGAAGTATACGTACATACCTACAGCCAACACAAGAGATGAAACAAAGCAGTGAAAATGACATTATTATCACACCCATACAGTAATGACGTTAAAACAGAGGAAGAGAGGGAAAAGTGAGAAGCTTCAGCACCCATACTGCAGAAATGGAAATAGAGAACAGCAACCAGAAGATCAGACAAGGGAGATGGACGACAGAAAATGAATGGCACACTCATTGGAGAAGAATGGAATATGATCGTGAAGGATCCAGAAACCCCCAATTTTGTTTTGTCCCGTATGTATCAGTTAATAAGGAAGAGGAGATAAAGGGATTTGGTGAAAAATCTGATTCCTACCACCACCACCACCACCAAAAGAGTACAAGAGCATGACAATAGAAAATGGCCCATGTTATTATTATTATTTTTAAATGCATTACAGGGATCCGACCAAAGAGCATAAAAATAGATAAATAGGATTGATTTTCATTTTGATGCATTTTCTCCGTAATTCCCAATTCAACTTTTACCCTAAAATTACATCTTTTACATCTGATTCCTACTATATATATTTTTCTATTATCAGTTCATTAATTCTCTTAAATATTTAATTATTATGTCTTTTTTTCCAATAAATTTCTAGATTGTTACAGATAAATTAACCGAAAGTAAGAAAGAATCCAATATAAACCACGGGCATCCAAAGAAGTGAAAGAAAGGAGTTAAGAATACACAATACAGAAAAAAGACTATAGTGAGTTATGAACATCAAATCTACTGGACAAAAAGTGTAAACTTACGTTAAACTTACCGCAAACCAAAGAAGAAGAAATCTTTGGTAGAACTGTTAATCCTAATTAAATCCAAAGAAGCAAAAAAATATTGAGTTAATAATATTAAAAAAAAAAAAGACAAAAAAGAAAGGAGGTAGAGAAATATGGGGAGGGAGATAAATTTACCAAAATAAAAAAAGAATCCAATGTAAACCACTAACATCCAAAGAAGTGATAAAAGGAGTTAAGACTTAAGAATACACAATAAAGGGGAAAAAACTATAGAGTTGCGAATATCAAATCAAATGGGAGAAAAGTGTAAATTTACATTAAACTCACTGCAAACCAAATAATCAGCAAGATTTTATAAAAAAAAAAATAAGCAAAAGGAAGCCACAAAAATAGGGACCAAACCAAATCACTAAAAAGGAATTAAGATCAGAATCCAACAGACAGTAAATCAAACTATAAACTCACCATAAAGCAGGAAAAAAAAAACAAAACTAAACCAAAAGGAAGGAAGAGAAAATATTAATCGGCGAATAACCAAGGAGGAACAAAAAAGAAAGAAAGAAAACCACAAAATACATAATATATATATATATAGAGAGAGGAAATTAGGGGGAGCAACGATGAGTCTGAACATTAAAGATAAAGGATTAAGGATAAGGATAAGCAATGAGGTTCAATGAACACATGAAGGAAAAATGAGTAGTCAGAATGATAGAAACAACAAATAATTAAATAAGATAATTATAATAATGCATAACAAACTACTAACAGACTTTAACAGCAGCTCAACAATTGTAAATGAACACTAACAGAATCCAAGAGAGTTGACACTGTCACTATGTGCAATATAAGTTTTATAGATAACTAGGTTTAAGGCTTAACAAAAGTATAACTACTTATAGCTTGGTTATTTGGAATAATAACCCTTTTACTTGTAAGATGGGATCGAACCTCCCTATGGAGCATATATATATATATATATATATATATATATTCATACACACAAAATGTTATATTTGGCAAGTAACCCACACTTACCTTTTTCCAGCTATATATATAACAAAGCATATACATATATAAATATAAAATTAGGTAACTATGTACAAATTTAGCAGGCATCCCTACTCTTTTACTACCATTACAAAAAAGCTGGTTTCAGTGGGGACAAAAAAGAAGCTACTAATGTTATGATTTTAAGCGGTGACATAAACAATCACCGTTGAAAGTGACGCTTTCAGTGGTGAAATCTAGGTGTTGCTGCTAAAAGAGTAACTATTAGCGGCATAAAAAAAGTTGCCATCGAAGGTATGACTTTTAGTGGTGCAACTCGCCACTGAAAGTCATACATTTAATTTCTCATCAATAAATGTAAATTTTTTTATTTTTTATTTTTGAAGGTGATGAAATGGTGCGATGTGTCATTGGGTGATGATGTGACATAATGTGGCACTTGACAAGTGGTAAAAGGGTGGATGATGTGGCAAGTGGGGTAATAGGAGCCATGTCATCGCCCATATTGTAATGGGGGTGATGATGTATATTTATTTATTTATTTTTCACTTTCAGCATTGATATTTGTCACCGCTGAAAGTACCCTTTTTGCAGCAAAAAAATGTCATAAGTAAACGTCGACTTTTAATTGCGACTTGAAAAGTCGACATCAACACTTTCAGTCATAGTCACTTTCAAGGTGACTTAACATTTGGACTTTTAGCGGCAACAACTGAAAAGTCAAATTTTTTGTAGTGTACATGAACTTCTTGCTACTTCTTGTTCACCTGCTCACCTGAAAATCACATAAAAAATAGAGTGAGATTCGATGAATCTTAGTAGTAGTTAACTCTTTCAAGAATACATATAATACATAAACCTGTAACAAGCATCATAGATAAACATTGCATTTGTGTTATATATATGCCCTTGGCATCTTCACATAGTAACTGGTAGGTTTAATGGGATCCTAGTGAGTAGAATGGAGACCCTTGGCCTCATACCTACCAACTTCTAAAATAAATAATGAATAAACTGGATCAAGATCCAATTAGGGGGTTTAAAAGTCCTGGAGTATTTAACCAAATATATTTGATAATATCTTTGTTTTAAATCAAGATTTTTAATTTGTTATTCTAACTTAATTCCTTTAAAAAGATAAATAATAATATTTTTATTAAACTTTTTAGCTCGAGATTACGTAAATTAACTAATTTTGAAGATATTGTTTTTTTCTAAGTCAGGCCTAAATGGGCCAACTCTTTTAAGTCCGAGTCCCATTGAAGGCTAGCGCATTTTTAGGAATATATTTTAGCTTATAGGTTGCATTGATTATAAGGGTTAATGTGTAAATATGTATCGAAAGTTCTTACTCTGCAATAATGTTGACTTAAAAGGTCTATTGGGTTCAATATATTCTTGTCAAACTGCAAGAGGAATTGGTCCAGTCAAACTGTTAATTAACTCAACAAGAATTGGTCCAGTCTAACTTTTATTTAATGAATCCAAGTTGAACACAAGATGAAAGATTATAGTATAATCAAATTCTCTTCCTTTCATAACTTGTTTCAAATCCTTTTGACGACATCCATATTCAATTCCAAAGTATTATGTGCAAGTGATATCCGCCCACTACTACAGAAATACTCTATAGCAGTGCTTTGTTTACCCTATAGCGGTGCTTTTAAGCGCCGTTATAGTCAGTGCTGCAATAGGTCATGTGACCTACAGCGGCGCTTATATGTCAAAAGCGCAGCTTTAGGTCATACCTATAGCAGTGCTTTACATGTCTAAATGCCGATATAGGCCTTATTGTTTTAAGAAAATACCTATAGTGGCACTTTTTTATTCTTAAGCGCAGCTATAGACACCCTATAGCGGCGCTTATTACGTAATAAGCACCGCTATAGGTCATTTTAAGCGGCACTTATCACGCTATAGGTCATATTCTTTAAAAAAATATTTCATTTATTTTTGTTTCACACCCTTCTATATCAGTGCAAAAAACCAGCAGCTCTATACCATTCCAGCCAATCCATATATATATATACAATAGAAAGTCATCAAGAGAACAATGTACAATTAAACCAACCATTCTAATTCTAAGTTGAAAACAAAAGCATGCTAATGAATGGATCAAGATCTAATTTGGGAGAAAAGAGGGTATACATAAGTGCACCATTATTCAATTAGTGCATTAATTTTTTCCCTTGACAACATGCAGCAACGAGCATCTGGTAATACTGCACAAACACATTTAAATGACAAGTAAATTTACTTGAAGTCTAACAAGTACAAACACAATTAGAGTTGGGAAAATATAAAACTTACTGTCAATGGGATGCCGAGTCGATCATGTGTGACGATATCCCGCATGTACTGCATCACATAGTACTCACAGTCGTTGTTATTGGGTTGGTAGGGGCACTGTAAGAAAAAACACCAAATATATCATATAAGAAACATTTATGTTATGGTTTAACTAGATATATTGTTTTAAAAATTGAATAACTTTATAAAACCTGGATTGATTGCCACTTATAAGCATCTTTCAGGTCTGGGGCTCTAGAATACTTTAACTTAACAGAGGACCGAAAACTAGTCAATACTTTGAAAAAGAAACAAATTAAATTAATTTTATTAGCTAGGATTGGTCATAAAATAACAAATAATACAACGCATTCAAATAATGTTGACATTCACTTACTCATTGAAGAGACGCATCAAATCTGGGCGATTATCTGGGAGAGCAGATTCCACAGGATCCAAATAGTAAATTATGGGATCCTCTTGTGCCATCAGATTGATGACAAGCAAAATCCAATGTAGCCTAAAATGTTTTATAACATTATGTCAGTATATATATCTTTGATGCTCGGAGATTAAATACAATGGAAGCTATAATACGTATAGACTTACCCTGTATTAATCGGAGTTAAGAATAAAGTTCTGGCTGTTGCCTTTAAAGAGAAACACCTGTAAATCGCTTTGAACTGGTCCTCACGTTTTGAGCCCGCAATTTTTGCTATCGAATAAGGGTTTATGAATTCGAACAACATGTGCTCCCCGGCGATCATGACATCTTCATGCAAATGCCTTTATAGAAACCATACCAACTCCCAATTAGTGTAAAACTTATGACATTGAACGAAACCACAATGGAAATGCATATATACCTGATCCATAAATTGATAACTGTAGCACCGACCCATCTTTGGTTAAGCATCTCCATTACCTAATCCCTAGAAAGAATGTCAATGAAATTTGCCTCGTCAAATATATGCCTAATGAAAGGAATTGAGGCAATAGCATCGCGAGGTACGGTAGCTGCAAATGCTCGCAACCGAGCATGATATGGCGTTTCGGGACTTGCATCTTCAATCACAGGATCAGGCACTTGAACTTTTTTCTTACCCTTTGCTTTTGTTGCCTAAAAACCGTGTAAATAGAAAGTTTAAACATTCATTCCAATAATTAAGAAGAGTGCTAGTTTAAATTAATTAGTAAATAATCACCTGTGATAATGGATCGGTACGTGAACTCTTTCTTAATTTGAGCAGCTAAACCACCAGTACCTTTGACATTAGCCACTTGTACTTTTTTCCCATAAATTGTGTACCTAGCCAAAACAATGAATGCTAGTGTAAATGTTATTAGTAAGTACTTACCTGTGGTGTTGGCGCAATCAAACCAATGGGCCAGCAACGTATACACCGACAACCTCTCCTACCCTAGTAATCTCATCAGGAGTAGGGAATGGTAACGGTGCCCAATCATTGTAAGAGTATTCAACCAATACCCTCAGTGCATTTTAAGGCAACGACGAGTTGTGCAGGGTCATGTTCGAATTGTTGTAGACCTTGCCAATCACAACTACTTCACTAAAAGAGTGATCCGTATATAGCCTGCACTTTGACTCGCCCTACGAAAGAGTTGTCAACATTAGGTCACAATCGATAATATAACAGAATCACTGCTAGTTTGTAAGTAGAAAATCTATGAGCTACCTGAGGAATGCCGACCCTAGGCATCATACAGCTATCCCTGATGCTTGGACTCTCGACGGAAGGAACGTGACTTTGTTGCACGAAGTTGGACTTTTGTGATGCAACATTACTTCTCTGGAAGAATTCGAACATCTTCTCGTACCGTTGCATTTCTTCATTCTGTCGTTCCATTTCCTCGTGCCGTTTGCATTTCCTCATACCGTCATTCCATTTCCTTGTTGCGTCGTTTCATCTCAAGCATTTCCTTCCTCATAGTAAGAACTTCATCTTTGAACGCTCTAACATCACCTTTGAAAGTGGCAATCGCACAAGAGGGGGGTGAATTGTGCTATTTAAAATCTGGGAATAATTTAATACAACACAGAATTTATACTGGTTCGGCCAACACTGCCTACGTCCAGTTTTCCAACACTCTGTTGGGTTCCACTAACCACAGGTTTTACGAGCATAGGTTCACCTGTCAACCTTTACAGAGTTTTAGAATCTCTCTAAACACTCCCCCTTACTATCTGTAAGGCAATATCCCTGTTCTAAAGCACCAAGCTTTCAGAACAACCTCAAACAGAAGAGGATTTCAATAAATGTGTTCACTTAATGAACTGATTTTGATAAACACTTAAGTACACATAAAATCTCTAAGACAATAAATACAGAGCAATGAATGAACTTATGAATATTCTCGTTTTTTGTCGCTTTTCAATAAATGCTTAAGTTCTGTATTTATATCTTCTTCTCAGATTTTGCCCTAACATTCAATCTTCAGGAAGCCGTTTGAATTTAGTCGTTGGGAGCTCATAGACGTTGGCATTTAATGCAGCTTTTTCATCAGTCTTAACTCTCCGCTCTAGCTTCAACTACTTCTTGCATAGGATGAGCTAAGAGAGAGACAGACTCAGCGATCTGAGCATCCGTACATGATGTACTTTCTGGCAGCTTTTTCATTTATGCTAGCTTGATCTGCTATCGCTAATCTCATAGAGTGTGTTCTGCACTTAAGCTGTTAGCTAACCAAATAATCATATATTGCACGGAAGATGCTATCGCAAGCTTAATCTATTAGCTCAATGAGATAAAGACAATATAAGGTATATCAGAGCTTTTCATATTGATAACAAGATGTATTATCGATAGCATATTCTCTTGGATTTAGAAAGCATCATATCAGCATAAATTATTTCTATCCATTGCAAATTCATTATCACTATTTTCTTTAAGGATACAATTATCTAAGCATTCAGAGATATTTTCAGGTATCCTATTATAGTAGATAATCATGATAGCGCTAGTAATCATGTTAGCTTCTTTGACTTATTTGCTCTTGGGCATTAGTTATCTGAGTGATTATTATCTGAAGCTCTTTTTGTTATCGATAGCTTAACCTGTTATCGCTAGCTGATTTCATTAGATCAAGGACTAAGTTTATCTTTCTACTCGCTGATTTATCAATGAGCTTCTAGCGATGGATTCTTCTTTAGCGATAGAGGATGACTTAGTGATAGATAATAACTTTGTTATTTCTAAGTCTTCACTTGCTATGGCTCTTGTCTATTAGCTATTTAGATTCTCTTAGCGATAGAGATACTCATTCATTATTGATCTGCTAAGTTGTCATTTTTCATTAGAGATGAATCTTTATTCTTGCAATGGTGATCTGTTACCTGGCAGATTTTATACGATTAATTCAGAGGTAACTTTCACTTATGTTTTCTCAGGGTCAGTCTTCATCAAAACTTAAGATTCTAACAGCCTTTTGGTGCCCTCTTTTTGCAGCCAAAGTAAGATGAAGGCGTGATGCCTACACCCGCACCCCAAACACCGCACGAATACTTAGGGCGATCGAGTGCTCTGCTAAAGAAATCGTCACTGCCAAATTTGTTGACCTCGTTAGGGCATTCTTACATTCACATAACCTATAACAAAGAGGAAGGATTATTAGTTATTAACTTAGCAAAGTCACCGATTAGAAAAATATTAGAAATTCCAAGATAATGACTTACACATCATTCATGGACTTTTCTGACCTCTTCATGAACGATGGTACCGTCCTTCTTCGAGTGAACTCTGACCCAGAGGTCATGCCGTGGTGGCTTACCTTCTAGGCCCTGTTCCTAACATTTATTCATAATTTTGGAACCAAAAGCGTTACTAACATACCATATCTTCCTCCAATTCAGGAAATGTCTTTCGTCCGCCCATATACGGATACTCAGAGCTTTTAGCCGCTTGGCTATTTTTTTACTTATTTCCTGAAACTCTTCAGTCAAATGTTGTCGCAAAAATTCATCCCAATGTTCTTGAGTAATTGACCCAGCATATGAAGATGGTGGCGTTGGAACGATCTCCCTCTCTTCATCTCTCAGGTAATACGTGGTCAAGGTGAAACGGAAATTCCTATGCATTCTTGAAGCTTTCTTCAGCACATACTCCCTATAAGTATGGTCGATATGAAAGATAGTCTGTAACAGCAGAAATCATATTAAGTTTGTTAGTTACAATGTTATGATAACACATATGTAACACCTGGTTTTCGTTTTACCTTTTTGATAAAACCTTGCCTACTTGGTAGCCTTTCTTAACGTTTAGCCAATACTTAATTAACTAGAACTTATAGAAAACCTCTTTAAGTAGCCCAAAAATGAACTTGATTAAAACTTTTTATCGGAAACTTGATGTGTCAAATCAACTTATCATTTTTTTTATTCTTTTTTATTTGGTACTCGATCCTTAAACTTCACTAATATATATAAATCAAACTATCATTTACATATCGATCCAGACATCACACCCTTGCCTACGATAGGTACTTCAGAGTAATATATATATATCAAGGTTCATACCCCTGTTGATATTTACTACAAACTTTACCCCATATTTACTTACATGTGCCAACTTCTTCCCACCATAGTGTTTACAAAATATACATATGCAGCAAGTATTCACCATAGCTTAATAATATCATACTCAAAAATATATACAAATTGCCTAAGAAATCTTATACAGCATCCTCAGGCTACATATACTTTCACTAAATCCAGCCTTACCAAAAGCAGTCCAGCCTATCTTTCCCTGCAACCAAAATTTTCTCAGGTTTACCTCATACACTCTGAATTCATACAGTCACACCATCACAGTTTATTTAAGCTGTACAAATAATGATAATATTATCCTCATATTTCGCGTCTCTGACGCCAGTCACCCAAGTAATGATATATTCACTCACTTGGAGATTAACTATTTATCTCAATGTGCATATAGCACCTGCCACTGATTAATAAGGATGCATTCCCTATTAGCAGTGACTATACCTGCAGGGTTTTAATAATGACATACAGATATATATATCATGTAGATAGAAAATCTGACATAGGGGGAGCGACCCACCGTATGCCTGGGAGTACTCCGAATTAACAAAAAGAAATAAGAACATACGAGCAATAATCATTCATCAAGTATCTGTAACAGCAATCATGCTTAATTATCATACAATCCAATCATGCATTATTCTAGGTGTGTATGAAGTAAACCCTCACCTGTGACAACCACGTACTACTTTGCTGGAGCCTTTCCTTCTCGCTGCCTATCAGATTTATCACCACTTGGTCCTCCTATTATTACATCATGTAATAATAGAGGTCAATACTAATATTATACATATTAAATATCTCGCTCTCGGTCCTAGTATACTACCCACCCCTTAGTGATAGTTCTTACTAGGTGAAACACATTCACATCTCTAATTAGAACAACAAGTCTCATTCTCCAACTCTAAAAGTTGGTATTTTTATTGAAGAAGGAAATTCCACAATCAATGTGTAATATAGCACTACTTATGGCTGGATTTAATTGCCAATTCAACAACAATAATTAAGTTCATTTATGTACAAGAAGCATCACACTTAAAACACTTGTTATAGCACAATTGTCCACAACTTTTGAACCTAATTTAATTAAAACCTCTTACAATAAGGCAGCAGCAACTTGTACCCAAAATTATCAAACATCTTGTAATGTAATACAAGAAAAGTATATGTCACATTATCTTTATTTGAATTACAATTGTGCAGCAGTAAAATTGGGCACATTATAATGCCTTTCACATTGTTTTTAGTCAAAATAAGTCATCCCTTATTAACTCCATTAGTCCCATTTGTTCTAGGCCAAAATAGAACCAATTTTCATCTATTATTAAGTCAAGCACAATCTTATCAACTTAATTTAAATTGCTGTCACAAATTGCAGCAATATGCACAAACCATAACTTCATATTTCTTCACTACTTTGCAGCGATTTGAACCATTAATAAAGTAACTAAGTTATGCTAATCTTGTGTGAATTATAAAAGAAAATCTGCACACACACAAGTAACTTAATGGCTGAACCGAATTGCCCTTCATACAAAAATACTACATTCTTTTAGACACATGAAGAATCACAGATTTAACACCTATGACAGCGCACAAATGGACAGCAATTTTCAGCACAAACTTGCATCCATTTGTAGCCAATTCTTCACAAGATACCTTCCCAATTTTAGTTGTAACTTTCATAGATAAAAGAGGAAAATGTTAGAGCCAATTTTCTTCCTTTAATCGGTCAAGGAAAACTGACCGCAATCACCCAAATTTTGGACAGATTTCATAGCTCCTTTGGTTTAATAAAAACAGAGCATCAAAGTTAAGTAAATACACATGCAGCTCGAAATTTTCACCCACATAAACACCTTTAACAATCTCCCATTTAGCTACAGAAAATCAGATTCGAACAGCCCCCAAATCCCCCCTCAAACCCGACATGCATCTCCCTTAAATCCTCTCTTGATTGAAGAAAATTTGGCATAGATTGGTAGAGAATCTTCACCTGAGTTTGAATCTTGTTTTGCATGTGGATTCCACCTCAATCTTCCTCCAAATTCGTCCAAGGAAGCTGCTGGAATTTGGGCAGAAGTTTGAGCATTTGGAGAGCAAGAGAGAGAGAGACGAAATGGAAGAAGAGGAAAAGTAAATGAATGTGTGTGTGGGTGTGTGTTTCGGCTGACATAAGGGAGTAAATAATAATAAATTATTTAGTATTTAGGTGGGGCAATTTAATCATCTCCTATTTTACTTAATTGGCTCTTTTACACTTACCTTTGATTTTTATCAACAATATTACATATTGTTCTTATTTGGTAAAAGACATTTCTTACCTTCCTTGAGTAATTTTATTTACTAATTGGGTTTTTGGGATGTTACAACATATGCCCTTAATTGTAAAAATGAAGCTTACCTGAATCTCTAACCAAACCACTCACGTTTGTCGCCTGCTTTTCTCCAATCTGTAATAGTAATAGGCACTTTGTCCTGAATAGTGCATCCAATGTAACCAGAGAGGAGCTTCGCCGACTCTCCAGTCCCTTGGTTATTGTCGTTCCATTTAAGTTTTGCCTTTTCTCCCCGAGCTCTGCGTGTGAGGAGTTTGCGCATAAGGGTCTTGCCACGACGAACATCCGCCTCATGTCTTGCTCTACCTTGACTAATATCTACCTGGTCACTAGGTTATGCTTCTTCCTCCTTGTTTAGGGGGGGATCCATTATCCTATTAAAAAAATTAAACAAGACATGATTTTCATGCATATACATATAGTCATGCTAAGTGTATGCGAATTAAATGAAATAATTCATAGTGCAAAACATAAATACATACAAACTTAAATCAATATGAGAGCTTTTGTCTCTTTTTTATCTTTGTTATATTGTCTACAATTGTTTTCTTCCTCTTTCTTGTTGGATTTAGGGTTGTGTTTACCCAAATGCCTTCTTCATGATCACGCCTTACATAAATAGGCTCATCTTCATCATCATATCCGTTTGCATCAAAGTCTTCTGACAGTAATGTCTCAAAGAAAGGAACATCTTCTATCACATTCATATCATCATCACTACTTTCATCATCAACTTGCTCACATTATTTTTGTTTGGCTGCATGACAACTGACCAATTCTTCTTAGAAGGATTTGAAACATAAAACACTTATGCTGCTTGAGACGGTAGAATGTAAGGATCATCCTTATATCCAACTTTAGAAAGGTCGACCGATATAAACCCAAATTCATCTAACCGCCATCCACTGTGGTTGTTAACCCACTGACACCAAAACACGGGAACTCTGAACATGGTGTAATCTAACTCCCAAATGCAATCAATCACACCAAAGTACAACATCTGTGGATATATGGGATTGTATCTCTTGCACTGGATATATGCCACCCCTCGGCAACAAGTGTGACTCAACTATTTTGCATGGTGCTTTTTTCATCCTGGCCTTTTGTATAGAATGTGTAACCATTGATTGCATAGCCGATATAAGAAAATGTTTGCAAACCTGGTCCTTTCGACAGCTAGAACAATCTTTCACAAACCGATCCAGCATTAAGCTCAACCTGCTGACAAATGCGTGCATTGAACCTTTTAATGAAATGTTTGTTGTGCTCCTTTGTGATCAAACTCTCATTCCTATCATCGTGTATTTCACAAAGGAGTTTTTTGTGTTCTTCAATGAATGGTTCAACCTCAGGAGTGTTATGAAGAATATACAAGTGTGCCAACACCCTTTCAGCATTTGAAATGCGTAATAACTTGAACCCACTTATTCCTTTCCCCGTTAATCGTGCATCGTGACGAGACTTCGGCAAACCGACAGGTTCAACATTTGATAAGTAATCGGCACACAAATCACTCGCTTCTTCGATGATGTATCGTTGATTTAACCTTTGCCTAATGCATCTTGGGGTTAAAATCACAATAATTACCAAGGATTATGTAAAGTGGCACAATCCCGGATCGTTTCACTTGAGGAGTCCTTCTAAACTACCTAAGCTAACTAAATGCAATTAAAACAATAAAAAGGTATGGGGGTTTTGGTTTGAAGATTCATTTACTAAAGCTATTAACAAAAGCAGTTACTTGTTTTTGGTGTTTTAGATTAATAAGTGAAAAGTGAAAAGAGTTTGGATTAGGGGTGATTTTATAAAATGGGCTTTGGTAGTGTTTCGGTGACTCAAACGTTTCTTTCAAAATGATAAGTGGGAGTTTAATTTACCAAGTCTAATTGAAAAATCCCCAAGCAACCACTAGGGGTCCACTAGCCCTAATTAATGACTAATCTAGCAATCACTTTCATAGCCATTACTTAGGGTTAGTGTGAAGATCCACTTGGTTTGTGAAATGCTTTGAAACAAATGCAATTTAACTCTCATGAAGTGCAACCACATCATCATGCATGGAAGAAATTGATTATAACCACTAGCAACCACTAAAATGGCTACAACCAAGAATACAACCACAAGTAGATAGGAAATTGTATCTCAATCACATTCAATTCAAAGCATACACAATATAGTTCACAAACATAGATAGCAACCACATATCCCAAGTCTTAAATCCAAATACAAGACCAATACAAAAGAGTAGAAGCCAAATACAAAGGAAATAAGGAATTATAAACTAGAAACTCCCCTATGTTGGTCCATGAAGTTAAAGCCACCTTCACACCACCAAAGCACCAAGAACTTAGCCTCTCATGTCTTCAAATTCGTGCCCAAAAGGACCCATGATGATAGCCTCCATGAATGAAGAAGATAGAAGGAAATGTGGAGTGGAAATTGAAGGTAGAAGAAGGAAGAACACGAAAATCAGTAGGAGAGGGGGTGAGAATGAGTAGAAATGTGAGGAATTGGATGAAGAATGAAGAAAAACAAGAGAAACCCTAGGAGAGGGCTGATTTTTGAGCAGAGAAGGCTTAAAAACTTAAGGTGGGGGTGTTTGGATCTATTTATACCGCTCAAAAACCCCAACAAATCGCGTCAGAATTTTGCTGATATCGGGGGCTCGCTGTGGGCTCGTCGCGGCGAGAGCCACGTCGAGCTCATGTTGGTTCTAGTTGAATTCGGGTTCGTTCGCCGTGGCCTCACCGCGGCGAGAGCCACAGCGAGCTGGCATCTATTCTGGAGCTTTTGGCCTCTGAGTTTGCCGTCACCTCGCCGCAGTAAGGTCGCGGTGAAGTACAGATGATTCTGCCTCTTCCTTCATTTTCTCCTTCTGCTCCTTCCAGAATTCTTCGCTGCAACTTGTCTCCTTAATTTGGGTATTTTCTTCTATGACTTGCATATAAAATGGACCTAAGGTAGCATCAAAATGTTCTTGAAAATATGTTGAACAATAAGTCATGCTAATTATGCCCAAATTGCCCTCGACTAGATCAAATTCCAACAAAGCGTGTAAAAGTCAGAAATGAACCTAATTAAGTGTAATTACCCCAAGAACATGCAATAATCTAAAGATTTTATCAATAAAAAGTGTATAAAAATATGGTGCAATCAATCGTTCAGCAATACATCCCTCTGGTCGATATCTATTTTTAACATACCCCTTTAAAACTTTCATGAACCGCTCAATTGGGTACATCCATCTCAAATAGACTAGGCTGCACAGTTGAACCTCTTTGACCAAGTGTACAGTAAGGTGAACCATGATGTCAAATAATGGGGAAATACATTTCAAGTTCGCACAGGGTACAAAGGATCTTCCTCTGCAAATCCTGTAACTTTGTTGTATGAACCACTTTACTACAAATGAGCTTGAAGAACATACAAAGTCTGGTGATTGTGCTCCGCAGTTTCTTGGGTAAAATGCTGCTTATGCCAACCGGTAAGAAATTTTGCATCACGACGTTGCAATCATGAGATTTCAGGTTCTTCAACTTTAACTATTTCATGGATACAAGGTTCTTTACATTTGAGGAGTAGCCTTCTGGAACTTTGATTCTATTCAAAAACACAAAGAATAATCTTTTCTCTTTCCTCGAAATGGTGTAAGTAGCTGCAAGTAAATAAGTGCGGTATGCCTTCTCAACAAATGCCAACTCTTGTCTTATTCCTAGCTTGAGCATATCTAACATTGAATTGACACCATCCTTACTTTTTCCTTGCATATTTAGTAACGTGCCAATTAGGTTATCATAGATGTTTTTTTTAATATGCATCACATCAAGAAAGTGCCTGACATATAAGGACTTCCAATACGAGAGTTCAAAGAATATGAACCTCTTCTTCTAGCCACTTGTCAATACATTTTTAGCAAAAGGCTTGCCAAAATCATTCTCTACTGCGTTCACCTTTTCTAGAACGTCATCCCCGATCAATATCCTCGGTGGCCTACCTTCTTCTGAGCTCTCGTTTAATGCCTTCTTCCACTTCTTCCAAGATGCTTTAATGGCAAGAACCTCCGATGTCCCATATAAACATTTTTCCTGCAATGATCTAGTCGCATCGAATGTGTATCATCTTCACATATAGGGCACACACCATATCCTTTGATGCTGTATCCAGAAAAATTACTATATGCTGGGAAATCATATATTGTGCCAAACAACATGGCTCTCAATTTAAAACTTTCTTCCTTACAGCCATCAAAAACCGTCTCACCTAAATCCCACATATGCTTCAGGTCTTCAATCAAAGGATCCAAGTACACGTCTATATCATTGTCGGGCTGTTTAGCCCCGGAAATAAGCATGGAAAGCATCATAAATTTGTGTTTCATGATCAAAATTGGGGGGAGGTTATATATCATCAGAATCACCAACCATGTACTATGAGTACTACTCTAAACTCCATGCGGATTCATTACATCGGTTGCCAATGCAAGCCATAGGTTTCTTGGTTCTTCACCAAACTCAAGGTACTTGTAATCATTTTTTTTCCATTGGGGGGCATCTGCGGGGTGCCTAAGCTTGATGTCTTTAATCCTCTCATCAGCGTGCCATGTCAAAAGTTTTGCAACATCCGCATTATTGAACATGTACTTGAATCTTGGAATGATCGGAAAGTACCACAAGACTTTAGAAGGACTCTTAACTTTCTTTCCATATCGAGATGTTTTGCATTTAGGACACTTCTCCAACGACGCATACTGGTTCGGAATAAAATACAATCATTGAGACATGCATGTATTTTCTCATATTTCATACCGGTCGACCGGAGAATTTGCTTTGCTTCGTATGTTTTCGAAGGGAGTACGTTCCCTTCTGGGAGTATATCTCGCAGAGTAGAGAGCAAAGCGGTGAAACTTGCATCACTCCAATTGTATCGTGCCTTCAGGTTATACAATTTAAGCACCGAACACAATCTGATGTATTTGCTACATCTCACATACAAAGGCGTCTCTGCATCGCTCTTCAGTGTCTGAAATATTTCAGGATCCTCCTTACCCACCACATTCAACATTTCTTCAACATCATCGCTCTCATCACACATATCTGTGTCAACCACATTTGAAGCGCTACTAACATCAGGTACCCGGTCTCCGACAAAATACTCATACGTCTCACCATGCTTTGTCCAAAGTGTATAAGACGGATCGATTCCATGACAAATTAAATGGCCCAACAAGTCAAGAGGATGAAGACGCTTTCCATACGAACATGACATACAAGGGCATACAATTATGTTAGCATTCTCTGCATGCTCAGCAGCAAATTCAATGAACTCTTTTGCTCCATCTATATATTCCTTTGAACGCCGATCACAAGACATCCATTTTCAATCCAACATGGTAACCTACTAAAGGAAAGTGACGGTAAGATCGATTTAATAAACTTACTCATCAGGTAGCCACCTTATGATATTACCTTATTTTTTTAACAAAAATTCGGCAGCATAACGGCTACAAAATGAATGTTCCCAGGCTCAAGGCCCTATCTTTTTAACTTAGAAATGGATAGCTTACAAAACACCAATCCTTAACTCCGTAATTTTCCAGTCTTCAATAACAAAATTCACAAAGAATATATACATATAGCATTAATGGGCACAAAAACACAATATCTACCATTCATGGATATTTTCAAATATTGCACAACTACTACCACATCAAACTTAGTCATAAGAGTTTAATGAAACAACAATAATATTATTCATAATTCAATGAAGGAAGGAAATTTAAAAGTATACCTTCTACGTGGCAAAGTAAATTAATAAAAGCTCTCAAATTGAACAAAAATATCCCACTTTTGGTCCCTCGTTTCTGCCAACAAACTATTAGGCAATTGTAGGCTCCTATAAAAAATATTATGTAAAATAATAGTTTAGATCTAAGCTCAAAATATTCAGCAAAAATTTAAAAATGCATAAATAATATACAAATTAGGTCTGAAATGATATAAGGGGTGTTAACTATTCCAAATTTCAAACTGTCAAAGCCAACATGCAGTTCAAATTCAAAAGACTACGTCTTCAGCAAAGTGAAGTTCAATAGCTCAAAATGATTCAAAGCAAAATCGAATGAATTGCATACAATCCCACTTCCGAATGTGATGATTCCAATCCAATTCTTACACCATTATTAATTCCTCATGATTGACTGAAACAGAACAGGCAAAGGGAGAAAAATAATTTCACATTCCATACATAAATTAAACATGCTACCACATATCTACACTTAATCACATCTTTCTCAGGGACCATACAGCACAAAGAACCGTATCAAAGCAGAGAAAATTACTACAAATTCACATACTCAATTAAACCTTATTCCTACTAAATTAAAAATCACAAATTCTCTTTTCCCTATCATTGAAGCAGCCAACCAGCACCAGCAAGAATAGAAAAATTCCACTACAAATTCACTACCAAACAAAACCATATTTGGACCAGAATAGAGCAACAAATCAGCTAGTTGAACAGGGGGAAAAGAAGGGAAAAAATCCAAAATTTCCACAAAGCCTAAACTCTACTCTTTGAAACCTCTAAAAAGTTTAGGTAACATTAAATCATCCTTGTAAAGATCAAACATCAAATATATATCCCTAAATGAAAGAAAAACTGCACAAACACCTCAAAAAATCATCTCTTTATATGTCTTTAATGCCTTTTGATCGATTAATTGTTCTCTCCTTTATCATAGAACCAGAATCCATACTCCCTCATTTGATTTGAAATTTCTCAAAACTAAACATTATTAATCCTCTTAACAGCAAGCCTAGATAAATTTCCCATATTCAAAACCATCACACAAAGCTTAGAAATTAAATCTTTATATGACCATGGACTCTTTTAAATTTCAAGTTATTTGGTAATACTTATGTATATTACTTTTAACCAATACATGCAGAGCTCAACTACTAGAAGATCAAAACTCCAAATCAAAGAATTCCATCGACAGAAAAACAGAGCATAATGGATTGAAGTGCAAGTAAAACTATTTCACCCAAGCATAAGAGTTCGAATCCGACTAAGAACATCATATCAGCTCAAATTTCATTAGGTAAATGTAAAATCTAACCTTAAGCTTCAATTTAATCGTATTACAACTCCTTAACACCAGAACCTAATCAAAATGCTCGTTCAAAAATGGCGCAGCTTCATTTTCATTAGAGAGATGAAAAATGCCATCTTCTCCTCGCTGGTGGCCGGATGGAATATAATGTAGGAGAGGAAGAAATCGGAGAAGGGGGTGAAGGCCAAAGTGGTAGTGTGAGAGTGAAATGGGGACGAGTAGAGGGAGGGAAGTTTCGGTAGAGAAGGAATGAGGGTTTGGGAGGGAACGAAGACGAAATGGAAGGGGGAGGGAAATGGGTAAAAAATTTAGAGGGAAAGCCTATCCCGGGATTTCTACATAACAAGCGCCAGGATAGGCCCAAAAGTAAAAAAAGAACCTGAAATAAATTTAAAAAATAAAAGACCTATCATGGTGCTTAGTATATACTAAGCACCGGGATAGGTGTCAAATATATTATAAAAATAAAACACCTATAAAACACCTATCCCAGCGCTTAGTATACTAAGCGCTGTGATAGGTGTCAAATATATTATAAAAATAAAACACCTATCCCAATGCTTAGTAGATACTAAGCGCTGGGATAGACGCCCTTGCTCTAAAATAATAATATTTACACCTATCCCGGCGCTCAATATAAAAAAAGCGCTAGGATAGGTTCCAAATATATAAAAAAAATAAAAGACCTATCCTGACGCTTACTAATATTAAGCGCCGGGATGGGCTCACTGATTAAAAAAGTTATATTTAAAAAATTGGAATACCTATCCTGGCACTTTAAATTGTTAAAAAGCGCCTGGATATCTTATCCTGGTGCTTGCATTTATAAAGCGTCGGGATTGTTGCGCTGCAATAGCCCATTTCTGTAGTAGTGGCCTTATTAGGTCGAATGCCTTCTGCTGTGGGTTATCAACCCACCCTTAGTATCGAAATGGTTTCTTTACAAGAAAGAATTAATTCTACCAAAGAAGGGTCCATAACTTCTATTCAAGCAGTTTATGTACCCGTAGACGATTTGACCGATCCTGCTCCTGCCACGACATTTGCCCATTTAGAATTGAGGCATCTACTTAATTGGAATCTACTTAATATTGATTGGTTGATTTCCATATGTAATCACTATCTTTGGTCATCCCAGTAAGATTGCCAATGCAATGGAGGTGTTAAGCGATTTAAATTGTTATTTACAAGGTCTAAAATATGGAGTGATTTGAGTTGACACAAAAAGAAAGTCCTAATTAGATCATATATTTAGGACACATCATTTTAGTTCTTTCGTGAAAAAGAATAACTTTCAAAAAGAAAAATATTTTGCAGAAAGGTGAGAGTGTTTATTGAAAGGGAAATGAGAGAACAATAACTTTTGAATTCAAAATCCCATATAGGTGATTTGTAGTTGCAAATATCTATTCTCAACTAGCTCATACTATTACTCAATTATTTAAAATCTTCCATATGGGATTTTGAAATTCAAAAGCTATAATTTTCTTTTAATTTTCCTTTATTAAAAAGTTTTACAACTGATTAAATTTAAAAAAAATTGAGACTACTCTAATTATTTCTAATTATATTGATACTAACATAACTTAGCTCCAATTTCTAATATCAGTCCATCTAGTGTTCCAGTCAACAACCGCCACATGGTTTATATCAGTCCATCTAATTTCCTATTATTACTACAAAAAGAACCAATGACCAAACTGCTCACAGATCTCAAATGTTATCTCTTATTGTTGTTATTCACTATCAAAATTCCAGAATTGTAAGGTATCATTTTCTAGTGTCTTTTATACTTTATCTTTCTTTTTTATTTCCTTATGAAGTCATTCTGATAATGCAAAACATGTTGTTTACTAAACTTTTTGTTTAAATATGTAAATTATCAGGACTATTATACCTATCCTTCTCTATTGACAGAAATGGAGAGGAATAGGTGGCAAAACAATTTTATAGCATTACCTCACTAGCTTTGTGTAAGAAAAAAAATAAAGGACAACAGCGACTTCTAGCATTTAAAAGGTCAGGTAGTCTTCTTTCTTTGAAAAATCTTCCTTTTTTCTCCTCCAGTTCCCCATCATAAAGCCCATACAAAAATCAAAACTTTCTCTCTTCTCCATTCAAACACCGTGTGAGGCATTAGTCTAAACCTTGATAATTTCAGTTTGTCTCTCTCTCTCTCTTCTATTTGCTTTAGTTCACTCACTCCTGGCCTTTGCTTTTGGATCATCTTTCCTCATTTACTAACATAAACGCTGTAAATTGAATAATGAATATCTCTGTATTGTTTTACTTTAGTTATGGATTCTTTCTCTCTTTTTGTGGTTGGGATTTGTTGAAAATAGAGAAGTAAGATAAGGCCATTGGTAGTTAGGGTGTTATAGATGTTTTGGCATCACTTTTGTAGGATAACACTCGTTTGAGATCTAGATTCTACAATAATCATGGGGTTTCAATGGTTATATATTTGTCCTGCTCAATAAAGCTGTAAAAATATGTTAAAGCTATAAGACTTTGGGCAGAAAGAACAGAGCATTGACTGAGATTCAGAGAATATGTGATTGTGATTGTCATCTTCCCTTTTACTTGGCCTAACTGTGTTATTTCTCTCAACAGTTATGGTTACTTGACTGCCACTTGTTAATTTTTGGCACAACTGTTTAGTAACTAGTGGTTATTTTAATATAGTTTTTGTAGGTTGCTACATGATTTTTTTGGCATGATTTTCATTAACTATATTCTATAGTCATCTATTATAGGTTGCTACTGAAGAAACACCAAGTGTGGTGGTGGATCAAATTTCCAAGGAGGTGGCATTTGCTGAGCCAATCAAAATGTTTCATTCAGGTGATCACTACTATGACCTTACCTAATTAGTTACCCCTTACTTGCATGTTTTTGAAGCACTTGAAGCCACCTCTAGTCCCAGTTCTCAAGTATAGGAGCCTCTCCTTCATGAGGATGACTTCTTGGAAATGAATGATCTCATTGATCCCAAACCAAAATTGCCCACAATAGAAAATCCTTTGGAGAACTGGAGTTTGAAGACGGATCAAGTGCATTTGACTTGTACCATGATGCAGAGATGCTTCTTCGTGACATGGGGCATATTGATCAGGAAAATGTTTTCACAGTAATGTTGTGAATCAGCATTATCAGTCTCTACCCCTTGGAGACAATGCAGATTAAAGTGAACTCTAAATGCATCATGAAAGGTAGATCATGAGTCAAGCAAAACATGCTAATGTTTCCTTCGCTTCATCAACCTTAGGTACATTCATTGGCAACACGAACAGTGTTGGTGGTCTAACTCAACTTCCAAATAATGATCTTAGTCTCTTTGATTTGAATGGAGATGCAAGCTTCACCTGAACTCATGGAGTTATCTTCCATTGGTTGATTCCCTTCTAATGCATGGAAGAAACCTTCCTTAACTATTAGTGTTATGGCATCCACTTTAACACACTCTCATCTAGCAGCTCCAACACTTAATGTCTTCACAATACTATCCACTTCCTAAACCACTGAACCTTACTCGCTAGCACTTCCACAAAACTTCATTACCACTCGCAAGTTGTAGACCAAGCAAAATTCCCTAGTTCCTTCTTTGACCACAACACTATCACCCCTACTCCCAAAATCCTTTATCCCCTCTAAATTCTATTATATCATCCCACAAAATTCATTTCCACTTCTTTCTCACTCTTTCTTTGGTTTCTCTATCGGATCATGTAGGTTTTGATTCGCTGCTTCTTGGTTCGAATTTTGGATCAAAGGAGTGGTTTTTGTTATTGGGGGGGGGGAATCTTCAATTTCATTTTTTTGTTTTGGGTATTACTGGTGTTGAATAAAAAATGACGGTGGTAGAGGATTCATCCCCAAAGCTTTTCAACTATATGATGGCTTCCATGCCTGGGTTTCGATTCCATCCCACTGATGAGGAATTGGTTATGTACTATCTAAAGAGGAAGATATGTAGGAGGAGGTTGACTCTCGATATGATTCATGAAACTGATGTCTGTAAGTGGGATCTTGAGTAATTGCTTGATATTTATTTGCTCTATTCTTTGAATCGTCTTTGTTTTTACTTGGCGTTGCCTTTCTTAGTGGAGGGATTTTGGGGGTTGTCATGGTTAGGGTTTTTATATTTTGTTTGATCATGTTGATATTGAATTGCTTATGAACTTAGATTTTCTTTGTCCATAAATGTAATTGTGAAACATGCTCTTGTGGTTCCAATTGGTTAGAATAGGAAGTTATTCAGCCTAAGTGTAGTATTTATTTGACGTGTGATTTTGTGGATTGCTTTTGATTGGTAGGCGTTTGGGTGGGCTTCTATTCCTTTGATATTGTATTGATAATTTTTTGTGTAATTTGATGAGCTAGGCACTGTCTGGGTGTGTTACAGTCCTCTTGGCCAATATGTTTTCGGATCATGTACCAAGAAGTTTTTTTTAATTTCCCCCAAACCTCTTGTGGTAGATACCTAACTGGATGCAAGGTTATTAATGGATTTTGATTTGTACTTTGAGATTAGCAATCATTATTTTCTTTAGGATTGATATTGTATGCAAGATAACCATTTGTAGAAGTCTTCATTCGCTAAAGTTGTTCAAGATATTCTGGTGTGATATGTACAGAGATCAAGAAACAAGAAAGAAGAGGGAAATAGAGAAAAGAGAAGAGAGAATGAGAGGCAAATAGAATATTAAAGAGAACCAGGGCAAAATGAATTTGTTATTTCACAAATGAGTCCAGTTGTACAAGTATTAGGGAGAAAATCAGATTATATAGGTCCTAATTGCCTAACTAATTTGTTGACGTGGCACTAAAACTAACCAACTTATAACTGTAATTGGTAGGAATGCACAAGAGGAGGGGTGAATTGTGCCTTTTTAGAATTTAAACTAAATGAAACAAGATTTATATTGGTTCAGCCCAAACTCTTTGCCTACGTCCAGTTCTCCAACTCTATGTTGGGTTCTACTAACACTTCAAGATTAAATTAGGCTCTTGAATGCCTTTATAAGTAACAGCTAGTGACATCACTATTCACTGATCACTCCCCCTTACAACTTGTAAGATTACACCATTCTCTTAAGATCCAACTATCTTAAGAGTAATCCTCTCTTAATTGAAAATACAGAGCTCGTTCACGCTATTGAACAGATTGTGTTACACACTGAAGAATATCAATAAATGAGCTTCCTAAAAATTGGTGAGTATTGGATGTAGTAGTTAATACAGATAATCAATGTGGCAATCAATGAGTCTCTATCAAATTTCTCACTGGGCCTTTTATACTTGACTCTGAAATTTTTCCCGTTGAGAGAAGATTATAGCCGTTACTTGAATGATGATGTTGATGGAGTACTTTAGTTGAGAATTAACTCCATTATACTGGTTTTGGCTTTAAAACATCTCTCTTCATTAGTTCGATAAGGTGGTTGATGTATCAGACGGCTTTAAAGCAGGTTATGTGTCTAACGATAACTTCCCAGAATAGGCTTGACCAACTCTGTACTTTGAAGGCTTAAAATAGGTTATCCAATCAATTTGAATTAAATCCATCGCCACTTCGATCACAGTCTCTAATTGATCATAGGGGTTGGTTTCTGATCGATCAGACATCGATTACACATAGATCACAGCCTGCATTACTAGATATCAAGTTAGAAGAATACTCGCCTGATCGATCACAGGGGAACCTTGATCGATTAGGCATGTCCAATCGATTAGAAAAAGATTATACTCAGATTACATGCTTTCTCTAATCAATCACTCAATATACTCTAATCGATTAATGCCCTTTGATCGATTAGCCTTAGTTTACGTTTGGATTATACTTTATTCCTCTGATCGATTAAAGGAAAGGCCTAATTGATTGGGCTTATCCAATCGATTACACTAAGTCCTTCTAAATTCTATGATCGATTAATGCTCTCTGATCGATTAGATTAAGTTCTCTTAATTTCTCTGTTCGATTACACAGAGACCCTGATCGATCACAAAGGTCTCTGATCGATTAGGCGACTATAATCCTAACTTCTAATCTGAACTTGCTCTGATCCTAATCGATTAGGATTTAAGTTTCTTAACTTGTGATCTAAACCTGATCGATTAGGAAATACTTAGGATTTTCTTTCAGATTATTTCTAAGTCATTCTTGATATTTACCCAGCCTTTCTTTATGCCTAAGTTATGTTTAGTTATCATCAAAACTCATTACTCTAACATTCTCCCCCTTTTTGATGATGACAAAACATTAGAAATAGTCAAAGTAAAAGTGATAAGAAGGCAGATACAGATTGATTAAGAGTCATGTACTGATAAACATAGGTATTATAAACTTATAAATCATGCATTACAAAAATCAATCAGAGTAGCAGAGACAAAATATATATGAAGTAGGAGATAGATAAAAACATGAAATATGAATGATGCAGATGCTAGATACAGGTGAGAGAGAGATGCTTGGGTTTATTCTGAGTCTGAGCCACTTGTCCAGTATTTTGTATTCAGATCATCATCACCAGACTCACTGGTGTATCCTCCAGAATCTGTTGAGGGTTCTTCTAGGAACTTTGTTTCAATCACAACCTCCTTCTTCTTAGCAGGTGCTTTCTTCTTCTTTGCCAGATCTTTCTTCTTAGGAGGAGATGGAGGAGGAAAGTAGGAGAGTATTTTGTCTAGATGAGACTGTTGCTTTTGCTTCTTTGGAGGAGGCTTGGAGGATTTTCCTTTAGGGGCAGCCTTTCTCTTAGTAGCAGGCTTGGGGGCAAGCTTAGGTTCTTTAATTACAATGCCTTTAGTTGCCCTGGTGCTTTTCCTTGTTGCAACTACCTTAGGTTAAGGCTTGGGAGTAGTCATCTTTACCCTTTTCTTTTTAGCCTTAGATTGAACCTCTTGTTAGAATCTTAAGTTCTGATGAGGACTGGACCAATAGATAACATAAGTAAAATGAACAATTGGCATATGACTTAGTTTGGAATAATTTGAGATAAGAATGGCTAAGTATAAGAGCGTATGTTACCTTAACATTAAACAAGTAAAATCTAATAGGTAACAGAAGCTCTATCACTAAAGCTAAAACCTATAGCTAACAAATAGAAAGTATAGGATAGTAATATCTAATGAAGACTTAGCACTAAGATCACTATCGCTAAGCACTGTCTCTATCTCTAAGACCTCATATAGAACAACTAGCAGTAATGAACCATAGTTACTAGCCATAACATGATTAGCTATCGATAACATAACACTTGTTGAAATAACTTAGTCACTCAGATAGCTAATACGTTGAGCTTGAAATGAACTAGCGATAACATAGTCACTAGCGATAACTTGATTGGCTATCGATAGAAAAATACTTGTTGAAATAACTTAGACATTCTGATAGCTAATACATTGTTTGTAAACATTGAGCTAATGAATTTCACTAGCGATAACACCTACTGTGCTTCACATGAATACTTTTTTAGCTAACAGCTAAGTGCAGGACTCACACTATTAAGCTAGCGATAGCCAAAGGAGCTAGCGCTACTGATAAAGCTGCTGTGCAAGTACAATGTTGCAGGTGTTCGTTACTCACAAACTCTATTTCTCTTAGCTCACCCTCTGCAAGAATTAAATGAAGCAAGAGAAGAAAGTTGACAAAGATGAAGAACACATTAAATGCCAACGGCTAGGAGCTACCAACAATTAATTTCAGACGGCCTCTTAGAGTTGAAAGGAAAGGCATGCTGTGACGAGATATAAATACCGAGACTTGAGCATTTATGAACTAGGAGCTGAAATACTCAATCACATGCACACAGAGAAAGCTAGCATTTAATATTCTCATTTATTCTATGCTAACAAAAGCTCAAAGTCTTTATTACTCTTAGTGAGTTATTTGTACTTAAGTGCTTATCAAAATCTGTTCATTGAGTGAACTTATTAATTGAAATCCTTTACTGTTTGAGGTTGTTCTAAAGTTTGGGACTTTAGAACAAGGTTGTGTCCTTACAAGTTGTAAGGGGGCGCGTTTAGAGAAAAAATCTAAAGCTCTGTTGTAAAGGTTGGCAGGTGAACCCATGTTGTAAAACCTGTGGTATAGTGGAACCCAACAAGGAGTTGGAGAACTGGACGTAGGCATTGTGTTGACCGAACCAGTATAAAGATTGTCATGTGTTTCCAAGCTTTAATTTTTGAAAGCACAATTCACCCCCTCTTGTGCGTTCTGCCATCTAAATTTGGTATCAGAGCAAGTCTTCTCTTTTTTATTCCAACGAATCTGAGAAGCAAAGATCAACATGGCATCGTACGAGAATATCTTTCCTGAAGGAAGCTCCATTAACAAACCCCCTGATTTTGATGGAAAACATTATACTTTCTGGAAACTCAAAATGAAGATATACATCAAAGCCAATGGGTATAGATTATGGAAGATTATAGAAGAAGGGGATATTGTGCCCAGAAATATCCTAGGCAATCCAAAGAGTGAAAGTGAATTTACTCATGATGACATTGCTTATCTTGATTTGAACAGCAAGGCAATTCTCATGATCCAAAGTGCTTTCAGTCAAACTGAGTTTTTCAGAGTCAGCCACTTGAACACTACTAAAGAAATGTGGGAAGCTCTGCAGTTTGCTCATGAAGGAACTTCTGGAGTAAAAGACAGAAGAGTGGAAATGCTTGTCGAAGAGTTCCACAAGTTTGAAATGATAGAGGGAGAAAAGATAAGAGATATGGAGATTAAATTCACTCATCTCATCAACAATCTTGCTGCTCTAGGAAGAAAAATTTCGGAGAAAGAATAAGTTAGCAAGATTCTAAAAGTGTTAAAAGGTGATTGGCTCATGAAGGTCACTGCTATCCAAGAAATGCAGGGAGAATTAACTAAGTCCATCACTGCCTTGTTTGGTAGCCTTGCTGAGTATGAGCCAACTTTGATAGCCCAAAAGGAAGCTCAGGGAAATCCTAAAAAGAAGTCTCTTGCCCTTGCTGCATCAGAAAGAAATGAAGATGATGATGATGAAGATGAAGATTTTGATGATGAAGATATGGCCCTCATGGTCAGAAAATTTAAGAAATTCTTCAGGAGAAGAGGAAGGTTGCAGAAGGATGGTCCTAGCTTCAGAAAAGACTCTTAGAAGGATAAAGTTCCTGTATGCTTTGAATGTAAGAAGTAGCAGAGTGCCCAAGTCTTCAAAGATTCAAAGAAAAGGAGAAAAAGAAGGAAAAGTCCTTTGGAAGGAAGAATCCCTATGTATCATCCATCTGGGGTGATAGTTCAGATGAGGAAGCTAGCGATAATGAAGAAAGTGCTAACCTCTGCTTGGTTGCTCAAGAGGAGCTGAGTGATACTGAGGTATATGATTATGAACCTACCTATTCTGAACTTCAAAGCATGTATAATGAAATGCATATTGAATTAACTAAGCTTGCTAAAGAAGTTGTAGGTTTAAGAAAAGAAAGCAAGGAACTTAGGAAAAATATTTCCGATTCTACACCAAAAGTTCCCTCTGCACTATCGATAGAAGAGAAGCTATCGCAATCTTCCAAAGTTGCACTATCGATAGCCACTCCTCCATCGATAGCGAATCCTCCTCCAACAAAGTCTGACAGTTGTTCTAACTGTGAAAAATTGTTGAAGGAGAAAGAGAAGCTTTCAAATGCTTTAGAAAAATTTACAAAAGGCTCAGAAATGCTAAACATAATTTTAAAGGATCAAAAAGCATTTAGAAACAAAACTAGCATTGGTTATGAGCCAAAGAAAGCTTCAAAGAAATGGGAAGAACCCAAGGTGAAACCATATTTGAAATATTTTAGAAAATCTTCATAATATTCTTCACCTTATAGTTTCTGCAATTATTGTAACAAAAAGGGCCATGCTCAATCTACCTGCAATCCAAGGAAGTATGGAATTAGTGGCCCCTATAAGTGGGTTCCTAAAGGTACTCATGTGTCTAAGGTTTTTACAAACCAAGAGCCCAAAGCTAATCCTAAAGGACCTAAGAAAGTTTGGGTACCTAAATCTGTCTAGTTTGTGAAAGTGTGCCTTAAAGCATCCAACAAAGGAAAGTGGTACATTGATAGTGGATGCTCAAGGCATATGACTGGTGACAAGGACAAGTTCAACAATCTAGTGATACAAGATGGAGCCAAAGTTAGCTTTAGAGGAAATCAAAGTGGAAAGATCACTGGAGTTAGTGAAATTGGTCATGTCAAAGATGTATACCTAGTGGATGGTCTCGGCCATAACTTGCTAAGTGTCAGCCAAAGCACTGACCATGGTAACTGGGTAACTTTTGATTCCAATGAATGTCTTATTGTTGATAAAAAGGATTTAGATCTAAATAAAACTAATCTTAAGTGTAAGCTAAAAGAAAATAGAAATGGTAATTTATACACTTTAGATTTATGCCAACAACTTGAGGAAAAATGTTTTATTTCAAATGATGAAACATGTTGGCTATGGCATAAGAGACTAGCTCATGTGAATTTTACTCGACTGATAAGCTAGTTAAGAAGGAGTTAGTCATAAGGATTCCTAGTTTTAGAACTAAGCATGATTTAATTTGTGAATCCTGCCAAAGGGGTAAATAAACAAAGTCTTCATTTAAAACCAAGAAGACAGTCTCCACAAGTAGGCCATTGGAACTAATCCACATGGATCTAGTTGGGCCTGCAAGAGTAAAAAGTCTAGGTGGTAGTCTATACACTCTTGTGGTTGTGGATGACTACTCAAGGTTTACTTGGACAATTTTCTTTCCTCAAAACATGAAAATTTTGATGCCTTTTGTGTACTTGCTAAGAAATTACAGAATGAAAAAGGCACCAAGTTTGTTGCAATAAGGACTGATCTTGGAGGAGAATTTGAGAACAAAGAGTTCATGGAGTTGTGTGATGAAAGTGGTATTGAACACAACTTCTCTGCCCCACGTACTCCTCAACAAAATGGTGTTGTGGAGAGGAAGAATACAGTGCTCACAGAAATGGCAAGGAGCAGCTGAATGAGAAACAAGTTCCTCAAATGTTTTGGGCATATGCAATGAGCACAACATGCTACATCTCAAATAGAGCATACATAAGAAAGGGGATGGAGAAGACTCCATATGAGCTCTACAAAGGAAGGAAGCCAACATCAGTCACCTAAGAATCTTTGGATCCAAGTGCTACATTCACAACAATGGGAAGGTAAACTTAGGTAAATTTGATCCTAAATCTGACATTGGCATATTTATAGGATATTCAAATAGGAGTAAAGCATATAGAGTATATAACAAGAGAACACAAACTGTTGAACAATCAATGCATGTCGTGTTTGATGAAACTCCTCGAGAAAAACAACATTGTGTTGATGAGGATGAAGATTTTTCAAAAGTTTTAAAACGTCCACTATCGATAGCCCCAGAGCCATCGATAGCAAAGGCTGAAAATCAAGCTTCTTCAAACTTTTCAAAACCTCCCCTATTGATAGCACCAAAGCCATCGATAGTGAGTTCTGAGGAAAATGCTGAAGATGATCAAGATGAAGCCAATGAGCCTCAATCTTCCATAAGACATCTTAAGCATCATCCTCCTGAACAAATAATTGGGGAAATGTCAAAGGGTGTTAGAACCAGAAGGCAACTAAAAATGAAATAGAATTTTCTACCTTTATTTCTCAAATTGAACTAGCCTGTGTTGATGAAGCTCTTGTTGACTGTGACTGGATAGTCACAATGTAGGAAGAACTTAATCAATTTAAAAGGAATCAAGTTTGGGATTTAGTACCTAGACCAAGAAATCATCCTATTATTGGTACTAAATGGGTTTGCAAAAACAAACTTGATGAATTTGGTCAAATTGTCAAAAATAAAGCCAGATTAGTTGCCAAAGGATATAACCAGGAAGAAGGCATTGATTATGAAGAAACCTATGCTCCAGTTGCAAGAATTGAAGCAATAAGGATTCTTCTAGCTTTTGCATCCATCAAAAACATTAAACTTTATCAAACGGATGTTAAGAGTGTCTTTCTTAATGGCTATATCAAAGACGAGGTATATGTTGAACAACCTCCTGGTTTTGAAGAAAACTCTAAGCCTGACCATGTTTACAAACTTAAAAAGGCTCTTTATGGTCTCAAACAGGCACCTAGAGCTTGGTATGAGAGGCTTAGTACATTTATACTTGAAAAAGGCTTTTCTAGAGGAAAATTAGATACTACTTTATTTATCATGCATAAAGATAAGCATATGCTCATTGTTCAAATTTATGTTGATGATATTATTTTTGGTGCTACTAATGAAAAGCTCTGTGAAGAGTTTACTAAGATGATGCAGGGTGAATTTGAAATGTCAATGATAGGAGAATTAACATTCGTCATAGGCCTGCAGATAAAGCAAAAGAAGGATGGCATCTTCATCTCCCAAACCAAGTATTGTAAGGAAATTCTCAATAAGTTTGGGATGGAGCAATCTAAAGATGAGGACACTCCCATGAGTACCTCTGCCAGCTTAGATGCAGATGTCAAGGGGAAAGTAGTTATTCAATCCCTTTATAGAGGAATTATAGGATCCTTACTTTATCTAACTGCAAGTAGGCCTGATATTCAATTTAGTGTGGGAATGTGTGCTAGATATCAAGCAAATCCTAAAGAATCCCACTTAACCAATGTAAAAAGAATTTTGCAATATTTGCAAGTAACTCAAGAGCTTGGGCTGTGGTATCCCTAGGGAACTCAAGAGTATCTTCTTGCTTATAATGACTCTAACCATGCAGGATATAAGACAGACAGAAAAAGTACCAGTGGTCAATGTCAATTCCTTGGTGGACGTTTGGTCTCTTGGGCTAGCAAGAAGCAAAATTGTGTGTCTCTTTCATCTACAGAGGCTGAATATATTGCTGCAGCAAGTTGTTGCACTCAAGTCCTGTGGCTTAAGCATCAACTAAGAGATCTGGGTTTGGAATTCCCAGAAGTGCCTATTCTCTGTGACAACACCAGCACAATAAGCTTGGCCAAGAATCCAGTTCATCATTCCAGACCAAGCATATTGATGTGAGACATCATTTTCTGAGAGATCATGTTCAGAAGAAGGATGTCAAGGTAGAGTTTATCTCAACAAATTTGCAACTTGATGATATTTTTACCAAACCTCTTGAGCCAGCTCAATTTATCTTCATCAGAAGGGAATTAGGAATGGTGAATCCAAATGAGTTGTAAATATCTCTAACTTATTCTTGATTTATTCTCATTTTATTAATATAGATCAATCACTGACTCAGGCATCGGAGTGCCAAATCTTAAGTTTTGCAGGACTGACCAATCGATAGTGAGGTTTACTATCGCTAGCATATACAGGGCAAAGCAGTTTGAGCTATGATTGCCATCGCTAGCCACAAGCATTATCGATAGCAAAGTCAGCCATCGATAGCAGGAAGGAGTGTGATAAATCTAAGTCACTTGCTCAGTGTGGGATCATGCCTGCTAGCGATAGCAGCTCTTATTAGCGATAGCAAGTCACTTAACAGGTCAGAATGCGAAATGTTAGCTGATGATCTTCATCGATGGTAAACCCTAAACCCTAAACCTATAAAGTCAGGTCATCTGCATTTGCAATCATTCACGAACATTCACTTTCTCTTCTACTCCCAAAACTCTCTAAGCATTCAAGCATTCATTCATGAACATTCACTTTCTCTTCTACTTCCAAAACTCTCTGAGCATTCAAGCATTCATTTTCAAATCTCTCTGTTCTCAAAACCCCAAAATGGCACAAACCAAAGTACCCAATGTCGGAGCCACCTCTAGCGCTAATCCATCTTCTCCATCCGCGAGCAAGAGGTCTCGTACTCAGAAAAACGTTTCATTTTCTAAGGAAGCTGTTGAACGAAATCCCAAGCGACAAAAAGAAGTTTCCTCTAGTGTTCCCTATGTGCATGATCCTTTTGAAGCTTCTCGCCCTTTCTTTGCAGAAAAAGGAACCCTAGATTGGGCTGCTGTATGGGTAGATTTGGATTGTTTCAAGTAGCAGGGTTTTGATCTAGATGCTTAGCTACTTCCCCACCAAAACTGGCTGAGTGTAAAGAATGACAACAATGAAGAAGTGCTAAAGTCATTCTACCCCAGTCTAAAGGCCATTCCAGAGTACAAGAAAGGGAAATTGGTAAACATCTCTTTTGAAGCCTATGTGAGAGGAAGAGGCATCATTTTTGGTTGGTTGGCTATCAACAAAATCTTAGGGATCTCTGGGGAACAATACAATAAATGGTACATGCATGACAAGTACTCTGACACACAACTGGCATAAATTTACGAGACAAACACCAATAAGCCAGCAGATATGCCAGTTCTCAACAGGATTCTTCATTATGTCTACACTAGGATCATGACTCACAAGTCAGGGAACTTCAGCAGCTTCCCAAAGATTGACAATCCTTGGCTGCCGAATCTAATCAATAAAGTTCCTCTCAATACGGGCCTGATGGTGTGTATGGAGTTGCTGTTGAGTCCAGCATTGTCAGCTATTGAACCCACCGCAGCTCAAGTGGTGATAAGCGAGGCATCTAGAATGCCTATAAAGTGCTTGGTTGGGAGATCGAATCCTTGGGTGCGCCTATGACACGGCCTCCTCCCAAAAATGCTGCAACATGGATCAGGTCTGCGAGAGTGGCCCCCAACCGAGCTACAATACCTGAGTTGGGCTTGCCAATACTGGGGTGACCCAGAGATGGGCCCCTGGGGTGCCCAACATGGTGGGTTCAGTAGCTGACAATGCTGGACTCAACAGTTGCACAGGTTTCTATCAGACAAATTTCCCAAGGCTCCTCTTCCATACCCTCAGCTAATGTCCTACATCCTGGAGTATTCAAAGATCAAATCTTTAGGGGATGGTGAGAATAAGAAATGTAAGCAGCTTACAACCACTACCCTCAAGAAGATGGGGATTCCAGTGAATATCTATGGAGGTGGTTCTACCTCTCAATCTCAGGCCTCTTATGCCCCTATTCTTCAGTTCAGCCCAAGACTACTGAAGAAGAAGCTCAATCAGAAAGAGATCCTCCTCCTCCTACTGCTTCCAAGTCCTCCACTTTTTCCAAAGACGCAGTTGAGGAGATCATTTTCAGACTCTCTGCTGAATTCCACTTTGCATTGGAACCTCAGAAAGCAGAGTTAATAAAGCCTATTCAGGAGCTCCAAGCCCAAGTAAGGAACTTGGAAGAATGCCTCTGCCTTGTTCCAAAAGATGTTAAGCAAAGGGCAGCTCCTCCTTAGTCACCAGGTATATCATCACCCATCCTCTCCCCTATTCACCATTCTTCCTCACCTCCCCACTCCCACAAGCACTCACCTACTCCCTCTCACCATAGCCAACCTCCCTTTCCAACCCTACAAACAACAAAAGTCCCAACACCTCCAGCAACCCTTATCGCTAGCCCATTCCCTAGTGATAGCCACCACACTCCACTCCATTCCCAACCGTTCCTAAACCACATGCACCTTCTATCGATAACCCCTCCCCTAGCGCCAGCCACCATTCAACTCCACCAACCTCTATCGCTATCCCTCTATTAGTGATAGCACTCCTATCCCTACCACCACTACTAGCTCTCCTATCCCTCAACCTCCCATCTCTTCTCCCATCCCTGCCCAAACACCTACACCTGGTGCTGATGATGACAAAAAGGGAGAGAATAATCCATCCTTTAAGGATGTTATTCTTGAGGATACTGAGGAAATTGAGGACGCAATCAGAAATATTGCTCGAAGCTATATGGCGTCTGAGGACCACATTACTCCTCCTCCTCCAACTTCCAATAAGCCTCAAGTCTCAGCTCAAGTTCCTCAGGCTTCAGAGGAAGACCTTGTTGAAGTGAAAAGAGAAAGGAGCAAGAGGAAAGCCAGAGAAGAGGTCTCCTTCAAGGTTATCCTAAAGACTTGTCTTGAGGCCCTTAAGGGACAAAGGATTAAGCGGGTGGCTCCTAAAAGGACAAGAGGTAAAGCAGCTGAAAAGTTAGCTTCTCCTCCCAAGCTATCAAAAGAAGAAAAGAAGGCTCTTGTTGAAATCTTGAGACAAAAGAAGGAGGATTTTGCTAAGGCTATGAAGGAAGCAAAGGAGGCAAAGAAAAAGGCCAAGAAAGCTGCTGAGGCAAAGAAGAAAGCTGAGAGAGAAGCTGCTAAGGCAAGGAGGAAAGCAAAAAGAGCAATTGCAAGGAAAAAGAAGAGGGAAATTGCTCGAGGGAAAAAGGCATGGGTATACAAAAGGAGGCTTCACTCAACTAAGGCTAAAGCTGCTAAGGCTATCTCCATTACTGAACCTTCTGAGATTCCTGAGCAAGCCAAATCTGAGCTAGTCAGAGCTAAGAAGAATAGAGCTGAGCAAGACAAAATCGAGCAAGATAGATTCTTCTACTCAGATTCTTCTGTTTCTAACTTTCCTAATGAGGAATACACAACCACACCTTCTGGAGCAAAATGTGAAAAAGAAGAAGTTTTAGTCTTTAAAAATCAGTCTGCATATGCATCATATATGGCTAAAACTGATGTGCTTCCTTTTGCAAAGCTGATATAATATATGTGTTTGCCTCAATTTATGCTCTACACATACCTTATTTTATACATGCTTTTACTTATGTTTTGTCATCATCAAAAAGGGGGAGAATGTTAGAATCTTAAGTTTTGATGAGGACTGGACCCATAGATAACATAAGTAAAATGAACAGATAGCGTATAATTGAGTCTGGAATGAATTGAGATAAGAATCATGCTGAGAGACTAAGTAAAAGAAGTGTAGGTTATCTGAACTTTGAACAAGTAAAAATCCTATAGATATCAGATACACTATCGCTAGGCCAAGAACCTATCACTAACAAATAGAAAGCTTATGATAGCAATAGCTAATGAAGACAGCAATAATATGAAGAAAAGAAAATATCCCTATCGCTAATATATGTCTCTATCGCTAAGGTCTCTTAAACAACATGGATATCACAAGGGAAAATAGCTAGCAAAGATAACTAGCGATAACGAGAATAGCTATTGATAGCAGAACACTGAGACATTCAGATAGCAAATAGTTTGAGCTAATGAATTGATTAGCGATAACATAGTCACTAGTGATAACGAGTCAGCTATCGATAGGAAATCACTTGTTGAAATAACTTAGACATTCTAATAGCTAATACATTGTCTGTATGCACTGAGCTAATGAATTTCACTATCGATAACACCAACTGTGCTTCATATGAATACTTGTTTAGCTAACGGCTAAGTACAGGACTCACACTATGAAGCTAGTGATAGCTTGGAATGCTAGCACCACTGATAAAGCTGCTATGCAAGTACAGTGTTGCAAGTTGTCATTACTCACAAACTCTGCTTCTCTTAGCTTACTCTCTGCAAGAATTAAATGAAGCAAGAGAAGAAAGTTGACGGAAATGAAGACTAGCATTTAATGCCAACGGCTAATAGGGCTCAACGAACATATTCAAACAATCCGCTGGAGCTAAAGGAAAAAGGCTAAGCTGTAAAGAGATATAAATACCAAGACTTGAGCATTTATGAAGAAGAGAACAAAAACTAACGAACTTACATTCATTATTCTTATCTACTTACTGCTTAAAGCTTTATTACTCTTAGTGAGTTTATTTGTACTTCAGTGTTTATCAAAATCTGTTCATTAAGTGAACTCATTTATTGAAATCCTCTACTGTTTGAGGTTGTTCTAGAGTCTGGGACTTTAGAACAGGGTTGTATTCTTACAACTTGTGTAACACCTTATCTTTTATTACTATATTACTGAATTTTAATTGAATTATAACCACTTTTTAATACCGAAAGCCCAAAAATATGAAAAATTTTAAACCTTTTTCTTTGGAAAAATGTTCCAACCTTACTATAGTTGGAATGGGCTTTTCGGACAATTTAAATACTTAAATCTTTTTATAAGATCTAGTGGTTATAAGACAATTAAAATATTAACTAGATTTGCCTTAATATCGGTCTAAGACTTAATAACGATTAGCGTGGCTTAAAAATAAACTAGAGGAACAATCTCGAACGACGATCCTCTTTAACTGTACCTATCAGCTTACTGCTTATCATTTATATACTTATGCTTGTCTTTTTGCTTATCTTTCATATTTACAATATATACAACTAGGCCCAAAATGGTTACCATAATACACTAACCAGCAGGCATTCCTGCTTTCTTCTACTTTACCTTACTCCCCAAAAAGTCTATCTCCTGCTAGCTTATCTGAAAAGCAATGGTTCAACGCAGTTTATCTCATTAACCTTTATTCTCTTGAATATATATTCTGACATGTATGCATTTTATAAATCAGTGCAAATAATGACAGCTTATTCCTATTAATCTGTGTGCGATCCGCACCTACCAACCACTAGTAACGGTATATCCGTTAAAGAGTGGAGGCTATACCTGCAGGATTTCTCGTTATAGCATTTAAAACTATAACTAACTGGTTGGGAAAAGAGGTGGCCAAACCCCTAAACCCTGGAGTACTCCAACTGAGGAATAATAACTTATCAACTAAATGCAACAGATAATATAAAATGATACATGTATTTTAATTTGTTACTGAAATAAACTGCTACCTGATTCTTGATTTACTCTTCGTTGTACTCTTTCTCTGCCTCGTACTCTGGAATCTCTATTCCACTATCTTGTCCTATAAATATTTATAATATAAAATATTACATTAATATCTAACTTAGGGATAATAATTAAACGGCTCTCTCAGTCCTATTGTACTACCCCTTTCTATTTCTAATTCTATTAATTCTTAATTTCTAAATAAATGGTTAATCACACCATTACTAACACATATTGCACAAACACCTAATAATATACACACAATAAAATTAGTATACACAATACAAAACATAAGCACAAAAGGGTCTTTATATTTTCCAGCTAACCTTGCAAATCCTTAGCTTTTCTCTTTTCTTCCCATTGAACTCATATTCCTCATCATTAAAATCAATGATCACCCACCAATTAAATATTTAGAGTTTCAATCCTTAGACTCCTAATCCAACCTCAATCACCACTTTCTTTTCCTACTACTTAATCAATCGTATTTATAATCCTATCCTTCTCCCTATCATAAATCAACAACCAACAATATCAATAATCATTCCCTCTTCCTTTGTCAGCAAACCATATTTCCTTTCCTTTGTCACTAAATTGGTAACCCAAAACAATTAAACTTCTAACTTTCAGCACCTAAACCTTTAATCAACAACAATAGCAATTTCTTCTTATATCATCCATAATCCTTTCCTTTTCCTTGCTCAACTTAACCATCACAAAGCAGAGATAAAATTCAACTAATATATCTTAAGAATTTTGGTTCCCCAAAATTCTTTTCTTTCATTCTTCTTCCTCTCGGCCAGCAGAACAAGAACAAGAGGAACAAAATTCAACTATCCCAAATTTCATAATTTCACACACATAAAACCTTCAATCAACCCATAAGATTGACTTCCTAATTACCAGTAAAATATGCTCAGAAATTTTCCCCTTTTTGCCCGTCGAAATGCAGAAACAGGGGAGGAGAAAAAGGCTTCAATAATCCACATCCAAGGGACAATCATGCTTAAAATCACTCATGCATCAAACTAATCGAGCTTTAAAACAACAAATACCCAAAATCCCCAAGTTCTTGCCGTCGGTGAACAGTAGCAGGGGAGGAGAAAATTCGAAAATCTTGATTCCAATACACTTCCTTTCCAAAATCAACAACCCAAACAACAATAACAAGCTTCAAGCTTCACTTCTATAATTTCAGAGATCCCTAAAAACATCTGAAAAATTTGAACCATCCCCCCAAAAACGCTCAGATTCGCGAGAGAGGGAAGGAAATGAGGGGAATATGCTTACCTAAGGTTCCTCTAGCTTTCTTGTTCGTTCTCCCCTGCACGTGGCCGCCGCTCGCCGCCGTCGAAGCCGCCGTCGCCGCTGCCAGAGTCGAAGGAACGGAGGGAGGAAGATGAGAATGGTGAGTGAGAGAGAGTGTGATTTTTGAGTGTGTGTGTGCTTGTGTTTTCGGGCAGAGAGGGAGTATATAATGTTATTATTATTATATTTTTTTTTTATATATATATATATATGTATAATTCTGACGGAGAGAGAGTATGTAATTAATATATTTTTTTTTATATATATGTGTGTGTATCCACGTGGAAGAGAGGGAATATTTTGGAAGATATGAGAAGAAAGTAGAATCACCAAATTGACACATGTATGGCTGAGATTTAAAAGGGAAACTGATATTTATTTTTATCAGGTATTTTACTATCCTGCCCTTCCTTTTTAATTGGGGATATTTTCCAACTAGGGGCAGATATTGTCTTTTCAATTTCCCAATTTACATTTTCTTCTAAATGGTAATTTCTTTTACCATTTTTATTTACAAATAAATCTGAAATTTGTCCCAAAAATAATTTCTCTAGGTATACTTTTAATTTCCAGATTTATTTATAAGACTATTTAAATATCAAGTAATACCCCAAGATTCCAAATATTTCCTTATTTCTTATTTTTCTAAAATTTGGGGTGTTACAACTTGTAAGGGGGAGCGTTTAGAGGAAGTCTAAAGCTCTATTCTGTAAAGGTTGGCATGTGAACCCGTGTTCTAAAACCTGTGATATAGTGGAATCCAACGAGGAGTTGGAGAACTGGACGTAGGTAGTGTTTGGCCGAACTAGTATAAAGGATTGTCTTTGAGTTTATAGTTTAATTTTGAAAAGCACAATTCACCCCCCTCTTGTGCGTTTTGCCATTCACATGTGTTACACACTGAAGAATATCAATCAATGAGCTTTCTAAAAATTGGTGAGTATTGAATGCAGTAGTTAATACAGATAATCAATGTGGCAATCAATGAGTCTCTACCAAATTTCTCACTAGGCCTTTTATACTTGACTCTGAAATTTTGTCCGTTGAGAGAAGATTATTGCTGTTGTTTGAATAATCTTCCCTTTTTCTCATCCTATTTCCCATTAAGCCTAAAGCCCATGCGGAAAACAAAACTTTCTCTCTTCTCCATTTAAACACTGTGCGAGGCATTAGCCTAAACTCTAAACTTATTTAATTTTTGTTTCTTTCTCTTCTATTTTTCTTCAGCTCTTTCACTCCTAGACTTTGTTTTTGGATCTCATTTCTTTACTAATGGAAACACTGTAAATTGAATGCTGAAAATCAGAGTCCATTATGATCTCAACATTTATTCTCTGTACTCTTTCACTTTAGTTCTGGCATTTTTCTCTCTTTTTGTGGTTGGGGTTTGTAAAAAAACATGGAAGTAAGATATGGCCTTTGGGAGTGTGGGCATTAATGTGCTGGCATCACTTATGTAGGCTAACACTCCGTTGAAATCTAGATTTTGCGACTATCATGAGGTTTCTATGGTTATATTTTTGTCCTACTTAGTAAAGATATGTTAAAGCCATGACACTGTATAAGACTTTGATCATGAAGAAAAGAGCATTGACTAAGATTGAGAGAATATGTGATTGTGGTTGTCATCTTCCCTTTTACATGGCCAAACTGTTTTATCTCTTTGAACAATTAATGGTTACTTGGCTATTACATGTTAATTTTTGGCATGACTGTTTAGTAACTAGTGGTTCTTTCAATATAATATTTGTTGGTTGCTACATGATGTATTTTTTTGGCATGATTTTTCATTAACTCTGTCTTCTATAATCATCCATTATAGGTTGCCGCTGTAGGAATAGAAAGTGTGGTGGCGAATCAAATTTCTAAGGAGGTGGCACTTGCTGAGCCAATCAAAATGTTTCATTCAAGTGATCACTACTACAACCCGACCCAATCAGTTACCTCTCTCGTGCATGTTCCTGGAGCACCTGAAGTCACCTCTGGTCCCAGTGTTCAAGTAGAGGAGCCTCTATTTCATGAGGATGACTTCTTGGAAATGAATGATCTCATTGATCCTGAACTAGAATTGCCCATAATAGAAAATCCTTTGGTGAACTTGGATTTTGAAGATGGATTAAGTGCTTTTGACTAATACCATGATGTAGAGATGTTTCTTCGTGACATGGGGCACATTGACCTGGAAACTATTTCACGTGCTTATATGAATACTTTTGACAGTAATGTTGTGAATCAGCATGATTAGTCTCTGCCTCTTGGAGAAAATGCAGATCAAAGTGAACTCTGGATGCGACATGAAAGGCAGATCATGAGTCCAGCAGAACATGCCAATGTTTCCTTCTCTTCATCACCCTCAGGTACATTCATTGGCTCGACAAACAGTGTTGGTGGTTTGATTCAACTTCCAAATAATGATTTTAGTGTCTTTGATTTGAATGGAGATGCCAGCTTCACATCTCATTTGAGATGAACTCTTCAAAGTTGTCTTCTATTGGTTGATTCCCTGCTAATGCATGGAAGAAACCTTGCTTGACTGTTAGTGTTGTGGCATCTTTTAGAGCTTTCTACGCTAACATTAATGTGACTTGAGATTTCATGCGGCTTGTAACACCACAAAAATCTGGATTAGAGATAATAAGGATTTATTGAAGGTCTTGGGTGTCATTTAGAAATTAAAAAGTCTTATAAATAAATTTATGAGGTTAGATGCATTTTTAATAATTTTAAGGCTTATTTTCTTTATTAATTAAGGAAAAATAATTAGAAGATAAATTTTAATTTGGAAATTTGAGGAAAAACTATTTTGAGGCTCAAATAAATTTATGGGTGAGAAAATATCTGGTCTGATATGAGAATTAATTTTAGGAAATTAATTTTTTCGGATAAGGACCAAACTGAAAATAATGGAAAAATTAAGGATAGGGACTAAATTGAAAAGAACAGAACTTGAAAGGGCATAAACGTAATTGTTGGTGCTTATGGCTGATGTAATAATGTTGATACCAGTAGGATAGAATTGGTATATGGCTGTGTATGTTGTATCGTATGAGGTTCCGGGATTTTTGGAATTTCTAATATCCCCCCTGTCTATGCTCGGCCGAATTCTTTGTTTGTGATGAGGTGGTGGTTCTTTTTCAATATGCAATTTTCTGTTTTGTGTTGAATTTTCTAAATAGAGATGATTCATAAATTTTGTGTCCTCCGTTCTATTACTATTTATGGAGAAAACTTCCAGATTTTTGAGTTTAAGCAAGTGGAATCTAAGCTTTAAAGGTCTTTTAAGTATGTTCAAGAGATGTTTTGTGGACACATATATTTCATTGTGTTGGTTGTGAATGTGAACTTCTTCCTTGTTGCTCTGTTTCTGATTCTTCTTGCTGCCACAATTGAGCTTTGATTGTTATGATTGGAAGCCATGTATAAATATTGAAATTGGAAGAAATGTTAAGCTTAAAAAGTGTGTGGCTGAAATCTTTGCAGCTTTCTGTGAAGTGTGTTAATTGAACAAGAGCATTGTAAATTAAGGACTAAAGGTTGGGTATTATGAGTTTTTGGAATTTGTAAGAGGGGGCAGATTTGATATGCTTAATGGTATAAATGAATATGCTAAAGAATGGGGTTGAACTGATTTTGGGGACACTGTTTCAGACTTTAAATTGATTAAAGTGAATTATGATTGAAGATTTTGGATGTGTCCATGTATTTATGGAGTGGTTTTTGGGTGAACTCCTCAATTTACCTCTTTAGTCACTGTTCATCGCTGAATTGATGTTCTGTATAAAAATGAAAGTTCAATTCTGTATTCTTGAAAAATATGATTTGACTTTTCAAGGGTTATAAGGATTTATTTAAATCTGATATATGAGTAAAGATTTTTGGATTAGAAATGCTTAAAGAATAAAGAGAGTCTAGAATTCTAACGTGTTAAGTAGGAAATCAATAATCTATGGTAAATGAAATTACCGATGCTAGCTCTAATTGAAATTATAATATAAAAATTAAGTACTTAGCTACACTGAAAAATTGTTATGATATATATGTTTTAAGGAAGTTTGGGAGATTAAAGGAATTTAATTGAGCATAAAATGAATTTGATATGTTTCTTTATTTGGGTGTTTGATGATTTTTCCAAAGTTTTGAGGACTAGTGTTGGAGGAGAACAAAAGATTAAGATGTAAGAAATATGCTCGCTTGAAGGGTATACCAGATATTATGGTTGTGAATCAGTTTTGGGAATTAAGATTGTTTATGAAATTGTGCTGCTGCACTTATTTGGCATAATACTAAATGTTACTGTTGTGTGCTGTGATGAATGAAAGGGTTTTGAATCTACAATTAAGGAAGTGCAAGATTTAAGAATTTTATAAGTGATTGTTTTTGAAGCTTGAATGTCAATATTGTAAGCTATTTGATATTTGTTCTTGAGATGTTTCTTTTAGAACAAACCAAGTTAAAGCATGCATTGAATTGTGCTGGTATCGAAGAAAAGTATGTGGGTGTGTGATTTCAAGAACAAGGAAGGATGATGTGATGTTTTAAATATAAAATAATAACCTCAAATGATATAAATAATAATCGCTGTAATTTTTCTGGTTAACAAACGATTCAGGTTTATGAAATGAAGTTAGACTGTACATGTAACTGGTTGTAGGAATGATGATGATTTTAACATTTGTGACTCTATAAAGTATAATTTCAGTTTTAACATCCATAGTTACAACTGAGGTTTCCCCAAATGATAAACAAGTATGTAGTGTTAGAATCTTAAGTTTTTGATGAGGACTGACTCTAAGAAAACATAAGTAAAAGTCACCTCTGATTTAATCTTATAAAATCTGCCAGGTAACAGATCTCTATTGCGAGAATAAAAATTCATATCTAATGAACAATGACATCTTAGCAGATCAATAAGAATGAAAATCTCTATCGCTAAGTGAATCTAAATAGCCAATTGATAGAAAGGAACATCAAGTGAAGACTTAGAAATAACAAAGTCAATATCTATCGATAAGTCTTTCTCTATCGCTAAAGAAAGAATCCATCGCTAACTCAGCTAGCAGAAAGATAAACCAAGTCCTTTAACTAATGAAACCAGCTAGCGATAACAGATTAGCTATCGATAACAGAAGTGCTTCAGATAATAATCTTTCAGATAGCTAGTGCCTGAGAGCAAGAGTCAAATGAGCTAAAGTAGTTGCTAGCAATAATTGATTGAGCTATCGATAATAGGATACCTGAAAATATGAATGTTTAGATAATGGTATCCTGAAGGATAATAGCGATAATGAATTTGCAATCGATAGAGATAATCTATGCTGATGTAATACCTTCTAATCCAAGAGAATATGCTCTGAAATTCCTTATATTGTCTTCATCTCATTGAGCTAATGTATTTTAAGCTTGCGATAGTAACCTCTGTGCAATATATGACTATTTGGTTAGCTAACAGTTTAAGTGCAGATCACACTCTATGAGATTAGTGATAGCAGATCAAACTAGCGCTAATAAAAAGCTGCCATAAAGTACTATTTGTACGGATGATCAGAACGCTGAATCTATCTCTCTCTTAGCTCACCCTATGCAAGAAGTAGTTGAAGCTAGAGCAGAGAGTTAAGCCCGAAGAAGAAGCTGCATTAAATGCCAACGGCTATGAGCTCCCAACGACTAAATTCAAACGGCTTCTTGAAGATTAAATGTTAGGGCAAAATCTGAGAAGAAGATATAAATACAGAACTCAAAGCATTTATTGAATAAGAGACGAAAAACGAGAACATTCACAAGCTCATTCATTACTCTGTATTTATTGTCTTAAAGATTTTATATGTACTTAAGTGTTTATCAAAATCAGTTCATTTAGTGAACGTATTTATTAAAATCCTCTTCTGTTTGAGGTTGTTCTGAAAGCTTGGTGCTTTAGAACAGGATATTTCCTTACAGGTAGTAAGGGGGAGTGTTTAGAGATTCTAAAACTCTGTAAAGGTTGACAGGTGAACCTGTGATTGTAAAACCTATGGTTAGTGGAACCCAACAGAGTGTTGGAGAACTGGAATTAGGCAGTGTTGGCCGAACCAGTATAAATTTTGTGTTGAGTTAATTTTTCCTAGATTTTTAAATAGCACAATTCACCCCCCTCTTGTGCGATTGCCACTTTCATGTAGTGTTAACATAGAATCAATAATAAGCATTTTAAGAAAGTGGAGCATGGCTTCGTGGATCATTGTATGATGATGTTGAACCTGATTTTAATAACTGTTTTGAGGTCCCTACATTTAAGATATACAATGTTAAATTATTATAGTACAGATTAGAAGGTTTAAGTGTAGCTTTAGAACTGTAAATCTTGTAAGAATTAGATTATAAGATAGAACTAAGGTAAGTGGCAATCATTAATAGTTTAGCATTTAAAAGTAAAGATGATGCAAGTTGATTTAAAATAATTAAGGATATATTGAAGCTGATGTTGTATACGATGGTTTGATGATTGTAAGTGTCTATTTGATGTAATTAACAACTGAGTAAGAGATTAAGATTTTCATATATACTAGAGATAGGAAAGGGTAGAAGTATATAATATCATAGAAACATGAGAGACGCTCAGTAATTACATGAAAGTATAGATATTAATTTATTATTTATTATATGAAAGTATAGGTCCTGATAGTGATATAGAAGTATCGAGGCAACGGAATGGAAAGGAGCTGGTTTAGGACTAAGTGTTGATATTCAGGTAGTAGTTTAATTCATTATATAAGGTTTTATATATAATTTTGTAATATCTATTGCAATAAATGAGCATTATTCCTGTTATGATATTTTTGGAGTAGTCTAAGGCTTAGGTGGGTCGCTCCCCCTTTGCCAGTTAAATTCCTATAACTGTGAGGGTTATTGAGTGGCCATGAGGGCTATAATTAAATTCTTATAATCGTGAGGGTTATCGAGTAGCCGTGAGGGCTAGTCATGACTGTGAGGGTTATGATTCAACTTTTATGACCGTGAGGGTTATAATTGGAAAATACTGCAGGTATTGGTTTAAAAGAGATATATGCTTTTATTATATGCACAGGTTTATAAACTTGATTTATATATATAAGTGCACACATGATATGGAATAAACTGCTATTGAGATACCCAATCTCACATTTTCCAAAAACATTTTCAGTATAGCAGATAGCAGAATGGGAGTAGCTTGCTGGGAAAGAAGTAAGGTAATGTGAAGGAGCAGGAATGCCTGCTGTGTCTTGTACCTCTGTAGTTAGTTAATTTAGAACCTATTTACCCATGTATGATATAAGTTTAAGTAACTAAGAAAAGTTATAAGTTAATGTATCAGTGTATGTATATACCCTCAATGAATAGTATTGCTGCATACACAGGTAAGAGGGTTATCATTTGAGATAAACCGCCATTATGTTGTAGGAGGATGTAGACAGATAAATAACAATAGTCTAAATAATATATAAATATAGGGTAAGGGGTTTTAACTCTCCAAGCGTTATCATTCGAATTATTTTAATTATTTTAATAACCACTCTACTCTATAAAAAGTTTATGGTTATTCCAATTTGTCAAAAATGCCCATTTCAAAGAAAGAAAATTTGATTTAGTATTTTGAAAGAAAAAAAATTAAATTTTTCATATTTTCAACGCTTTTAGCAATTAAAAAGTGGTTATAAACTAATTAAAATGTTATAATATAGTAGTAAAAATTAGGTGTTATACGGCTCTTTTATACCCAAAAAGGAAAAAAGATAAAAAAAAAAAGGAAACAACACAGACGATTTCTAATATAAGCTAGTTTCTGGTCATATGTTGGGGTATGAGTTACGAATCTGTGAGCTTGCCTTCAGAAGGTATTGATAAAAGCAGTAGTGTGAGAGAAGTTCCTATGAGTAGATTATCTTATGCTGCTCTCTGGGCCTTCTTTGAGTCAATACCCACCACTCCTGCATCAGCTGTCGAAAATGCAAATCGAGCTCTTGAGAGAGTGTCCGGCTTTAGTAGGGTGAGAGATATTGTGAAGCAGGCAAGTGTAGCCACTGCTGTCGTTGCTAATGAAACGACAATTGTGAAGAGAGCAGGTAAAGGGAGGGGAGTATTCTTCTGATTCTTGCCGGTTGTTGTTGCTTTATGTGCTTTTTTTTGGGTTTCTATGGGAACATTGAGACTACTTGCTGGGGGATTCATCCCTTGACACCTGAATCCTTACTTTTGCTGCTGTCATATGGAATTCCCCACAGATTCAATGAACAAACGTACATTATTCTAACATATTTTTAATTTATAAAAAAAAAAGAGAGAAAGAATTTACCCCTTTTTTTAATACTAAACTTGAGACTGAAGGTTTTTATAGCCTGAATGAGTGTTAAGTTGAAAGAAAAGCTTCTAGATAGATGATGAATCTTACGAATCTTATTTGGCTCAATTATTAAGCTTATTTAGGCTTAGCTTGAAGGACCTATGTCCCTTTATTTGTTCATTTAATTTTATCATGTATTTATTTGTTTATTTATTAGAAGTATAACCTATGCTAATCCATTTTCGTTTGGAAGTGCTAAATTTGGACAATTGATCATATAAACATTCTTGTGAAATTAAACCAGCGACTGTGTGTGATGTGATTTATCTCTAATGGTGGGATAGGATCATTGTTGCTACTGTTTTATTGTATGCAGCTAAGTTGCGAGTAATCACTACATCTGTTTGGGAAAGAAAAAAAGTTGAGTTAATATTTTCACTAGAAGGGTTTTTATCATTAAATTTGTTCTCCATTCCTTCTTTAATATAAGATCTATTTGACTTGTTTGGAGATATTAAGGAAGTTAAATAAGGTTTTCCTCCTTAAAGTTTAGTTAACTTTTTTTTTTGGAGATTAAAGAAGCTAAATAATGTACTTTATTACGACATATGTGGTATATCATCATATTATATACTAGCTAAGTTAAACAAACTAGTTTGGAGAAGCAATTCAGGCAAATTAATTTATAAATAATTTATTAATTTTTTTAGGGTTTTCCAATAAAAATCAATTAATTTAGGGCAAATCAACATTGTATTATGTTAACAAGTCTAGGAGGACATGGAGCCCTTAAAAATATTGAGGGCAACATTGCTTATTAATTACCTATGAGTGAAAATTTTCATTACAAATTTACTTCTTAACCCATTGTAATTTTTAATCATACATTTTTTATTAGTTGACTTGGCTGGCGAAATAAAAAGTTATTTTCAATCTCTTATTTTTAATAATGAAATACTGTAATTATATATTCAGCATAAGAAATAATAAGATATACATAGATAGTGTTGAATACGAATGAAAATAACCTTTAATTATTAATTAATTTTTTTGCTTCAAAAAAAATTTATATTTATATAATTCGTTTCTTTTTTCTGATACTTGTCTACAAAAAAGTGATCTTCTGCTCCTACTTCAGCTCATTTTTACTAGTAATATTTTCAACTTCATTGACATTATTTAACAGTTAACACCCTAAATTCGCCGCCTAATATATCTAGCTTTGTCATCGGATGAAAATATTTTCTCAAAAAATACAAGTCCTTAAGTTCATCACATTTTATTTAAAACTATGTTATGCTACCATTCTTATATAGTACTAATGATTCTGGCAAAATGTTCGTGTGCATGTGAAGATTGATAGAAACATTAGTTCACAATCAACATCGCGGAATTACCTACCCAAAGTCTGTTTTAAGTGAACTGAAGTCCCATTGAAGCCCAAATAATTCAAATGGATCATTAACCTCAGTTGACTGTACACAAAGTTTTTGTTATACAAGTATAAAACAATTCTTTATACGCCACGCAATAGCATAGACCTCCGTGTCACTTCAATTCTTCTCTATGAAATCATGAAGGCAAACATAAATATATGTAAACGAGTCTTTATTGATATTGTTGTCACACACATACTGCAACAAGACATGATACTAACAGCAATAGATAATATAAAGACACACATAACTACAAAGATCAATCATGGACATGGTTTGCGAGCATCCTCTTCAACTTTGCTATCTTTGTTGAAGTGAAGACATATATTGCATCTGCTACATCTTCCACTCGTCGGAAACAAGCATATCTCCAACTCTTCTTTAACACCAAAGTCCCAATAGCTCCCCAGAAGCCAACGATAAACCCAGCTGCTATGACAAAATAAAACCACACCTTTTCATAATCATTTTCATCTTCCAATTCTTTGATTTCTTGAACTTGATGAAAATCAACACCTTGGCACTTATTTGATAGTGGGATTCCACAAAGATAAGGATTGCCAGCATAGATGGATGGATCATTTAAAGTCAAGAATTGATTTGCAGTTGGAATTGGCCCTGAAAGGTTATTGTATGACATGTTCAAATGGTTTAGTGCAGTTAGCTTGGACATGCTCTTTGGAATTGTGCCTGAAATTTGGTTATGAGAGAGATCAAAGGACTCAAGGGATTTCATAATCCCAATGATCTCTGAAATTTCTCCTTTCAAATGATTGTGTGAAAGGTTCAAGCCTCTCAATCCGATGAGTGAAAATACCTCAAGAGGAATTGACCCAACCAAATTGTTATCTGACAAATCCAAGTTAACTTCAAATAGCAAGATCCCAATAATGTCAAATTCTCTTCCTTTCATAACTTCAATGATATCCTGATTGCGCCATTCATCTTCTTCGTCGAAGGCTGACTGAATGGTTAAGTTCAATATAGTAGCACTATCTTTAGTCATTCCTTTAAGATTGCCAATACAATGGGGTATTGAGCCACTTAATTTGTTATTTGCAAGGTCCAAAATCTGGAGTGATTTGAGTTGGCACATATTTAAAGGAATGTTACCATCTAACAAGTTATCTCGCAACCTGAGAATTCGCAAGGTAGGAAAAGTGTTATTGGACCATGATGATGGTATACTTCCAAAAAATGCATTCTCTCCCAAATCTAAAATTCTCAACTGCTTCAAATTGTTCAAAGTCAATGGAAGCTTCCCTTCAAGATTATTATTGTTCAAATGCAACCAGAGCAATGAAGAAAGATTTCCGATTGAGATGGGGAAAGCACCTGACAATTTGTTGAATGAAAAGTTTATTTCGCTCAATCGATATGGATGATTATCTCTCCAACAATTTGGGATCTCACTAGAGAAATTGTTACGTGAAAGATCAATGCTTGTTAGATTTACAAGGTGACAAAGTCTGTGAGGAATACTGCCACTGAAAGAATTATTTGAGAGATCAAAGCTTATAAGATTTACAAGTTGACCAAGACTTTGAGGAATATTACCAGAAAAAAGATTATTCGAAAGATCAAGAAATTGAAGTTTTTCAAGATGCGCTACCCAGGTTGATATATGGCCGTTGAGTTTATTATTTCCCAAGGTCAGCTGCTCTATGTCATATTTGACGCATCCAGAAAAATCGGAGTCGCCAAATGCTTCTCCTTGAAGATTGCTGTTTCCAAAATCTAATTTTTGCAAATGACACATGTTTCTTAAAATTTGTGACACAGAAATTTCCACTGTAGCTGTGATCCAATTATAGGAAATATCAAGGTAGCGAAGGCTCCTCAACTCTCCCAGCCAAGATGGAACTGAACTAAAGTTGTTACGATGAAGATCAAGGTCTTGAAGGGAAGTCAAGTTCCGCAAAGCAATAGGAATGGGTCCAGAAAGTGCAGTCCATGAAAGATCAAGAGAAATCAGATTCTTAAACTCTCCAAACCACAGTGGCAATGAACTAAGATTGTTATCAGAAAGGACAAGGGTTTGAATGGAAGTCAAGTTCTGCAAAGCAATAGGGATGGGTCCAGAAAGTGCATTTGCTGAAAGATAAAGATAAATCAGATTCCTAAACTCTCCGAACCACAATGGCAATGAACTAAGATTGTTACCAGAAAGGACAAGGGTTTGAATGGAAGTCAAGTTCTGCAAAGCAACAGGGATCGGTCCAAAAAGTGCATTTGCTGAAAGATAAAGATAAATCAGATTCCTAAACTCTCCGAACCACAATGGCAATGAACTAAGATTGTTACCATTGAGGTCGAGGAATTCAACAGAAGTCCAGTTTTGAAAAGCGGTAAGGATTCGGCCATCAATTTCATTACCAGCGAGATTCAAGAGCTGAACTCTAATATTATTTGTGAAATTAATGGGGGGAAGAGGAACAGACAAGTTGCCAAGTCCACATCGTTGTAATTGGAGTTCTAACAAAGAAGGAAGCATGTGAAGTACCTGGAACAAGTTGTGAGCTTCTCCAAGGTAGACACCACTGAGGTTGAGATATTGTAGAGACTCAAGTTTAGAGGCCCAACTCATGTCATTGGTGTGGAGATCATTATAATCCCCGCTAAGATCAAGAAACTGTAAGTTCGTGAGGTTTCCACCAAAATTGGCGGGAATCTTTCCTGTGAAATTAGCATCAGAGATGGAAAGATATCTCAACCGCTCCATAGAACCAAGAAAGAGGGGAATTGAAGTACCATTGAAGTCGTTCAAGCTCAGATCCAAATGAGTCAAATGTCGCAACTCCAACAAAGATGGATCAACACCATTAGCTTCTAGTTGATGGTAACTGAGATCAAGTGTGAGAACATGACCAGTAACATTGTGACAAGCTATGCCATCCCACTTGCAACAATTGGTTTCGGGATCCCAAGAGGAAAGGTTTTTGTATGGATAATCGTGAATAGATGCTTTGAACTTGAGAAGAGCTTGCTTCTCTGATTCGATGCAACTTCCACAGAAACCTAATTGGGCAATCCCCAGTAACATTAGGAAAAGGAATGCAAATACGTTTCTTCCCATAGTTAAAAGAGACTTAACAACTGAAGTTTCTATATGATAAATCTCTTGTGATAAGTGGAGATTATGTACTACTGGTATTTATAATATTCTGTGTGGCTAAGAAATAAGCGGTCAAGGTTTTTTTTTCTTATGTATGTGATAAAAAAAAAATCTTCAGGAGGAGTATACTTTTAAAACACAACTTTTCCTTGCATAAAAAAGAACACAAAAATTTACTCTTGGTTTTCTTCAAACTGTATTTTGAAATCATGCACAATTAAAGTTATACACAGAAATTTACTTTGTTAGTATTCTTGCAAGGATAAATCCAAATAATGAATAGCCTCATTCATGAAGTATACTGTGTGGAAATTTCAAGAGTTGGGAAAATAGTGAAGTAGTTGGAATCTCATTCCACACGCTGCGACTATTAGTCTACAGCCAACTTACATACAGACACCTACAGAAAGGCGCTTTCATTTGCTTTTTCATCATTATTACATTAATTTTGTTTCCTTTTCTTGACTTTTTTTTACTATATGTTTGCCGTAGTCGACTGGTAAAAGTGCACCATCTTTTGTCCATCTTTTGTAAGTTTTCCAATCGAAAAAAGTAACAATCAAAATTCTTTAGCTAACATATATATGTTTTCTCATTTAAAAAGGTGTTTGGAACCCCCCCCCCTTCTCCCACAAAAATAATGAACTAAAAAAATTATTCTGCACTTAATTAGTGACCAAAACCTTAAAGGATTGAAAATCTAAGCAGCTTTATTAATGTGGCATTAATATTGCAGAGTCATAATTTAAATTCGCACTACTACAAAACAGGGTTTTCACGTCACAAATTTTGGACTTTTCACGTCACTTTTTGGTGTGACATAAATTCAAGTGACGTGGAAAATTGGACTTTTAACGTCACACCAAAAAGTGACGTGAAAAGTCATCTTTTTCACGTCACAAATTACAAAAATTGTGACGTTGTTTGTCCAAAATTAGATTATATTGAAAAAGATATGACAGAGAAACCACGTCACATTTTCCAAATTTGTGACATGGTTTCAAGAAACCATGTCACACATTACCAATTTGTGACGTGGTTTCAAGAAACCACGTCACAAATTGGTAATGTGTGACATGGTTTCTTGAAACCATGTTACAAATTTGTAAAATGTGACGTGGTTAGTTTTGTTTTTTTTTTTTAAAACGATGGTTTAATTAACTTATTTTGGTTTCCCAATCTGTATTCATTGCAAATGTCACAGAAATAGATATAATGCAAATCAACGGTATACATTATTCATACAACATGTATACATAGCTATATTATAACTAAATCAAACTAAACATATATATATACACACAAAAAATTCTATGTTTACACAACAAAGACATTGTAAATTTTATAAGATAAAAATGAACAATTTCCAAATTAGTATGAACATTCCAAAAATGACATGTTTCATAATACATCTAACAAAATTATACATCTAATGACATGTTTCATTTTATCCAAGAAAGTTATGATTTGCCTCACACTTTCTTGAACTTTTTAAAATAAAAGGTTGCTTATAAATAATCTATTCTAATTGATTTTTCCTTATTCTTAATGATTAATAACTTTAGGAATCATTCTCTTCTACAGTCATAATCAAGCTTGACACTTTAACACTATGAAACAAAGTTTCCTTTAATTTAAAATTTCTCAAGATAAGTTTTCATGATAATTTTCTTGCCACAATTAAATCAGTCTAAAATATAATTTAATAGCTAGGAATTTAATTAACACAACAACCCCAATATATAAACTACAAACAGCAAAAATGAATATGCCTTTATGTATAAATTAAATGTCCTAGAGTACCTAAAAATCAATTTCCTTACCATAGTTAATATTAATTCCTTTTTGCGTCTATAATAAATTTATTAGCCTAAATTCCAATAAACTAACATTATAACTTCTTTTATTTCCCTAAATCAGCGATAATCTAAGAGCAAAGGAAAAACTTGGGCTGACCACACACATAACAAATCATAAAGAAATTAATGAAGGAAGGAAAAGAATGGAACACCTAAACCCATGTCAGCAATGGACAGTTAAAGAGGAATTAAAATACACCTTCATTCCACTGTGCAAGCATCAGTAAGGAAAAGTTACAGACATACCTAAGCTTTCACAAAATCTTAACCAACTCCTCAAAATCTTTCACAAAACTCCTTAACCAAAGCTTAAACTTGTTTTTGACCGGTTTAGAAGCTTCAAAATTCCCTAGCACCCAGATCGATCCTCACACAAAATCGCTCAAACCGAAGGAGTTAAGGGTAGAAATAGGAGAGAGGGAAGTCACCTGAACTCAACCCAGTACTTGCATTGGTCGTCGGAGCTCCACGCCGCCGTGAATCGCCGTCGTTGAGGGGGGGAAGTTGGGGGGAGCTGTGGGGGGGAAGCTAGGGGGCTTGAGGGATTTAGAGGGAGCTGAGGGCGCGAGATCTGAAATATTGGGAGAGTGGGGGTGGAAAGTGTTTCAATTTTAAAAAAAAAAATTCTGTGACTTTCAACGTCACACTTTAATAAAGTGTGGCGTTGAAAGTCACAGAAATTTTTTTAAAAAAATATTTAAAAAAAAATTCGTGACTTTTCACGTCACACTTAAATTAAGTGTGACATGGAAAGTCACGAATTTTTGTTTAAATATTTTTTTAAAAAAAAATTCTGTGACTTTTAATGTCACACTTAATTTAAGTGTGACATGGAAAGTCACCAATTTTTTTTTTAAAAAAAATTGGTGACTTTCAACGTCACACTTAAATTAAGTGTGACGTTGAAAGTCACCAATTTTTTTAAAAAAAAAATTTAAAAAAAAATTGGTCACTTTCCATGTCACACACACTTAAATTAAGTGTGACTTGAAAAGTCACCAATTTTTTTTTAAATATTTTTTTTAACAAATTTCTGTAACTTTCAACGTCACACTCAATTTAAGTGTGACGTTGAAAGTCACCAATTTTTTTTAAAAACAAATTGGTGACTTTCAACGTCACACTTAAATTAAGTGTGACGTTGAAAGTGACAGAAATTTGTTAAAAAAAATATTTAAAAAAAAATTGGTGACTTTTCAAGTCACACTTAATTTAAGTGTGACATGGAAAGTGACCAATTTTTTTTTAAATTTTTTTTTTTAAAAAAATTGGTGACTTTCAACGTCACACTTAATTTAAGTGTGACGTTGAAAGTCACGAATTTTTTTTTAAAAAAAATTTTAAAACAAAATTGGTGACTTTCCAGGTCACACTTAAATTAAGTGTGACTTGGAAAGTCACCAATTTTTTTTTAAAAAAATTTAAAAAAAATTGGTGACTTTCCACGTCACACTTAAATTAAGTGTGACGTTGAGTCACAGCAATTTTTTTTTTTCGTTTTGTAACATACAACGTCACACATATCTAAAGTGTGACGTTAAAACTTTCAACGTCACACTTTAAATTATGTGTGACGTTGTATCTCCCTCCATCTCCAACTTAATTACGAAAATGCCATAGCGTTTTTTTTTCATATCACTTTTATAAATATGTGACGTTAATTGGTGACATGAAAAGCCTATTTTGTAGTAGTATCGCCAGGTTAATGCTCTTCTGTTGGTTAAACTAACAGTATACGTTAACATCAATTAACTGAAAATACACTATAAATTGAAGAGACAATACTAAAATTTGATATCAACTTAAAATAACAAAAATATACGTTAGCCAACAATAAAAAAAGTTAAACTATGACCAAAGAAGGATTATGACGATAAATGTACGGATTTTAACACTTACAAAGTTAGAGCCTTTGTGCCTGTCATCTATTGGAAACATATAGATACAATCATAAAATTCATAAGGTTACTCCACACCAATATTTAGGTTCAGTTCTACCTATTGAACACGCCACGTGTTTTGCAAACAAACTTCACCTAAAGAATAAGAGAAAAACAATAAACGTTAAGATAAAAAAGTATAATTATATAGTTTTTATATGTTGAGAAGAAAAATTATTTTATATTCAGCAAGACAACATGATTTCTTCTTGCAAACATTCAACGTCAGATCAACGTAACAAATAAATCATATATAATAAGGAATTTTTTCTTGTTTATAATGGATGATTAGATTATGTGTCCTTTCACTTTATAAAATGTAAAGATATAAAAAAAAATTGAACGTAACATTTAAGTGTATGGCCAAAATACTTCTTTTATACACTTAACCCACCACCATTATATTATCAATATATAAAGAGAACAATTTACAGTGATGAAATTATTAAACTTAGTAGATATGTTAATCTACCTCTCACACTTTCAAAACTGGATTATCCTACCGACCATTTTGGTCCCAAACTTCGAGTTTTCCACACTCGAATAGTAAATGAAAGAGACTATTATTTGGAGAAAATTTGTTAAAGCATGTACGGTGGAACATTCTTTTGTAGTCAAGTTCTAATTTTAAAGTCTTTTGCGTAACAAAATGGCAACAACAAATTTTTTGTTAGTTGTAATTAATAATTTTGTAATTATTGGTACAAAACTGTTGCTAGTTATAACAAAAGAATCGGTAGTGATATATGTGCTGCGCGTGTCCGACTTATACTTGAGTACCTATTTAACACATCGTCATGGAATTTGATGATTAATTGCTATCTACTTTAAACAGATTGATGTCTTGTTTGGTAGCCGGAATGTTTTCCGCGGTTGGAGTTAGGAATTTTCACCTTTCGTAACTTCTTTTAAAATAATTACAATACATTACAAATTTAAGAGATAATACTAATATTTGAAAACTTCGCATGTTTTGTAAAAAAATGTTTTGCAAAAAATTAGTCACTAATGAATAGGACAATAATAATATATATTGAGACATAAAAAAAAATCTATATAATTCTAATGTGCTGAAAAGAAAATTTATTTTATATCCAGCAAAACCACATAACTATTTATTTTTTTTCCTCTTGTAAAGTGTAAACCTTTTATGTCAGAGTAACTAAAAAAATTATATATAATAAGGACTTTATTTATTGTTTTTAAAGGATCATTCAATTATGTATCCTTTTATTTTATATAATGTACAGATATTAAAAATTTGAAAATAACATTTAAGTGAATGGCCAAAATAGTTCTGTTATTTATCTTAGGCATCGCTATTATATTATCAATATTCAATATAAAGAGTGAAAATTACATTATTTAACTAATAATATATGTTAACCCTTCAAATTTTAAAAGTTGGCTTATCCTATTGACTGCTTTGTTCCAAACTTTCAAGTTTTGCACGGGTAAATGAAAGAGACTATTCATTATTTGGAGAAAATTTGTTAAAATATGCATGGTGGAAAGATTTTTCGTGGTCATATTTTAATTCAATAAAGTCTCTTGTCTCTAAAAAATGCCAAGACAAATTCTTTTGTTAGTTGTTGTTCTATTTTTTAGGGATTTTTTGTAATGATAAACATAGACATATGTCATAAAAGATTTTAATAACATATTTTGGTATCTTTACTCTCTCAAACACCCAAACAAACTATTTCAGTTTCCTTTCACTTTATTCTCTCTAATCTTTTTACTACTGCATCCTCTCTCTCTATAACAAGGGTTAGTTTAATGTTGAGTTTAGTTATAAATATAAGACTTCAATTCACAGTGTTCCCATATATATTTGATGTTCCCCATAAACTATCCATTTTGATTGAGGAGTTTAAGAGTAGTTTAAATAAAAATGATTGAAAAGGGCATTATATGAAAAGTAACACACATTTTTACAAATAATTTATTTAATTTTATTAATTCACCTAAATTAGTTAAGCGTGTGTGTATTAAGAACCAGGGTTATTTTGTTTATATCAAAATCAAACGGTTTAAATTTATTATTTTTTGTTATTTATTTTTTAATGTTAATTTTTTAAATTATTTGATAGGGAGAAGAAAGTTCCACATGACGATAAACAAAGTAAAAATTAATTTGGAGTCTCATGGAAGACATATAATAAGAGAGATGTCCCACAAAATAGCTAAGCTAAAGTAAGGTCTCAAGGGACCTCATTTATATTATGTCACAAAACCAAATGGCCCTTTTACCCTCAACATATTTAACATAAAAAAGGAGCAAATTAGAAGCAATTGAGGGTGTCATTCTTTCTCTGGGAAGACTCATGAAGAGCAATGAGGGCACAAACATCATCCATCATCCACTATCCATCATCCACCTTCCATTATGTAAAGATCCAACTTGGATTTTTCTCCTAAATTAGTGGTATGTCCAGAAACTAAATTTCCTATACTTGGTAGGAATGTGATTAAGGATGAATGCTTTGAAATAAAAGTCAAAAATTTCCATATGAATGTTTGAACATAAAAGACAACTTTATATGTAAAACTTAGTGATTTTTTGTTGTGCTTATGAGTTATGATGTAAGCTGATTTGTCATTTGTTGTTGATGAAATTTAGCTTGGTGCTATATTTGGAATGTGTACATACTTTGTTTTTTCGTCTAAAAACAAGGGAAACCTGAAAATTTTGAAGTTTTTTTCCTTTAGCGCCTCTATTTAAAAATGTATTATCAACAGATGTCCGAAGGTTGTTATCTTCCACACAATGCTAACATACCAATTTCGGACACAATAGGATACGCGTCTTCCAATATTCGGAGAAGCTTGGACAAGTTACTTTTCCATATGATAAATTTATCTCTTGTCATAAGGGGAGTGTGGCTTTCCGGGAATGTGAACAATTTGTAGCTTTATATTTTGTGGCCAAGCATGCAGCTCCTGGTCAAGTCATGTGGAGTGTTTGATATTTTCATGAATAACGTGTTGGTTAAGAAAACCATCACTTTCTTAAAAGACAGCACTAGCTAGACAGACAAAAGCAAAAGTAAGTGTTGATTGACTTTATAATTTAACATATTGTACATACCAATAATTCTTAAATCTATATAGATATATATGTATATCTATCTATGTGTGTGTATATATATACATATAAATTCATCGAATGAATATAAAGTTAGCACATTTATTTCTCTTTTTCTAATACGTTAACGACTTATAACAAATGTACATGTGTGTGTTGAAAGCATTATCTACACATCAAAGGTAAAATAAATATTGACTGAATTTACAATAGAACATATATTGTAATAGTAAATTTTTGGCTTAATGGTAAAAAATACATTTTATCAAAAGTTCATCTAGCACAAAGTGCTTTTTTTTTGTTATCAAAAGTAACTATGAACCTCAAAATTAGGCACAAAATTCACATTTACTGTTAAATTAGCGTAAAAAATACATATATGATTTTGTTAAAAGTTTATCCAGTACCATGTGTTTTTTTGGACTATAACTGTAAGTATGACTTTTGAGCCTAATTTGAAAGTTCAGAATTACTTTTGTTTAAAAAAAAAGCATTTGGTATTGTGATGATTTGACAAAATCACATATGTATTTTTTACCCTTCACCTTAAATTTTTTTAACAAATTGATTGACTTAAGATGTTGACCATAATTTGAGGTAAATACTATTAGTTAAAATCACTATTTAGTTTAAGGTTTATAATTTTTTTATCAAGTGTGAATTGAGTTTAAAACATTTTATAATGAAAGACAAGAAAGAAAACTATGCAAGGTAAAATTTCAGAATTTAAGTCTAACGATAGTCTGTCACTACTGCAAAAAATGGTTTTTATGTATGTTATTTTGGGGTTTCATGTCACTTTTGTAAATGATGTCAAAACAAGTGACGTGGAAAAATATACTTTTAACATCCCTATAAGTAATGGACACACTACTACAGAAAATGTCTATAGCATCACTTATTTTGGCCCTATAGCAGCGCTTATAAGCGCTGCAATAGCCAGTGATGCTATAGGCTATTAGGCCTATAGCAGCGCTTGTTAAGCGCTGCAATAGGTGGCCTAAAGCAGCGCTTAAGCGCTGCTACAGGGCACCTAAAATTTGCCTATAGCAACGCTTAGCGAAATAAGCGCTGCTATTGATTTTTTTTTAAATATTTGATTTTAATTTATATACCCCACCTGCATCAGTGCTAAAATACCAGCAATTCTATACAGTTTCAGGCAACGAAAATACACCAATAACTCATCCAGAGAGCAATGTACAAATGAACCAACCATTCTAATTTGGGAAACAACACGCTACTAGCTATACTACTATATATCTACATTTGTACTTATTGAAAAAGAGGTAAAACATAAGTGCACCATTCCTCAATTAACGCATTCATTCGTTCTCTCGACAATGAGTGGCAACGTGTGTCTGGGTAATACTGCACAGAGAGATAAATTTGAATGGCAATCAAATCTACTTAAAATCTAATAAAAAGTTCAAATACAATTAGAGTTGGCAAAATATAAAACTTACTGTCAATGGAATGCTACATCGATCATGTGTAACGACATCCCTCATAAATTGCATTACATAGTATCCACAGTCGTTGTTATTGGGTTGGAAGGGGCACTGTAACAAAAAATACCAGATATCATATGAGAAACATTTACTTTATTGACTTGTCCGAGGTTTCGCATATCCGCAAGCGCACGGGTCATCAAAAATAGTATAGAAAAGGTTGTCGTTCCAACAGGGACTAAGGCAAAAGTGGATTAATTATTGCAATTATATTATCAATTAGGTTGAGTGAGAATTTTTGTATTTTGTATTTTAAAAATACCTAACATGAAAATAATTTGACAAAAAACTAAATTAAAACTTGAATTTAAGACAAAGGAAAATCTAGGATTATTTATCCATTTTGTATTTCATGATGCTTGATTAACCCTCCTCTAATGACAATTAATAAATACTAAGTTGATGTTTGAAGTCATATCCATTTGAATAACTCTCTCAAGCTTACCCTAACCTTAATTAACTACTAATATGCATAATCTCTTACTACATATTATGTTAATTAGTCTCTATAAACATCCCACCTCAATTTTACAAAACTTGGTTAATGAATATCTCTATCTCATTAACAAACTCTCAATCCCAACTTGGAATTTTAAGACAAGTTTGAATTTAACCTAGTTCTATGCTTAATTAATGCTCTCTCAAGCCACTAATTAGGTTAACAAGCTAAATGTTGGCCACCATTTAGGATAAATAAAGCACAAATTAAATTCACAACCTAATAATCATCAATCATCAAGAAAGAAAAAGTTCTAAGCATCAATCCATACAAAGCTTCAAAATAAACCTAGAACAAATTAACTAGCTACTCATAACTATAAATGAAATCAGCAAAATCATCTCAACAACATCCCAAGCAAAATTCAGATTATATAACTAGAAGGAAGAAGAAAAGGAACAATAGATTGTTCAGAAAACTCCCCAAAATGCCTTCCTTTCTCTCCTCTCATTCCAGTTCCTTGCTGCCCAGAGAATATGAAGATGATGAAGGCAGACCGGAGTTCCTTCCGTCCTCACTCCGGCCACCGTTGGCTCTCTCTCTCCCTCTTCTCGCTCTGGATCTCTACCTCGCCCAGTGAAGAAGACGATGAAGATGCGTAGATGAACAGTGCCGCGCATTTTTCCTTTTTCTCGCTAAATGCCTCTTTTTATTTCGTAGGTCTCCCCACAACAATTACCTCCAACGCTGCCGTGTTGCCTTCCTGGCACATGCTCATTTAATTAAATCAAAGCCCATACCTTTCATCTCCAATTGGCCCACGTTGCTGCTGTAGTGTTGTAGGCCTTCTTGCGTTTTTTTTAAATTTAAATGGATCTCCTGACACTTAGTGCACCGCTTCACTTATTGAAGGAATAAATGAACAAGAAAATGCACCAAGATAAGTTAGAAGAAAAGGAGCTGCAACAATAATAATAATAACCCACGGCACTTCTTCTTCTTTTAATTATTTCTTTCTTACCAATTCTTATCTTATACTATTTCTATTTTAATTTAAACTAATGATATTTACAATGAAATCCCCTAAATAATGGACCAAATTGATATTTTATCAAAATCTTAAATAAATCCCTTCAATTTAGCATCAATGACTCCCCAAATACACCCAAATATGTATCAAATCTAATAAAAAATGGGGATCCATCATTTATGTTTGAGTAGATTGTTTAAAAAATTGAATAACTTGTAGAACCTGGACTATGAGCCACTTATAAGCATCTTTCTGGTCAAGGGCTTTGGAATAACTCAAGTTAATGGAGGACCGAAAACTGGTCAATGCGCTGGAAACGAAACAAAGTAAATTAATTTTATTAGCTAGGGTCATAAAATGACAAATGATGCAACGGATTCAAAGAATGCTGACATTCACGTACCTATTGACGAGGCGCATCAAAGCTGGGCGACTTTCTGGTTCAGCACCATACACAGGATCCAAATAGTAAATCAAGGGATTCGCTTGTGCTTGCGGATATATGACAAGCAAAAGCCAGTGCTGCCTAAAATTTTTTATAACGTTATGTCAGTATATATAAATGATGCTTGGAGCTAAGAATACGATGAAACCTATAATGTATATCGACTTACCCTGTATTAATTGGAGCTAAGAATAAAGTCATGCCTGTTGCCTTTAAAGAAAAGCGCCTTTTAAGCTTCACGGACGGCTCGTCATAGCTCACGCCCGCAATATGTGCTATCTCATAGGGGCTTATGAATTCGAACGAGACATTAGCCCCGGCAATCATGACATGTTCGTGCAGGTGCCTTCAAAGAAACCATACAAACTCCAAATTAGTGTAAAACTTATGACATTAAACGAAACCCCAATGGAAACACATATATACCTGATCCATAAATTGATAGCCGTACCACCGAGCCATCCTTGATTAAGCACGTCCATGATCTGATCCTTAAAACCATGCTCAACCGTATTTGACACCCCAAATATACGCTTGTCGAATGGAATATTGGTAATAAATTCGGGAGATAAGGTAGCTGCAAATGCTCGCAATCGAGCACGATTTGGCGTCTCGGCGCTTGTACGTTCAATAACAGGAGGCGCTTGTACTTTCTTCTTGCCCTTGGCTTTTGTTGCCTACAAACAATGTAAATAGAAAGTCTGAAATTTTATTCCAATAAAAAAGAATGCTAGTTTAATTGATTAGTAAATAATCACTTGTGACGATGGATCAGTATGTGAACTCTTTTTCTTCATCACTTGACCACCGGTACCTTGGACATTAGGCCTTTGTGCTTTCTTTCTGGTAGAACGTGTACCCTGAAAAAACATGTAAATAAAAGAGCATTCTTCCAACACAATGATTGCTAGTGTAAATGCTATTAGTAAATAACCACCTGTGGTGTTGGCTCAATCAAACCAACGGGCCAAGAAACGAAAGCACTGATAGCATCTTGGACCCTAGTCATCTCATCAGTAGGGAACGGTATTGGTGCCGCGTTGTTGTAGGAGGATTCAATCATTACTCTCAGTGCATTTTTAGGCAACGGCGAGTTGTGCAGGGTCGTGTCGGAAGTGTTGTAGACCTTCCCTCTGGCAACTACTTCACTGAAAGAGTAATCGATATACAGCCTGCAGTCTGACTCGCCCTACGAACGAGTTGACAACATTAGCTCACAACGCATAATATAACAATATCGCTGCAAGTTTGTAAGCAGAGAATGTATGAACTACCTGAGGAATTTGGGCCCGCGGCATCGTACAGCTGCTCTCCCTTATGCTTGGACTTTCGACGGGAGGAACGTTACCTTTTTGCACGAAGTTCGACATTTGTGATGCAACATTATATCGCTGGTAAAATTCAAACATCTGCTCGTACTTCCGATGCAGTTCCTCGTTCTGTCGTTGCATCTCCTCGTCTCGTCGTTGCATCTCCTCCCTCAGAGTTTGAACTTCTTCTTGTAACGCTCTTACTTCGCCTTTTGATGCCCTATGTTGGCGGCCAAAGTAAGAAGAGGGCGTGACCCCTAGACCTGTGCCCCGAACACGGCCCGAATACTCAGGGAGATCGAGCGCTCTGCTCAGGAAATCATCGGGGCCAAATTTGTTGACCTCGTCAGGGTATTCTTATGACAACATATCATATAACAAGAAGAAATGGTTGTTAGATATTAACTTAGCAAAGTCACCAGTTAAAAAGATATTACAAAGTCCAAGAGAATGACTTACACATCGTTCACGGACTCTTCTGGCCTCGTCGTGAATGATGGTACCGTCTTTTTGAGAGTGTCCCCGAAACCAAAGGCCATGCCGTGGTGGCTTCCCTTCTAGGCCCTGTTCCTTAATCTGTCAAGCAAGCCAGGTGAACACATAATTAATCACGTAAACATTTATTCATAATTTTGTATTTAGAAGTGTTACTAACATACCATATCTTGCTCCAATTCAGGAAAGGTCGTTCGTCCGCCCATATACGGATATTCGCAGCTTTTAGCCGCCTGTCTATTTCTTTGACTTACTTCCTCAAACTCCGGTGTCAAACGTGATTGCACAAATTCATTCCAATGTTCCTGGGTGATTGACCCTGCGAATGCCTCTGGGGGTGTTGGAACGATCTCCCCGTCTGCATCTCTCAGGAAGTACTTGGTCAAATTTGTGCGGAAACCGCGATGCATTCTGGAAGCTTTCATCATAACATACCCCCTATGAGAATCATCAATATGAAACATGGTCTGTAACAATAGAAATCATATTAGATTTGTTAGTTACAATGTTGTCATAATAAAACTAAATTGTAAAAAGGCACCTAACTTGAATCTCTGACCAAACCGCGTTCTTGCAGCTCCCGGCGGTTCTCCAATCTGTGATAGTAATAGGCACTTTCTGCCGAACAGTGCACCCAATAAAACCAGATAGGTCTTTCACAGTCTCCCCGATTGGTTGGTTATTTTCGTTCCATTTAAGTCTGGTCTTTTTTCCCAGAGATCTGTGCCTGAGTAGTTCACGCATAAAGGTGATGCCACGGGTAGCATCCGCCTCGACAGCCTCTCTACCCGCATCGATATCTGGCTCCACAATCGGTTGTTCTTCTTCCTCGTCATTCAGGGGGATCCATTTTCCTGCAAATTAAAATAATTAAACAAGACATGATTTTAGTGCAAAATAATTAAATGAAGTAGTTCACAATGTAAAACAGAAATACATACAAACTTAAATCAATATGAGGGCTTTCGTCTCTTTTTCCTCTGTGTTATATTATCTAAAATTGTTTGCTTCCTCTTTTTTGTTGGATTTAGGGTTGTGTTGAGCCAAATACCTTCTTCATTATCACTCCTTACATAAACAGGCTCATCTTCATCGTCATATCCGTCTGCATCAATCTCTTCTGCCAGTAACGTCTCAAATGAAGGATCCTCTTCTATCATAAACATTTTTCCTATAATGCTCCAGCCGCATCGAATGGGTATCATCTTCACATATAGGGTACGCACCATATCCTTTGATGCTGTATCCGGACAAATTACCATACGCTGGGAAATCATGTATCGTGCCAAACAACATGGCCCTCAATTTGAAACTTTCTTCCTTACATCCATCAAAAACTGTCTCACCCGAATCCAACATATGCTTCAGGTCTTTAATCAAAGGATCCAAGTACACATCTATATCGTTGTCGGGCTGTCTAGGCTCGCAAATAAGCATGGAAAGCATCATAAAGTTGCGTTTCATGAACAAATTTGGGGGGAGGTTGTATATCATTAGAATCACCAGCCATGTACTGTGAGTACTACTCTGAACTCCATGCGGATTGATTCCATCGGTTGCCAAAGCAAGCCGTAGGTTTCTCAGTTCTTCACCGAAATCAGGGTACTCGTAATCGATTTTTTTCCATTGGGGGGGCGTCTGCGGGGTGCTTAAGCTTGATGTCTTTAATCCTCTCATCAGCATGCCATGTCAAAAGTCTTGCAACATCCGCAATACTGTACATGCGCCTAAATCTTGGAATGATCGGAAAGTACCATAACACTTTAGAAGGACTCTTACCTTTCTTTCCATACCGAGATGTGCTGCATTTAGAACACTTCTCCAACGATGAATACTGGTTCCGGAATAAAATACAGTCGTTGGGGCATGCATGTATTATCTCATATTTCATACCGGTCGACCGGATAATTTGCTTCGCCTCGTATGTTTTCGAGGGGACTACATTCGCTTCTGGGAGTATATCTCGCAGAGCGGACAACAGCGCGGTGAAACTTGCATCACTCCAACCGTATAGTGCCTTCAGGTTATACAATTTAAGCACCGCACTCAATCTTGTGTATTTGCTGCATCCCACATACAAAGGCGTCTCTGCATCGCTCTTCAGTGTCTCAAACATTTTAGGATTCTCCTCACCCACCACATTCAACATTTCTTCAAGATCATCGCTCTCATCACACATGTCTCTATCAAGCACATTCGAATCGATACTAACATCAGGTACCCGGTCTCCGCATTCATCTTCATAGGTCTCACCGTGCTTTGTCCATCGTGTATAAGACTGATCGATTCCATGACAAATTAAATGACTTAACAAGTCAAGAGGACGAAGACGCTTCCCATACAAACACGACAAACAGGGGCATACAATTCTGTTAGCATTCTCTGCAGCAAATTCAATGAACTCTTTTGCTCCATCTATATATTCCCTTGAACGCCGATCACAAGACATCCATTTCCGATCCAACATGGTAACCTACTAAAGGAAAGTGGCGGTAAGATCGATCTATATGACTTACTCATTAGGTAGCCACCTTATGATGTTACCTTATTTTTAACAAAAATTCGGCAGTATAACGGCTACAAAATGAACGTTCCCAGGCTCAAAGCCCTCTCTTTTTAACATAAAAATTGATACTCCACAAAATACATATCATTAACTCAATAGATTTACATAGCCCATCCACCACAATAGAATTCACATATCATATATATAGCTCTCTCTTATTCTAAAATATAAAAATTATGCTGTAAGAGAAATGAAAGTGCATATGATGTTAGGTCATGTCCGCCGGCCAAAAAAATAAAAAACAAAACTTATTTTTTTCATTTTTTATTTTCTTCGTCCCTGAGTTGTTTATGTAAAATTGTAAATGGAGCAAAATTAGTAAAATTGGTGAATGGTAAATCCGATAATAAAATAAATTTCAATATTAATGATAACAAGCCAATTATTTACTTTACTAAGCAAGTTAAAAGCATATATAAGCTAAATCAATCATTGCTCGTTTTAAGTGTTGAATATGCTTAGTTTTGATGATGTCAAATATAGAGATAAATGTAGGAAGCAAAAAGTGTGTATAAAGTGTTTATCTCCTACTATCTATAAGATTATGTTTGCTATATGTTTATTGTGATTGAAGCATTGCATATATGATCACATAACATGTCCATAGGCTCAGATTGCATTCATAAGAGCATATAACTTAGTCTGAAATAAGCTGAGATAAGAATCATAATAAATGACTAAGTAAAAGAGTGTAGGTTACCTTTGCATTGAACAAGTAAAATCTTATAGGTAACAGATTATCTATCTCTAAGCTAGATCCTATCGATAATAAATCTCTGGAAAGCTTAGGATAACAATGGCTAATGAAGACTTAGCAATAATCTGAAGAAATATCAATATCACTATCGCTAAGATCTTTACTATCGCTAATACAAAGAGTTGAGCTAGCCTAAGCAAGCAAAGAATAGATCACTATCACTAAAGCTCTGTACTATCGCTAAAGCCCCATAAATAACATGAATGATACTAAAGGGGAAGAATGTTAGATCATGAATTTAAACGGTTTAGCTAGCGATAACAGGTTTAACTATCGATAACAGGATACATGAAATAACTTAGAATATTCATAAAACTCAGTATCCTTAAGCTAATGAGCAAACAAGTTAGCTAGCAATAATGGATCAGCTATCGATGAGATAATGCGTGAAATAACTTGGATAATCAGATAGCAAATTCATTGAGCTAATGAGTTGTGATAATGATATCTTACTAGCGATAACATGTTCTAGCTATTGATAGAAGATTACTTGAAATGCCAACTATTACATTGTCTTTATCATTGAGCTAATGAACTAAGCTTGCGATAACATCTGCTGTGCTTTATATGATTATCTGTTTAGCTAAGTACTGAAATTACACTATGAAGCTAGCGATAGCTTTATTATCTATCGATAGCGCAATACGTGCTGAGCTAATACATTGTTTCTAAAGTGCAGATTTTACACTGTCAAGCTAGCGATAGCAAAGGAAGCTAGCGCTAGTGAAAAAGCTTACAACAAGTACAGGAGTAGGTAGCAGCAGGTTACCGTTACTCAGTCTCCATAGCCGAAGCAAGAGAAGAAAGAAATCCTCAACGGCTAGTTCTCCAAGTCTCCAACGGACATAAACATAAGACCATATATAAAAACTTGAAGACATCTGGAGCATAGAGACGAGCGTCACACAAGCTACACACATATGACGCAAACCGCGATGAAAACAGAGGCTCTGCTCAGAGTATTAGTTACATATCAGTGAGCCCAGAAATGATGAGATAAGCGTATAAGAAAAGAAGAGCTAGAGCACTCATTGTTCAGATTATTAAGCTCTTATTTGTATTTCATCATACATTTATTTGTACTTCAGTGATTATCACAATCTATTCATTTAGTGAACTTATTACTTTGATAAAATCCTCTATTGTTTGAGGTTGTTCTAAAGCTTGGTGCTTTAAGAACAGGGTTGTAACCTTACGGGTAGTAAGGGGGAGTGTTTAGAAAGATTCTAAAACTCTGTAAAGGTTGGCTGGTGATCCCGTGTTCGTAAAACCAGTGGAAAAGGTTGGCTGGTGATCCCGTGTTCGTAAAACCAGTGGAAAAGGTTGACAGGTGAACCTATGCTCGTAAAACCTGTGGAAGGCTTCTCTTGTGCCTGGTTTAAACAAGATAGTGAAAAATCTCAGGTGGAGCCTGAGGACTGGATGTAGGTCAGGGTTGACCGAACCAGGATAAATTCTGTGTGCTTTATCTCTTCCCTTAACTCTCTTAACTTCCAGCATATCTAACTTGTATACTCTTTAGTGCATTTCATGATTTGAGATACTCTCAGTGATAAACCGAAAAGGATTTTAAAGATTGCCTTCACTGTGTTTTAGAAAAGAAAAGTTTTGAATTTTATCCTATCACCCAATTCACCCCCCCTCTTGGGTGACAGCCAGCACTAACATTAAGTACATAAATGCAAAAAAACCAAAATCAAAATATCAAGAAAAAAACTTGAAAGCTGAATCTATCTATAGCACAAATCTACTTAAACCCGAACAAATCAAGTCTGACTTCAATTAATGGAACCAATGGATTAACCAAAGAAAACAAAAAAGCGACGATTTAGATGAAAATGATTTAGCATAATCTCATAGGAACGAAGACTATTCAACAGAAAACAAACTCAGAAAGTAGCTATGCGGGATCGAGAAGGAAGAACAAGCATGCATGAAGTAGAAGGCGGATCTGAATCAGAAATCTGAAATGGGAGAGGTGGAAGATGAATAACGGACCTGAAGAATGAAGTTCTTTAATTTGTTGGAGTGGATGAGAGGGAGGATCGGAGAGGCGGAGGAGCTGACGGCGGTGAGTGGCGAGGAGAGAGAGAACGATGCTTCAGCTCTGGGATTTAACGCGAAGAAGACGACTTTGGGATCAGATTTGGGTTTTTCTGCGAACAAGAGAGAATGAAGTAATTTTTGAGCTTTGGGTTCAGATTTGGGGAATTTTGGGAAAAGTGGCGCCAAGAGAGATAGACCATCAGTTATGAGCTATAAAAATTAAATACTAGGGGCCTATACCAGCGCTTAAGCGCTGGTATAGGCCCCTAGGATTTAATTTTTATTTTGAAAAATATATAAAACAATTTAACTTGTTTTACATATTTGCCAATATAAAAATTAAAACCCAGGGGGCCTATAGCAGCGCTTAAGCGCTGCTATAGGCCCCCTGGGTTTTAATTTTTATATGTTACCCCATTTAATAAAAACAATTTAAATGCATTATTTTTTTAATTGTTTCATATTTTTAAAATTTTATCAAAATATTTTTATCTAACTAATTTCTAAATCCCAGGGGGCTAAATATGTATTTTTTTAATATATTTGCCATTTCTTAATTTTTCAATGATTTTATTAAATTGTTTTACTTATTTTTCAAAATAAAATTAAATCCCAGGGGGCCTACTAGGATTTAATTTTTATATGTTACCCCATTTAATAAAAACAATTTAAATGCATTATTTTTTTAATTGTTTCATATTTTTAAAATTTTATCAAAATATTTTTATCTAACTAATTTCTAAATCCCAGGGGGCTAAATATGTATATTTTTTAATATATTTGCCATTTCTTAATTTTTCAATGATTTTATTAAATTATTTTACTTATTTTTCAAAATAAAATTAAATCCCAGGGGGCCTATAGCAGCGCTTCCTGGGATTTAATTTTTATAAGTAACCCAATTTAATAAAAACAATTTAAATGCTTTTGTTTCTTTTTAATTGTTTCAGATTTTTAAAATTGTATCAAATTGTTTTTATCTAATTTTTAAATTCCTGGGGGCTAAATAAGTATTTTTTTAATATATTTTACATTTCTTAATTTTCCAATGATTTTATTAAATTGGTTTACTTATTTTTCAAAATAAAATTAAATCCCAGGGGGCCTATAGCACCGCTTAAGCGCTGCTATATACTTGTACCTATACCATCACTTTTATTTATAAGTGCCGGTATATGTCATATTATACCTATCCCATCACTTGCATTTTATAAGCGCTGCTATTGTTGCGCTGCAATAGGGTATTTCTGTAGTAGTGACATGGAAAGTTTCCACGTCATATTTTATGAAAAAATGGACGTTGATAAGTCGCAGAAAGATGAGTTTTGCTGTTGATCTCTGAGAAACCACGTCACTAGTTATATAATAAGTAGCCCAAATCATTATGTCCAAATCATTTGACTAGGGAAGGCTGAGATTCTTCTCGTCATGGTCGAGAAGCTTCGCCTCTTGATATTTAATTAGAAGAAAGATTAAATTAGAATTTTAAATCATTTAGTGCTGATCATATTTATGAATGGAACATAGATGGTCAAAGTGAAACTAATATTTTACAAATTCTTCAACAAATGACAATGGTAAGAACGTCATACCAAACTCAAAAAAATGCCTTAGATGAATCCATTACTAACCTATTAGTGGCCGGATTTTCTGGACAACTAAAAGGATGGTGGGATAATTATCTCTCCCCTGAGGACAAACTTGCCATATTTACCTCTGTAAAAACCGAAGCAGATGGAACAGCACCCATCACATTTGATGGTTGTTCTATTCTTGATTCTGTAAACACTCTGATTTTTACAATTATTAAACATTTTGTTGGAGATCCATCTATTTGGAAATATAGATCAGCAGAACTCCTCTCAAATCTTAAGTAGAGGACTCTATCCAATTTTCGTTGGTATAAAGATAACTTTTTACAAAGAGTACTTACAAGAGATGATGCCGATCGACCGTTTTGGAAAGAAAAATTCCTTGCTGTATTACCTAAATCTTTAGGTGATAAAGTTAGAGAAAAACTTAGAAATCAGCATGATGGCAATATCCCTTATGAATACTTAAGTTATGGACAATTGATTTTTTATGTCCAAAAGATTGCTCTTAAGATTTGTCAGGATGACAAAATTCAAAAACAACTTGCCAAAGAAAAGGCTACAAGGAGTAGAGAGCTGGGCACATTCTGTGAACAGTTTGGCTTTCCTGCTTGTAAAAAATCTAAGCCATCCAAACCTAGGCAATTCAGAAAAGACAAAACAGCTTACCACAAGTATAAACAAAAAACAGTCCCTAGGTTGCCACACAGAGAATCTAGATCTAAACCCAAAAATGATACTTCTCAAACTAAAATAACATGTTTTAAATGTGGAAAACAAGTGCACATTTCAAAATATTTCCGTTTAACTCGAAAACTTAAAAAGATTAGGAATATTGACCAACTAATTCTTGATCAAATTAATAATCTTTTACTAAATACTTCTGAATCTGAAGCAGACGATACTAAAAGCTCTTCAGAAGATCTAAACAATATCCAAAACGATGATATTGAAGAGTCATCCTCTTCCATTAATGTCATTACTAAGGAACAAGATTTACTCCTTGATATTATCACTAAACTTCCCGATAATGAAAAGGGCGAATACTTGTTTAAATTTAAAGAACTTCTCAATGAAAACCCAGGCTCTTCAAAGAATAAATCATCTTTAATCTCGAATAAGTATGATTTAATAGAAACAATAAACCGGTTCAAATATTTTGTTAAACCTGCAACCTTACAAGATCTCCAGCATGAGATACATAATCTTAAGGCTGAGGTCTCTTACATTAAACTTCAACAAGAAACACATGTAGCTGCAATATTCCAAATTCAAGATATTCAGTTTGAATCCCATAAATCAAATGGACAACAACCTCTTTCAGAACATGATACTGATGAGGAGCATGATGAAACATTTATTAACTTAATCTCTAAAGTATTAATTCCAAAATTTCATATCCTTGCTAACATCATTATCAATGATGAGTTTGTTCTAGAGTAACCTGTTTTGTTTGATATAAGAGCTGCTTCTAATTGTTTTAATGAAGGCATTGTCCCTACAAAATACTATGACAAAACAACTGAGAGATTTAGTGGTGTAGCCCAAACACCCATAGATGTCAAGTATAAAATCACAAATGTTGTTATTGAAAATAAGGGTTTTCGTGTTCAACAACCATTTATATTAGTTGAAAACATGGGAAATCAAATTATCTTGGGACAACCCTTTGTCGGTTCCATATTCCCATATCTAAGTAGTCAGGATGGAATTTCTTTTGAACACTTAGGAAAAACAATTACATTCCCTTTTACACAAAAACCTAGAATTAAAGAATTAAATCTTCTTTCTTCAAAACAACAACAAATAAACTTTTTAAAAGAAGACATCTCTTTTAAACAAATTGAAGCACAGTTGGGTCAGCCACAAGTTAAACAACAAATTCAAGATTACTTAAATAAAATCCACCAAACTATTTGCTCGGATTTACCTAATGCTTTCTAGAATCGTAAAAAACATGTTGTCAATTTGCCTTATGAAACAAATTTCTTGAAAACCCAAATCCCAACAAAATCACGACCTATCCAGATGACTTCTGAGCTTCTTGAAACTTGTAAAAAAGAAGTTCAAGAACTTCTAAATAAAATATTAATTAGTAAATCTAGAAGCCCATGGTCTTGTGGTGCTTTCTATGTTAATAAAAATGATGAAATAGAACGAGTCAACCAAACCAGACGATGATCCCTAGGGCAAATGATAGCTACTGCCTGTGCTCATTGAAAGACATTAAAAATAATCATAACATTTACAAATGCGAATGATGATGAAGAGTTGGCAAAATGAAATAATCAAACTTACTCTTCAAGAATATATGCAAAATAGAAAGTTCCCCGATTCTCGGACATTTGATGGTTGACATATGCCTGTATGTCGTCATCATAATTTTTATTCTCTCCCAGGGTATTGAAACTATCCCTCCTCACCAAGGATATTGAACTGAAGAATCTATATGCTCCCCTGCCTAATTCGTTACACAAGATGTGGAAGTACCTATATATCATAGATAAATTGAAATAAAAAAGCATTGAATAAGAAATACTGCAGAGACATAAAAATAAAGTAACGATCATTTATTACGTAGTCGCTAACTGTTAACCGATAGGAATTTATTGTTTTCTAAGCACATTTATCATACAATATCCATGTTTTGTTTAAAATTAATATATTTATTTATACAATTGTTATGATAAATTGTGCTACTCCTTTTGATGCAATGAGTAGATAAATTAACAAAATTTTCTCCCTCTTTTGTAGGATAAAGAAGGAGGAACAAACTGAACGAAAATCAGAGTTAAAGAAAGCATGCTGGACAGGACGCCTCACCCACCAGAACATGGTGCTGAGGTGACCTAGGACGATCCAGGATGCCTCAGCCACCTGAACAAGGTGCTGAGATGACCTGAGAAAAATCAAATTATAGATTTTAGATATCAGATTAAAAAATGAGGGCTTTTTAAGTGGAAGAAGACGTAAAATTGAGGGAGGACTGAACTTAGGATGAAATTGAGAGAGAGCACAGACTTGTGGAGAGAGAAGATCAAATTACAGCTTTAGAGGAGTCTTACGGCGCTAATTCGGGAGGCTTCTATAGGGTTCTTCTTTATTCTTCTTATTCATTCGTCTTGTTTAGTAGTTATAATCATGAATTGACTTCATAGATTTGAATTCCTTTCGATTATGCGAAGCTAAACGTTAGACTAGGGTTTCTTTGAACCTCTATATGGATTGATTTTGTTAATTTCCTTTCTATTGGTTATTTAATGCAATTTAGTTTTGTTTTTACCTTGCTTATATTTCAAAAAGTGCATGATCAACACTTTACTTGTTTAATGATTCATCTCTTGAGAGATGGTGTTTTGTTGTAGAAGTTAGGTAAAAGCATATTAGAGTCATGCGTGGGTTTTGAAAGATAAAGATAAGATTTTTGACTTAAAAGAGCGTTTCTGATCACACTAACTCAAGCCATCCAAGGTCAATTTCCTCAATCTTCAAAAACTCCATGATATCTTGGGAGCTATCAAGCCCAAATTCGTATGTACGATTAGGATTGACTACTCCTGGAGGCATCGTAAAGGTATACTTCAAATTTGGCCGCATCTCTTGCAAGAGCTGGAGAGAGGGATATTTGTCTGAAAAGGTCTATGGGCAATGAAAACAATCATTGTTATATTATTCCCAAACCAAAAAAATATCAAATAAGCAATCTCAAAACTTAAGTATACATACCACATCAACCAGCGCCTTTTGCAGAGTCTTGTGTACAAGTCATCTAGGCCACAAGATGAATGCACCGATCACCTCGCCTAGTTTAGTGACTTCCTTATCTTGAAAGGGTACAAATGCCCTCACATCATTCTTCTGGATAGCTGTAACAGACACCTTCACTTGATCCTCCTGAATAGGCAAATTATGTATGAAGGAGGCCTTCGGGAACTGGAGAGCTTTGGCGACCAGGTGCAAGCAAGGGACATCAAGATGAAGATAACACTCCTCTCCAATGTTAGGGTTGCCATCTGGTGTGGGATTTGAGTCATCCTAAAGAATTGATCCTAACGACAAAGGCTGATTGCAGCTGCTTTTGCCACTTTGACCGCTAGTACCGAGGAACTCCTGTAAAGGATAAAAATTACATAGTAAGCCAATTGATGAACCCAGAATTCGGTAATCAACATATATAGTAGATGCTCAAACCTGATTATTTTGTTTAGAAGAATTCGACGTGATGTGCCTCAACTTGCACCCAGATCTGCTCCTTCATTTGCTAAGTAAGCTGTTGGACATGTACCGTCACCTACTGCTAGACCTGTGCAGCAACCTATTCCTGGAACTGAGCCAATTCGACGTGATGTGCCTCAACCTGCACCCAGATCTGCTCCTTCATTTGCTAAGTAAGCTGTTAGACATGTACCGTCACTTACTGCTAGACCTGTGCAGCAACCTATTCCTGGAACTGACCTCTACCTCCACCCGAACCATGACCACAATCTCCTCAATGGATTCTCTAAGGGTGGATGATTGGGGTTTACGGCCGAAATACTTGTTCAGCCCTACATTTCTCGGCTCCCCGATAACTCGGTCGGGATGGTCGGGCTTCCCAATTACCAAGGCCTGGATGTCCATCCTCTGTGTGAAGAACCCTTGGGTGGCCTGGTGCTTAAGTTCGTCCTGCAATGACTCAAAAAATCATAATTTGCAATTTGCCACAAAACCACAAGTTAAATGAATAAACAACCAATTAAAATACTTACAACCTTCTTTGCAACTACCTCAACCACCAGAGCCAAAAATTTTCCTTCTTTATTCTTTATTTCCTCAGCCCATTTCATATGACATGGGGAGGGTGGCGAAGGCACTACAACAATGATAGGATCGGATCGTGCCGCTTCCTCCATTTCTGTAATTTGTTTCTGGGCCAACTTTTCTTGAGCCACTTGTGACCACCCTAAGACATCATGTGCTTATAGATATTCTTCGCTTGTCGCTCCTTTTGTTTTTCACTCAACTTAACCCCCAAGTCAGTACAGTGCTACAACTTTCACATAACCAAAACAAAAACAATAACAAAAATAATAATACATGATAATTCTAAAAGGTTCTCACTTTAGGTATTATCCTATATCCCCTTACAATGTTCATTTCTAGAACCAAATTGGTAGTCATCATCTATCAATTCTAATTCACTTTTTTCAGGTGGATTTGGGCACAAGGTTTGTATCTCATCTAGATCTAAAGTGGGAGCACGATCCTTTTGCTTTTTTTACTTTGCAGGACTATAGACAATTGCTTACTTGCAGGATCTGTTACATAGAAAACTTGTTTCACGTGACTTGCTAAAATAAAGGGCTTATCTTTATACCCAACTCTGTGAAGATCAATTGGGATCATAGCAGTGCAAGGTTTAATCCCAACTGCGCTATTGTAACCCACTTGCATTTGAATATTGGAACTTTGAACTTGGTGTAACTAACTTCCCAATTTTTTTCAATTACCCCATAATATGCCATGGAAGCCAATCTTGGGTTTTTATCTTTCGAACTGGAAAAGTGCATCACTTCAGCTAACCGTTTATGTTAAAAGAGCCCTAAGTGTTTTGCATGGTGCTATTGTTGTCCTGGGCCTTAGTGTAGAAGGAATAACCATTTATGTTAAAAAAGCCCCAAGTAACAACCTCAAAACAAGGCCCTTCGGCTAACCATCTTATTGTATCCGGTACATCGGCCTCCTTTTCAACATACTCCTCGAACCACCCAATGAATGTTCTGTTATACTCATTAGAAATCTGCATGTCACTATTTTTCGTGTTCTTTTCTTTTAGGATTCTCTTAGGCTCATCCAAATAAAGCTGCACTTCTTCCATATTATTCAAGATGTATGGGTGTGCTTGTAACACCTCTTCATGACACAGTCTTCACTTTGATGCCCCTTAACCCCTTACCGATCCTATCTTCATGTCTGGGGCTTTCCTCAACCCCTTTTAGATATGATTTGCAAAAGTCCATTACCTTTTCAACTAAGTATCTTTCAACAATGGATGCCTCAGGTTGATATGGGTTCTTGGAACACCCTTTCTCGAAAGGGTACATCCACCTTAGATAAACTAGGCCACAGAGCCTTATCTCCCTTACCAAATGAACAATCAAGTGCACCATAATATCGAAAAAGCTAGACCAAAGTACATCTCTATTTGGCACAATATAAGGTAACCCTCTGTTGGGTACTGATAGTGGCAGCTACCAGCCCACCATGTTGGGCACCCCAAGGGAGCGGATCTCTCTTCACCCCGGTATTGGCAAGCCCAACTCAGGTATTGTAGGGAGGCCCAAGGCTCTCTCGAGTCCACGATCCAATGCTGCAGCATTTCTGGGAGGAGGCACTTGTCATCGTGCGCACCCAGGGATCGAAGTCGAGACCTCCCACTTTATAGGCACCTTAAGTGCCTCGCTTATCACCACTTGAGCTGAGCTCAAGTGGTGATAAGCGAGGCACTTAAGGTGCCTATAAAGTGGGAGGTCTCGACTTCGATCCCTGGGTGCGCACGATGACAAGTGCCTCCTCCCAGAAATGCTGCAGCATTGGATCGTGGACTCGAGAGAGCCTTGGGCCTCCCTACAATACCTGAGTTGGGCTTGCCAATACCGGGGTGAAGAGAGATCCGCTCCCTTGGGGTGCCCAACATGGTGGGCTGGTAGCTGCCACTATCAGTACCCAACAAAAAAGCGCTTTTTGATGGGAGCACAGCAGTATACTATACTCCCCAAATGGGCCCCCGCTGCCACGGTACTGGGCCCCAACTTACACGAGGTCCAATGCTCTCTCGAGCTTCATCCCCAGGTTGCAGCCCTAGTGGGATTCGAAGTCGAGACCTCGTGCTATCACCCCCCTAAGGGGATGGCCTTCACCACTTGAGCTGCATCTTGAAAAGCTTCAATTGCTTGATCTTTCGAATAATCTTTTTTCTGGTAATATTCCTCAAAGTCTTGGTCAACTTGTAAATCTTATAAGCTTTGATCTCTCAAATAATTCTTTCAGTGGCAGTATTCCTCACAGACTTTGTCACCTTGTAAATCTAACAAGCATTGATCTTTCACGTAACAATTTCTCTAGTGAGATCCCAAATTGTTGGAGAGATAATCATCCATATGGATTGAGCGAAATAAACTTTTCATTCAACAAATTGTCAGGTGCTTTCCCCATCTCAATCAGAAATCTTTCACCATTGCTCTGGTTGCATTTGAACAATAACAATCTTGAAGGGAGGCTTCCATTGACTTTGAACAATTTGAAGCAGTTGAGAATTTTAGATTTGGGAGAGAACACATTTTTTGGAAGTATACCATCATCATGGACCAATAACACTTTTCCTACCTTACGAATTCTCAGGTTGCGAGATAATTTGTTAGATGGTAACATTCCTTTAAATATGTGCCAACTCAAATCACTCCAGATTTTGGACCTTGCAAATAACAAATTAAGTGGCTCAATACCCCATTGTATTGGCAATCTTAAAGGAATGACAAAAGATAGTGCTACTGTTCGCCACGCGCCGCAAGTGCACGGGTCGCGCCAAGTAATAAAATGATGAGTAGAGTATCGTTCCCACGAGGATTTATCCAAAACCCGGTCAAACAATGATTATCACACTCTCGCCCAATTTGAGTGATACAAATGTTGAGATTGAAAATTAAATAAGAAAATAAAATATAAACAAGTGATTCCCCAACTTCAAGGATAAAAAGGGTCCTAGGATTATCTATCCCCCTTTGTACTTCTCAAAACTCAATTAAGCTCCCCTCAAGAAGCTCTCAACGAAACTGCGTGCTAATCTAGGGTTCAAAGAGTACTTGTAATGCTCTCTCGAGTCAAGAACAAGTGTTTAGTCCTATTCTTTGCACAATCTCTTGCCACAATTTGATAGAACCCAATTATCAAACTCCAACCCTAATGTGACTATGCAAGGCTAGCAAGTATATCTCTATCTTACCAACAAAACCATCCGTTCGTCATGCAAACTTCCGGTTCTTGCACTACTTTACCCAAGTTCTACACTCAACCTAGCTCTCTCGAGTCATAAATCAAGCGAACACAACATCTAAATGGTGATCAAGCACTTAGAAGCATTAAGAACGGGGTAATATAAGCACAAAGATATCATTAATCACAAATCAATAGGAGGAATCAAGAATCAATACATACAAGGGTTCAAAATAATCCTAGAATCAAAGTATTTAGCTACTCATGTTCTACAACTCCAAGGGAGCATATATATACAACATTACAAACAGAACAAGAGAAGAGAATGAAGAAGGAAGAGATAAACCAAGAGAGGAAGCCCAAATCTCTTTGAAGCTCTGAGCCCAAGCCAAATCCCACCAATCTCCAAGCCCTAGCAGAGCCAAACACGCCCAAAATACGCCCAGAAGTCGAAGAATGCGGACTTACAACGAAGCCCTAGCTTTTATATCAGTTAAAACGCGCCCCTGATCTGTCCAAAACGCGCAGAAACGCGAAGTTCGCCGTGGGTCTCGCCGCGGCGAGCCCACGGCGAAGTCCCAAAAATATTACAGAATCAAGTGTCGCTCGCCGTGGCTTTCGCCGCGGCGAGCAGACGGCGAGCTCTCACAAAAAGGGGCAGAGGCAGATTCACTTCGCCGCGGCGAACTCCACGGCGAAGTCCCTGCTTCTCTGGTGCTTTGCTCTGCTTTCTTATTTCTTTGGCTGCTTTGGCTTCTTCTTATTTTTGTACAATTGGGAGCTTGGAGGAGGGCTAACATCTCTTGCTTATTGCTCCAAATTATTCCTACAAAAATTATATACAACAACATAAGAAACTAACTACAAAAACAATCAAAATCTATATAAATATACAATAAGGTGAAACCGAAAATCAAATGAGCATTTTCCCTCTTGAGTATCCAAAATGTATAAATAATAGACAAAAACTCAAGTAAAATATACTCAAATATCATGAATTTCTAGGAGTTATCACACCCCCAAACTTAGACTTTTACTCGTCCTCGAGTAAAACACAATATGATATTTTAGATTGATGAAGTATTCTCTTACTATGCATGCAGAGAGCTTTCCTCATGGGTTGCTCAAGAAGATATATTCAATGGGAAAGCAATGGAATATGGAAGAATGCAAAACTCACACATTAAGAACAAACTTCCCAACAATCATTAAGTGTGTGTGTGCAAAGCCAGAGAACAATTCTTCAGCAAATGTCAAAAAGAAAATTGCATCATTTCAATATATATCTAGCTCTCTCAACATTCAAAACTTCATATGCCTACTCTCTTCCTCTCTCTCCACCAAAAGAATGTTTTTTACACAAATTCGAAATCAATGGGACTTTATAAGCTTGTAATGAGGCCAAGGGTTAAGGTTATAGAAAGAAAGGTATAAAGAGAATTCAAATATCTTGAGATAAATGACAATAAGGAGCTCATCTTTCTTTTCTATCCAAAATTCCCTTCCAAAATTCAAACCACTCCCCCAAACTTATCTCAAAATGATGTATGTGCACTCCAAGTCTTATTGAAACTAAACTCTTTTTCTTTTTCTTTTTCTTTTTCTTTTCTTCTTTTATTCTTCCATAAACTTGCAATGACTTTGGAGTACAAGCTTTGAACATCATGCACCATTTACATTCCCACACCAATTTTTGTAGCAACCATCCACTGCCTTCTACCAATGATTTATCAATTATCTCAAAATTCGGGTAGTTCATGGTTTTTCAAGTTGCTAAGGTTAGGGTCTATTGTGGGTTTTCAAAAAGAAAATTCATATAGTTTTTCATTATAAGGCTCAAAGAGGGTGCAAATGGAATTATGTTAAGGGTTGGCTTGAAAGGCTCAAACGCATTTGAAAGAATGCCCATATCATTTTCCAAAATCATGCAAGAATCATTACAAAGCCTCAAGAGATTCCAAGATAGGTTCTAGAGTCTATTAGTTGAGAAAGAAAATATACACTCAAATACTACAACATCTCCAAACAAAAGTATCCAAACCATTTCCAACTCTGTGCAAGATTTGGTTCAGAATTGTCAAAAAGCCAGTCTCAATAATGCAAATCAAGCATTCAAAAATATTAACCAAAATTTCCTCTCAAACATATGATCTAAGCAACCATTTATCATTGGATCCCACATTTAGTTCAGTGGATACTGAATCAATCTAAATCATGCTTATTGCAAAATGACAAGTAATCGTCCAAGTTTCCAAAATTGAAATTCATGTCAATGTAATCAGCAGTTTATCATCAATTCAGTCAGATCAAAGCAAAATTGGAAATGCAAGAAACTTCCCTATAAATTCTCTTTGTGCTCCAAGCTTGCTTTCCTTTGCCTCATGTAAACTTTGATGACAAACCTCGAAAATGCTCAAAAGAGGTCACACCTACTAAAGAAAAACAACAAAGAAAACTATTAAACTTTTAAAACTTGGGTTGCCTCCCAAGAAGCGCTAAGTTTATAGTCTTCAGCCAGACTTTCCTAATACTAATCATACGTATCAAAAACAAAAATCACCTTGTCTTCATTTCTCTTCAAAAGACAAGGCTCCGAAAATATTGGGAGTTCAACTATACAAGAATTACATGCTCCCTCAATCACGAATGATTTTAAGGAGCATGATGCATTATGGCACATGGGAGGTATCAAATCAATTGTTTCAACTTTATCCTCATTAACCCCTAAATACTTTGAAAACCCAATAAAATCAACTTGACTCTCATCAGTAAGAGCCAAGCTATCAGTAGGAGGATTTTGAACATACATTGCAGGAAACTCAGTATTTCTCTCTCCCTCTTCCATTCCTAGCTCACAATCACCCACAAAAGTATTACAATCCATTGACAGCCCATAATTACTTCCCACAATTAATTTCTCACTTGAAATGGTTTCTTCCTCATGAGAGTCATTGGAAGTATTAATGCAAATGCCTTTTTGCTTTAAAGACTCAAAGGTAGAAACCAATTCATTTGCCCTAGATGCTAAGCTTTCAAGAGCTAATTCATGTTCATTAAGTTTCTCATTTGTCCAAGCTCTCATTTCATTTTGATTATCCAAAATACGCTCAAGCATCTCCTCAATTGTGGGCTTTTTCTCATGAATGGGAATGATTTCTTCTACATGACTAGGTGATGGTTGACAATATGATGCATATGAAGGGAAAGAGACATTTGGATCCCAAGAAAATGAATGCTCATGATTCCAACTAGGGTAAAAAGAATTATCGTGCCAATCAGTTTGAACCCTATTGAAATCATCCCCTACATAATCCAAGGTTGAGACATGAGGGCATTGATCAATATAATGATTATCTCCACAAAAATTGCAACAAATGTACTCATATTGAGTTTCAAAAGCATTAGGCTCACAGCAAGAAGGTAAATAATCTTTTTCCTGTTCAAATTCATCACTTGCCCCAGTAGTCCACCAAGGATAATCCATAACAAAAATTAAAAGAAAATAACTAACAAACAAAAAGACAAACAAAGAAAACAAATATACACATGCGAACACAAGAAAAGAAACTCCAATAGAAAAACAAACACACGAACAAATATATACAACTCAAGCTTAAGCTACTAGTGCTCTAACCAAGGTTGACCAAAGATGATTTTGGGAAACAAATCCCCGGCAACGGCGCCAAAAACTTGTTCGCCACGCGCCGCAAGTGCACGGGTCGCGCCAAGTAATAAAATGATGAGTAGAGTATCGTTCCCACGAGGATTTATCCAAAACCCGGTCAAACAATGATTATCACACTCTCGCCCAATTTGAGTGATACAAATGTTGAGATTGAAAATTAAATAAGAAAATAAAATATAAACAAGTGATTCCCCAACTTCAAGGATAAAAAGGGTCCTAGGATTATCTATCCCCCTTTGTACTTCTCAAAACTCAATTAAGCTCCCCTCAAGAAGCTCTCAACGAAACTGCGTGCTAATCTAGGGTTCAAAGAGTACTTGTAATGCTCTCTCGAGTCAAGAACAAGTGTTTAGTCCTATTCTTTGCACAATCTCTTGCCACAATTTGATAGAACCCAATTATCAAACTCCAACCCTAATGTGACTATGCAAGGCTAGCAAGTATATCTCTATCTTACCAACAAAACCATCCGTTCGTCATGCAAACTTCCGGTTCTTGCACTACTTTACCCAAGTTCTACACTCAACCTAGCTCTCTCGAGTCATAAATCAAGCGAACACAACATCTAAATGGTGATCAAGCACTTAGAAGCATTAAGAACGGGGTAATATAAGCACAAAGATATCATTAATCACAAATCAATAGGAGGAATCAAGAATCAATACATACAAGGGTTCAAAATAATCCTAGAATCAAAGTATTTAGCTACTCATGTTCTACAACTCCAAGGGAGCATATATATACAACATTACAAACAGAACAAGAGAAGAGAATGAAGAAGGAAGAGATAAACCAAGAGAGGAAGCCCAAATCTCTTTGAAGCTCCGAGCCCAAGCCAAATCCCACCAATCTCCAAGCCCTAGCAGAGCCAAACACGCCCAAAATACGCCCAGAAGTCGAAGAATGCGGACTTACAACGAAGCCCTAGCTTTTATATCAGTTAAAACGCGCCCCTGATCTGTCCAAAACGCGCAGAAACGCGAAGTTCGCCGTGGGTCTCGCCGCGGCGAGCCCACGGCGAAGTCCCAAAAATATTACAGAATCAAGTGTCGCTCGCCGTGGCTTTCGCCGCGGCGAGCAGACGGCGAGCTCTCACAAAAAGGGGCAGAGGCAGATTCACTTCGCCGCGGCGAACTCCACGGCGAAGTCCCTGCTTCTCTGGTGCTTTGCTCTGCTTTCTTATTTCTTTGGCTGCTTTGGCTTCTTCTTATTTTTGTACAATTGGGAGCTTGGAGGAGGGCTAACATCTCTTGCTTATTGCTCCAAATTATTCCTACAAAAATTATATACAACAACATAAGAAACTAACTACAAAAACAATCAAAATCTATATAAATATACAATAAGGTGAAACCGAAAATCAAATGAGCATTTTCCCTCTTGAGTATCCAAAATGTATAAATAATAGACAAAAACTCAAGTAAAATATACTCAAATATCATGAATTTCTAGGAGTTATCAAGTATACTGCTGTGCTCCCCTCAAAAAGCGCCTTTTTGTTGAGTCCAGCATTGGCAGCTACTGAACCCACCATGTTGGGCACCCCAGGGGCCCCTCTCGAGGCCACCCCGGTATTGGCAAGCCCAACTCAGGTATTGTAGAGAAGTCCAGGGCCGCTCTCGCAGACCCGACCCAATGCTGCAGCATTTCAGGGAGGAGGCCGTGTCATTGGCGCACCCTGGGGTTCCATCTCTGGACCTCCCACTTTATAGGCATTCTAGATGCCTCGCTTATCACCACTTGAGCTACAGCTCAAGTGGTGATAAGCGAGGCATCTAGAATGCCTATAAAGTGGGAGGTCCAGAGATCGAACCCCAGGGTGCGCCAATGACACGGCCTCCTCCCTGAAATGCTGCAGCATTGGGTCGGGTCTGCGAGAGCGGCCCTGGACTTCTCTACAATACCTGAGTTGGGCTTGCCAATACCGGGGTGGCCTCGAGAGGGGCCCCTGGGGTGCCCAACATGGTGGGTTCAGTAGCTGCCAATGCTGGACTCAACACCCTCATTTTCCAATTCATCAAACTTTTCAATATCGATGACTTTGCTGCATATTGCATTGAAAGACATACACAGTCTTGTATAGTCATCCACACACATCTTGCATAATGCCTCCTATATCAACTGGTAAGAGTTATTACATCAATACTTGGTAGTCATTCAACTTTATTCCTACCAACTTCAAATCATCATAGACACAAGTCTGCTAACATTAGAAGAATAACCCTGTGGCACCTTGATCCACTAACACTCACAGATATTTTTTCTCTTGTTTGGAAAGTATATGAGCAGCAGGTTCCATATAATCCCTCTTGCCATTTTCACTGACTATAGGATGCAACCATTGTCTTATGCCCATTTCAACCAAGTCTAATATCGCATTGAGTCAGTCCTTTGTCTTCCCTTGTCTGTGCAACAATGTCCCAACAAGACTATCACCAACACTTTTCTCCACATGCATAACATCAATACTGTGCCTCACATTGAGATATCTCCATTAAGGTAGATCAAAGAAGATTGACCGCTTCTTCCATCTTCTCAGAACCAGTCTTTATCTTCTGTTTCTTATCGAATGCCACATTGATATTCTCAACACAGCGGTAAACTTCCTTTCCAGTTAAGGGGGTCAGAGCAGATCAGTACTTAGATAAGCCATTAAAACACTTCTTTAGTCTACGGTAAGGATGAAACTGATCAAGAAACTTCTTGTGACCGAGTAGATGATCTTTCTTCTGTGCTTGAGCCGGTGGCACTGTGTGTCAGACTCACATATAAGACATGCCATATAGCCCTTCACACTATAACCAGAAAGATTGCCATATGCAGGGAAGTCATTTATTGCGGTAAATAACATAGCTCACAACTTGAATGTCTCCTAGCTGTATGCATCAAACACATCGACGCCTTCCTCCCACAACATCTTCAGGTCCTCAATCAAAGGTGCCAGGTAGATATCGATATCGTTCCCGGGTTGTTTCAACCCGGAAATCATCATTGACATTATCACATACGTGCGTTTCATGTACAACCAAGGAGGCATATTGTAAATGACTAGTAAAATTGACCAAGCACTAGTTTTCTACTGAGACTCCCGAAAGGGTTGAATCCATCCATACATAATCTGAAACGAAGGTTCCTCGGCTCAGCACCAAATTTAGGAAACATGGAATCAATCTTCTTCCATTTAGGAGAATTAGTAAAGTGCCAGAGATATCTTCCATAAGAGATTCTCTCATCACAATGCCATCTCAGTTTCTTTGCTTATACCTCATTTGCAAACAAGCATTTAAATCGTGGCACAATTGGAAGGTACCGCATTACCTTTAAAGGTGGCCCTTTCTTTAATCCATCATCATCACCAACGGCATCCTTCCTTGGCTTATACCTAGGAGTATTACATTTTGGACACTCTTTTAAGCCCTCATACTCATTCCTGTACAACACACAATCATTAAGGCAAGCGTGTATCTTCTTATACTCTATGCCCATCTTGCTTAGAACTTTTTTAGCCTTGTACATAAGCTTCGAAAACACATTGCCGGTCGGGAACATATCACTCGAAGCTTCAAGCATTTGTGAGAAACTCGAATCTGCCCACCCATCTGCTGTTTTTATTTTCATCAATTTCAGGATGCCAGTCAACCGAGTATACTTAGTACACACCGGGAATAATGGTATCTCTGCATCACTCCACAACTTTTCAAACTTATCTACGACAAAAAATGACACTGCCCCAATGTCATTGATCATGTTTTCGATTCCATCATCACAAACATCATCTACAGCTGCTTCTACTTTTGTAACGTGCATGCATGTGCGGTAAGCATTTGCACATTTCACACAAGGGCAACGATACATGCCATTCTTACTAGACACGTGTCTTTTGGAAAATTCAATAAATTCTTCCACCCCCATTTGATGCTCTTTCGCGGTTCTCAATGCATGCATCCAACTATGATCCATTCTATTAAACCTATGCCATTTCCAACAAATCGGTCAAGTTTAGCTCACTAATTTGTGAAGAAATGGGCATACTATATACTTCACTTCATGCAAATTTTTACAAAAATTTGGCAGATTTTATCATTGTAAATTTGACATCCAAAAATTATATTTACAATAAAATTTAAGCACGTAAGAGAGCAATTAAACAATTTAAAGATTCAGATCATAAAAAATGTCCAATATACTCAGAAAAATTAGAGAACCACAAGTGTTTCATGTAAATTATCACAGCAATCACAAGAATAGAAGAGCATATTCACATTTATTATTGTTAAAAGGAGGAGATAAAATCAATAACATACCTCTAGGTGGCTTAGGAAGACAAGATTACTCTTATGGTGAGAAGGGGTTAGAAGAATTGATTTCAAATTTGGAACAGTTGCATGCAAGTATTTAAAAATGTTAAAAATAAAATCTCCAACAAGATTCAATAGAAGAGCTAAATGGTTTAAATACTCCTCCCTACACTTCACTTGGCAGAATCAATAATCAACAAACCAACTTGATTTATAAATGCACAATCACCAAGATAAATTTAGTACCCAAAAAGATAAAAAGAGAAGCAAAAATGAAAACTTTATTACAGAACAACCATCATTAGGTTGTAAAAGTAAACATGGCAACGATAATAATGATGAAGCACAACAAGGCTTACAAAGGCAATACAATCCCCAAATTTGAGCATATGACAATAGCAAAATATTTTACCAAGCTCAAAACATCAGTATGTAGTTCACAGCATAAATTTCTCAAGTGATGGCAACCAAAATCCAAAATCCAATACTCCATCACAAATTCCAGTAGTTATATTAACCTTGAGACAACAAAGTGTTGCTAAATAGTAGCAAATGTGCGCAATTTTAGAAGTATTAAGCACACAAGTTAGTTTTATGGACAAACAGTCACTTAATCAAGCAAGAAATTCAAGAAATCTAGTAAGGAAGAAAATATGTATTTTTTCTCTTTTGCTTTGTTACAATGCAGAAACAAGTTGTTAGCACTGACTTAAAAATTCAACAGCACCAATTCCCAATGGCAGCAAGTTCATGATTAAAACTACAGCAAGTTAAGTGTTTGCAACAAATTAAAACAGCAAAAATTTAATAGCCCAATTGGTCACTGCAAAAAAAAATCATATTCGAATGCACAGAGATGGAGGGCAATTGAGCCAGCAAACTCCACAAATCAAGTAAGCAAAGTGCAACAAAAAAAATCAGTAGCAAAATGACAGAAAAATATGAAACAACAACACCAAATATTACTAAGCAAAATGATAAAGTGTTTGCCCTAATTTCTTTTCCTTCTTCGTTACTACTAAGCAGTGCACACAAACAACACCAATTATTTCCCATACTCTCCAAAAACAAAATATATGCATTGTAGAAAAGTAAAAGAGATTTTTTCTAATGCAGAAATCAACATATAACCAAATTAGATTCAAGCACACATGACCCAAGAACGAGTTAATTTATCCCAAATAAAATTCCAACCTTTGAAATTAACATGTTTAAGTTCAAATACAGCCCAATTAGAGCCTACATGTGAAAAAGTGAAAGACGTTCTGAGAAATTAAAGGATCAAAGTATGATAACACATGACAAGAGCTCAAGAAGGGGTAAAATTGAAGAAATGAAAGAAGAAAAGAAGAATTACCAGAAGAGGCGAGCATCAATCTAAAATCAATGAAGTATCAGAAAGCAAAGATCTGATAGGCTGTTAGCAAAAGGGGCAAAACTTGATCTGTTGTTGCCTTGTGATGAACATGGCGTTCAATAGAGAAGAAGGGAGTGATGGCGAAGAATGGTTTTGAAGGTGAGGGAGGTAAGGTTAAGGGATTGGGGGTTCAATAGGGAAGAAGGGAGTGATGGCGAACAAAGTTTGAGGGATTGGGGTTTACTGCAGCTATGAGTCAAAATTTTTGAAGGATCAGGATTTAAACAATGGTGGGCTAGATGGGGTTGGCCGAGGACGATTCGACACCAGCGACTGGTGGGGAGTGAACACGAGTAAAGGGAGAGCCAAAGGTAGAGACTTTAGCCATGAAAATACCTCTAAGAGAGAGAGAGAGAGAAGAAGTGGCTAGGAAAAAAGCAAGCTAGGAGGAAATGAGGAAGATGCGCAAATGCAAATAAAGGGAGCAAACAAACAATGTCACTTATTTTTTCAAAATAAGTGACATTGTAAGAAACAACGTTTCTTATTTTAAAATAAGAGACGTTGTTTCTTTTAACGTAAAATAAGAGACATTGTTTCTTACAACATCACTTATTTTGAAAAACAAAATGACGTCTCTTGTTTATAATAAGAGACACCGTTTTATGAAACGATGTCACTAATTTTAAAAATAAGTGACGTCATTCTTACGACGTCACTTATTTTTAAAATTAGTGACATTGTCTCTTCCTTTGCTAGCCAGTTAATTACAAAATTGCCACTGTATTTTTTTCAATGTCAGATTTGTCATTAATGGGCGTTAAAAGGTGACGTTAAAGACCTTTTTTGTAGTAGTGTATACAATAAAAACATATTGATGGATAATGCATAGTAGTGCATACAATAAAAATATATCGATGGATAATGCATAGTATGACCAACAAGTGTGGGTGGTGGCAGGTATTCATATTATTTTTAAGTAGGGTATAGGGTGAATTATACCTATCTATATTTACAAACAGTTCGCCTAGCACCATATTAAAAAATGTAGTTTAAAAGTACCTATATATATTACCAAAGAGTTCTTAAATGCCAAGGCTGTTTGTTCCAACTAACTATACGTTCACTGTGAGTTGTTGTCCCCACTCAACAGTACACAATTGAGAGATGAGTATGAAGGTCCGGTGAGGCTATACTATCACTACTTAGGTGCTCCTTGTTGGACGGCATGTACAGAAGGAAACCTTGGATGTAGGTTTTATGGTTGCCGATTTTACTCTCAGGTAAGAATTAATTTTTTTTAAATTGATTATTCATCATTCCCTCAATTTCACCTATTTCGGTCTCTTCATTCTCTCCATCAATTTCATTGTCCACAGTAGTATGGTACTAGGCGAAACACATTTGAAGAGCCCTAGCATTTAATAACTCTTTTGTAATATATAAAGGTACTTTTGAACCACATTTTTTTAATATGGTGCTGTTAACATCTTGAAATTCATGCTATTTTAGCACATTTTCCTATGGTTCTTACACTTTTTGGGTGGATTTATACATATTTTGATCTACATATGATTGGAAAATATGCCAAGTTGATATTTGGATTAAAGTCATTGAATTCTTAATTTAATGTGAATATTTCACCCTCTTTTTATCAACTTTGGCTTTTGTAGATTTCATTGCTTGTTAGGTGGTTGAAGCCAATCAATTAAGCCACATCTGGGTTGCATTTGAAGTTAAAATCAAGGAGCAAGAAGTGGAAAAGAAGATTTAGAGTAACCAAGAAAGCTGAAAAAAGAGCCTGTAGAAAGTTATTGGCCGCAGCCAAAAGCACAAGCAAAAATTCATGGCCGCAACCAAACCCAAAAAATTCCAGGCAAAGAGTTATTGGCCGTAGCCAACTAGTGGAGGCAAGAATTGTGGCCATAGCCAAAATGCTGACAGAGTACGAACAGTGAAATTATTAGCTCAAAAATTATGTTATAAAACACCCTAAACTCAGACTCAAACACATTCTTTTGACTTGGGATTTCTTTTGAGACTACTTGGTGAAAGTGGTAGGAACGCGCAAGAGGGGGTGAATTGTACTAATTAAAAATTTAATGCACTAAGACAGAGAGCTTATACTGGTTCAGCCCAAATCTTGGCCTACGTCAGTTCTCCATCAAGACTTTTATACTGGTTTCTGAAATTCTACCCGTTGATGAAGTTATAGCCGTTGCTTGATCTTAGATGAGAAATGATTATAGATGGAGTGTTGAGGTGAATGTATTCTGGGTGGCATTAACTTCTCTGTACTTGATTTTCTTCAGATCTTCTCTCTTCATTAATCGCAGACCATAGTTGTTGTGTCAAACGGCTCTAATGGCATTTTTGAATGTCTAACAATAACTTCCCAAAATAGGCCTGAACAACTTCTGTACTTGAAAGCTTAAAATAAGCTTACCATTCAGTTTGAATTAAATCTTATCACCACATCGATCATTATTCTCTGATCGATCATTCTCCATGTTTCCTGATCGATCACACATCGATCATGACCTGCATCACTTAATATGATATTAGAAAATTTCTCGTCTGATCGATCACAAGGGTCCCTAATCGATTAGGCTTACATAATCGATCACACTCAGAAAATATTCATATTACTAGTATTTTCTGATCAATTACTCACTACTCTCTGATTGATTAGGCTTAGATTAGGCTTGAATTATACTTTTGTCTTTCTGATCGATTACAGGGGAGGCCTGATCGATCAGATGCAACAGTTCGATCACACTAAGTTACTCTAATTCCTCCAATCGATCACGCTTAGATTACTTAATTCATTTTTACTTCTCTAATCGATCATAGGGGTGTCTAATCGATTGGGCGCCTATGATTCAAACTTCTAATCTAACTCTGATCTGTCTCTGATTTATCCCTGATCGATTAGTGCCTTAGTTTTAACTGATAATCTGATCCTGATCGATTGGGTAATATTTATCATTTTCTATCAAATTGTTTCTAAGTTATTCCTGATCTATGTCCAACCTTTCCTTATGCCAAAGTTATGTTTAGTTATCATCAAAACTCATTATTCTAACACTTAGGAGCATTTTTAAGCTAGGGTTTAGAGATTTTCAAGGAGATTCAAGTGGAGATTGAAGATTTGAAGAGATTCAACCTCATTTCTCTTGGTTTTTCTTGTTCTTCTCTCTTTCTTCTCTAAAATTTGTTCCATGGTTGTTCTTATTTTCCATTTGTATATTCTTCCTCATGAGTGGCTAAACTTCCATTCTAGGACTATTTTGAACCTTTGTATGGATTAAGACTTGATTCTTCTTATCTTTTGGTAGTAAATGATATATGTGTGTGGATTTTATCCTTCTCTTCATGCTTTTAAGTGTTTGGTCACCATTTAGCTTGATTTGTTCATGTGGGTTTGACTTGAGAGAGCTAATTCATATGTAGAACTTGGTTAAAATCATGCTTGATTTGAAATTTACATGATAAATGGAAAGTTTGTTGGTAAAATAGAGATATCTTTACAAACCTTGCATTGTTACATTAGGGTTGGTTTTCAAAGGGGATTTTCATTATTTGTAGCAAGAGATTGTGCATTTTAATGAAAAGATAAACTTGATTTGACTTGAGAGAGCTTAATCAAGTGCATATAAACCTAAGACAAACACATATATTCATGAAAAATATCATTTGAGAGGGAGTTCTTCATGTCTTACAAAATGCAAAGGGGATAAATAATCCTAGACCCCATTTAATTCTAAAAGTCAAAGAATTCATTGTTTTTATCACTTTCTAGTTTTTAGAAATAGGTTTTAACATTTCTTTACACAACCCAAAAATATTTTCTTAGTTCAACTTGATTGAAATCACTTAGTCTTTTACTTGGTCAAGATTTTAGTCCAAATCTCCGTGGGAACGATATTTTATATTACTTACGATCCGTGCACTTGCAGTTAATGCTTGACAGCAAACAGGTGCAAGATGAACTTTTCATAAATGTATATGTGTATATTTCACCCTTTTCCCTTTAAGTATCAGAAACAACAAAACTAAATTCTTTTTACGTTGTAATTAAATTGTATTAAAATCTTCAACAATTGACTTATTATTATCATGCCAATTTAAAAGACACTACTACAAAAAGTATTTTTAACGTCACAAATTTTGGGGGTTTCCACGTCACTTTTTCAGGGGACATTGAAACAAGTGACATGGAAAATGGACTTTTAACGTCACATAAAGAAGTGACGTAGAAAGTCAGAGAAACAACGTCACACATAATATTATGTGTGATGTTGTAAGTTTCTCGGAGAAACCACGTCACACAGAATATTTTGTGTGACGTGGTTTCCTGGAAACCACGTCACACATCTTACATTGTGTGACGTTGTTTCTTTTTTTTAAAAAAAAACATTTTTAATTTTTCTATTCCCCGTTGATACATTGCAAATGTCTAAATGCCTCTCAAAAGATAATACAATATACACAAAAGTCAAGTTCCAAGCAATAATGTACAGAGCATAACAGTAAAATGCTATCACTACTATACAATCACCAACATAGGCCAGACCAAAGAAAATAAGTCGAATCGAATGAAAGGAAAGATCACCAGCACATAATTTTGATTCAGATTGTTACATAATCAAAAATAAAAGGAAAAATTGAGCAATACGTTCACGAATCGCATCAATGTCTTCGACTGTAAATTCGTCGATTCGGTCATAAAACTTCCACAATAATGGATACTATGATCAATACAAAGTTAGATAAAACATCATATATATGTACTAATTGTATGAATCATACAATAATGGATACTATGATCAATACAAAGTTAGATCATTACATTATTGGGAAGAAATGGGCATGCTATGCATATCTTCACTTCATGCAAAATTTTTAAAAAATTTGGCAAAGCCTCCTCTTGTAAATGTGACATCCAAAAATTACATTTACAATCCAATTTCACTCCAGTAATTTGAAGTGATTTATAGAAGCAAAACCAGCAAGTAAAATGCAACAAAGAAACAAGCAACAATGCAACAAAATTCACGATAATTTTAGTAGCAACAAGATCAATTAGAAAAAATAAATCTTCAGCAATTTGAGAACAAAAACCAATAGCAAACTAATTTACAAGACTTTTATAACACATTTTGGCAAGTATGCAATATTTGCAGCAACTACAACGTAACAGCATTTGCAAACCAATTTACAATTGAACATTAAACATTCTATGGCAGACCAATTTACAAGACTTACAAAACCATTAAATATTCTATGGCATTTTTTGCAATTTACAATTGAGAAAAAAAAGGCAGAAAATTTAATTATCAGGAAAAAAAAGGAAAAGAAGGAACCTGGATGAAGTGAAGCTGCAAACGGAGGCACAATTGAAATTGCTGAACCCGATAGGAGGAAAACAGAGCTGAAAAAAACTTTGAACAAGTAAAAAAAAGAACCAGATAGATAGAATTGCATATTTAATTACAAAAAAAAAATAATAAAAAAATAACATACCTGATGAAGCTGGCTGGGAGGTGGGGGTGGGGGTGGGGGTGTTGGGGGGGTGTGGCCGTGTGGGGGGGTGGGGGGTGTGCTTGGGGGGGTGTGTGGCCGTGTGGGGGGGTGTGGGGGGTGGGGGGTGTGCTTGGGGGGGTATGTGGGGTGGGGGAGCTGATGAGGGCTGTGGCTCGTGTGGGGGGTGAGAGCTGAGGGTTTTTTTGGGTGAGAGCTGAGGGTTTTTGTTTTGGGGGGGGGGGCGGGAAGTGGAAAAATTGGGGGGCGGGAGCTGAAAAAAAAAAAGGGATTCCACGTCACACCAAAAGTCTGGTGTGACGTGGAAACCTTGATACAACGTCACACCACATTGTGGTGTGACGTGGAAAACCCCCTGCCTTCTTTTTTTTTTCCATTTCCCGCCCCCCCCCCCCCCCCCCATTTTTTCATTTTTTCATTTTCTGGAAAAAACTTTCAACGTCACACGAAAATTTTGTGTGACGTTGAAAGTATTTTTCCACGTCACACTAAAATTTTAGTGTGACGTGGAAAAGTTTCAACATCACACTTAATTTTAAGTGTGACGTTGTTTCTTTTTCCTTGATTTTCAATGTCACATTTTTAAATAAATGACGTTAATTGGTGACATAAAAGGGGCTTTTTGTAGTAGTGAGAGAAATGTTAATCTGGACATTCTAGGTGTTTGTATGAAAGTTGATTGTGGACTAAGGTAAATACCACATTATTAGTTAGTCTCAACGTTCAACATGTGGGATGGAATTCCAACTTCTTTGCTATTTTTTATTTTTGTCTCAAGCTTTGAATTTTCCACTCAATTACCCTTCAAGTAAGAGACTGTTCATTATTTGGATCTATATGTTTTTTTGTCGTAGTGAACGGCATAACATCATTAAGTGTATAATGAAAGTTGTTGCTCTTGTGCCCGGCCGCCAACTATGGCAAGCATGCATATATAGATCCAAATTCATAAGCTTATATCCCAGCACCCAAAAAACATGAATGTGCTTAGTTATGATTGGATATATACTATTTTTTTTTTTGGTAACAAGGATAAATTTGTCTGTTGAAGCTTAATGTCTCTACCTTAGATAAATGAATTGAATGCTGTTTGGATTGTCGTTGGATTGCACTTAATGTCTCTTCCTTCTAAGTTAGAGCTTCAAATGCTTTTATAGTGTCTTTGTAAAATTTGTCTGTTGAAGCTTCAGTTTATATCCGTTGTGTGTGTGTGTGTATGTGAGAGAGAGAGAGAGAGAGAGAGAGAGATGAATTGAAGCACATTAATGATGTTTAATCGTTGTAGTAATTGCTTCAAATACTTTTATCTGATGTATTTGCATCCTCTTGCTAGTTTTAAACATTGTCTAGCGTATTTGCATAACGGCTTTCTCTGTTCTCTCTGTCTGTGTTTTGCTTGAGTTCTATATCCAATGTAATTTGCCTGAAATAGGCCAGGCAAAAACTTCAGAAATGTAAAGTTAGTTAAGCATATGAAAAGTAATTAAATTTGAATTTTTTGTTTATCCATCGATGGCTCTTCATGCTTGTCAATTGATGATGTTTCGAGCATTCTAGTTTTCTTTCTTTAGAATTTCACCTACAATACTCAATGGAAATGTCAGCACTCGATCTAAATTGAAGAACAACAATCGATGTCCATTCTGTCCATTGATGGATAGTGAACAATTGAAGAATTAATGTGCTCAATTATTTTCTTCCTACTTTACTTTGAGTATTCACCTTAATACTCGATTGAAAGTGATGCCAATCGATTAGAATGTATGACACTTGATTGAAGACTTCAACACTTGATTAATGCTTGATGTGCTATCGATGGAAGTTTCTTGTGCTCAATCGATTGTTTCACATGCTATCAATGGCTCTTAACTTAGTTTTAAAAACTTGATTCAAAACTCTTTCTAAGTTAAGGTTTCCATAATTTTTATAGCCTAAAGTCATATTTGGTTATCATCAAAACTCTGAGGTTCAACATTCAATTACACTATGCATTCATTATTGACCTATAAGAAATTCCCACTTCAACCAGAACCTTAAACTATCTCCAACTTGATGGTCGTATATTAACTACATCTTTTCATAAAGGTGTAGTCATAATGAACGGTTGCCCTTACTTAAAAGTCAAGATTCTTTTGGTCTTTATGACGGTTCAATTGTTCATTACCACCAGGACTAAGTTAGAAGCAGGAATAAATGGAATCGGTTTCCATGGTTATGCGATAGCTTCTTTCTCGTATCTAGAGTAAAATTTGATATGTACATAACATGCTAAATTATATAAATGTGTGAACTTCAAATTAGTACCTATAATTCAACCTCAACAGCACGTACATCTATATCATTCTATTATTGCAGAAAGAATATTTCTATTTTTATGCATTGATAGTAATTTTCTAATATAAAACTTATGAGACTACTTTGGGGAGATTAAGAAATAAATAAAACTTATTGGACTGAATCAGTTCAATTACATGAAATTTTTATTAGGGCCAGCTCCTCATGCAATGCACTGGAGGTCTAGTCCGTTTGTACAATACGTGGTAAGCATATATCAGGGTTATGTCCTAGTGGATCATGAGTAAAGAGTCCTAACTTTTTATTGTTGGTGAACCTAATCCCCTTCCTAAAGTTTTTATTATAAAAAAGTGTATGTTAAGCATATATTGGTTTAAGGGTAAGTAATATATTTTTCCAAATAAATGTGATATGCTTGTAATTTAAATACTCTTCCTAAACAAAAAATCAGCAATTTAAAAACGTTAGCTCCAACACAACAACTTAGTAAAATCTTTCACAATTGACTTTGTATTATTGTACATATTAAGAAGGGCGATATTACGATCCAAATTATTGCATTTACATGTTTTTTAAAGTCTATTTGGTCCTAACTTCTAAATTTTCTCCTCTTGAAAGTTAACGAAAGGGACTGTTCATAATTTAGAGAAAATTTGCTCAAGCGTCTGGTGGGAAATTCTTTTGTAGCCATATTCTAACTTTATAAAGTATTTCATAATTCACTATTGAAAAAGAAAATTATTTCATAATTAACTTCTTATTTTTATGCGCCTCGAGTAAAGTCCAATTCTTTTTCAGTTGTAATTTAACTTTTTAAAAGTCTTGATTATAGACTATTAAAATACCACATGGTTAGTCCAACATAAGGAATGGGATTCCAGCTTCTTTGCGATTCATTACTATTGTCCCAACTTTTAAATTTTCCACACAAGACTTCATATAAGAAACTATTCATTATTTGCATCTATATGTTTGTTTGTCGCAGTTAGCAGTTAACGGGCACAACATCATTAAGTCAACAACGAAAGACTTTAAAAAAATAAAAGGTAAAGTATACCTTTTGTATTCAAAGTTTAAATAATTCCTTCTTAACAAAAAATGATAATTTACAAATTTACATAATGATTCTACAATTAAATGTTAAAAATATGCTTTAAAATTAATCCTTTAATATGACTATATTAGAAAATATGAGTTCTTCGTATTAAAACTTTAGGTTAGAGTATATACTCATTAGTCCCTTGGGACACACAGGATAAAATTGAAATAATACAGAGAGTATATATTCATTAGGTGTTATTTTTTTTAATTTATAAATTTTAAATTAAAGATCAATATTTGGTCAAAAAAAAATTAAAGATCAATATGTATAATTGCAAAGTCATCATTTAATTTAATTCGCTCAATCAAGATTTTCTATCGATATAATTAACAATGTTAACATTAAAAGATTCAAAATACATTTTATAAATTAAGTGACTATATTTAAAAAAAATTCAGGCAATCAAAATTTTTCCATTGTTAAAATGTAATTTTAGCCAAAAATAAAGAAAAAAAATGAATTATTGTTAAAGAAGGATCGTGGCCGTAGCTTTGTTGATTTTAACAATTACAAAGATTGTGCTATTGTGCCTGCCATCTACGGCAAATATAAATAGTCCAAAATTCATAATGTCAAATCCCATCACCATAGTTTCGTAAATACTGCAATGAAAAAAATTCAAAAGTTCCAATTACTTAAATAAGCTTTGTTATGATTTAAGAAATAATACATCCTCCCCAGTATTTTCTTCTACTAAGATTATTTAATTAACTTGGAAGCATTTGAAAGCTTTCAGAAGTTCAAAAATCTAAATAAATTAGAACCTTTTGTTTTACAACGAAGTAAAACATTTCTTTGTAGAAATAGGCTTTTCTAAAAAAAAATGTAAATAAAGTTGAAACTGATATAAAATCTCAATTGACTTCCAATTCAATCAAATAGTTAGGTTTGATCCTTAAAAGCTTTTCAATCTAAGATATATTAAAAATAATGCTTGGGAAACCAGAAAAGCCCATAATCTCATAAAATAATTAGGTTTACGGCTTAATAAAAGCATAACTAAATATAAATTGGTTATATCCCGGCAACTCTTATTCTTGTAAGTTGGGATTGTACGTCTTTATGGATATATAAATACATACTAAATGATATCGTTGGCAAGTAACACACACTTGCCTCTTCCTAAATATATATAAAAAACCATATTCAAAGGTAGATATTAAAATAGTTAATATATATGTACAAATCTAGTAGGCATCCCTACTCTTCTACAACATGCACCCTCTTGCTACTTCTTGTTCACCTGCTCAGCTGAAAATCACATAAAAATAGAGCAAGATTGTTCAGCTGAATATCACATATAAAAAGAGTAAGATTAGACGAATCTTACACAACCGAATTCAACATTAAGAATTGCCCACCTGTGGCTCATTTGGCTTCACAACCTGTTGGCTACAAAAGGTGAGAATTAGCGGCGGCTAAGAACGATATTTAAAACCATTAGAAGACAATTAATAGCGTTTTACACAACTGCTATAAAAATGACCATGACAAATCTTTGTAGTGATTACTTTTAATTGCTACTATATTGGTCAAATATGCTACTATATCAGTAGCGTCAACATGTAACCGCCGCAAAATGTGTGGGGGCGAATTTCTGATTCCACGAACAATTACAGCGGTTTCAAACCACTACTAAAGATCCAAAATAATGAAATTTTGAATTTTCATAAGTATTAGTAGTGGTTTGCAACTAATGCCCAAACCAATACTATTGTTTAAATTGTAGCGGTTTCACTACTATTGTTTAAATTGTAGCTGTTCGTGAAACTGCTGCAAATAGTACAAGAAATGGAATTTCGACCTTCAATAAGTATTTGGAGCGGTCAATAACCATAGCATTAATTGCAACAAAGTTAATAAAATTAGTATCGGTTATAGATCCGGTACTAATATTGGAAAAATTAGAGAGAGAAAAAATCAAAGCTTTAGTAATATAATATTAAATTTTATTTGAAATTTTCCAACAAATCTTAACTGAATTGATTATTAATAAGTAGTATATACTTAGAATTTTGCTGTTAATATGTAATTGATAATTTGTTTTACAAATTTTCATGATTATCTTTTTGTTCTGATTATTAATTTTTATTATGAGGATATAATAATTGTTACTTGATTAAAATGGTAACAAAAAAGTTGAAAAGACACGCCTGAAATGAAAAGAAAGGATGAAAATGTTAGTAAAGTGAAAGAAATAAAAAGTTAGGAGAATTTAGATGAAAACAATAAATAATAAAATTTATGAGATAATTAAAATTGACAGAGTTTGTAGAGAGAGAAAGGTAGCACATAAATTATTAAAAGGAAAGGGAGTAGTAGGAGATATGAATTTGTGGGAGAGGTGTAACACCTAAATTTGATATACTATACTTAAACTATTTAACCAATTTAGAACCATTTGATAGTTATTAGAAGCCTAAAAATATGGATAAATTAAAACTTTTCTTTCAAATGCTTAGTTAAACTTTCTTTTCATAAGGTGGGCCTTTATAACAAATTGATTTCTTTTCAAACTATTTTACAAATAAAAATTCCAAGTGGTTATAAACTAATTGAGTAGCCAAATTCAATCCTTGATTTCTAACTCTATCGCTTGGGGAGTAAACTTATAATACTTCTACCCTTCCTAACATACATCACATACTTGTATATTCACTACCGTAATAACTAAATCTTGGGGTTATCTCAGTTGATAACCCCTTACCTGTATATGTTGTATTGCTTCTTCTTTAGGATATATATGTACAAAATTATATATAACTATGCACGCACCGGGCTTACTATCCTATCATAACTTATATGTAGGTAAAGATTTCAAAATATAAATATGTACATTGATACAAAATAATGTAGGCATCCCTACTTTTCATCTTACTACCACAACAAAAAGCACTTGTGTCTCCCTCCTCCTCTGTAAAAACATATATCAATAAGAGTGAAATTAAAAATCATCTCCCTAAACCTTCGTGTTTCACTAGAACTAGTTTTGGTATTCAAGAATTGTCTACCATTTTCAACATTATCACATCAAAATGAAGGCCACTCAGATACAACTCAAAAAGCACTTGTGTCTCCCTCCTCCTCTATAAAAACATATATCAATAAGTGAAATTCAAAGAATCTCAGTAACAGTTTATTTCATTAATTACTATGCATAACAATTCATAAAGATGTATAAATGTTACAAATAAACATTAAACCTGCATGTTAGTTTGCTCAAGGCACTGCCACATAATCACTATAAAATTTATGTTGCTCTAAATGTGTGACCTACGTGGCTCAACCTTTTGAGTATATCTTTTCAGTTATACCTATAAAAATCTATACTATGGGTAGCTAGCCACCTTAGTCTTGGAGTATTCCGATACACTAGGTATTTCTGACAAGGTTAGAGCGGAACCCTGAAATTTACCGTAAATCTATAACAAATGTTATGCAATTATTTATATATAATCAATGATATGGAATGAAACTGCTACTTGTACTTTATAACTCAAATATGAGCTGGCTCTTTTCCTCTTTGCTACCTTGATGAACTTATAGGGTTATTGGAACCTATATTTTCACATAATATATAAATAAATAAATTAATACACCTATTCTTGTATAATTACTTTACGTCTTTCACGGATCCTAATTTACTTTGTGCTACCCAACTCTTTATATCTAGGAAAATTTATAATTTGCCAAAACTACCTCAAACCTTTAAGATCAATGGGGTCACTTTCAAATATTCCTCTCAAATTAAACTTTAACATTCTCAAACAACTTGGTCCTTGGGAATTTGACCTCAATTCGGATTCAGATGGACTTATGTAAAGAGATTGAAGAGGCTCAAAGACAAGATCAATTAGCTGGTCTTCTAAGAGACAAAATTCAAAGAAGAGAAACTCAAGAGTACCAATTGTCCCCTGATGGATTGGTCATGTATCAGAAAAGGGTTTATGTCCCAGTAAATGCAGAACTTAGAAAAAGGATCCTAGATGAGGCACATAAGAGTAAGTCACTATTCATCCTGGTATGACCAAGATGTATCATGATCTCAAGTCTTATTTCTGGTGGCCAGGAATAAAGAGTGATGTAACAAAGTATGTAGCCCGATGTCTAACATGCCAGAGAATAAAAGTTGAGCATCAGAAACCTTCAGGGTTGTTGCAGAATCCCGAAATTCCAAAATGGAAATGGGAAAGTATTACAATGGGTTTTGTTATGGGTTTACCATCAACAGTGGCTAAGTATAACGCCATATGGGTGATTGTGGACAGGCTAACCAAATCAGCCCATTTCATAGCAGTAAGGGCTAATTATACTCTGGAAGAGTTAGCCAAAGTGTATATAAAAGAAATAGTCAGACTTCATGGTGTGCCAAGTAGTATTATATCTGACAGAGATCCCAGATTTACTTCAAAATTTTGGAGATCTTTGCAAAACGCATTGGGTACTCAGTTAAAATTTAGCACAGCTTACCATCCCCAAACTGATGGTCAGACAGAAAGAACAATCCAGACACTTAAAGACATGTTAAGAACTTGTGTTTTGGATTTCAAGAAGAGTTGGGATAATTTTCTTCCACTCGCAGAATTTGCATATAATAATAGTTATCATTCGAGCATTCAAATGGTTCCGTATGAAGCATTATACGGAAGAAGATGTACGTCTCCACTCTGTTGGACTGAAGTACAGGAGAGAAGCTTGTACGGTCCAGAATTGGTGGATCAAACTACAGAACAGATTAAGATTATAAGAAAGAGGCTATTAGCAGCTCAAAGCAGACAGAAAAGTTATGCAGATAAAACAAGGAGACCGCTAGAGTATGAGGTTGGAGATCATGTATTTCTTAAGATATCACCGACCAAGATCATGTTATTGAACATGAAAAAGTTGATCTAGAAGATTATCGACGAAGCAAAGCCTGAAAGAATTATCAGGAAAAGAGATTAGGAAATAAAAGTATCCTATTTATGAAGGAGGTCTGGAAAGGATCTTCCCCTAAAGAAGCAACTTGGGAGCCAGGGGAAGACATGAAACATAAATATTCAAAGTTTATGTCATAAGGTACGTTTCAAATTTCGAGGACGAAATTTATTTTACGGGGGGAGAATTGTAACATCCCAAAAATCTCAATAGCTCCAAAGTAGCTATTTGAGTATATCATTAAGGAAGTTAGTAAAAGTTAATTTTGGGCTTAAGAAAATAGAGTTATTTAAGGGGAATTATTATAAGATTAAGGGCCCAAAATAGTTATGAGCCTTTGGATTAAGTGAATCATATGATCCAAAAGTTTATATGTATCAAGATTCATGTAAAAGTTTATTATTGGGATCATAGAAGAGCTTAATTTACATGTCTAAGACATGTTAAATAATCCCAAAATAATTAGTCATCTTGTTACAAATAAAGATAATTTTATGTAGTAAGTTTCCAAATAATTTTTATCTATAAAGGTACCTTATACATATGATTTATTTTGCTACAAGAGATAATTTTAGGCTTCAAGAAGAAGCCATTTTGCTTCATAAGAGCACTCTTGGACGTGGCTTCTCATGATTCAAGATGCCACACATTACCTAGTGTGAACACTTGACTCTTGCATGCAAGAAAGTCTTGGTCTTCAAGTTGGTGTTCACACATGGCCTTTATTTTTGACTCATGACTTGAAAATACTCCCTCCCAAGTTTGTGCTTACCGTCCAAGTAGTCCATTGCTTGGCCTTTTAGATGAATGCATGCGTGGCCTCATGCATAAATGCCACACAATTTTTCTAGTATGGACACTTGGCACTTGAATGCAAGGAAGTCTTGGCCTTAAAGTTGATGCATGCGTGGCCTTATACATGGTTTATGCATATTATATATTGTCCACCAAGTTGTGTCTTTAAGTTGATGCATGATTCAAGATGCTAAATACGTGGCCTCTCATGATTTATGCATATTATTTAATGCTACACATGGAAAATGAATGCAAGAAGGCTTTGTCTTCAAGTTGCCATGGAAGTCAAGATGAAAGAAAGCATTATTGTCTTCAAGTTGGACATGCATGGCCTACTAAATGCATTATGCAATATCATTGAAATCTTCCCTCTCATACAGCCACAACGTGGCCTAGGAATGAAAAAGAAATCAGCCACCTAATCCACATAAGACATATATCAAATAAGAGAGCTTTGTCTTGAAGTGTCATAAAGTCTTCAAATTTGGTGTGTATCCGTGGAAATTTTGCATGGCTTGTGATGCCATCTTTCTTTCCTTAATGACACATGTCCTATCCAATAATTATGTTATATTATTTTCCATTTCAAGCAGCCACAACATGGCCTTCTAGTGAATAAAAAGGAAAAAGAAAAGTAGCCACCAATGACACAATTTCAAGCAAGGACAAATGGCTTTTATAAAAACATTTCCTCTCCAAGTTGATTTATGCGTAGTCACCAAGCACTTTTGGTCTATTAATAAGCTTGGTTGCAATGAAATGGAGTGTTAGAAGGCTGAGTGTGTGGCGTGAGAAAGAGAAGAAAGAAAGAAAGGAAGAGAAAAATAAAGAGAAAAAGAGGAAGAAAAATAGAGAGACAAGGAGGCCTAATTAGAAGGAGTTCTAGAAGGAAGTTATTTTAAGCTCTTGGTAAGTATATTTTTATCTCCCTATTTTAAGTTTATACAACTCTATAGTTGGATTAAGAGTTGAATTGTATAGAAGTAATTATAAATGGGAGAAGAAAGTGTTCATATGCTTACTAAAAATAAAGGCCTCAAGTTATAGTATGAAATAAATAGAAGAAGTTTTGATTGAAAATTTAGAAATGGAGTATTTGGGGTATAAACGAAAATTCAAGAGGAAGAGTAGTAAAAGGTTTATCCCATGGACCAAAATTAATCTCTTGTTGTACCTATTAATATTAGGAATTGATCTGCAATCGGTTTTACCAGAAGGAAATCAGAGAGGAAGTGCTATAGAAAGAGACTCTACAAGAGGTAGCTTTAATTTGCAATTTTGTATATATGTTTTGGTTGCATGTATAGTTTTGCCATTTATGCTGCAGTTAGGCATGAGAATATGTAATATCCTTACTCAGTTATTTTGCCATGATCATGTGTGAAATTAGTTACAGTTTACACTTTACAGTTATAAGCTTGTAAGGTATTATTCTCATTGGCCAGTTTTTTTTACATGCACAGTTTTTACCATACATTATATACTAATTGTGATTATTGCTACGGAGATTTCCCCAAATCTCACCCCCTTTTTCCATGTCCCACCCATAGGACAGAGCACTTCCAGAGGAAAGGAGAAGCCGGTGGATCATTAGCTAAGGCAAGGAGATAAAAAGAGTACTTTTAGAATTTATGATTTAGTTATCATATTTCGGTATGTATGTATAGACTCCATAAGGAGCTTAAGTATCTTAAAGACGTGCAAAGAAACCAAGAACCTGAACTCTACTTCAAGTAGAGAGTTATATCTACACATAGAAAAGTTATGAGAACATATGAACAAGTTTTATTGTGGTAGATATTTCGTCCGGTTATCTTTTGAGTTAGCCCATGATATTTGCCAGATATATAGTAAACGTCCTAAGCTTTAAATCAAGTACTCATGCGTAATTTTTGGACATGTAGATTAAGAGATATGAAATTTACAAGTTAGACGTAAAAACAGGAATTTCCTGCGAAATTCTAATATGTCTGGAAAATATAAGAAGGTTTTTTAGTGATAATGGGACCAGATTGAGCCAAGGTTTTATCATGATTATAAAGAATATTTTAAGAACTAAAGTTTGAGCTTTGAACCGCTATTTTTGAGCTTAAAAGGAATTAACTATGAATTTTCAAAGTTAGAAGCCCAAGCAAGATAGTTCAGAAAAGTTTAAGTTTATTGATATCCTTGGGTCTTCTAAGAAGCTTTAGTGGTTCAAACTCAGTAAAAGGGCTCTAAAGAATGTCCCTAGAGTAAGGTGTTACATTTTTGGTATCAGAGCGGAGGTTCTGGCAAAAGGCTAGAATGCTCTGCTAGCGTATATTAGTATTCTAAGTTTTTCGATGTTATACCTGCCTTGTTTTATTATGAACAGGCATAGATGGATGATGACTCTTGCATCCATAGTATTGTTAGCATCTCTAGTGATGCAACCATAACCAGTGGATCACCAGAAGTTTCCCCCTAGAGCTCAAGTGCCTTTAAGGGTAAGAGGCCTAGAGACCCAGCAAAGTTTAAATTGGCCTGATGATATGGGAGACGAGTCCATAACTTCAAATAAAAGCTTGTGGAATATAGTTACCAAAGTAAGGCAAATGGATTTGAGCTTACTCCAACGGAGGCAAAAAGGTTTACAGTTAAAGCAGTATGAAAGTTAAAGTAGATTGTTCGCTCCGCAAGTGCACGGGTCGCATCAAATAATAGAGTAATAAGAAAAGTATCGCTCCCTCAGGGATTTGGTTACAAATGCGGTCAAGCAGAAGGCTTAGCGTATTAGATCAAGTTGAGCTAAACAAGGTTTTGCTTTGAAGAGTTAACATATAAAATTAAATCAATAAAAAGGGGTACTTCTTTTAGATTTTTATATTAAGATTCTTAAACAAGAGAAATGATTTAGAAATACTTGGTAATTTGGATGAGAAAACCTAGGGTTACCTTTCCCCATTTAACTTCAAGACCCAATAAATTCCTTCCCTTTTCCTTACCCAATGAATTTCATGCATGAGTTCAAGGTTCTCTTTCATTTGAAAAAGCTCTCTCAAGTCAAAATCAAATTTTTACTAGCATTAATTGCACAATCTCTTGCAACAATTAATGCTAGCCATAAATCTTCCACCAACCTTATAGGAACAATGTTAGGTCAATAATTATATCTCTATATTATCAACAAACCATCCATCTAAAAGCATAAATTTCAAGTCTAACATGATTTCCCCCAAGTTCTAAAACAAAATATACTCTCTCAAGCCATATTTCATTTAACACTTCAAGTGATGATCAAGCACTTGTTTCATTTAAAGCAAGATGAAAATCCATACATAAATATTCATTAAATATATCAAAGGAAGGAAATACAAGAGTCAATCCATCAAATGGTTCAAAGTAACCCTAGACTATGGGTTTAGTTACACATAAGAAACTGAAAAATAAAAATAGAAATAAAAGGCAGAGACATGGCAGAAATTAGAGAAAAAGGGAAGAAGAAAAGAAACCCAGATCACAACTTGAGTCTCTCCAAGATTTTCCAAGCTTCCTAGCCCTTCCCCACTCTCTCCTCTTGCTCCAAAATGCTCCAAAACGTGCCCTTAATGCTCCGTGTCCTCTTCAGATCGCATTCAATGTCATTTATTACATTCAGCTCGCGTAATTACTCAAAACGCGCAGTTTTTAGGTGAGTTCGCCGTGGCTTCGCCGCGGCGAAGTCACGGCGAACTAAGGGCTTTTTGCTTCCAGAGGATGAGTACACTCGCCGTGGGTTCGCCGCGGCGAAACCCACGGCGAAGTCCCTTTGCTTCGGGTTCTTGGCCTTTTCATCATCTCTCATTCTCCACTCCAGCTTTCCTTGCATTTCTTTGGCTCTTTCTCTGTATCACCTCTTCCTGCACAAGATTGAAAGAGGGTTGATGAGCTTTTTTAACATTTAATAACATTCACACACAACTTTTTTGAATAGAGAATCATTAAGCTCTAATTTTCATGCACAACCAATTTCTTCTTCATTAAGGATATTCTTTGAATTTCTATGTCTATTTCAAAACATCACTTTCAAAAATATTCACAAATAAGGAAAAATTATGATGAAATATGTGAAATTTTAGGAGCTTAACACTCCCCCAAACTTGAGTTCTTGCTTGCCCTCAAGCAATTTCTGAAATGAGCTTACTCTCCTTTGGCTGAAATGCTTGTTCTCATTTGTTGCTATTCCCTTTTTGATTGATAGAAAATAAAGTGTGCATGCCAAGATGAATGCTTCATAATACTACAGATAAGCTTCCTAAAAATTCCTTGAGCTTGTGTGTGTGTGTTGGAGTTGAAAGAAAAGTTCCGAGTCTTGTTCAAGTCAGTTGCAATACCCCAACTCATGTATAAACCCTCATTTTTCGAATTTTATCCACCCTTTTCTTTTTCCCTGCCCACTCACAACTTACATCACATAATTTTTGAATCAAAAGGACTTTTCAGCTTGTAACTTGGCCAGGATATAAGGTACTTAAAATGAAAGGGAATAAGGATATATACAAAAACCTTGAGACAATGGACTTGATGTACTTTTCATACGCCCATTCTTTTCTCTATTCATTTGAGCAACTTTGTTGGTCCTTACCAAGCTTTATTGATCATAAATATTTTTTTTATATATATATATATATATATTTTTTTTTCATTATCTCAAAGCAGGGCGATTCTTATGGTTTTTCAGGCTTAAGGGTTATGATTTTAATTGGGTTTGCAAAAGACAGAATCTTGGTTTCTCTTTTAGGCTCAAATATTAGGATCAAATGGTATATATATCATCAAGGTCAGCTTGAAAGGCCCAATCGCATTTAAGAATTGCCTTTGTCATTTGTCAAAAATCACATAAAGCTTGCTATGCATGTTAAGGTCTTCCAAAGAGGATTTTTAAAATTGTCAAATGAGAATACACACATAAACCGGTTTACCACAACTGCTTTTCCTAACACCCATCAGATTATCTCTCACTCCTTTCGTGCTTAAATTTACTCACAGGAATTTAAGAAAAGGCTTGCTCTAATATCACAATTCATATCATACAATGCATACATATCCAATTTTTTTTTACCTATCATCCAGTCAAGCAACTTATTCCAATCATTGAACTTTCACACCATTTTCAAGCATGCTCATCCTCATAAATCAAACAAAATTGCAACAACTTCAGTTTGGCAAAAATTCACATACTTACAAAATGAATGTCCCTGTTATTTACAGCCAAAAGTTTTAAAAAATTTGATATACCCTCACCCCCAAACTTAAAATTGACAATGTCCTCACTTGTCAACAGGGAAAAATAAGGGTCTTCTTCCATTGAAAAGAATTTTATGGAAGGATAAAAAAAAATACCTGTAAGCAGTGTAATATATACCAGGCAGAATCAAATGCAACAATGTGAAATTTAGCTGAATTATGTGCAAAAGGGGCTAACTAGAATGACAGTTCACATTATGCATAAATGCGTAATAAGAACCTTATCAACCGTTAAATGCACTACCACAATCTGTACTGGTCCATACAACAGGTAATCAAAAGATAGAGTTTGGTGACAGTGCACCATCAAAAGCATGTAACAGGGAAAAGTTTAAATGACTACAATCAACTTGAAAATGAAAATGAAATACCAAACAAAACCATAAACAACATAATAACAACTAAAACAAAGGGGCTAATCATCAGCCTCATCCCAGGAATCGCCCTCCTGCCAGCTTTCTTCTGAACCATCCGCATCCCCGTCAGAGTCCTCCTCTACATCGACATCTGCAACCATTGGTGCTTTACCACGCTCGCTTCTCTCCCTAACTTCCTCTGATCCCTTCCAGCGATTTTCCAATTCTTCATCATCAGATGGCTCTATTTCCATCTTGAGAGACATCTTTTTAACCATTTTGCGCAAAAAACGATTCTCAGCCCGCTGGTGCCTCCATTCAAGCATCAACTGATTGCCCCATTGGTCAATCAGCCTCCTCATCTCACCACGTGTGGCTGGGGCGCTGTCAGAGTCTGCATCCGGTATTGGCACTTCTTGGTCTGGGGCTGGAACAGCAGGTAACTCAACCCCTTTTAGTGTGTCATAGTCAAAATCAGGGACTGGATAAAAGTGGTCATCATCATCAGGGTCATCCACACCCCTAGCAGCAAATAGATCAGAAATGAGATGAGGGAATGCCAGGATTGCTCCCTCTCTGGGGGTGGTAGCACTGTGAAGAATGCTGTTATATATGACGACCTCGACCTGAACAGGCAGCCCTTTGATAAAACAGTAGATGAGCAGGGCTACTTCTTTGGTCAAATCACTCAAATGCGCGGTAGGGATCACATTGTAGCTTATAAAATGGAGCCAGGCCTTAGCATCTGGAGTTAAGTCTTTTCTATTCAAGTACTGCTGGTTCCCTGTCCTTTGGAACCATCCTGGCTTTCCTTGAAGGATCAGCGTCTTAGCCATGTCATTGAAAGGGTAATTCCCTGTCTCCTCCTTGATACGCTTATAGTGACAGTACGGGAGAGTAGGTAGGCTGTAAAAATCCTTGATAACGGCTGGGGTGATAAAACGAGATAGCACTTGACGATGACTTGGATCCAGAATGGTCTCAATCAACCCCGTTTTAGCTTGCTTATAATAGTGCCGGACCAGTGTCTCATTGCCCCGCTGGCGCCGGTCCAAAAGCTTAGCAAACTTATAGTGCTCCTTTGCCTGGGTGTAAAAAGTGACTTTAGGCGTCTCAGGGAAAGCGCGCTCTTGAAGAAGAGGCCTGATCTTCTTTTTATCCATTGGGGCTTTGCGCTTTTTCTTGGATGGAGGGTGAGGAGCTTGTGGTTGGCTGGAGGATGATTCTTGAAATCTTGTACCCCTTCCAGCTAACATCTTGCGGCGAGGCATGGTCTATTGGAGCAACCCGACAAGCCAAAATAAAGTGAATGAGGATAATAACAAAAAATCAAGACACAATGACTAGCCTAACACAAGAAAAGGCTGCTAAACTAAGTCCAACAAAATATCCTGACCCCCAAACTTCAACTATTCTAACCCTATAATACGTCAGTCAAAAATTCCAAACCTAATCCTAAGCCTCACTGCCTTATCAATTGGCCCATTTCATAGCAGTAAGGGCTAATTATACTCTGGAAGAGTTAGCCAAAGTGTATATAAAAGAAATAGTCAGACTTCATGGTGTGCCAAGTAGTATTATATCTGACAGAGATCCCAGATTTACTTCAAAATTTTGGAGATCTTTGCAAAACGCATTGGGTACTCAGTTAAAATTTAGCACAGCTTACCATCCCCAAACTGATGGTCAGACAGAAAGAACAATCCAGACACTTAAAGACATGTTAAGAACTTGTGTTTTGGATTTCAAGAAGAGTTGGGATAATTTTCTTCCACTCGCAGAATTTGCATATAATAATAGTTATCATTCGAGCATTCAAATGGTTCCGTATGAAGCATTATACGGAAGAAGATGTACGTCTCCACTCTGTTGGACTGAAGTACAGGAGAGAAGCTTGTACGGTCCAGAATTGGTGGATCAAACTACAGAACAGATTAAGATTATAAGAAAGAGGCTATTAGCAGCTCAAAGCAGACAGAAAAGTTATGCAGATAAAACAAGGAGACCGCTAGAGTATGAGGTTGGAGATCATGTATTTCTTAAGATATCACCGACCAAGATCATGTTATTGAACATGAAAAAGTTGATCTAGAAGATTATCGACGAAGCAAAGCCTGAAAGAATTATCAGGAAAGGAGATTAGGAAATAAAAGTATCCTATTTATGAAGGAGGTCTGGAAAGGATCTTCCCCTAAAGAAGCAACTTGGGAGCCAGGGGAAGACATGAAACATAAATATTCAAAGTTTATGTCATAAGGTACGTTTCAAATTTCGAGGACGAAATTTATTTTACGGGGGGAGAATTGTAACATCCCAAAAATCTCAATAGCTCCAAAGTAGCTATTTGAGTATATCATTAAGGAAGTTAGTAAAAGTTAATTTTGGGCTTAAGAAAATAGAGTTATTTAAGGGGAATTATTATAAGATTAAGGGCCCAAAATAGTTATGAGCCTTTGGATTAAGTGAATCATATGATCCAAAAGTTTATATGTATCAAGATTCATGTAAAAGTTTATTATTGGGATCATAGAAGAGCTTAATTTACATGTCTAAGACATGTTAAATAATCCCAAAATAATTAGTCATCTTGTTACAAATAAAGATAATTTTATGTAGTAAGTTTCCAAATAATTTTTATCTATAAAGGTACCTTATACATATGATTTATTTTGCTACAAGAGATAATTTTAGGCTTCAAGAAGAAGCCATTTTGCTTCATAAGAGCACTCTTGGACGTGGCTTCTCATGATTCAAGATGCCACACATTACCTAGTGTGAACACTTGACTCTTGCATGCAAGAAAGTCTTGGTCTTCAAGTTGGTGTTCACACATGGCCTTTATTTTTGACTCATGACTTGAAAATACTCCCTCCCAAGTTTGTGCTTACCGTCCAAGTAGTCCATTGCTTGGCCTTTTAGATGAATGCATGCGTGGCCTCATGCATAAATGCCACACAATTTTTCTAGTATGGACACTTGGCACTTGAATGCAAGGAAGTCTTGGCCTTAAAGTTGATGCATGCGTGGCCTTATACATGGTTTATGCATATTATATATTGTCCACCAAGTTGTGTCTTTAAGTTGATGCATGATTCAAGATGCTAAATACGTGGCCTCTCATGATTTATGCATATTATTTAATGCTACACATGGAAAATGAATGCAAGAAGGCTTTGTCTTCAAGTTGCCATGGAAGTCAAGATGAAAGAAAGCATTATTGTCTTCAAGTTGGACATGCATGGCCTACTAAATGAATTATGCAATATCATTGAAATCTTCCCTCTCATACAGCCACAACGTGGCCTAGGAATGAAAAAGAAATTAGCCACCTAATCCACATAAGACATATATCAAATAAGAGAGCTTTGTCTTGAAGTGTCATAAAGTCTTCAAATTTGGTGTGTATCCGTGGAAATTTTGCATGGCTTGTGATGCCATCTTTCTTTCCTTAATGACACATGTCCTATCCAATAATTATGTTATATTATTTTCCATTTCAAGCAGCCACAACATGGCCTTCTAGTGAATAAAAAGGAAAAAGAAAAGTAGCCACCAATGACACAATTTCAAGCAAGGACAAATGGCTTTTATAAAAACATTTCCTCTCCAAGTTGATTTATGCGTAGTCACCAAGCACTTTTGGTCTATTAATAAGCTTGGTTGCAATGAAATGGAGTGTTAGAAGGCTGAGTGTGTGGCGTGAGAAAGAGAAGAAAGAAAGAAAGGAAGAGAAAAATAAAGAGAAAAAGAGGAAGAAAAATAGAGAGACAAGGAGGCCTAATTAGAAGGAGTTCTAGAAGGAAGTTATTTTAAGCTCTTGGTAAGTATATTTTTATCTCCCTATTTTAAGTTTATACAACTCTATAGTTGGATTAAGAGTTGAATTGTATAAAAGTAATTATAAATGGGAGAAGAAAGTGTTCATATGCTTACTAAAAATAAAGGCCTCAAGTTATAGTATGAAATAAATAGAAGAAGTTTTGATTGAAAATTTAGAAATGGAGTATTTGGGGTATAAACGAAAATTCAAGAGGAAGAGTAGTAAAAGGTTTATCCCATGGACCAAAATTAATCTCTTGTTGTACCTATTAATATTAGGAATTGATCTGCAATCGGTTTTACCAGAAGGAAATCAGAGAGGAAGTGCTATAGAAAGAGACTCTACAAGAGGTAGCTTTAATTTGCAATTTTGTATATATGTTTTGGTTGCATGTATAGTTTTGCCATTTATGCTGCAGTTAGGCATGAGAATATGTAATATCCTTACTCAGTTATTTTGCCATGATCATGTGTGAAATTAGTTACAGTTTACACTTTACAGTTATAAGCTTGTAAGGTATTATTCTCATTGGCCAGTTTTTTTACATGCACAGTTTTTACCATACATTATATACTAATTGTGATTATTGCTACGGAGATTTCCCCAAATCTCACCCCCTTTTTCCATGTCCCACCCATAGGACAGAGCACTTCCAGAGGAAAGGAGAAGCCGGTGGATCATTAGCTAAGGCAAAGGAGATAAAAAGAGTACTTTTAGAATTTATGATTTAGTTATCATATTTCGGTATGTATGTATAGACTCCATAAGGAGCTTAAGTATCTTAAAGACGTGCAAAGAAACCAAGAACCTGAACTCTACTTCAAGTAGAGAGTTATATCTACACATAGAAAAGTTATGAGAACATATGAACAAGTTTTATTGTGGTAGATATTTCGTCAGGTTATCTTTTGAGTTAGCCCATGATATTTTCCAGATATATAGTAAACGTCCTAAGCTTTAAATCAAGTACTCATGCGTAATTTTTGGACATGTAGATTAAGAGATATGAAATTTACAAGTTAGACGTAAAAACAGGAATTTCCTGCGAAATTCTAATATGTCTGGAAAATATAAGAAGGTTTTTTAGTGATAATGGGACCAGATTGAGCCAAGGTTTTATCATGATTATAAAGAATATTTTAAGAACTAAAGTTTGAGCTTTGAACCGCTATTTTTGAGCTTAAAAGGAATTAACTATGAATTTTCAAAGTTAGAAGCCCAAGGAAGATAGTTAAGAAAAGTTTAAGTTTATTGATATCCTTGGGTCTTCTAAGAAGCTTTAGTGGTTCAAACTCAGTAAAAGGGCTCTAAAGAATGTCCCTAGAGTAAGGTGTTACAGTTATGACTATGGTTTTGATCCTTCTCAGAGCGGAAAAGTTACATTGAATATCTCAACATGTGTGGCTCTTAGAATTTTAGAATTGCAAGGAGTAGCCATGAAAGATGAGTGGGTGAAGAATGTATTATCAAACTTAGGTTGTCTGAAGGAGCTGAAAATAAGACATTGTACTTCCTTAAGGAAGATGGAGTTGAAAAATGACAAACTCGAGTTTTTATCATTGAAAGAATGCTCTGATTTAGAAGAAGCAATTATTGATGCTCCAAACTTGCTTAAATTTGAGTATGAAGGGAGCATGGAATTTTATCCATTGATCATTTTATCGACAATATATAGTGCCAAAATTAAATTGCCATCTTCTCAAATAGATCCTATCTTACGATTTTATTACATAAAACAATTTCTCTCTTGCTTTTACCACATCCAACACATCACTATTACTTCAGCCGAAGCAAAGGTGCGCACTTGATTTCTACTTCATATATATATGCCTTTTTATCGTTAATTAAGGTACTAAGCTCATATGCTTTCATTTGGTTTAATTTGTAGGGTTTGATATTTCCAATACATATAGAGCATGAGACTGAACATAATCCTTTTCCATTGCGGGATTTGAAGTATATGAAAGTTCAAACATTAAAGGAAAAACCAGACGGTCAAGATGTAACAAAAATAATTGAAGGTTTGCTTTGGTTGGTGCCTAAACCCTTCGAATTGACATTATCTGTGAGTGACGAAACCATTATTGGAACCTTGAAGGTATGTTTAACTTATTGAACTCCTATTTATCTACCTAATTATGTACCTTGAATATGATGGTATTTTTATTGAGTGAACATATTTTTTTATCACCTTGCTTCTTTTTATTTGATCGGAAAATTAGATACCATAGACAACTTGGGTCTTTAAAACGGAATAATAGAATACTATTTCACAAGTTGTCGATTTGAATCTGATTATTAAGATAAAGACCTCCATCTTAAGAATTTTCATAAACCTTAGTTGTAAGACTCAACTTAACTTTCTTTGGTGAATCCCCGAGATTCAAATTAAAAAAGGAAAAAAATGAAAGTGAAAGAAAATAATTAAACATTTCTTCATGTTGAGTTTGAAATAAGGGAGGCATAATATTGATTGATGAGTGAGTATTAATTGAAATATGGCATGTAATTCAATAATTAAGTTCTTCCTAATCTACAGGTATATTCACTTTTGATGATGTCTTCAGAAAGGAACAAGGTTTTATCATATTATATATGACTAATTAAATCAATTTGAAAATATTGCAGTTTGAATACGGCAAGGAAGTGAAGAAGACGAAGGTGAAAGAGAGAGTTGGTTTTGGGGATCCCACAAGGTGTTGGAGACACTATGAACTCAAGGTAGACATTCAAGACTTCGATGAATCTAACATAAGGGACTTGAACAACTTCTTTGCTCCTTATATGGATTGATTATGCAACTTACAAACAGTATCTCTCGATTATGTTTGATTGTGTTTCTGATTGTGATTCATAATCAACTATTTACTAGCTATGATTAATTTAGTTTAGTTGTTAAATATCATGTGCTTTCATAATTGGAATTCAAACAAAAATGTCGAAGTTTAATTTATTCCAACCATTTATACATGCAATTGCAACTCATTTTTAGTCTCAATATGAATGTACTTTAGGATATTAGATACTCCACAAAATGTTTTAGGATCCCTAGTGTACCTTGAAAAATATTTCAGGATGCTAAATACACCTTAATCCTTCTTAGCATAGAATTATTAGTATGCATAGGATGTCACATAGAAAGCGAGATGTCTCCTATTAATCTTTTGTGGCAATCACCTTAATAACGATAACAGTAAGTTAATGACAAAGGACTCATAATAAAATAAAATAAAAAGATAACACACATTCAATTTTAAACTTTGAAGTGTCATGATAGTTACATACAATTGCTCCCTAGTTTAAAGGTTTATCTAGATTTGCTAAATTTAACATTCACCACAAAATCCACTTGTGTAATTTAATTTGCTGAATGCCATCAAGAATATAAATGAGAACGGAATGTAAATCATGTATGTTATTTTGAAACTTAATAATTTTTATTTAATAAATCCCTACATTGTTTGTATTACAGAGAAGAATTTTTAGCATCGATTAAAAATGACTTTTAACGTCAGTTAAAATAATGATGTTATAACAAGCAATGTAATTTGTTTCAAAAATTTCATATGTCGTAAAAATGCTTTCGACGTTGGTAACTTTTAATCGATGTTGACTATTGTTTTTCTTTAAAAAAAGTTATTATTCATTTTCCACTCATATCGTCCATTAGCATAGGACCACATCAAATATGAATTACCAAGTTGAGCAATAAGATGAAATAAGTGTATATCTGAAGCATTTTTGACGATATAAAGTATGAGCCTTGAGTTCTGACCCTCATAATGAAGTATATCTGGAGAAGAAACCCATGAAGCAATTCAGAACCGTAGAGAAATAGTTTTGAATGTGGGAGTATTTGAAATAAGAATGTCTAACCTATGAGCTAAATCAGAGCTTATGAGTGATTCTGTAGCTTAAGATGAGGTCCACAATTTTAATTGAAAAGATGATATCAATTTATGAGTGATTCTGTAGCTTAAGATGAGGTCCACAATGAAATAGAATTTTACTGAAAAATATATTTTAAGGATAACATTCCATGTTTCTTATTCTTTGTATTTTTATCTTTTTGTACTGCATTTCCAGAATGCCTCATTCCCCAGAAGTAATTCCAAAAGAAGACCTAACCACTCTCCTGCTGCCAACTGTCCAATAATATTTCAGTATTATTCTTAAACAACACGAAGATCCAGAACAAAGATTGTTCACTTTCATAGACAAAACTCTCCACCCTCGTATTCACCTCATATCATTAACTATTTGCAAAAGTTTAGACTATTTCATCACCGTTCTTTCTCCTGCCAAACTACATTTGATAAATTGGTAATATTTTCAATAGAGAACACAAGTAAAGAGATGGTATTTGATGTATTCACTACAAGCTTTATAAATGTGAGAGATGAGCCCCTTTTCCATCTATTTTCTTCAAGCATTTTTTGCTGTTCTCAATCTCACCGGATTGAGTATTCCAATTGATAATCCTATTATACATTGTCCGAAACCAAAATCACTAGAAATTAATTGTTGCAAGGGTTTATGCACTATAACCATATCATCTTTGTGTGTGGAACATGTTGGTATCAGTTGTTGTTGTGGGTTAGAAGGTATTCAATTACCCATCGCAAAGGATCTATTCTATTTTGGGTTTGTCCTTGGTTTCCACCCATGTAACTTTGACCTTCTTATTTATGAATCCATAAATTTCATTTGTTTTCATTTCACAAAGTTTTAAAACAATAACCTAATAGTACAAGTTACTGATACTTTACTAATTATTTATTGTCTCTTGCCTACAAACTTCAGGATTAAAAATCCTAAACTCAAGAAGTCGTAGATATTAGATGCCTCAAATGTAGAGAACCTATTCCTCTTCACTTTTAGTCTGGAGTGCGTATGTTTTGGTTATGAATATGGTTTTGATCCTTCTCAAAGCGGAAAAGTAACATTGAATATCTCAACATGTGTGGCTCTTGGTATTTTAGAATTGCAAGGAGTAGCCATAAAAGATGAGTGGGTGAAGCGTGTATTATCAAACTTAGATTGTGTGAAGGAGCTGATAATAAGGTGTTGTACTTCCTTAAAGAAGATAGAGTTGAAAAATGACAAAATTGAATTACTGTCAATGGAGGAATGTTGTGATTTAGAAGAAGCAATTATTGATGCACCAAACTTGCTTAAATTTGAGTATGAAGGGAGTATGAAAGTTTATCCATTGACCATTTTATCGACAAAATGCAGTGCCATAATTAAATTGCCACCTTTTCAAATAAATCCTATCTTATGATTTTATTACATTAAACAATTTCTCTCTTGCTTTTACCACATCCAACACATCACTATTAATTCAGCCAAAGCAAAGGTACGCACTTGTTTTCTACTTCATATGCGATTTTTCTTATTAATTAAGGTAGTAAGCTCATATATACTTTCATTTGGTTTAATTTGTAGGGTTTGATATTCTCAGTACATATAGAGCACAAGACTGAACATACATAATCCTTTTCCATTGCGGGATTTGAAGTATTTGAAATTTCAAACATTAATGGAAAAGCCAGACAGTAAAGATGTAATGAAAATAATTGAAGGTTTGCTTTGGTTGGTGCCTAAACCCTTGGAATTGACATTATTTGTGCACGACAAAAACCATTATTAGCACCTTGAAGGTATGTTTAAGTTATTGAACTTCTATATACCTACCTAATTATGAGCCTTGAATATGATTGTATTTTTGTTAGCATATTATATGTATCATTACTTTGCTTCTTTTTTATTTGATTGGAAAATTAGGTACCATGGGCACCAACTTGGGTCATTAAAAAAGAATAATACAATATTATTTCACCAGTTTGTCAATTTGAGATTCATTATTAAGATAAATAACTCTATCTGAAAAACCTTGGTAAACCTGAGTTCTAAGACTCAACCTAGCTTACTTTGGTGAATCCCCAAGATTTGAATTAGAAAAGGAAAAAAAGGAAAACGAAATAAAATAAACAATCTTCATGTTGTGTTTGAAGTTAAGGAGGCATAATATTGAGTGATGAGTGAGTATTCATTGAAATATGGCATGTAATTCAATAATTAAGCTGTTTTCTGATTGGGCTTCATGATCAACTATTTACTAGCTATGATTAATATATTTTACTCGTTCAACAACATGCGCTTTTTTTTATTACATCCATGTGCTTTGTAATAATAGGAATTCAAAGAAATATGTTGGAGATTAATTTATTCTAACCATTTATGCATTCAATTGCAACTTTTTTTTCTTTTTTAATGAATGTACTTTTGGATATTTGGATATTAGATACTCCACGAAATGTTTTAAGATCCTCAGTGTACCCTAAAAATTATTTCAAAGTTCTAAATACGACTTAATCCTTAGCATAGAATTATTAGTTTACAAAGGATGATATATAGAATGCGAGATGTCTCCTATTACTCTTTGTTGTCAATTACCTTAGGAACGAGATAACAGGAAGTTATTAACAAAGAATTCGTAATAAAAAACAAAAGATCATGCATTCAAATTTAAACTTTGAAGTGTAATGAGAGTTATATAAACTGCTCCCAAGTTTAAAAGGAGTTTTGTATGATTTTACCAAATTTAAAATTCACAACTAAAATCACTTGTGTAATTTAATTTGATATCCACCATCAAGAATATAACTGAGAAAGGAATGTAAAGCATGCATGTTATTTTGAAACTTAAAGATTTTTTTAATTTAATAACCCTACATTGTTTGTACTATAGAGAAGACCTTTAAGATTGATTAAAAATTAATTTTAACATCGATTAAAGAAATGACGTTATATCAAACAATATAATGTATTTCAAAGTTTCCATAAGTCGTAAAAATTCTTTCAACATTGGTAACTTTTAATCGATGTTGACTATTGTTTTTCTAAAAACATTATTATTAATATTGATTTTGCAGTCACATCTTCATTAGCAAAGGTACCAAATCAAAAATGAAAAACCAGGTTGATCAATAAAATGATAGTAAGTGCATATCTAAAGCATTTTTTATACCATATAAAGTGTGAGCTTGAGTTTTGGACCTCACAATGAAGTATATCTGGACAACAAAACCATGAAGCAATCCAAAACCGTGGATAAATAGTTTTTGAAGGTGAGCGTATTTGAAATAAGAATGTCTAACCTTTGATCTAAAAGTGATCTTGAAGTTTCATATGAGGCCGACAATCTTAATGTGAGTAGAAGAAGATGATATTAACTTAAGTTGAGAAGATGAAATTAGCTTAATCAAATGCTTACCTTAAGCTTAGAGATAATCTCAGTCAGCTGATTTATGGATAGTTTCGCCAGATGCTGAGTTAAAGGGTCATGTGCCAGTCCTGATTGAACTCGCAAACCATTTTGATTTGACTGGATGCTAGATTGAGGCCCTCCTAGAGTTGCTTCCATGACTGTTGCAGCTGTTATAGCAATGTGAAGACCAATAGGTTAATGGTGGACATAGACACAAGAGGGTATACAGACATAAGGCCTTACATAATTACATTGTCTCGTCTTTTTCTTTATAAATCTGATTTTTTTCTTAAAAGAAATGCAGATCATATATCACAGCAAAGAAAGGTGAGCTACATCAATGTCAGGAAATAAATTCTACCTATATACCTATCCTCCATTTCTGTCGGTACCTTTGTCATTTTCAGCAAAATCAACACGCAATTGCAGCCCATTAATCTCATAACCCTGTAGGTTATGACGAGCATTTAGAGCTGTTTCTTCATCCTTATACTCACAGAACCCATAATCTTTAGGTTTTCCAGTTTCTCTATCAATGACTAGTCTGTAGAATGCATAAGAATAAAATACCTCACCCAAATAATTTCTTGCTGAATAAAAACATACAAAATTTAACCATTGAAAAAATACAAATCAAAGGTATATAATGAATACTAAATATACATCAGCTTTTAACCCCCAATCACAATAGATTAAGAAAAGTTTTGAAGCAAGCTAGTAAAATAAACCCATTTATAGCAACTTCAGTGTTATATAAGACTATCACAGTTAAAAACACCTAAAGATTCACATAACTACATTTACCCTATTAATGACATCAATCCACCCTTAAAACTTTGGCACAACAAAGAATGTCTCCCTCTTCTTCCCAACCAGTGGTGCAATCATTTTATAATAAGCTAGAGTTCTCAAATAATAGCTTCTCCTTAAAAATGTACCTGAATGATACTGCATGCCCAACCTCCTGGCAGATTTCAATAAGCTGTTCCTCTGTGGCATCATACGGTATATTCCCAAGTACAACATAAGCAAAGCAATTGTCATAAAAACATCACAGGAATGCCAAAAAAAAATCAAAGACTAAAACTTTGAAATCCCCATCACTACTCCCAACCATTATCAGCCCTCAATCACTTAAATCTTAAAATCTACGAAGAAATCCGAGCTTAAAAGAATAAATTAAATGCCAAAAACGCAACGATGCTGGGAAGTGGCCATGAAATCAAGTAGAGAACGAGAGGCTATAACGCTGCTTCATCTCCTTGAGGATTTTTCTGCAAATTGATACGAGTCGTTGAAAATCTTCATATCGAAGCGCGAGATAGCGAATTCAAACCTGTTTATTTGTAGAGAGCGGTACGAGGAAGACAAAAACTTTTGGATTTTGATTTTTTGATGGAGTCCCCAGACCTGATGGCATAAGGAAAGTAATTATAACTAATGATTTATACTTTTTATATAAATTAGGGGGAAAATCAATCAATAACGTCAATCATGATTCATGGGTCATCCATCTTCAATGTTCAATCCTCAATCGTCAATATAATCAGTATTTTCAACATAAACACTGTTGGTAAATCATTATTTGTGCAGTTTTATTGAGTTTAAATTTTGTTAATTTTTGCCACTAATTTAACTATATTTATGCAAGTTTATTAAAAAAAATTTAAATTTTTATATAGTGAAAATTAATACTAGGTCCCATTGAAGACATTTAATGAAGAATAGGTCATATGAAATCCCATAATTGCACTGAAGCCTATTGAAACCTTGATTATTTTAATTTTTATATGAAAATAACATTTTTGCTCCCTCTTTTTTATTTGATCTAGTTAAAAAAAACTTGTGAATGTTGTTCAAAATATTGTGATAGATAAAAAAAAAATTGTTATCGAATGATCAAACATTGTTAGCATATTCTAAAATACTTGTTAGAATTCCATATTCTTTAAAGGCTTACCCTTTGACTATTTGATAAAATGGTAACATATGCTCATTTTATTGTAATTGGATGCCCAACTAGTCTGTTCTATCTGTCTAAAAAAAACTACTGTGTTCTAAAATAATTGGAGTGTAAAATTAATATAAACTTAAAAGACTTGTGAATTCTTCTTCAAATTTTGTTACAGATGCCCAAAATATTGTCATATGATGGTCAAACATTATTGCCGTGTTTTATCATTTCGGTTTAATATAATCAATGTTCTAATGGACCTTGCAACATCTAACTTTATATTACTGTTCTATAGCACCTTAATTGATTTATAACCACTTTCTTAATTCCAGAAACCTAAAAATGCGAAAAAATTTAAAACTTTTCCTTCCAAAAATCAATCCAATCTTTATTTCTATTGAAATGGGCTTATCTAACAAATTGGTATAATTTAAATATTTTTATAAAGCAAAATGGTTTATAAAACAATCAAAATAATTCAAACCTCCTTAACGTACTTATCTTTTACCGATAGTGATTGGAGAGTTAAAACTCCTTTCTATAGATATATATTTACACACTATTATATATAACTACTATACAAGCTTTTTATTTGCTTAACGTATACATATACATATATACATCCCTTTATATTATCTACAAAAAATACTAACAAAAAGGTCTTTCTGTGGTGGTACATCAGGATGCCTCTTCACATACTACCTTATCCCAAAAAAAGGGTCTCCTCTTTGCTTCACTTAAAACCAAAAGTTCAATGCAGTTTATTTCATACATTTCTATTAACATATATACTCACGTATTTATATTTATTTTATAAATTTGTGCAAATAATGAAAGCATTTAATTCTTTTAAGCTGTGTACCATAAGCACCCACCAACCACTAAATTAACAATATATTTGCCCACTAGTAGAAGCTATACCTGCAGGGTTTTCCAGTTATAACTATTAAGTTATGAAAGCAAATCCATTTATAACAATTAAGTTATAAAAATTAATCCCAACCATTAAATTAACAATATATTTGGTAACTAGTGAAAGCTATACTTATAGGACTTTCCAGTAATAACCATTACGTTATAAAAGCTAATCCATTTATAACAATTAATTTATAAAAGTTAATTCAGTTATAACCATCTGGTTATAAAAGCTAATACATTTATAACAATTAAGTTATAAAAGCTACTCCCAACCACTAGATTAACAATATATTTGCTAACTAGTGAAAGCTATACCTGCAGGGTTTTCCAGTTATAACCATTAGGTTATAAAACCTAATCCATTTATAAAAATTAAGGCATAAAAGCTCATTTATTTATAACAGTTAAGTTATAAAAGCTATACAGTTATAACCATTTAGGTTATAAAAGCTCAACCATTTATCCATAAAAGGAATAAAGGCTTACCGTTTAATTGCAACAGATATTACAAAATTATATATGTAAATTTAATGTTATGAAATAAACTGCTACCTGAATACCAGAACTTAGTCCTGAACCAGCTCCTTTCCCTCTGTTGCCTTGATTAAACCCTAAATATTCATGTATAGGTTTAGGTTAAAAATATAATCTATAAATAAATCCATGCGTCTCTATCGGATCTTAAAGGCTTTACACTACCCATTCTTTTCATTTAGGCAAATTACAATTTGTCGATACTGTAAATAAAACGTTCAATTCTAAATATTATCTTCTATTTGTTCTTTCTTATTCTCAATGTTTGACTAATAATTCTCAAGGATCAATCTTTTATACAAGCCATTTGAACATGAAAGTTTCCATACTTGTAACTAGCCATTACTTTATAACTTATAACCATAGCTTAACATCTTAAAATAAAAGTTCATTCCTAAAATCTTTTAGAATGTAAACTCATGACGAGTTTCAAACTTATCTTTGAAACACAATACAACTATATGGTGTTTTCCATGTATACATCATTTATTTATCATAACAACTCCAAATTTTAGTAAAACTTAGTTCCTAGCTCATGTACATACATTTTTTTTCAAACTAACTTAATCTATGATATAATGAACAACATATGTACGTCACTCTGACCTACCATTTCTGACAGATTAATCCACAAAATGCTGAGCTTATTATGAGAAAATACACCTAGCCATAAATTTAAGAAGAAACTTGATTCTTATTTTAAAACAAACTTGAACCCCAAACACTCCTTTTAGCAGACTACTGATAATGCATCTTTGCATGCAACCATTACAAGCAACAAATTACACTCAATTGAACGAAACAAATCTAGACATTTGTTTCAACACAGAAGAAGTTGACTGCAGCAAAGAAAGTGTGTAACACCTAAATTTTACTACTATATTATAGCATTTTAATTGATTTATAACCACTTCTTAATTCCAGAAGCCCAAAAATACGAAAAATTTAAAACTTTTTCTTTCCAAAGTATAAATCAATTCCCTTCTTTCAAATGGGATTTTCGGACAAATTGAAATATCTTTAAACTTTCAATAAAATAGAGTGGTTATTAAAACAATTAAAATAACTCGAATTATAATGCTTGGGGATTCAAATCCCTTACACTATATTTACATATTCTTTAGATTTTGTTCTATTTATCTATTTACACCTCTCTTACTATACTAATATATTGGCGGGTTATCTCGATTGATAACCCTCTTACATGGGTATGTAATTCTATTATTTATTAAGGGTATATCTACATATGCAAATATATATATATATATATATATTAATTACTATACAAGCTTCCAACTTGTCTTAATTATTTAATCATACAACATACACAGGTAAATAGGTTCCTAAAGTAACTACCTGCAGGGTACAAGACAAAGCAGGCATTCCTGCCCCTTCACATTACCTTACTTCTTTCCCAGCTAGCTACTCCCATTCTGCTATACTGAAAACGTTTTGAAAAATAGTGAGATTGGAAATCTCAATAGCAGTTTATTTCATATCATGTGTGCACTTATATATATACTTATACATCAATTTCATAAACATGTGCATATAATGAAAGCATATATCCCTTTAACCAATACCTGCAGGATTTTTCCAATTATAGCCCTCACGGCTACTCAATAACCCACACGGTTATAGGAATTTAACTGTAGCCCTCACAGCTACTCAATAACCCTCACGGTTATAGGAATTTAACTGTAGCCCTCACAGCTACTCAATAACCCTCACGGTTATAGGAATTTAACTGGCAAAGAGGGAGCGACCCACCTAGGCCTTAGAGTACTCCATAAATATCATCAATATCATAACAGGAATAATGCCCATTTAAATGCCACAGATATTACAAAATTATATATAGAAATTTATATTATGAATTAAACTACTACCTAGATACCAGAGCTATTTCCTGAACCAGATCCTTTACTTTCCACTGTCTTGGTGAACTCATATCACTATCAAGGCCTATCTACACATCATATTATAATAAGAGTAAGTTAATATATGTAATTCTATATTTATACTAAGCGTCTCTCTCGAGTCCTAAATGCTTGTAACTACTCCACTATTTTTATATCTATGAATCATTCTAATTTACTATATCTTAAGATTAAAAGATCACTTGTAATTACTTTACTCCAATTAGTATTTCTTATTCTCAATGTTTGACTAATAATTTAATCAATGCTTTCTAACAATTTAAGAAATCCCAAAACAACTCTATAATTAGCTTTTCTTATACTTAATTAACATTTACACAATTTGTCCTAAAGTAAAAATCTCACAAGCTCACTTAATCGTCAACAACTCCTTCTCCAATCACACCATTATTACTTAGCACAATTATTTGACAAGTTGAGACATAAAACAGTATACAAAGTAAAGCCTAAACTTATCAAAACATCAAAACAGAAATAAAAGTTAGATTTCAAACCTTTAACATTCACAAGGATCATTCTTAAAATTATCATCACCTAACCAAATTTCCAGCTTCTATTAACACCACTTCAACTAAGAGACTAAGTTCACTAAAAGTGTAATTGATACACTTTGAATCAGGCATCAAATATTCAAAATTTACCCTTTTTTAATAATCTCACACTGTTCAAAACAGAACAAATGGAAAGGGAAGTATAAGCTTTAATTCTTGGTAGCTGACATATCTAGGCCTTGACTTATAAACATTATAATTGTTCAAAACACTTCCTTCTTCCAAAACAATCCCTTGAAAATTCAAACAAATTATCCAACATCATAACTCTAACCATCACAAGATTGGTTAGATATTAAAAGAATAATCACATCGCCCTTTAAGGAATCTCAAACAGCAACTCTATTAATTTTACTTCAAATCTGAACATTATGTTCCAGAAACATTTATTTCTTCATTCTAAAATCTGTATCCATATTGAACCCACAAATACCATCATTTAATACCTTGAACCATTGGTTAACACTTGAGGACCTCCAACAATAAATAGAATCAGGTATTGACCTTATCAACAGGAGTAGCTTAACTATGTAAATATATTCCTTACACCCAATGAATCCACAAAGTCCTTGAACAAGAAACATCTTTAATCATCATTGTTATCAATATAATTAAATTTTAAACCATACCATTTGAATATCATATATGACTCTAATTATCCTTTACAACCTCACTTTTGGTTACCAATAAAAGCTCAAAAACATCCTTACAGAGATTATAAAAATCACTGCACTGTTTCAAGGTTTCAAACACTCATCTAATGATTCACTAACAAACAGCAAAACCCTCTTTTAAGTTTTGTGCCTTACAAATCTGAATTCCTTAAATTTCTAACCACCTTCGTTTAACCAATTCATTTCCCATCCAAATAAATCAATAACCCAAACCTCTTAGAAAACAATAGAAATCCCCTGCTTCAGCATCTTGAACCAAAGAAACATTAACCATAAAGTGACCATTAAACCATTAAATCTATGGGCTTTTAATAACCCCTTTCAATGTGTTAATAAATTAAGTCTTTGAAAAGCAAGATGCCAGCACAGAAATTAGAAAACCAGAACTTAGCAATTTCAAAGTCTAAAAATCCATACCAATCATCTCAAATGAAACTTTAAGCAGCCACACAAATTTCCGTTTTAACCATTTCATTCCTCTACAACTTTCAGATTTTCAAATTATATAACCAAAATTATCAAACATTCAAGCTAACTTATCTATAGTAATTAAAGTAGGTTCAATCTCAAGAATCATCTATTTATATGTCTTCAATGCCTTTTGATCCCTTAATTGTTCTGACATCTGATCCCTTAATTGTTCTTCCTTTAACTTAGAACCCGAATCCATTCTCCCTCATTAGATCTGAAATTTTTCAGTCTTATCCAATATTAATCCTCATGACAGCAAGCCTAGACAAATTTCCAGTTCCAAAGCCATCACAAAAAAAAAAAAAAAAAAAACCCCTCACAACTCACAGCCACCAAAAGACAAAGTTTCTTGGTCACACAAATATACACACTCGTCTTCTCCCTTTCATTTGACTAGGATTGAAATCTGACAAATTTCCTATCTTAACAAAATTACTTAACACTCCAACCAAGAAATGCAAGAACATCCACACACCATCTTCTTTCTCATTTAACAAATTCCAAACAATTATTTCAGAGAATCCATGTATATAAGATTGAAACAACAACCTCCCTATATTCCGATTGACTCCAAAAAGAAGAGCCCAATCACATGCAACATCAATCTACTTCCAAACCGAACTTATAAACAAATAAAATTGCTTTAAGATACTCATTTATACTCTAGATCACTAGTTTAGTTAGCTGCATGGGGAAACTGAAGATCTTTCGGTGATGAACAGTAGCAAAACAGAACAAATTAGGATTCTAGCCAAAATCTTTCATGTGTGCTCTAATTTCTTTAGGAGAACTATTTCATTATACCTAAGCTTTGATTTAATTGATTCAAAACACCCAAAAAACTCAAAACCCGATCAGACCCTCCTCTCAAAATTCTCGCATCGTGAAAGGAAAGGAGTAGAAATCAGTAGAGGAGACTCACCTATCGACTAATCGAGTCTTGCATGCGTCTTGGGAGCTCGCCGTTGCCGGAAATCATGCACACCACTGTCGAAGCTCGCTGGTTTCGTCGAGAGAACATGGAGAGCAAAGGGAAAATGAGAGGAATAGAGAGATATTTTTTTTTTTTTGATAAAGAAATTTTAGGAAGGGGTTCGGGCTTAACCCAATCCAAGGGCAGGGCTCCTGACTCATGATCCACTGGGGGCCTGTCCCTGTGGGCTCCTGGGCGTGAAGGAAATTTGAAATGAAAAGAGAGAGAGTCTGCGAAAGAGGAGGTGGGGGAGTATATATTAATTTTAATTGGGTAATTTTACCATTTTATCCTTCAGACTATTACTCAAGATATTTTCCAACCAGGGACAGATATGGTCATTTTCATTTTCTCTTTTTCATTATGCCCTTCTTTACAAAGTTTAATTACTATTTCCTTTTCAATTTAATCTGAATTAAGTCCCAAAATAATCCATTTAGATATGCTTTAATTTCCAAATTTATTTGTAAGACTTTTTAAATAACAAACAATACCTCAAGGTTCTAAATATTCCCTTATTTAAATTTATCTTCTAACTACTTTTTCTCAACTATTAAAGAAAAATGAGCCTTAAAAATTATTAAAAATACGACTGGCCTCATAAATTATTTATAAGGCTTTTTAATTTCTAAATGCCACCCCAAGACCTTAAATAAATCCTTATTTTCTATTTTCTAAAATTTGGAGTGTTACAAAGTGATTGACTGCAGCCAAAGGAAGTAGAGAAGAATTGGGTAAATATTGAGCAACAATGCAGGAATCATGAAGGCAAGGAGATTTTTCTTTTAATTGTTCCAGCAAGCTTAAATCAATGTATATTCAGGCTTGAGATATCAAAGAAAGTAAGAAAAGAACTGCAATGTATAAACAGTTTAAATTTTGTTTGCCAGCAAAGAAGACCAACGCTAAAAAAAAAAAAATATGCCTTCAAAATACCAATGATCACAGTCAAACTTCTAGGTACAGCACAAGCCATCAATTACAGTCAAGAAATCAAAACCCAAAAGTGCCAATACCCGAAATAAAGCAACAGAAACAGTCATATAACTTTCAGCTGGACAACTCAATTTATAAATAATCCAATTCAAGGAAAGTCTGCGTGAATGAATGAAAACTGCAGCAACTATCAATTCAGCTAATCGAATATCAAATCTGAAATATACATTAAATAACAAATCCAGAAGAGACTTGTGCTAGAGGACATGCCAAAGTATTAAATAAACTTGGGCAGAACCATTGAATGTAGTAAAACCCAAGAAGAGCAAAACAATTCCAAAGTTAAGCAGCTATTGACCAACTGTGGGAATTTAAATTCCTAAACTTCCTTAACACCTAATCAGCAAGTCCAACAAAGGTTATGACAGAATCACAATATCAGTCTTTAAATTATACCTTACGACATGGACCGGAGCATTCATTATTTAGCATGGCACATGAAAGTAGTTATCCTAGAATTAAATCAATCTCTCAAAATCACTCTTATTGCAGAATTTGACAGTAATCACTGCACAATATCAGACACAACTGTTGATTCAAACATACCAAAATTGATGCTTATTAACTAAGAATCGTAATCCCTGTTTCAATTGCTTAAGAACCAATGAAGAATCACAATCACTCCCAAAGACTTCCACAGCTCTAGTTTCCACAGTTAACAATAGGAAACTTAAAAAATTTGAAAATGAAAGCCTTTTTTTCACACGTTGAAATATTCAATAAGTAGTTAAAACTTTGGATCTAAAATACATTAAATTTGTGAAAACATATGTATATATAGCGTGGTAGCACATTTCTAGATCTTTTCCAATCAACTTCATAGAAAACATCATTCACCAACAAATTTATTGAACGGGGTGTCTATATGACTCAATAAGTAAATCCACTCCTTACAAACATTGAGCCTCCAAATGCCAATAGAAAAAAAAGTCTCATTAAAAAAATTAATGGTTAAAACACAGTTACTTTTTTTTTATCATGAGATATTTGAAAATAATAATACATAAAAATTATAAGTCTAACTTCAAATTCTTATGGAAGCCAACTATTTAACACTATTTTCCCCTTTACTTCTTTATCTTTCAACAAAAAAAAAATGGTTGCCATTGTTTAATTTCCTACCTCATACATAACCAATCATCCTTCAAATAATCGATCATAGATATATAAATTTCCTTATGTCCGATTGTCATCAAACTTTGCCTACCAAAATAAATCTTAACCAAAACAGTCTCCCTCTTATAGTTATACATTAATAAATATTATATCTACCACACCTCTAAAATCCCACTCAGCCCTTAGAGTTTTTTTTTTTTAATCATCAATCAATCTAATTTGTTTTCGAATTCAATTACTAAGTACAGTACTTTGTTACATGGCCACAATCTACACATAATAGTTTCTAACTACTCACATATCCTTGCATCAACCACATCCTTACTCTTTAACACATGCATTTATCATTTTATCCATATCATTGTTTTCACAATGATTTAAGTTTTGAAATGCCCAATTCCTAGAAAAAAAATGGAAAAAAGATTTCCCTTCCATGTCCACTTTAAAGGCTAACTAAGTTTCCTTAAAATCAATGACAATACAATCCCTTTTCAAGAACTCTTCCTTGAAGAAGAGGATACCCAGTCCCTAATATTCCACAAAAGAAAACACAGCCTAGATTAATTCTACAATTCACAATTCATGTTGTAACAGCCTAAATCCTCAATAACAATAACTTGAGACATGTATTATTATTTCTTCACTTCTAATAGTAAATATATCGATGTGATAATTTGGTGAAATCCTACAATGCAAGTCTAAGAGTCATCACAAACACCATCATTCTCATAAGATACTCTAAGCACACAGACACAAAAAGAATAATCTTTGCTCATATGACTCATATTTAGATGAAAGCTATTTTCTACGAAAACCTCAATTCGAAGTAGAAAGTACATACAAATTCAAGGATTCGTCATGTATTCCCTCAAATAAAAATTCCACATTCATTCTACGAAGCAAGGAAGCCTATCAACAAGTTGGGACTGAACTACATTAAGATCCATCCATGACCAAATGATTGCTTATCGTATTGGGTAGGCGATGCCGAATTGGACAAATGTAAACTATGAAGCGTGCCTTGGTTGAAACAAACAAAGAAGGGTTAAAGGGAAACCAATGAGGTTATAAAGATTCTTAGATATTTTCCACTAGTTTTGCGACCTTAGAGGTTGTATATGTCATCCAAAATGGCTGAGCACATGAGATGGCATTCATTGAAGCCAAATGTAGATGGGAAGTTAAGACATCCAAGGGATGATAAGGCTTGGAGAGTATTTAGCACTGACTTTCTAGAATTCATCAAGGACTGTATAAATGTCCGTCTAGCTCTAGCCTCATACGGATTTACCCCATTTGGTAATGTTAGTACATCTTATAATATATGGCATGTGTATTCATATTGTATAACTTTCCCCATTAGATGTGTATGAAACAGGGATCCTTCATTCTTTCAACGATAATTCCAGGAAAGAGAGCTCTAGGTAATGATATATATATCTACCTTAATTGTTGATATATTAGTTAAAGGAACTGTGGATCAATGACGTTGAGACATATGATGCTTATAATAAGGTGCTCTTTACACTCTATGCCTTGTTGATGTGCATGGTAAGTGACTTTCTCGGATGTGGCACATTGTTTGATTGGAACGTGTGTCCTACCTACAACTTTGACTAAGATTCTGTGCATCTTCCTCACAACAGCAAGTTGTGCTTCATGGGTCATTTGTAACACCCCAAATTTTAGAAAATAGGAAATAAGGAATTAAATAAGATTTAGGAAATATTATTAAAATATTAAAAAGCATTAAAAATGAAATTATGATGTTTTAGATATTTTTAATAATTTTAAGGATTATTTTCTTTAGAAAATAAAGAAAAATAATTAGAAGATAAATTTTGATTTGGGAACTTTAGGAGAATTTATTTTAAGGCTTAAAGAAATTATGACTAAGAAAAATCTCTAATATGATATAAGAATTTATTTTAGAAAATTATTTTCAGGAAGGGACTAAACTGAAAATAATAAAAAGTTGGTTTTAGGGATTAAAACGAAAAGAAGAAAGTTTTAGGGGTCAGAACTCTATTTTTCCCCTCACCTTTTATATAATACTCCCTCCGTCCCCTATTCCTCTCACTCTCTCTCGATCCCTCTCTCCCTCACCGCCTCTCTGTTCCTCTTCGTTCCTCCGCTTCTCCAAGTTCGACAGCGATGATCGGCGGCGTAAACTGCGGAGAACGACGGCGAGTAGCAGCGGAAAACACGCATAGAGTTTGGGTAAGCTTTTGTCCTTTGTTTTCCTCTCCTTTTCAGTCCGATTCGAGTGAGTTTTGGGAGAGGTCCGATTTAGGGTTCGAGTTTCTGGGGTTTATTTAAGCTTCTAAATCCATAAATTCGAAGCTTAGGGTTCGATTAACAAACCCCAAGAACGAATTTGAGCAATAGAGTCGGATTAATCAAGATTTCCCAAATTTCTTCCTCTTTGCACTGTTCATCCGACGCAAACTTGGGGATTTTCGGTTGTTTCTTGTTTTGGGACTTAATTACTCATGATTTTTAGTGATTCTAAGGTTATGGCATGGATTAAAAGTGTGATTATGAAGCTAAGGGATTTTTGAAGTATTTTTCCTCTTCTCTGTTTCTGCAAAATCCGACGGGTTAAAGGGGGAAAATTCTTGAATGTGATACACTTGTAATTGAGAAGTTCTAATAAGCAATTTGTATGTATGATTTGATGGATTTCTGATTGGTTTGAATTATTGTTCAATTTCCCCTGTCTCCATTTTGTTCTGGCCGAATTGTGTTCCCTCTGTTCCACCGGGTTTTGTTCTTCTTTGTTGTTGATTCCTGGTGCTTAATGAGCTAAGTTGATTGTTGTTTAAATTAGTTGAATTTGTCTTCCCTTGTTCTTGTTCTGTGCTGGCCGAAAATGTGGTGTTATTTCTCTGGGATTTCCGTTTCTGATTTTGGGTTAGGAAGGATTAGATTAGTGCTAATGGTGAAGGGAAAGTTGAGTGTTATAGTTGAGTTTGGTTTGCTTATGTTCCTCTATTTCTCTGTTCTTGCTAGCCGTGGGAGTTGAAGGGAAAATGTGAGAATTTTGGGTACCTCTACCTTCATTAATGTATATGAATAAGCTATAATTGAGAAAGAGGAAGTTAGGAGAAGAGAATTTGATAGAAGATTTAGGGATTGAAGATAAGAAATAAGATTAGTTTTATGTTTTGATTTAGGGATTAAGAATTATTGATGGTTGGGTAAGAAAAGAGAGGCAATGATTTTAGGATAAGGGAATTAATTATTCCTTGTTTGGAATGGCTTTCAGATGAAAAAGAAGAATTTATAATGATGAAATAGTATGGATTCAAATTATTGGGGCTAAAATGAATAAAGGATCACACGGTTAATAAAGTAGGAAGTTACCCTTTAAGTAGGCTAAATGTTGTTGTTGGGAATTTATTAGGATCAATTGAAATTTATAGTTTTAGGGAGAAGTTAATTAAGTTGAGTAAGTTATTATGTGTATTAGAAGTGTTTTTGTGATATTTGGTTAGTATTTAGTATTTTCTAAACTAATGCAAGTATTTGTAAATGGTTGGAGTTGGGGAATAAACATGAAGTAGTATGCCATGTCCTTTGTCAGCTACAATTTAATAAATGTTTGATTTTGTTTATGATTACTAAAGTTTGCAAATGTTTTGAAGAAGAGAAATAAGTTGAAGTAAAGTCAAATAAATATATATATATAAAATAAGTTTCTGTTTTAAAGAGTCTAGTGAATGAGCAAGTAGAGAGTACAGAATATCTAAAGTATGATTTTACTCATGATTTAATTAATTATAGGGGCAAGTTAAAAGAATATTGTGAAGAGGATATGATTGTGTACGGGAATTTCTACTTTAAATCTGAGATGTCATTTGGAATTTGCTAATGTATATAGTGAGTTAAAGGTTCGGTCTGTGTTATTGAGGTTTATACACTATAAACCAATGAGTTAAGTGATCAAATAAATGTTAAGGATTTAATATAATTAATTGAAATTCCATGGTTATGTACTAATTCATAGGTTAATAAGAAAGTTTAATAAAAGTGAATTATTAAGTGATATTTAGTATGTTTAAAAGTTCTTAAAGATCGTCTTGAGATTCATAAAATGGTTCTTTGAAATTGAAATAAGAATTTATTAATGTTTGTGTCAAAAGTTGAGTAATTCAATTTATGTTCAATCTATAATATTACAAGATTGTTATTTAGATTAACAAGAGATTTAAATACGAATTAAGTAAAAAGAATATATGGGTTGGAATTTTGGGAAGCTTGATAGGGTATTTAATTTATAGAACTTTAAATATTGGACTAGGAGTTAAAAATGGTTCAAGGTTTATTGATCTATGTTCTGTTATGTATTCAAGGCTATGAAGATCTAAGTTTGAAAAATGTTAAGAAGGACTATATATAAATATATTATTGAAAATCAAATATGCTTAGCTTAAAGTGTTAGGAGGTGGACTATGGGTGAAAGCATTAAGGTAAATAAGGATTTAGAAGAGAAAGAAATATGATTTGGGTTTTGATTGTGATTGGTGATTGATTTGTAGTACTCTTTAATAAATTGAATTAATAGGATTTGATTTACATTATTGATTTAGTTGTTCTTGAAGATTGTATAATAAATAGGAAATAAATAAATATATATATAGGTGTGTACTTGTGTGTGTGAAGGACTATTATCTTTAAAGAAAGATTTTATAAAAACTATTAGTCAAACATTGAGAATAAGAAAGTTTAATATAATTAAATTATCAAAATAATCTCGGTTAGTTAAGATCCTAATTAAGTTTGAATAAATTATAATTTAATTAAACGAAAAGACTTGGGTAGTATTAAATTGGGATTCGTGAGAGACGTCAGATAATTATCCAAGAATATAGGAATTAATTTATTATTTATATATTATATGTAAATAGGTCCTGATAGTGGCATAAGTCGAGGAGGTCAGTGGAAAAGAGACAGTAAAGGATTAAGCTTGGATTCCAGGTAGCAGTTTATTTCAGTAACCATTAAATTGCATGTATTGTTTTGTAATAACTGTTGCATTTAGTTGGTAAGTTGTTATTCCTCAGATGGAGTACTCCAGGCTTAGGTGATTAGCTACACCTTTGCGAGATCAGTTACGTTTTAGCCTTATGTGCTTTAACGAGAAACCCTGCAGGTAAAGCCTCCACTATAACGAATATATTGTTATTAGTGGTTGGCAGGTGCTTTTAGCACACAGATTAATAGGAATAAAACTATCATCATTTGTACAGCGTTATGAAATATATACATGACAATTGCTAGCATGATAATATATGTTAATGAAAGAAACTGCTATTGGAATTTCCAATCTCACCCCTTCCCCAAACATTTTCAGTACGCAGGATGGGAGAAGCTAGCTGGGAAAGAAGTAAGATAATATAAGAAGAAGTAGGAATGCCTGCTAAGCTATGTACCACCCTAGTTAGTTAATTTATAATTTAATTATCTGTGAGAATGATTATAAAGAATTAATACTTAACCGTATGTGAATGTATGCATTACCCTAATGACGCTGCGTATTCTGGTAGAAGGGTTATCAACCGAGGTAACCCCAGCGTTTTAATATCGGAAAAGTAGAAACCCATAAATAGATACAGAGAACCCATGAATGGGTTTTCACTCCCCACACACTATCATCAAGGGGAGAAAATTATAAGGGAACCTAGGTAGTTTAATTGTTTTATGCACCACTTGGTTTTATAAAAAGTTTTAAATTCTGAGTTGTTCGAAAAGCCCATTCCAACTGACAGAATGTTGGATAAATATTTTAAAAAGAAAAAGTTTTAAATTTTCCGTATTTTTGGGCTTCGAATATTCTTAAAAGTGGTTATAATTCAATTAAATTACTATAATATAGTAGCAAAAGTCCAGACGTTACATCATTGATGGCTCCTGCCTGGATATCATAAATTCATATTGGAAAGGGTTGGATTCAATGGGGCACAATAAGAAAGAAGAGGTTCTCATATGACTATACCTAACACAGATGCTCTACAACATGAAAATGTTAACACAAAGTTTGGGAAGAAAGATGATGTTTAGCATGGTAACAAAATGTCTCGCTATTAATTAATCTCAAGGGGACAACGTGCAGCAATGGAGAAAAATGGCATATTTTTTGAGTCCACTTATTGGAAATCTAATTTTCTATGCCATTGTTTGGATGTTATGCACAAATAAAAAAAATGTGTGATAATGTGTTGTACATGTTGTTGAACAAGTTTGGTAAGGAGAAGGATCATCAGCAAGCAAGGAAATATTTAATGGCAATGGAAATCCGTGAAGATGCTTGGCCGGATGAAAATGAAAGGTTCTCCCTGGCTGCATTCACATTGACCAAGGCCAACAAGGACATCTTCCTCTCCACACTTAAACACTTTAACGTTCCTAATGGTTATTTAAGCAACATTTCAAGTTGTGAGATCTGCAAGGCAGGAAGGTTGCTTAGTTGAAAAGTAATGACTCCCATGTTTTGATGTAATAACTCCTTACCTTTGGCAATTAAAAATACACCGCCTCAAGATGAACATTTATCACTTGTTGGGTGCGTCTTTTCTACACTAATGACCTTTACAACTTTCTACATTATTTTTATAAATGTTGGATGTCTTTATATATTTTCTACTACACGAAAGATCAAGAAGAAGATTGAGCCAACATACATATCTTGTTTTAGTCTTGGGAATTTACATAACTACTACAAGTTAAAAACTTTATAGCGATTTATAATCACTACTAACTATCCAATCACAATTAAACCGCTGCAAACACCGCTAACCAAAACTCCACTAATTCCCACCTTACACCTTATAAATACCTCTTCCCTCTTGTAACACCCCAAAATTTGGAAAAGAAGAAATAAAGATATATTTGAAGTCTTAAGGTATTATATAGGAATAATGAAAAAAAAAACCTTGTAAATAAATTTATCAATTCATAGGTATTTTTAAGGATCTTTAAGGCTTATATCATCAGAAATTGAAGAAAAATAGTTAGGGGATAAATATTGATCGGAAAACTTTAGATAAATTATTTTGAGGTTTAGGGCCCGTTTGCTTTGCAGAATTTTTAGCGATGGAAGAGGAAAATCACCATTTTTCCTCATTCTCCCGTGTTTCCTTGGACGAATGTGGAACTGGTTCCTTTCCCGCCTCCGCCCATTTTCCTTTAAAGGTTGGAAAATGGGATCCCACCAAAAATAGTGGGAACCAATTTTCCGGCGCTCGATGGAATTGGCACAAGACTGAAATGCCCTCACAACAGTGGTCAAATGGCAGCCATATATTCTACTATACCTCACTTGCTTGTGCCTTCACTTTCGAACGGCGATATGTGTTAGATCTTAGAGCTCTTCAATTTTTCGATTCCACTGAAGTAAAACGATGATTTTGTAACTTGGCATGAGTGGATGTAATTTTTAGGGATTGGGTAAGGAAGTAGAAGCAGCAAGGAAAGAGTGGAAGCAAAAGACGAGCTTAGAAGAAGAAATAATCATTCCTCTTTTCTCTTGCTAACACTCGCAGATGAAGAAAAATTTGGGTTGCAATTTTTTTTCTTCACGCTAGTTTGTGTTGATTTGAAATTGTATTGAGTTTCCAAATTTTTCTATTTTTTATTTCTTCCTTTCATTTGCCTGGATGCTCGAAATTTGGATTATGAATTGTGTGTATAATTTGGGTAATGGATTATGATTGGAATTTGGGAGCTCACTGGGAAGAAGAAAAAGAATAAATATAGGGTTCTTTTATATAGTAAAAGCTTGCATTTTTTCTTTCTTTTATTTTCTTCATCTTTTGTGTTTATGCCTAGTATAGATACCAAAAATTCTGATGGTGATATTGTGTGTCTAATCTGGATATTGTGAGGATTTACATTCGAAAGTAAGAGGTTAAAATCGAAAGTTGGAAGGTTAAAATCGAAAGTGGGGAGTTTACAATCGAATGTGAGGGGTTAAAATCGAAAGTGAGGGTTTAAAATCAAAAGTAAGGGATTAAAATTGAAAGAGGAGAGGTTAAAATCGAAAGTGGGGAGTTTACAATCGAATGTGAGGGGTTAAAATCGAAAGTGAGGGTTTAAAATCGAAATTGAGGGGTTAAAATCGAATGTGAGGGTTTAAAATCGATTTTGGTAGCTCCGAAGTTTGCTGATGAATTCTTAACAGATTTTGTTTAAAAATGAAGTCATAATCTCATTATATTTTAGGCATTTTTTACTGTTTAATTTATTATTCGTTTCATTTAATTATTAATAAATTTGTCAGATATGATAGATATGATAGCAGGTATCTTTTATATCTAAATTAGAGTTATTTGGGTGGTATTTTTAAATATAATGTAATTATTTTTTAATCATATGATATCAATATTTTTTTAAATTAAAATCTAAGAGATTATTGTATTTACCAAAATTTAATATTTATAGAAATTATAATTAGTAAAAATAATTTATTCACTTATTTTTATGGAAATATAATTTTAAAATATTTAAATATATTATATAAATATATATATATATATTAAAAATATATATTAAAAGTAAAATATTTTTATTTTTATATTTAACAGAAATATTTTTATTTATTTAAATTATAATTTTTTATTAAAATTAAATATTTATATTATATTTTTAAAAAATTTTAATTTGTGTTACATATATATTTATATATTATATTTTAAAATTATTATATTATATTAATTATTGAATTTTAGAATTTAAATGTTAATTTTATTAATAAATACTCATTAAGGGCAATATAGTCATTTGCACATATTTCTTACTTTCCATACCATCATTTTCAACCAACCAAACATAAAATTTTCCATTCCATTTCTTTTCTATTCCTGTGCGTACCAAATGTGTCAATCTTTCTTTCCATTCCTTTCCATTCCATTCTTTTCCATTCTGTCAGAATATTTTCTGTGAACCAAACGGGCCCTTAAAGTAATCTATGGAAAAGGAAAATCTCTAATTGGATATAAAGAGTAATTTTAGAAATATATTTAGGAGAAGAACTAAGTTAGAAATGATTAAAAGTTGTATTATTAGGGAATAAAAGAAAAAAATAGAAAAGTTTTATTTATTAAAGGACGACTTTGCCCTCATTGAAAAAAATATCTTTAATTATGAAGGGAAGGAAAATAGTCATTTCACCCCCTCAAATCGCTTTACCCTCTTCCTCTCCTCCCCGCCTGTCGCCATTCATTCCCTTCCTCTTTATCTTTCCTCTCTTCGAACCAGAGAAATCGACAGTGAGAGTGACGCCGGAGAAGGTACGCTACTTTGCCGGCGATGGAGGATGGAGATTATGCATGCAAGTAGTTATTTCAACTCTGGTGAGCTCCCTTTACTCGATTCTAACTTAGGGGTTTTTGGGGATTTTAAACTGATTAATCCGAAGTTAGAGCTTAGATAATTAGTTCTCCTAAAGAAATTTTGAGCATGCGTGAAATCATTGATCAAATTTTTAAAGTTTATCAATGGGATTCACTGTTCATCGATGGGGTTCTTTGATTTTCTGCTTAAATCAAAACTAAATGTCATTCAGACATTGTGAAGAATCGACTAGAGTAGATTTTTGGGGTTGCTTGTTTTATTTTTGCTTTATGGATTGATTTTCGATGATGAATCCTTATATTCTGTTTTTGTTGTGAATGATTTGCGCCTAATATGTGATTTTCGGGAATAAAAGCCATAATACACATAGTGAGTGATTGCAAGGTCAGAGGAGATGAAAGTTGCAATCTTTGGAAGCATAATAGTCTAAATACAACTGACTTCTAATGACTCTTCACTAGTTCTTAAATTTTGCAGAATCAGGGGAACTAGGAAGAGGTGTAAAGGAGTTTCAACTTATTAATAGTTAGCTAAATGTGGACATATTGGATTAATTTATCCTTTATCAAGAATAACCGAAACTAAGGAGTAAGAGTGTGGTTGATGATTGAATGATAGAGAGATAAGGATGCTGTATATTGTTGGAATTCATTGTTTGGTTTGCTAATTTTTGGTTGGGATTAGTGTTTCTTTGAAATATGATTTTCTGAGTTGTATCTGACTGGCCTTCATTTTGGTGTGATAATGTTGAAAATGGGAGACAATTCTTGAAAACCAAAACTATTTCTAGTGAAACACGAAGGTTTAGGGAGAAGATTTTTAATTTCAGTTTTTTTCCTCTTCCTAAATGTTGTTGCAGTAAAATTTCAGAATTTGGGGTTCATTCTTCTAATTGTGTAAATGTTGGTAGTAAATTTAATCTGTGACTCCAAGTATATTGAGTATACTTTTTTATTTTGAAAAGTAAAAAGGTTGAAGGTATAAATGTTGGAAGTACGAGTTATAAGTTGTGTTTGGGTGAGTAGATGTTTTATTGAACCTGTGAATCATGGAACTCAAATGCAAATTCTTGGAACCATTAATGAAGGAAACACTACTATGCTGAGGTAAAGAAATAGGGAGCAGCTGTCATACATCATTTAATCACACTTTAATTTAGGTGTTCGGATACTTAAGGCCCAACATTTGTTTATGCATTGAAGTAGAATCACAAACTTTCTTTTTCTCCCTTGTTTTAACCCACTTGTTTGAGGGAGATAGAGTGAGCTTTACTTTCTCTACAAATTGAAGCTATAAGTTACTGAGGATGTTGATTGATTCTTAAAACTGTTTTGAAACAGGGGAATGGTAATCTGAGTATAAATTAAGCTTATTTCTATAGTAGGCTTTTTCAAATTCCTTTTATCTTCAATTTCTTCAAATGCTATGGTGTGAGATTTGGAATTGATTCCTAGATGTGTAAGGCACTAATGAAGCATGCTGCTGTTTGATTTATGGGAAAGAGTAGTTGGGCTGAAATTATTGAGTCGTCAAAGAAGGAGAAGCAACTAAATAAAGGGCTGTCATTATTCAATTTTGAAGGTTAAAATATGACTGAAAGCTAATCATCAAAGTCTCTTGATACTAATTAGATGGGCTGGATTAATAATACTTGGCTAGTGGTATTTTAATTCATGATCTAGTTGTGTTTAAAATCTGGAAATTTTCCAGATTTTTACCATTACGTTCTTTGGCATATAGGAAAGGTGTAAATGATGGTGTTGATATTCATGTTATGTTGGGATTCATATAAAGGAAGGTATTAGAGGCCAAAATGAGGAGTATGAAAGCTAAAGCAACTCCTGAAAAGGAACAATTACAATTGAATGATTGAAGTTTAGCTATGTGGATGACTAAATGTGCGATTGGAATATCAAAAGTATGAGTTTGTAGATTTTATTCCTATTTCGTATTTTGAACAACACCCTTTAGACTAGAGTTAGCTCAGTACCTTGAAGCACCTTGTAAGAGAAATTTTAAGACAAGTTTAGGACCAAGTTGTTTGAGAATGTTAAAGTTTAATTTGAGAGGAATATTTGAAAGTGACCCCATTGATCTTAACGGTTTAAGGTAGTTCTAGCAAATTATAAATTTTCCTATATATAAAGAGTTGGGTAGCATAAAGTAAATTAGGATCCATGAAAGACGTAAAGTAATTATACTAGAATAGGTGTATTTATTTATTTATATACTATGTGAAAATATAGGTTCCAATAACCCTATAAGTTCATTGAGGTAGCAAAGAGGAAAAGAGCCAGCTCATATTTGAGTTATAAAGTACAACTAGCAGTTTCATTCCATATCATTGACTATGTATGAATAATTACATAACATTTGTTATAGATTTACAGTAAATTTCAGGGTTCCGCTCTAACCTTGTCAGAAATATCTAATATATCAAAATACTCCAAGATTAGGTGGCTAGCTACCCATAGTATAGATTTTTATAGGTATAACTGAAAAGATATACTCATAAGGTTGAGCGACATAGGCCACACAATTAGAGCAACATAAATTATAGTGATTGTGTGGCAGTGCCTTGAGCAAACTAACATGCAGGTTTAATGTTTATTTGTAACATTTATACATCTTTATGAATTGTTATGCATGGTAATTAATGAAATAAACTGTTACTGAGATTCTTTGAATTTCACTCTTATTGATATATCTTTTCACAGAGGAGGAGGGAGACACAAGTGTTTTTTGTTGTGGTAGTAAGATGAAAAGTAGGGATGCCTACATTATTTTGTATTGATGTACATATTTATATTTTGAAATCTTTACCTGTATATGTTATGAAGTTATGATAGGAAAGTAAGCACGGTTCTTGCATAGTTATATATAATTTTGTACATATATATCCTAAAGAAGAAGCAATACAACATATATGGGTAAGGGGTTATCAACTGAGATAACCCTAAGATTTAGTTATTACGGTAATGAATATACAAGTATGTGATGTATGCTAGGAAGGGTAGAAGTATTATAAGTATACTCCCCAAGCGATAGAGTTAGAAATCAAGGATTGAATTTGGCTACTTAATTGGTTTATAACCACTTGGGATTTTTATTTGTAGAATAGTTTGAAAAGAAATCAATTTGTTATAAAGGTCTGCCTTATGAAAAGAAAGTTTAATCGAGCATTTGAAAGAAAAGTTTTAATTTATGCATATTTTTAGGCTTCTAATAACTAGCAAGTGGTTCTAAATTGGTTAAATAGTATAAGTATAGTATATCAAATTTAGGTGTTACACCTTTCCCACAAATTCATATCTCCTACTACTCCCTCTCCTTTTAATAATTTATCTCCTACCTTTCTCTCTCTTCAAACTGTCAATTTTAATTATCTCATAAATTTTATTATCTATTGTTTTCATCTAAATTCTCTTAACTTTTTATTTCTTTCACTTTACTAACATTTTCATCCTTCCTTTTCATTTCAGGCGTGTCTTTTCAACTTTTTTGTTACCATTTTAATCAAGTAACAATTATTATATCCTCATAATAAAAATTAATAATCAGAACAAAAAAATAATCATGAAAATTTGTAAAACAAATTATCAATTACATATTAACAGCAAAATTCTAAGTATATACTACTTATTAATAATCAATTCAGTTAAGATTTGTTGGAAAATTTCAAATAAAATTTAATATTATATCACTAAAGCTTTGATATTTTTTTTTTCTAATTTTTCCAATATTAGTACCGGATCTATAACCGATACTAATTTTATTAACTTTGTTGCAATTAATGCTATGGTTATTGACCGCTCTAAATACTTATTGAAGTTCGAAATTCCATTTCTTGTACTATTTGTAGCGGTTTCACGAACAGCTACAATTTAAACAATAGTAGTCAAACCGCTACAATTTAAACAATAGTAGTGGTTTGGGCATTAGTTGCAAACCACTACTAATACTTATAAAAATTCTCAAAATTTCGTTATTTTGGATCTTTAGTAGCAATTTGAAACCGCTGTAATTGTTCATGGAATCAGAAATTCGCCCCCACGCATTTTGCGGCGGTTACATGTTAACGCTACTGATATAGTAGCATATTTGACCAATATAGTAGCAATTAAAAGTAATCACTACAAAAATTTGTCATGGTCATCAATTAAAAGTAATCACTACAAAAGTTTGTCATGGTCATTTTTATAGCAGTTGTGTAAAACGCTATTAATTGTCTTCTAACGGTTTTAAATCCCTTTCTTATCCGCCGCTAATTCTCACCTTTTTTGTAGCCAACAGGTTGTGAAGCCAAAGGAACCACAGGTGGGCAATTCTCAATGTTGAATTCGGTTGTGTAAGATTCGTCTAATCTTACTCTATTATGTGATTTTCAGCTGAACAGGTGAACAAGAAGTAGCAAGAGGGTGCATGTTGTAGAAGAGTAGGGATGCCTACTAGATTTGTACATATATATTAACTATTTTAATATCTACCTATGGATATTGGTTTTTTTTATATATATTTAGGAAGAGGCAAGTGTGTGTTACTTGCCAACGATATCATTTAGTGTGTATTTATATATCCATAGGCACGTACAATCCCACCTTACGAGTATAAGAGTTGCCGGGAGATAACCAATTTATATTTAGTTATGCTTTGTTAAGCCTTAAACCTAATTATTTTATGAGATTATGGGCTTTTCTGATTTCCCAAGCATTATTTTTAATATATCTTAGATTGAAAAGCTTTTAAGGATCAAACCTAACTATTTGATTGAATTGGTAAATTTGAGATTTTATGTCAGTTTCAACTTTATTTACATTTTTTTTAAGAAAAGCCTATTTCTACAAAGAAATGTTTTACTTCGTTGTAAAACAAAAGGTTTTAATTTATTTAGATTTTTGGACTTCTGAAGGCTTTCAAATGCTTCCAAGATAATTAAATAATCTTAGTAGAAGAAAATAGTTGGGAGGATGTATTATTTCTTAAATCATAACAAAGCTCATTTAAGTAATTGGAACTCTTGAATTTTTTTCATTGCAGTATTTATAAAACTATGGTGATGGGATTTGACATTATGAATTTGGGACTATATATATTTGCCGTAGATGGCAGGCAAAATAGCACAATCTTTGTACTTGTTAAAATCAACAAAGCTACGGCCACGATCCTTCTTTAACAATAATTCATTTTTTTTTCTTTATTTTTGGCTAAAATTACATTTTAACAATGGAAAAATGTTGATTGTTTTTTTTTTTTTTTGAATATAGTCACTTAATTTATAAAATGTATTTTCAATCCTTTAATGTCAACATTGTTAATTTCGTCGATGGAAAATGTTGATTGAGAGAATTAAATTAAATGATAACTTTGCAATTATACATATTGATCTTTAATTTTTTTTGACCAAATATTGATCTTTAATTTAAAATTTATAAATTAAAAAAAAAACCTAATGAATATATTCTCTCTGTATTATTTCAATTTTATCCTGTGTGTCCCAAGGGACTAATGAATATATACTCTAACCTAAAGTTTTAATATGAAGAACTCATATTTTCTAATATAGTCATATTAAAGGATTAATTTTAAAGCATATTTTTAACATTTAATTGTAGAATCATTATGTAAATTTTGTAAATCATCATTTTTTGTTAAGAAGACATTATTTAAACTTTGAATACTAAAGGTATACTATACCTTATGTTGGACTATGAATAGTTTTTTATATGAAGTCTTTTGTGGAAAATAATCAATAGTTTTTTATATGAAGTCTTGTGTGGAAAATTTAAAAGTTGGGACAATAGTAATGAATCGCAAAGAAGCTGGAGTCCCATTCCTTACGTTGGACTAACCATGTGGTATTTTAATAGTCTATAATCAAGACTTTTAAAAAGTTAAATTACAACTGAAAAAGAATTGAGCTTTACTGTTTCTGAGACGCATAAAAATAAGAAGTTAATTATGAAATAAATTTTTTTTTTCAATAGTGAATTATGAAATACTTTATAAAGTTAGAATATGGCTACAAAAGAATTTCCCACCAGACGCTTGAGCAAATTTTCTCTAAATTATGAACAGTCCCTTTCATTAACTTTCAAGAGGAGAAAATTTAAAAGTTAGGACCAAATAGACTTTAAAAAACATGTAAATGCAATAATTTGGATTGTAATATCGCCCTTCTTAATATGTACAATAATACAAAGCCAATTGTGAAAGATTTTACTAAGTTGTTGTGTTGGAGCTAACGTTTTTAAATTGCTTATTTTTTGTTTAGGAAGAGTATTTAAATTACAAGTATATCACATTTATTTGGAAAAATAAATTACTTACCCTTAAACCAATATATGCTTAACATACACTTTTTTATAATAAAAACTTTAGGAAGGGGATTAGGCTCACCCATAATAAAAAAGTAGGACTCTTTACTCATGATCCACAGGGACATATCCCTGATATATGGTTACCACTTATTGTACAAACGAACTAGACCTCCAGTGTGTTGCATGGGGAGCTAACCCTAATAAAAATTTCATGTAATTGAACTGATTCAGTCCAATAAGTTTTATTTATTTCTTAATCTCCCCAAAGTAGTCTCATAAGTTTTATATTATAAAATTACTATCAATGCATAACAATAGAAATATTCTTTTTGCAATCATAGAATGATATAGATGTACGTGCTGTAAAACCCTCAATTTATTTTCTCTTTATAAATATTATTATAGTTCAAAGAAGACATATAACTAATAAAATATTCTATTGATATTGATTATCATAATTTAGTACAAAAGGTGAATCATATTTCACCATGGACATAAAGTTTCAAAAAGATAATGCTATAATTATCATTCCCTAAAAAGAAACTAAAAGCAACTAATGAGACTCCTTGTTTACTGCGCTTGATTAATCTTTATAAAAATATAATCCCCATGGGAAGTTTAAGCTATCCGGTCTGAACCATCTCCTTGTCTCTATCTTTCATCTGGGACATTACGACAAAATATGAGTGATACTAAATAAATAAGTTTCAACTAATAATGCCCAGCTGCTATTTAAGCAGAAAATACTTTCAATCCCTGCAATAAAAGATTTGAGAAAATATGTGTAGATATATTAAGAAAACTCATATGTATGAAATTATGTGAGAATTTACACAGATACAACTTTTCTGAGTACCCACGTCACACAGATAAGCTATGGCATCCCCTAGAGTGGATCCACAATCAACAGAAATTCACACAGAATTTCTTGGGTGTTCAAAGAATTCAGCACACAGCAGAATTCATCACACAGCAATAATATCTGGCCTTCCTCACATACTTTAATCAAACCAGTAAGAGTAATATCTTACATTCAAAACCAGTTTAGAAATACTATAATTTAGGCAGGGAAGTATCACTAAGTAAGAAAACTCTTACATGTTGCAGCAGTATCACTCCCTTCTTTTCTTTTCTAGGACTTTTGTTTTCTTTCTTGCTTTGAAGCAAAATAGAAGAACATATATATATATATAGAGAGAGAGAGAGAGAGGCATTGATCTTGTTCACTTCTTAGCTCTCATTCTAATCCTTTATGCATTTATTAAGCTCTCATCCTTTATATTTCTTTTCCTCCAAGTCAAGCCACTAAAACTTATCCTTTGTTTTTAAATATTAGTCCTATCCTTTCCTAACTTGTTCTCTATGTTAGTCTTCTAATATCATTAATCCCTTATCCCTTATATTAAATGAGATGTTATCTTCTTTTAATCCTTATCCATTCCGTCTTGATCCCTAAGTCATCCAAAGTCTATCCATTTCAACTTCTCTACAAAGTTACTAATGATGTCATCTATTACCTCATCAATACATAATTTATCTCTTATCTTTATGTGTATAAATATACAAGTATATATATTAATTAATTTATAATATAATAATAAGAAAATATCAAATAAAATTTACATTAAAGCTATTAATACTTATTAATCAAATATTTAAATATATAGGTTTTTAGGATGTTACACGTGCTGTTGAGGTTGAATTATAGGTACTAATTTGAAGTTCACACATTTATATAATTTAGCATGTTATGTACATATCAAATTTTACTTTAGATACGAGAAAGAAGCTATGGCATAACCATGGAAACCGATTCCATTTATTCCTGCTTCTAATTTAGTGAGGTAGTAATGAACAATTGAACCGTCATAAAGACCAAAAGAATCTTGACTTTTAAGTAAGGGCAACCGTTCATTATGACTACACCTTTATGAAAAGATCTAGTTCATATACGTACGACCATCAAGTTGGAGATAGTTTAAGGTTCTGGTTGAAGTGGGAATTTCTTATAGGTCAATAATGAATGCATAGTGTAACTGAATGTTGAACCTCAGAGTTTTGATGATAACCAAACATGACTTTAGGCTATGAAAATTATGGATACCTTAACTTAGAAAGAGTTTTGAATCAAGTTTTTAAAACTAAGTTAAGAGCCATCGATAGCATGTGAAACAATCGATTGATCACAAGAAACTTCCATCGATAGCACATCAAGCATTAATCGAGTGTTGAAGTCTTTAATCAAGTGTCATACATTCTAATCGATTGTCATCACTTTCAATCGAGTATTAAGCTAAAAACTCAAAGTAAACTAGGAAGAAAACAACTGAGCACATTAATTCTTCAATTGTTCACTATCCATCGATGGGCAAAATGGACATCGATTGTTGTTCTTCAATTTTGATCGAGTACTGACATTTCCATTGAGTATTGTAGGTGAAATTCTAAAGAAAACTAGATTGCTCGAAACATCATCGATTGACAAGCATGAAGAGCCATCGATTGCTTGAAGAACCATCGATGGATAAACAAAAAAATCAAATTTAATTACTTTTCATATGCTTAACTAACTTTACATTTCTGAAGTTTTTGCCTGGCCTATTTTAGGTAAATTCCATTGGACATAGAACTCAAGCAAAACACAGACAGAGAGAACAGAGAAAGCCGTTATGCAAATACGCTGGACAATGTTTAAAAATAGCAAGAGGATGCAAACACATCAGATACAAGTATTTGAAGCAATTACTACAACGATTAAACATCATTAATGTGCTTCAATTCATCTCTCTCTCTCTCTCTCATAACGACACTACTACAAAAAACACTTTTCACGTCTCTTTTTTTGGACTTTTTACGTCTCTTTTTGGTGAGATGTGGATACAGGAGACGTAGAAAGTCGGAATTTTTCACGTCTCATTTTAAATATGAGACGTGGAAAGTTGGTACTTTCCACATCTCACATTTAAATTTGAGACGTGGAATGTGCCACTTTCCACGTCTCATTTTCAGAAATGAGACGTGGAAAGTGGTTAGTGCCAACTTTAAATGTGAGACGTGGAATGTGCCACTTTCCACGTCTCATTTTCAGAAATGAGATGTGGAAAGTTGCCAGTGCAAACTTTCCACGTCTCTTATTCATATAAGAGACGTGGAAAGTCTTTTTTTTTAAAAGGATATTTTTTTAATTAGGATAATTAACCCCAATTAAAAAAACCCCAATATTTTATCGGAATAATAGAAATACAACATTAAAATGAAAAAAAATGAACTAATTTTATGATTTATAGCTAGCTAGACAAATATTACAAAAATGTTATCATACAATTTTGAACTTAAAAAATGGGGGTTGAAACTACCAACCAACTGCATCAGTTTTAAAGCACCACATAAAATTTGGAGTTTCTGTACAAACACAGAAAAAAATGATTGAACAAATATTGGACAAAGCAAGTGCAGACCAATATTTTGCCTCTGAGGATAAGGTCCAAGATGAGGAAGAAGGCCAGCTCCCCTATCATGAGGAGCACACTAAGCAAAACACAAATCAGATCTGAAACAAATTGTTGTTCAATCAGAAAACTCAAGAACAGAAACAATTTCAATACTTTCAAGTTCTTAAGCAATAATGCAGCTCAGAACAGAAATCAGATGTGCAGAGTTATCACCAGCAAGAACAACTCAAAAATGTCATCAAGTGTAATATGTTCTTCAGAAAGTTGATCTCAACAAGCCTTATTCAACCAAATTCGATGTACAGTACATGATTTGGGCAAGGAATATAGAATATAAGCCCCAATTCAGAGAAATTTGAGTACAAAATCAAATTTCAAAACCAGCAAAATAGTGCAAAATGCTATAACAAAGAAGAAAAATCAAGCCACCAGGAAAGAATTTTGCAGCTCCCTGATCAATTTACAAACAGAATAGTGCTATACAGTGAAGAAAAAGGTGTCAATTAGATTTACAACCTATCGGCCAGCAAAATAGAACCAAAAATAGCATACAGTAGATAGCAAGTCATATCAGTCAAATTTCAGCTATTAAGAGCAAAAATATGATAGCCAAGAAGAAGCCAAAATAGAGCAGAACATACAACAAATCACCAATGCAAAATTTCAGATCAAGAAACAACTTAAAACCAATGCCACAACATAAAGCCAGGTATTCAACTTGAGAATCAACCTCTTCTATTCAGCTGCTTGCAGCTTTGCTTCTAGTCGCTGGCTAAGATCCTCCTCCTGCGATGAGGACCTGGAGGGGCTTCTTGGTTTAGGTCGTGCCTTGCTTGAGAGTTACTCATAGTGCTTCTGCAATCAGTAAAACAAAGAGGGCACACATGAGCATTTGTTTTAAAGGGGGAAAAATTGACAAAACGAGCTTTCAAAATCCTCAAGCATTCCTATAAATTTAATATTCGTCGAAAGATGAAAATTTTAATAAAGGCCACATAGAGAAAAAGAAAGAATAATTAAAGGGGTAGAAGTTAACTCTAGATCAGATGCCTGCGTTGAAAGAATGCCATAATCTGAAATAATTTCCTATTGCCTTTTCAATTGCCACAACAATTTCTATTCTTTTATTGCTTTTTGGAGATTTTGAAATAACCTGAACTGATAAAAAAGTTCAATGAGAAGATTGAAAGAATGCCATAATCTGAAAGCATTAAGCATGCATAGGATTTAATCAGAAGATCATTAGTGTGTGTTTCCAAGACTGCAGGACAAGAACCAAAATTTTCCAGAGGCAAGGAAGAGCGACAGAATTGAAGAGAGTATTACCCAAATGGAGACAATAACATCCAATATCCAACCAAAATCTGAATTCAACTGCCCCTTCAGCTTTCTCAAATCGGACAAGAAGAGAAAGGAAACGGAGGAAAAGGAACTCACCTAGGGCTAAATCGGTGTTACCCATACTCCATCGGACAAGGGAAAATGATTTAGGGTTAGAGGGGCCTTAGATTCTTCTCCTCCTCCTCCCCCTCACTTCACTCTCCCCCGTCGCCCATCCATCAGACTCATCCCCAGCTGCTGAGAGATTTGCAGGTTTGACCTCAACCTCGCTCCTCCTGCCATGGTCGCTGAAACTAAGGGAGATGAGAACTGAAGAGGGAAGCAAAACCAAAGTCTGGAGGCAATTTCGTGAAGGAGCACGATGTGAGTGTTTGAGAGAGAAAATGAGAGACTGAGGGTTTGAGAGGAAGCACGATCTGAAATCACAAAATGAATGTGTAGATGTGAGAGTTTTTCACATCTCACTTTTAAAAGTGAGACATGAAAGATGTTATTCTTAATTTCAAAAAAATATAGTATTCACATCTCAGTTTAAAAGTGAGACGTGAATACTACTTTTTCCACGTCTCACTTTAAAAGTGAGACGTGAAAAAGTATTTTCTACATCTCACTTTGTAAATGAGACGTGGAACCTTTTTTTTTTAAAAAAATATATTATTCACGTCTCACTTTATAAGTGAGACGTGAAAACCTTTTTTTTTAAAAAAAAAAATATAGTATGAGAATGGCAATCGCACAAGAGGGGGTGAATTGTGCTTCCGAAAATTAAAGACTATTTAATGCAACACAATCTTTATACTGGTTCGGCCAACACTGCCTACGTCCAGTTCTCCAACTCCTCGTTGGGTTCCACTAACCACAGGTTTTACAATACAGGTTTACCTGCCAACCTTTATAGAGTTTTAGAATCCCTCTAAACACTCCCCCTTACTACCTGTAAGGTTACAACCCTGTTCTCAAAGCACCAAGCTTTAGAACAACCTCAAACAGTAGAGGATTTCAATAATAAAGTTCACTTAATGAACAGATTATGATAATTACTTAAGTACAAGTAAAATTACTAAGAACAATAAATACAAAGATCAGAGAGCAATGAATGTGTTCTTGAATATTCTTTGTTTTTCGTCAGTTCTTCATAAATGCTCAATTTCTGTATTATATCTCTTTTCAGATTTGCCATTGCGTTCATCTTCATGAGGCCGTTTGAATTTAGTCGTTGAGAGCTCATAGTCGTTGGCATTTAATGCAGTTTCTTCATCGAGGTTAACTTTTTGCTCTAGCTTCAACTACTCTTACGTAGGGTGAGCTAAGAGAGACATAGACTGAGCATTCTGAGCATCCGTACAAACTGTACTTGCATAGCAGTTTTTTCAGTAGCGCTAGCATGCTTTGCTATCGCTAACTGCATAGTGTAAATCCTGCACTTGAGCTGTTAGCTAAACAAGTAATCATGTAATGCACAACAGATGTTATCGCAAGCTTATTCCATTAGCTCAATGTATCAGCTAAGTTTGTCTAAGTTATCACAGAACATACACCTATCGATAGCTAAGTGCGTTATCGCTAGTGACTTTTGTTATCACAAGTTTGTTTAGCTATTTGAGTTAGGTTATTTCCTCAAGTATTTAGATATCGATAGCTAATCCTGTTATCGATAGCAGCTTATGATATCGCTAGCTGAATTCATTAGCTCAAGCACTTGGTTCATTTTTCTGCTAGTTGTTCTTCCTTTCTTTTATCCATGTTATCAAAGAGCTTCTAGGGATAGGACTTTTCTTTAGCGATAGTGAAGGACTTAGTGATAGATATTAACTTTGTTATTTCTAAGTCTTCATTTGCTATTCCTTCTTGTCTATTAGCGATAGAAATATTCTTAGCGATAGAGATATTTATCTTAGTGTTCTGCTAAGTTTCCATCTGCTATAATTGTGCTTTTCATTTGCGATAGACTTTAGCTCTAACGATAGTGATCTGTTACCTATCAGATTTTACTTGTTAAGTTCAAAGGTAACTTACACTCTATTTACTTATGTTATCTATGGGGTCAGTCCTCATCAAAACTTAAGATTCTAACATAGTATTCACGTCTCACTTTATAAGTGAGACGTGAAAAATATGTCCCACCAGTTTTTCACGTCTCACAAATTTTGTGAGACGTGGAAAGTTTTTCCCTAATTCTTTTTCACCATATTTCGTATTTGCCATTTTTTTTCGAGAATCTACGTCTCATAATTAAAAGAGACGTTGAAACTTGTTCACATATTTACAATTTTGCCACCGCCTTTTTTCTACATCTCATATTTAAAAAAGAGACGTGAAATGGGGACATAAATACTGTTTTTTGTAGTAGTGCGGCTATAAACTGAGGCTTCAATAGACAAATTTTACAAAGACACTATAAAAGCATTTGAAGCTCTAACTTGGAAGGTAGAGACATTAAGTGCAATCCAACGACGATCCAAACAGCATTCAATTCATTTATCTAAGTTCTCTCATTGTTATTCAAACTGAGTCTTATCTGCCCAACCGTATGAGCAAGCACTCAAACTTGTAATCTTTCCTAACAAGTGATTTCTTCGGGATAGTGGGATCCTAAGGAAAAGGTGTAGTCTTATAAAGTGTAAGGAGGAGAGAATTTGGTGAGATAGTTAGTTCTTACTGAAAAAATTCTCTGAGATGTGAAAGTTGTATCATTCCTACAATAAAAAATATATTGATATTTTATGAGTGTGCAAGAACGCTCTTACCGTAACATTGTTTTTTTTAAAAAAAAAAACGTAATTTAATGTATGCAATAGGATGGAGTAACAATACTAAAATTCCATAATAACTTTAAGAAGTGTTTTATAATTTAATAAAAGATCTAGAATCTGACAGTAATATTTTTAAATAGTCCATGTAGCTCCGGCGCTTTCTATAATATATTATTTATCCTTGTTACCAAAAAAAAAAATAGTATATATCCAATCATAACTAAGCACATTCAAGTTTTTTGAGTGCTGTGATAAGCTTATGAATTTGGATCTATATATGCATGCTTACCATAGTTGACGGCCGGGCACAAAAGCAACAACTTTCATTGTACACTTAATGATGTTATGCCGTTCACTACGACAAACAAACATATAGATCCAAATAATGAACAGTCTCTTACTTGAAGGGTAATTGAGTGGAAAATTCAAAGCTTGAGACAAAAATAAAAAATAGCAAAGAAGTTTGAATTCCATCCCACACGTTGAACGTTGAGACTAACCACTAATAATGTGGTATTTACCTTAGTCCACAATCAACTTTCATACAAACACCTAGAATGTCCAGATTAACATTTCTCTTTTAAATTGGCATGATAATAATAAGTCAATTGTTGAAGATTTTAATACAATTTAATTACGACGTAAAAAGAATTTAACTTTGTTGTTTATGATACTTAAAAGGGCAAAGGGTGAAATATACCCATATATATTTATAAAAAGTTCATTTGGCACATGTTTGCCGTCAAGCGTTAATCGTAAGTACACGGATCGCAAGTAATATAAAATATCGTTCCCACGGAGATTTGTACTAAAATCTTGACCAAGCAAAAGACTAAGTGATTTCAATCAAGTTGAACTAAGAAAATATTTTTGGGTTGTGTAAAAAAATGTTAAAATTTATTTCTAAAAACTAGAAAGTGATAAAAACAATGAATTCTTTGACTTTTAGGGTTAAATGGGGTCTAGGATTATTTATCCCCTTTGCATTTCATAAGACATGAAGAACTCCCTCTCAAATGGTATTTTTCATAAATATATGTGTTTGTCTACGGTTTATATGCACTTGATTAAGCTCTCTCAAGTCAAAATCAAGTTTATCTTTTCATTAAAATGCACAATCTCTTGCTACAAATAATGAAAATCCCCTTTGAAAACCAACCCTAATGTGACAATGCAAGGTTTGTAAAGATATCTCTATTTTACCAAAAAACTTTCCATTTATCATGTAAATTTCAAGTCAAGCATGATTTTAACCAAGCTCTACACATGGATTAACTCTCTCAAGTTAAACCCACATGAACAAATCAAGCTAAATGGTGGCCAAACACTTAAAAGCATGAACAGAAGGATAAAACCCACACACACACATATATATATCATTTACTACCAAAAGATAGGAAGAATCAAGTCTTAATCCATACAAAGGTTCAAAATAGTCATAGAATGGAAGTTTAGCCACTCATGGGGAAGAATATACAAATCTGGAAAATAAGAACAGCCATGGAACAAATTTCAAAGAAGAAAGAGAGAAGAATGAGAAAAACCAAGAGAAATAAGGTTGAATCTCTTCAAATCCTCAATCTCCACTTGAATCTCCTTGAAAATCTCTAAACCCTAGCTTAGAAATGCTCCTAAGTGTTAGAATAATGAGTTTTGATGATAACTAAATATAACTTTGGCATAAGGAAAGGTTGGACATAGATAAGAAATAACTTAGAAACAATCTGATAGAAAAAGGATAAGTATTTCCCAATCGATCAGGATCAGATTATCAGTTAAAACTAAGGCATTAATCGATTAGGGATAGATCAGAGACATATCAGAGTTAGATTAGAAGTTTTAATCATAGGCGCCCAATCTATCAGAGACCCCTATGATCGATTAGAGAAGTAAAAATGAATTAAGTAATCTTAGAGTGATCGATTGGAGGAATTAGAGTAACTTAGTGTGATCAAATTATTGCACCTGATCGATCAGGCCTCCCCTGTAATCGATCAGAAAGACAAAAGTATAATTCAAGCCTAATCTAAGCCTAATCGATCAGAGAGTAGTGAGTAATCGATCAGAAAATACTTGTAATCTGAATATAATCTAAGTGTGATTGATTATGTAAGCCTAATCGATTAGGAACCCTTGTGATCGATCAAACGAGGAATTTTCTAATATCATATTAAGTGATGCAAGTCATGATCGATGCGTGATCGATCAGGAAACATGGAGAATGATCGATCAGAGAATAATGATCGATGTGGCGATAAGATTTAATTCAAACTGAATGGTTAGCCAATTTTAAGCTTTCAAGTATAGAAGTTGTTCAGACCTATTTTGGGAAGTTACCGTTAGACACTCAAAACTGCCATTAGAGTTGTTTGACATAACAACTATGATCTGCGATTAATGAAGAGAGAAGAACTGAAGAAAATCAAGTACAGAAGAGTTAATGTTACCCAGAACACATTCACCTCAACACTCCATCTATAATCATTTCTCATCTAAGATCAAGCAACAGCTATAACTTCATCAACGGGTAGAATTTTAGAAACCAGTATAAAAGTCTTGATGGAAACTGGACGTAGGCCAAGATTTGGGCTGAACCAGTATAAGCTTTATGTCTTAGTGCATTAAATTTTGAATTAGTACAATTCACCCCCTCTTGTGCATTCCTGTCACTTTCACCAAGTAGTCCCGAAAGAAATCCCAAGTCAAAAGAATGTGTTTGAGTATGAGTTTAGTGTGTTTTATAACATAATTTTTGAGCTGATAATTTCACTATTCATACTCTGTCAGCATTTTAGCTAAGGCCACAATTCTTGTCTGCACTAGTTAGCTGTGCCCAATAACTCTTTGCCTGGAATTTTTTGGATTTGGCTGTGGCCAGGAATTTTTGCTTGAGCTTTTGGCTGCGGCCAATAACTTTCTGCGGACTCTTTTTTCAGCTTTTTTGGTTACTCTAAATCTTCTTTTCCACTTCTTGCTCCTTGATTTTAACTTCAAATGCAACCCAAATGTGGCTTAATTGATTGGCTTCAACCACCTAACAAGCAATGAAATCTACAGAAGCCAAAGAAAAGCTGATAAAAAGAGGGTGAAATATTCACATTAAATCAAGAATTCAATGACTTTAATCCAAACATCAACTTGGCACATTTTCCAATCATGTGTAGATCAAAATATGTATAAATCCATCAAAAAAGTGTAAGAACTACAGGAAAATGTGCTAAAATGGTGAATTTCATGAGGTTAATAGCACCATATTAAAAAATGTGGTTCAAAAGTACCTATATATATATATTACAAAAGAGTTACTAAATGCTAGGGCTCTTCAAATGTGTTTCACCTAGTACCATACTACTGTGGACAACGAAATTGATGGAGGGAATGAAGAGACCAAAATAGGTGAAATTAAGGGAATAATGAATAGTCAATTTAAAACAAATTAATTCTTACATGAGAGTAAAATCGGCAACCATAAAACCTACATCCAGGGTTTCCTTCCGTACATGCTGTCCAACAAGGAGCACCTAAGTAGTGATAGTATAACCTCACTAGACTTTCATACTCATCTCTCAATTGGGTACTGTTGAGTAGGGACAACAACTCACAATGAACGTAATTAGTTGGAACAAACAGCCCTATCATTTAAGAACTCTTTTGTAATATATATATATAGGTACTTTTGAACTACATTTTTTAATATGGTGCTAGGTGAACTGTTCGTAAATATATATGGGTATAATTCACCCTATACCCTACTTAAAAATAATATGAATACCTGCCACCACCCACACTTGTTGGTCATACTATGCATTATCCATCAATATGTTTTTATTGTACGCACTACTATGCATTATCCATCAATATGTTTTTATTTTATGCACTACTACAAGAAAGGTCTTTAACATCACCTTTTAACGTCCATTAATGACAAATCTGACATTGAAAAAAATACGGTGGCAACTTTGTAATTAACTGGCTAGCAAAGGAAGAAATAATGTCACTAATTTTAAAAATAAGTGACGTCGTAAGAAACGAAGTCACTTATTTAAAATTAGTGACGTGGTTTCATAAAATGGTGTCTCTTATTATAAACAAGAGACGTCGTTTTGTTTTGTAAAATAAGTGACGTTAAAAGAAACAACGTCTATAATTTTTAAATAAGAGACGTTGTTTCTTACAAAGTCAATTATTTTGAAAAAATAAGTGACATTGTTTATTTGCTCCCTTTATTTGAATTTGCGCATCTTCCTCATTTCCTCCTAGCTTGCTTTTTTCCTAGCCACTTCCTCTCTCTCTCAGAGGTATTTTCATGGCTAAAGTCTCTACCTTTGGCTCTCCCTTTACTCACATTCACTCCCCACCAGTTGCTAGTGTCGAATCGTCCTCGGCCAACCCCATCTAGCCCACCATTGTTCGAATCCTGATCCTTCAAAATTTTTGACTCGTAGCTGCAATAATCCACAATCCCTCAAACTTTGTACGAATACTTCACTCAAAGCTTTAGTAAACCCCCAATCCCTTAACCTTACCGCCCTCACCTTCAAATCCTTTCTTCGCCATCACTCCCTTCTTCTCTGTTGAAAGCCTTGTTCACCACAAGGCAACAACAGATCAAGTTTTTCCCCTTTTGCTAATAGCCTATCAGATCTTTGCTTCCTGATACTTCATTGATTTCAGATTGATGCTCGCCTCTTTTGGTAATTCCTCTTTTCTTCTTTCATTTCTTCAATTTTGCCCCTTCTTGAGCTCTTGTTATGTGTTGTCATACTTTGATCAATTTATCAAAATGTCTTTCACTTTTTCACATGCAGGCTCTAATTGGGCTATATTTGAACTTAAACATGTTAATTTCAAAGGTTGGACTTTTATTTGGGATAAATTAACTCATTCTTGGGTCATGTGTGCTTGAATCTAATTTGGTTATATGTTGATTTCTGCATTAGAAAGAAATCTCTTTTACTTTTCTACAATGCATATATTTTTTTTTTGGAGAGTATGGGAAATAATTGGTGTTGTTTCTGTGCACTGCATAGTAGTAACAAAGAAGGAAAAGAAACTAGGGCAAACCCTTTATCATTTTGCTTAGTAATATTTGGTGTTGTTGTTTCATATTTTTCTGTCATTAAGCTACTGATTTTTTTTTGTTGCACTTTGCTTACTTGATTTGTGGAGTTTGCTGGTTCAATTGCCCTCCATCTCTGTGCATTCGAATCTGATTTTTTTTTTGCAGTGACAATTGGGCAATTAAATTGTTGTTGTTTTAATTTGTTGCAAACACTTAACTTGTTGTAGTTTTAATCATGAACTTGCTGCCATTGGGAATTGGTGCTGTTGAATTTTTTAGTAAGTGCTAACAACTTGTTTCTGCATTGTAACAAAGCAAAAGAGAAAAAATACATATTTTCTTCCTTACTAGATTTCTTGAATTTCTTGCTTGATTAAGTGACTGTTTGTCCATAAAACTAACTTGTGAGCTAAATACTTCTAAATTTACGCACATTTGCTGCTATTTAGCAACACTTTATTGTCTCAAGGTTAATATAACTACTGGAATTTGTGATGGAGTATTGGATTTTGGATTTTGGTTGCCATCACTTGAGAAATTTATGCTGTGAACTACCTACTGATGTTTTGAGCTTAGTAAAATATTTTGCTACTGTCGTATGCTCAAATCTGGGGATTGTATTGTCTTTGCAAGCCTTGTTGTGCTTCATCATTATTCTCGTTGCCAGGTTTACTTTTACAACCTAATGATGGTTGTTCTGTAGTATAGTTTTCATTTTTGCTTCTCTTGTTATTTTTTTGGGTACTAAATTTATCTTGGTGATTGTGCATTCATAAATCAAGTTGTCTGAGTTGAGGCATCATTTGAAGTCTAATTCTTTGGTTTGTTGATTATTGGTTGTGCCAAGTGAAGTGTAGAGAGGAGTATTTAAACCATTTAGCTCTTCTATTGAATCTTGTTGGAGATTTTATTTTTAACGTTTTTAAACACTTGCACGCAAATGTTCCAAATCTAAAATCAATTCTTCTAACCCCTTCTCACCATAAGAGTAATCTTGTCTTCCTAAGCCACCTAGAGGTATGTTATTGATTTTATCTCCTCCTTTTAACAATAATAAATGTGAATATGCTCTTCTATTCTTGTGATTGTTGTGATAATTTACATGGAACACTTGTGGTTCTCTAAATTTTCTGAGTATATTGGACATTTTTTATAATCTGAATCTTCAAATTGTTTAATTGCTCTCTTACGTGCTTAAATTATATTGTAAATATAATTTTTGGATGTCAAATTTACATTGGTAAACTCTGCCAAAATTTTTGTAAAAATTTGCATGAAGTGAAGTGTATAGTATGCCTATTTCTTCACAAATTAGTGAGCTAAACTTGACCAATTTGTTGGAGATGGCATAGGTTTAATAGAATGGATCATAGTTGGATGCATGCATTGAGAACCACTAAAGAGTATCAAATGGGGGTGGAAGAATTTATTGAATTTTCCAAAAGACACGTGCTTAGTAAGAATGGCATATATCGTTGCCCTTGTGTGAAGTATGCAAATGGTTATTGTAAGAGTGTTGATGATATAAGGGACCACCTTTTCTATGATGGTATCAATCTCTGTTATAAGAAAGTGTCTTTGGCATGGGGAATTGGGAGTTACCGCACATGTGTGCATGTTACAAAATGTAGGACCAGCTGTGGATGATGTTTGTGATGATGGAATAGACGACATGATCAATGACATTGGGGCGGTGTCATTTTTTGTGGTAGATAGTTTGAAAAGTTATGGAGTGATGTAGAGACACCGTTGTTCCCGGTGTGTACTAAGTATACTCGGTTGACTGGCATCCTGAAATTGATGAAAATAAAGGCAGCAAATGGGTGGGTAGATGCAAGTTTCTCACAAATGCTTGAAGCTTCGAGTGATATGTTCCCGACCGGCAATGTGTTTTCAAAGCTTATGTACAAGGCTAAAAAAGTTCTAAGCAAGATGGGCATGGAGTATAAGAAGATACATGCTTGCCTTAATGATTGTGTGTTGTACATAAATGAGTATGAGGGCTTAAAAGAGTGTCCAAAATGTAATACTCCTAAGTATAGGCCAATGAAGGATGCCGTTGGTGATGATGATGGATCAATGAAAGGGCCACCTTTAAAGGTAATATGGTACCTTCCAATTATGCCACAATTTCAATGCTTGTTTGCAAATGAGGTATAAGCAAAGAAACTGAGATGGCATTATGATGAGAGAATCTCTGATGGAAGATATCTCTAGCACCCTACTGATTCTCCTTAATAGAAGAAGATTGATTCCATGTTTCCTAAATTTGGTGATGAGCCGAGGAACCTTCGTCTCAGATTGTGTATGGATATATTCAACCCTTTCGGGAGTCTCAGTAGCACACATAGTGCTTGGCCTGTAACACCTGGACTTTTAATACTATATTATAGTAATTTTAATTGAATTATAACCACTTTTCCAATGCCAGAAGCCCAAAAATACGGAAAATTTAAAACTTTTTCTTTTAAAACATTCGACCAACCTTCTGTTGGTTGGAATGGGCTTTTTGGACAAATTAGAACTACTTAAGATTTTTTTTATAAAATAAAGTGGTTAATAAAACAATTAAAAGTACGCTAACTCTCTCAGGGTAACTATTCTTAATTCATAATACTTGAGAAATTTAAATCTCTTAATAAATTTGTACAATTCTAATTTCTATACTTTCTATTGATAATTTCATAATTTAATTTTACATCATATACAAATAATCTTACTTTTCAAATTATAAAGTCTAATTTCTTCATCTAAACTTCTTCTAGCACTTCTACCTCATCTTAATCATCTTATTATCTCCCAGCTAGATTCTTCCAAACCTGCGTTACTGAAAAATGTTTGGGGACGGGGGTGAGATTGGTAATCCCAATAGCAGTTTCTTTCATATGAGTTCATGCATAATAAATCATAAATTTTCACAATATGAGTAATCTTTATCCTTATAACCTCTACCAACCACTACTAACGATATATTCATTAAATAGTGGAGGTACCTCTACCTGCAACAGGATTTCATAACTTCCGGCAAAGGGGGAGCGACCCACCTAAGCCTTGGAGGACTCCCTCATAACCTCTAAGGAATAAAATTACCATTGTTACAGATATTATGAAATTTATGCATGCAATGCACTGTAATTAAATATTATATGAAATAAACTGCTACCTGTGTCCTGAGCTTACTCTTTACTGTACTCGTTTATCTCTTCGTACTCTTGTGGATTCAATCCCACTATCTTGTCCTATAAATATTTATGATATAAAATAATATATTAATATCTAATCTTAAGTATAATAGTTAAATGTCTCTCACATTCCTATCATACTACCCCTTTCTATTTCTAATACTATTAAACCTAAATTCCTAACTTAAATTATCACATTTCCAATCATTCACACACACAAACAAGCACTCATTTATATATATATATATATATATCCTTAACTTCTGCTTATTACAAAATCTCAAGAATAGATCACTCAATAATGTAAATCATTTACTCAAGCAGAATCTAATCACTTTTATAGTCCTACTTCATATCCTTATTATTCCACATTTCATTTAAACTTCTCCTATAATATTTTAAATATATAAAGATGTTCTTTAGTTATTTAAATCACCTTCATATCAATTAGGAACTTTAAAACAGTATACCTACCAATAAATTCCGGATTTGAAATACTATTTTAAGTACCCAAATAACATTCTCTATAGTCAATTAAGCATCCTTTTACAATCCTATTATTATATCAGAGAACCGTTTGACTTTTCCCTTTATCCTAACGATTTAATTCTTATACAGAACTTTGAAGCCAACCAACACATAACAATTAACAAGAAATAGAACATGTAGCCTTGTAAATCAGTCGTTAATAATCTTTAATACAATATTTTAGCTCATTTCAAACACTTTATTTCTTCCCATTTCTTAAAAATGAATGAAACAACATTCTTAATTCAAATTAAACGTACTGCTTTAGATTTATTAACAATTTCATCGAAAACCAACCTACAAACCATTAGGCCTTCAAGACTTCATAATCGGCCATCACAGAATATGACTAAACAATTAACAATAGTATACTTGACTCTCTTTGGTTTGTAAAGACTGAAACTACACATATAATTCCCCTCTATTTCGTTCAAACATATAACCATTGAAAAACTCAAGCTAAGATCAACCAAATGACTTCTCCAAACTTCAGACTTCAGGATTAAAAATCAATGTCAATAACTATAATTCTTTCTATCATAGTGGTTGAGGCTCAACGCGACAATAACAAGCACCTAGAACAGCACATTGAACTGATTCAAAATCCAGAGGAAAACACCAAAGAGCAAGTTTAGAACCAACCATTGACAACCAACATACTAATATTATACTCCTCTCTTCAATCATAATTCAGAGGAACAGATTCATGTGAAGACAAGCAAAATACTCCCTCCCCAGAGTCATTGAGCCCGTAGAACCCAAACAAGTTAAGGGAGAACAAAAATTACACAACCCTAGAGTTCAATATATTTAATTCCATTATTTCTTCCTCGTCTTACCGAACTGAGCACAGAAAAATCAAGCACCTAATGAAGCTCTAATTAGGAATCTACTGTCACAACATTTCCTCCTTCCTTGCCAGTGAATCTCGCCGGCAGAACACGCAAGAGGAGAAGAGAAATGAACAGTTTAACACTTTAACATTATTGAACCATCATCCACCAACATCAATTTTTATACAATTAAATACCAATTTCATCATCTTTATCAGAGCAAAGCATTCACATATATGAGACATCAAGAATTCTAACCTCAAAATCCTATCCTTCTCTTTTTTCTCTTTTCGGTCAGACAGAGGAATGAGCAGGGAAAAATAACTCAACAATCAAAGATTTTATACTTCATCCAAGCACAGATTCACAACACCCAATCAAGCTCCTAATTCATACAGGTATTAATTCAGAAAATTTTCCACTCTTTGCCCGACGAATACCAGAAAACAGGGGAGGCAGAGAAATTACACAAAATTTCTTAATCTCCAAATTGGACCATGCAACTTATCCCTTAACCCTAGAATTGCTAGAAATCACAAGCAATTAAGCTTCAAAAAACAAATTGCCAGAAATCCCAAATTTGGCCGTCGGTGAACAGTAGAAGGGAAAGAAGACATTCGAAAATCTTAAACCTATTTTACTTTATTTCCAAAATCAACACTTAAACAACCAAGAACAAGCTTCAAGCAACATTTCTATAATTTCAGAAGCTCCAAAATCCTTTCAAAAATCTGAATCAACCCCCAAATTCGCTCAAACTTGCGGTAGAAGGAGAGGAAAAGAAAGGGAAACAACTTACCCAAGGTTGTTCCAAGTTCTTGAGCTTTCCCCGCCGTTGATTGCCGTCGAGGGCCGCTGGTGGAGGCCGAAGACACCGCTGGGTTCACGAGACAGAGAGAGGAGAGTGAGAGGGTGAGAGTCAGTGAGAGAGAATGAGGGAGTGTATGTGTGTGTATATGTGGGTGTTCGGGTGGAGGGAGTATAATATTTTTCTTTTCTTTTCAACTGTGTATATATTTAGGCAGAGAGAGGAAGCAATGTAAATTGAATGAATGGAGCAGTTGAGGACACGTATGTGGTATATGTTTAACAAGTACAGTGGTGATATTTTTAGTAGGTATTTTACTATCTTGCCCTTCCCTTTATTACTGAAGATATTTTTAACTTGGGGCAGATATTGTAATTCTCATTTCCCTTTTACTATTTTGCCCTTAGTTGGTAATTTTATTTACCATTCCCATTTATAAATAAATCTGAAATTTATCCCCAAATAATTTCTCTAGATATGCTTTAATTTCCAGATTTATTTATAAGACTTTCTAAATGTCAAGTAATATTCCAAGGTTCTAAATATTCCCTTATTTAAATTTATCTTCTTTCTAAATGGGAGATTTATTTATAAGACTTTCTAAATGTCAAGTAATTTTTTTGGGGTTGTAACAACCTAGGAACAATATCGATATCTACCTGGCACCTTTGATTGAGGACCTTAAGATATTGTGGCTCGATGTATTTGATGCATACAGCCAGGAGACATTCAAGTTGCGAGCTGTGTTATTTACCGCAATAAATGACTTCCCTGCATATGGCAATCTTTCTGGTTATAGTGTGAAGGGCTATATGGCATGTCTTATATGTGAGTCTGACACACAGTGCCACCAACTCAAGCACATGAGGTTTCTTGATCAGTTTCATCATTACCGTAGACTAAAGAAGTGTTTTAATGGCTCATCTAAGTACCGATATGCTTTGACCCCCTTAACTGTAAAGGAAGTTTACCGCTGTGTTGAGAATATCATTGTGGCATTCAGTAAGAAGCAGAAGACAAAGACTGGTTCTGAGAAGATGGAAGAAGAAGTCAATCCTAATCGTACATACGAATTTGGGCTTGATAGCTCCCAAGATATCATGGGGATTTTGAAGATTGAGGAAATTAACCATGGATGGCTTGAGTTAGTGAGATCAGAAACGCTCTCTCAAGTTAAAAATCTGATCTTTATCTTTCAAAACCCTTACACTCTCTGCTATTGGATTTATAAAAAAAATCATGTTGAAAGACTCACAATCTCATGCTATTGAATCAACAGAAACATGTTTAAGCATTAATTTCACTCTAATGATATTAGGTTGACAAATGAATCTCTTCTCTGTCAACAAAGAGTTTTTCCTCTAATATGCTTTTACTTAAGTTCTACAACAAAACACCCTCTCTCAAGAGATGAATCATTGAACAAGTACAGTGTTGATGAGGCACTTTTTGAAATATAAGCAAGTTAAAAACAAAACTGAATTGCATTAAATAAATAATAGAAAGGAAATTAACAAAATCAATCCATATAGAGGTTCAAAGAAACCCTAGTCAAACGTTTAGCTTCGCATAATTGAAAGGAATTCAAATCTATGAAGTCAATTCATGATTACAACTACTAAACAAGACGAATGAATAAGAAGAATAAAGAAGAACTTTATAGAAGCCTCCCGAATTAGCGTCGTAAGACTCCTTTAAAGCTCTAATTTGATCTTCTCTCTCCACAAGTCTATGCTCTCTCTCAATTTCATCCCAAATTCAGTCCTCCCTCAATTTTGCGTCTTCTTCCTCTTAAAAAGCCCTCATTTTTTAATCTGATATCCAAAATCTATAATTTGATTTTTCTCATGTCACCTCCTGTTCAGGTGGCCGAGGCGTCCTGGGTCGTCCTAGGTCACCTCAGCACCCTGTTCTGGTGGCCGAGGCGTCCTGTCCAGCATGCTTTCTTTAACTCTGATTTTCGCTCAATTTGTTCCTCCTTCTTTATCCTACAAAAGAGGGAGAAAAATTTGTAAATTTATCTACTCATTGCATCAAACGGAGTAGCACAATTTATCATAACAAGTGTATAAATAAATATATTAATTATAAACAAAACATGGATAATTGTATGATAAATGTGCTTAAAAAACAATAAATTCCTATCGGTTAACAGTTAGCGACTACGTAATAAATGACCGTTACTTTATTTTTATGTCTCTACAGTATTTCTTATTCAATCCTTTTTTTATTTCAATTTATCTATGATATATAGGCACTTCCACATCTTGTGTAACGAATTAAGCAGGGGAGCATATAGATTCTTCAGTTCAATGTCCTTGATGAGGAGTGATAATTTCAATACCCTGGCAGAGAATAAAAATTATGATGATGACATGCAGGCATATGTCAACCATCAAATGTCAGGGAATCGGGGAATTATCTATTTTGCATATATTCTTGAAGAGTAAGTTTGATTATTTCATTTTGCCAACTTTCAATCATTATACACATTTGTAAATGTTATGATTATTTTTAATGTCTTTCAATGAGCACTAGGCAGTAGCTATCGTTTGCCCTAGGGATCATCGTCTGGTTTGGTTGACTCGTTGAGGCATAATATAACATCCTATCATAGAATTCTCATATCGAAGTAAGTAACATTAATATCTTTATTATATACTAGTGGCCCAAATAAATTATTTTCATGTATATATGCTAATTTTGGTTCCATTTCAGGGGTATATCTCAATGGCATTTAATGGAATAAACTAATCAAGCCTTTGAAGGCGTCGTGACACAAAGACCTGGAGTAAGTACTTTTGATTTAAATTCTTTTAATGTTAGTTAATTGAGATATATTAATTACTTTGTTATTAATTTATACCGTTTCTTGTGATTAAAGTGCCCTAAGCAATCGATGAATAAAGAGTGCAGGTATTATGTTATAAATATATATTTATGACATTACTATGTGTGAACGAACCACATCCTTCTCACAGGTATAAATTAAATTTTTATATATAACTTCTTATATGATTGATACAATTAATACATAAATATATAATGTTTTATCTAATCTCTTTGCACTGATCATCACATCTATTATTGTTGCAGTTTTATGATGGAGCCGACTCATTTAAAGAAGAAAATCTTGATCCAATTTGTGAGTGTATTGCTGAATTTTTGCTTTCTGATTTGGTTAGTAGAGATCAATGATCATTGTACAAAATACTAAGTTGTGTAAAAATAGAATTTTTTGTTTGTGTAGTAGTAGCAAGAGTCACATGTATATGTTTAGTTTAATTAATTAGTTATATAGCTTGGTTGATATACATCTATTGTATTTTTGTTTCTGAGACATCTGCAATACATGAAGATATGGGGAAACGAAAAAGAAAATAATAATTTTTTTAAAAAAGGAATTAACGTCTCTTATTATGGATAGTAAGCGTGGGAGAAACCACGTCACTTATTACATAACTAGTGACGTGGTTTCTCAGAGATCAACATCAAAATTCGTCTTTCTACGTCAACGTCCCTTTTTTCATAAAATATGACGTGGAAACTTTCCATGTCCATTAGTTATAGGGATGTTAAAAGTATATTTTTTCACGTCACTTGTTTTGACATCATTTACAAAAGTGACATGAAAACCCCAAAATAATAGACATAAAAACCATTTTTTGCAGTAGTGATGGACTATCGTTAGACTTAAATTCTGAAGTTTTACCTTGCATAGTTTTCTTTCTTGTCTTTCATTATAAAATGTTTTAAACTCAATTCACACTTGATAAAAAAAATTATAAACCTTAAACTAAATAGTGATTTTAACTAATAGTATTTACCTCAAATCATGGTCAACATCTTAAGTCAATCAATTTGTTAAAAAAATTTAAGGTGAAGGGTCAAAAATACATATGTGGTTTTGTCAAATTATCCAACACTAAATGCTTTTTTTTTAAACAAAAGTAATTCTGAACTTTCAAATTAGGCTCAAAAGTTATACTTACAGTTATATTCAAATTAGGCTCAAAAGTTATACTTACAGTTATGTTCAAATTGCCATTTTGAGACGCAAAAGACCTTAAAATTAGAACATGACTACAAAAGAATGTTCCACCGTAAATGCTTTAACAAATTTTCTCCAAATAATAGTCTCTTTCATTTACTATTCGAGTGTGGAAAACTCGAAATTTGGGACCAAAATGGTCGGTAGGGTAATCCAGTTTTGAAAGTCTGAAAGATAGATTAACATATCTACTAAGTTTAATAATTTCATCACTGTAAATTGTTCTCTTTATATTTTGATAATATAATGGTGGTGGGTTAAGTGTATAAAAGAAGTATTTTGGCGATACACTTAAATGTTATGTTCAATTTTTTTTATATCTTTACATTTTATAAAGTGAAAGGACACATAATCTAATCATCCATTATAAACAAGAAAAATTTCCTTATTATATATGATTTATTTGTTACGCTGATCTGACGTTGAATGTTTGCAAGAGGAAATCATGTTTTCTTGCTGAATATAAAATAATTTTTCTTCTCAAAAACTATATAATTATACTTTTTTTATCTTAATGTTTATTGTTTTTCTCTTATTCTTTAATTAGGTGACTAAGTTTGTTTGCAAAACATGTGACGTGTTCAATAGGTAGAACTGAACCTAAAAATTGGTGTGGAGTAACCTTATGAATTTTATGATTGTATCTATATGTTTCCAATAGATGACAGTGACAGGCACAAGAGCTCTAACTTTGTAAGTGTTTACATTTATCGTCATAATCCTTCTTTGGTCATAGTTTAACTTTTTTTATTGTTGGCTAACGCATATTTTTGTTATTTTATGTTGATAACAAATTTTAGTATTGTCTCTTCAATTTATAGTGTATTTTCAGTTAATTGATGTTAACGTATACTGTTAGTTTAACCAACAGAGAAAGGTCAAAAAAAAAAAAGCTTAACCAACAGAAGAGTATTAACCTGGCGAATTTAAATTATGATTCTGCAATATTAATGCCACATTAAGAAAGCTGCTTAAATTTTCAATCCTTTAAGGTTTTGGTCACTAATTAAGTGCAGAATAATTTTTTTAGTTGATTATTTTTTTTGGGGGACCAAACACCCCTCCTTAGATGAGAAAACATATATATGTTAGCTAAAGAATTTTGATTGTAACTTTTTCGATTCGAAAACTTACAAAAGATCGTGCACTTTTACCAGTCAACTACGCAAACATATATAGTAAAAAAAAAGTCAAGAAAAGAAAACAAAATTAATGTAATAATGATGAAAAAGCAAATGAAAGCGCCTTTCCATAGGTGTCTGTATGTAAGTTGACTGTAGACTATTAGACAACCACATGATTTAGTCGCAACGTGTGGAATGAGATTCCAACGACTTCACTATTTTCCCAACTCTTGAAATTTCCACACAGTATACTTCATGAATGAGGCTATTCATTATTTTGATTTATCTTTGCAAGAATACTAACAAAGTAAATTGCTGCGTATAATTTTAATTGTGCATGATTTCAAAATACAGTTTGAAGAAAACCAAGAGTAAATTTTTGTGTTCTTTTTTATGCAAGGAAAAGTTGTGTTTTAAAAGTATACTCCTCCTGAAGATTATTTTTTTTTATCACATACTGAAATAATAATCTTGATTGCTCTGGTTGCATTTGAACAATAATAATCTTGAAGGGAAGCTTCCATTGACTTTGAACAATTTGAAGCATTGACTACCCCGCGCGATGCGCGGGAGCATTATTTTCAATACATTAAAAAGAGAAGCGAATGTACAATTTTTAACTAATGCTACAAAAACTATTATCACATAAATGTAGGTGAAATTTGTCGTCTATCTTTATTGAGGCTGTACTTTATGCAAAACAACATCTCTAACTAATGCCATATAAAATTCTAAATATTGAAATGAAATTAAGTAAAGCCATTTAAAAAAAACTCCTAGCAAAAATGAGGAAAGTTACCCAAGTATATAGGTTAGTGTACACTCCGCGCCAAAGGAGCACAACAATATTAATGGCATATGTTTGACCATACAAATTTTGAACTAAAAAAATATAATAAATAAAATAAGTATTGACAAATCTCAGATTTGTATGGTTTTTATATGCCTAATTTGAGGAAATTAACATGATTGAGATGCAAGTTTGGTCCAATAATGCTTAATTGAATGTCTTAAACTCTCAAGTGAAATAAGTGTAAAATTAGTATTAATTGGCCATAATTGTAGATTAATTTGTATGAATTGGTTTATAGGGCCATTTGATCCTTTTTCTCTCTTGTTTCTACTTGTAGGGTCATCAGAGGACCAAATATGAAGGATTCCGGACGAAGAAGAAGGACACTTGAAAAGGGGAGAAATTGGGGCTAGAAGCTGAAATTTCAAGAAAAAAAGGGAAAATACAAGTTTCTGGATGAATTATAGAAACTACAGAAAAGGACCTCAAAATTCCCAAATTACAGAAAAGGACCTCGAAATTCCAAATTACAGAAAAGGAACCCGAAATTTCCAAATTACAGAAAAGTCCTGCCCAACAACATTCTTCACCATCACATTATCTTCTTCTTCATTCTCCACTCAACAACACCCACCATCCACTCAACAACCCCACTATCCTTTATTCTCCACTCAACAACCCCACTATCACTTATTTTATTCTTCATCATCACATTATCCTCTTCTTTATTCTCCACTCAACACCCACCATCCACTCAACAATCCCACTATCACTTATTTTATTCTACACACCACAACACTCATTCTCCACTCAACAACCCCACCATCATTTGTCTTTCATCACTCACTATAAATACCATCTTCACCACCACCAAGCAACACACCTCTTCTTCATCCTCCTCTCTCTCTCAACTCTCTCATTCCACCTCCATCTCTCTTCCATTTCTCCTTCCTCCACTCCATGTCTACTATTTTCTTCCACCTTGGTGTTGTTCTTCCCGTGGAGAGTAGCATTTAGGTTCCACCATTCTTGATGGTGGAAGCCAAGGGATGAGCTTGAAGCTTCAAAGGAGAGTTCTTGTTCTCCCACTCTCTCTTCCTTATGTTTAAGCATGTTTCTAGGATTCTAGGGCTTGTTTCTTCATTTGGTTGTAATTTTATTCCATATCTTTGTATGAGAGTGGTGGAAACAACTTGTCTTGTTCATTTTCTTTGTATGGATGCTTGACATTGCACCTATTGACTTGAGCATATGTTATTTGTATGGATTCATTGTTTAATATATGTTTTCTTGTTAAAATCTTGTGCCAAGTGAGGATTCTTGCTTGGTGGATCATATGTCAAGTGTTTGTGTTTAGAAAGTAGCAAGTAAATCTACTAATTGCTTGAGTAACATTGGACTTCCATCTATTGGTTCCAATTTATTGGTTGGGATTCCACCAAGGAATTGGGATTGATAGATTAATCTTGTTGCAATGCGGGATCCCGGTTGTAGGATCAAGAGTTCCTTGCGATTAATAGGTTTAATTGGTTTTAGATTTGTCAAATTGCATGAGTGGCATTAGACTTCAATCCTAGAGTCTTGGTTCATTATGTGGGATTCCAATAATGAATTGAAACCCTAGGATTAATTAAGTGGCAATTCGGGATTCCGGTTGTTGGATTAGGAGCCCCTTACAATTAGCAAATTCACCTTGATCTTGAGCTTAATCAACTTAGGTTAAATTAAGTAATGTGCGGGATTCCGGCATTAATTAAGTTAATCTAAGCCTAGCCTAGAGGGATTCCTCTAGGGTTCTTTTGAAAATCAACAAACAACTCCCTAAATATCTTTTGAAGCGATGAATCCTAAGGTTTCCATTTATCAAGAATGATTCCATTTTCATCCCCCTCCAAATCTCATTTTCATCTTATTTTTATTTTACTTTTGAACATATCACACCTTTTGCATCTATTCCATCCAAAAACCAAATACAATATTTTTACCCGCTTTTGTTAGTTTGCATCTTAGCTACTAGGTCATCTTTTGCGTTAGGCTCCTCAAGCGAACGACACCCGGGGGTTAGCTTCCACTATACCCTTGGTTCTTATTTTCTTGAAGGGCGGACCCAAGGGCGCGCTACACGCACACACACTCGAAAGTGGTGCTCTTCAAGTATATGAAATTATCACATATAGATGTACCCACTATTCATGAGATATCCTACTCCTCACTCAGTCACTCTTAAAGCTACAAATATAGGAAAACTTCATGATTCACACTAATGGGACAGTAACCAATAGGTTAATATCACATACACTATATACTGAGTCACTCTTAAAGATACAACGAGCTTGCCCACTGTTCAAAGTTTAGGTTTAATATACATAAGTTCCTAGAAAGGAGGATAATCCTTCTGCTAGCAATCTAGGTCATATACTTCCTTGTGAGGAGGTCAAATCAATCCTTTCACCAATGTGAATAAACCCACGACACACATTTGTATCACACAATATGGAAGCTATGCATCTATTGTGTCAGTTTTCCTTGTGACACTAGCCTTCCTTTAACAGTGCCAAAAAGCTGATAAAATATCCTACCAAATCTACCTACCCAAATCCTCATTGAGAAGACAAATCTTACCTTTTTCCATTGTGTAAGAACCATTGTGCCTTTCAATTATCATGTTTCTGCTGGGAAAAAAATCATGTTTCTGCTTTGTTTTGTCTAAAAACTATGTGGAAACCATGGAATACTTTATACAAATGCTCATAACTGTGATGAAAATATTACATGACAATTAATACCTAAAACTATAGACTCACTCACATATGACTAATGAAAGGTAAGGCCTCAGGAAAAGCTGTTATTCATAGCTTTCCTCTGCATTTTCACAACCGTACTGGATAAACTTCAGTTCATATGACTCATAAACAAAAGGTCACTTATAATAACCCTAATTTCCTCAAAATGACTTGAAGCAGGCTGGTCAGATGTCACTTTCACAATAACTGTTGACCCTCCTTCACTCTGAAGTTTGCTTTTGAATAATTGATATGACTTGGCATATTCAAATTATTCAAAAGCCCAGATAACGAAGATCTCCACATCAGCAGCATTAAGATCATTCAAACTTCCTCCTACATGACACAAACTCATACCTCAGTAGGTAATCAAACATAAAGTATAATTGCACTACAATATCTACATGTAATAACACAAACAATTATATCAGACAGTACAGACATCCAATATTGACTTAGCAAAAACAGAGTATAAAATTACATGTTCATATAATAAAATATAACAACCTAACAAAATGAACCAATATAATTAACCCACTCATATATATGGTATTCGTAGAGAGTTATAATAACACATCAAAATATTCATCACATTGACTTCTACCTAACGACCACATATTCAAAATGCTCATTTCCAAAAATGAAAGCAACAATCTAACAAAAAACCCAAAAAAAAACACTATGACTTTAAAAAATAGGGGGCAAAAATCAATGATTTGATTATCTATCATTTATAAGGGTGATTAACTATTGACTAGTTGATAAATAAGAGGAGGAAGTATTGGTATGGAGTATAAGATCTGATTATGGTCTATCATTTTATAATGCATCAATACATGGACTTCCTATAAATAGCCATCAGCCTAGGTTATCAAATATGTAAAAGTTGAAAGTGGCAATCGCACAAGAGGGGGGGGTGAATTGTGCTATTCTAAAGAAAAATGAATACAACACAAAATTTATACTGGTTCGGCCAACACTGCCTACGTCCAGTTCTCCAACACTCTGTTGGGTTCCACTAACCACAGGTTTTACGAGCACAGGTTCACCTGTCAACCTTTACAGAGTTTTAGAATCTCTAAACACTCCCCCTTACTACCTGTAAGGAAATATCCCTGTTCTAAAGCACCAAGCTTTCAGAACAACCTCAAACAGTAGAGGATTTCAATAAATACGTTCACTTAATGAACTGATTTTGATAAACACTTAAGTACAGATGAAATCTTTAAGACAATAAATACAGAGTAATGAATGAACTTGTGAATATTCTCGTAGTTCGTCTCTACTCAATAAATGCTTGAGTTCTGTATTTATATCTTCTTCTTTGGATTTTGCCCTTAGATTCAACATTCAAGAAGCCGTTTGAAATTAGTCGTTGGGAGCTTCTATCCGTTGGCATTTAATGCAACTTCTTTATCGGGCTTAACTCTCTGCTCTAGCTTCAACTACTTCTTGCATAGGGTGAGCTAAGAGAGAGACAGACTCAGCGCTCTGAGCATCCGTACAAATAGTACTTTTTGGCAGCTTTGTATTAGTGCTAGCTTGATCTGTTATCGCTAATCTCATAGAGTGTGATCTGCACTTAAACTGTTAGCTGAACAGATAATAAGTATCAAAGAATTCAGAGCTTCAAGGTATCCCATTATCGATAGATAAACATTTTAGCGCAAGCAAACATATCAGCTCTTGATTCATTAGCTCTCAGGCACTAGCTATCTGAAAGATCATTATCTGAAGCACTTATGGTTATCGATAGCTTAACCTATTATCGCTAACTGATTTAGGGACTTAGTTCATTTATTTCCTGGTTTCATTTACTCATAAGCTCAATGAACTTCTAGCGATGGAATCTTTCTTTAGCGATAGAGGATGACTTAGCGATAGATATTAACATTGATTTTTCTAAGTCTTCACTCGCTATTCCTTTCTATCAATTAGCTATACAGATACATTTTAGCGATAAGGATACTCATTCATTATTGGTCTGCTAAGATGCCATTTCTTATTAGAGATAAATCTTTGTTCTCGCAATGATGATTTGTTACCTGGCAGATTTTATAAGATTAATTCAGAGGTAACTTTTACTTATGTTTTCTTAGGGTCAGTCCTCATCAAAACTTAAGATTCTAACATTCTCCCCCTTTTTGATGATGACAAAACATAAGTAAAAATACAAGAGCAAGTTGAGACTATAATCATTTATATAAGCATAAGCATATATCAGAACTTGGATAACAATAAAGCTTGTACAGATCAGTTATATTCAGAACATCTCAGATCATAGTACAATTTTGCAGAACAAAACTTTAAAAACATAAACTATCTATGAATGCAGAATGCAACTGAGGGAGGTCTTCAGAAATCTGGCTTTTGACTCAATCTCCCTAATCTCCTTTTGCTTAAACAACTGAGGTCAATGAGAAACATTAAAAGGAGCATTGGCGGACAAGATATTTTGCTTAAACAACTGAGGCTGAGGTTTCAGGAATTTGGCTTTTGGCTCGATACTCGATCTTCCTGATCTCCTTTTTAATAGACCATTTCTCCCCCCCTTTTTGGCATCATCTGTTGGAGAGAAATCCACCAAAATTTCAGCCCTGGTCAGGATCTTTCCATGTGCGAGAAGGGCGATTTGAACTTTGAAGGATTTTTCTGAAAATATTATCTCAGAAGAGATACGATTCTGACACAGGATATCGGATTTAAAGATTTCTTTGGAGAATGACACGGCTTTGAGACACTTGCTAGCGGATTGAGAAGAGGATTTATCGCTAGAGATTTCATCAAAATCACCTATTTTTAGATTCGAGACTCTACCCATTTCTGGGATTAGGGTTCTGAGACGAGGGAGGCTCGAGATTTTAGAGAGTGTTTAAAGAGATGATGAGACTCTTTGGGTGAATAATGAATGCACAATACACATGTCCTGCTTTTATAGAGTTCAGAAATTACCAGAAATAATATAATATTCGCTGACGTTTCGCATTCTGAGACTCTAGTGATTTGCTATCGCTAGTGTGAGCAGCTATCGCTAGCAGGCATGATCCCACGCTGAGTAAGTGACGTTTGGGCTTCACTTACTCCTTCCAAGGTTTATCTATTGATAGCTGACTTTGCTATCGATAGTTCTGTAGGCTAGCGATGGCACTCTTAGCTCAGTCTTAGCTTTGATCTGCATATGATAGCGATAGTGGAACTTACTATCGATTGGTCAGTCCTGCATAAACTTAAGATTTGGCACTCCGATGCCTAAGTTAGCACATTAATTCATATAATCAAAAGCAATAAATTAAGAATAATAATATTTACAATTCATTTGGATTTACCATTCCTAGCTCTCTTCTAATATAGAGAAATTGATCAGGCTCAAGAGGCTTGGTAAATATATCAGCAAGTTGTAGATGGGTTGAAATAAATTCTATCTTGACATCCTTCTTCTGAATGTGATCTCTCAGGAAGTGATGTCTCACATCTATATGCTTGGTTCTGGAATGTTGAACTGGATTCTTAGCCAAGCTTATTGTGCTGGTGTTGTCACAGAGAATAGGTACTTCTGAGAAGTTCAAATCCAGAACTTTCAGATGCTGCCTAAGCCATAAGACTTGAGTACAGCAACTTCCTGCTGCAATGTATTCTGCCTCTGTGGATGAAAGAGAAACACAAGTTTGCTTCTTGCTTACCCAAGTGATTAGACAGTTACCGAGAAATTGGCATTGACCACTTGTGCTTTTTCTATCTGATTTATAACCTGCATGGTCAGAGTCAGAAAGGCAAGAAGGTACTCTTGAGTTCCTTTGGGATACCACAGCCCAAGCTCTTGAGTCCCTTGTAAATAACGCAAAATCCTCTTAACATTTGATAAGTGAGATTCTTTCGGATTTGCTTGATATCTAGCACATACACCTACACTAAATTGAATGTCAGGTCTACTAGCAGTTAAATAAAGTAAAGAACCAATGATTCCTCTATAATGTGATTGATTTACTGCTTTGCCGGGAACATCTGCATCTAATTTGGCAGAGGTACTCATGGGAGTGTCTCCTTCTTTGGATAAATCCATCCCAAATTTGTTGAGAATTTCTTTACAATATTTGGTTTGGGATATGAAGATGCCATCCTTCTTTTGCTTTATTTGTAGTCCTAGGAAGAATGTTAACTCTCCCATCATGGACATTTAAAATTCTCCCTGCATTGTCTTAGCAAAATCCTCACATAGAGTTTCATTAGTTGCACCAAAAATAATGTCATCAACATAAATTTGAACTATAAGCATATGATTATTTTTGTGCATAATGAACAATGTAGTATCTGATTTTCCTCTAGAAAATCCTTTTTCAAGCAGAAAAGTACTAAGTCTCTCATACCAAGCTCTAGGTGCTTGTTTGAGACCATAAAGAGCCTTTTTGAGTTTGAAAACATGGTCAGGCTTAGTCTTTTCTTCAAAACCAGGAGGTTGTTCCACATACACCTCTTCTTTAATATAGCCATTAAGAAAAGCACTCTTAACATCCATTTGATAAAGTTTAAAATTTTTGATGGATGCAAAAGCTAGAAGAATTCTTATTGCTTCAAGTCTTGCAACTGGAGCAAAAGTTTCCTCATAATCAATGCCTTCTTCTTGGTTATATCCTTTGGCAACTAATCTGGCTTTATTTTTCACAATTTGACCAGCTTCATCAAGTTTGTTTTTGAAAACCCATTTAGTACCGATAATGGGATGATTTCTGGGCCTTGGTACTAAATCCCAAACTTGATTTCTTTTGAATTGATTAAGTTCTTCCTGCATAGCTATTATCCAATCATATTCAGCAAGAGCTTCATCAATACAAGTTGGTTCAATTTGAGAAAGAAAGCATAAAAATTATACTTCATTTTGCAGTTGCCTTCTTGTTTTAACTCCTTTTGAGATTTCTCCAATAATCTGTTCAGGAGGATGATTTTTAAGATGTCTAATGGAAGATTGAGGCTCAACAGATCTTTCTAGATCATCTTCAGTTTTATCCTGATTATTTTCAATATTGTTTTCAGGATTTACTATCGATGGCTGAGGTGCTATCGGGATAGGGGCTATTTTAAAAACTTAGAAAAATCTTCATCCTCATCAACAGATTGTTGTTTTTCTTGAGGGGTTTCATCAAATACTACATGAATAGATTCTTCAACAGTTTGAGTCCTTTTATTATAAACTCTATATGCTCTACTTCTATTTGAATATCCAATGAAAATGCCAATATCAGATTTAGGATCGAATTTACCTAAATTTACCTTTCCATTGTTGTGGATGTAACATTTTGATCCAAAAATCCTCAGGTGACTGATATTAGGCTTCCTTCCCTTGTAGAGTTCATATGGAGTCTTTTCCATTCCCTTTCTGATGTAGGCTCTGTTAGAAATGTAGCAAGCTGTACTCATAGCATCTGCCCAAAATATTTGAGGCACTTATTTCTCATTCAGCATGCTTCTAGCCATTTCTGTGAGCACTCTGTTCTTTCTCTCTACAACACCATTTTGTTGAGGAGTCCGAGGGGCAGAGAAGTTGTGGTCAATTCCATTTTCATCACACAGCTCCATGAACTCTTTATTTTCAAATTCACCTCCATGATCAGTTCTGATGGCTATTATCTTTGTCCCTTTCTCATTCTGCACTTTCTTAGCAAGAACACAAAAAGCATCAAAAGTTTCATGCTTAGAGGAAAGAAACATAGTCCAGGTAAATCTTGAGTAGTCATCCACAACTACAAGAGTGTATAGGCTACCTCCTAGACTTTTTACTCTTGCTGGCCCAACTAGATCCATATGAATTAGTTCCAATGGCCTGCTGGTGGAGACTGTCTTCTTGATTTTAAAAGAGGACTTTGTTTGTTTACCTCTTTGACAGGATTCACAAATCAAATCATGCTTTGACTTAAAACTGGGAATTCCTATGACTAGATCCTTCTTAACCAATTTATCTAGCTGAGAAAAATTCACATGAGCTAATCTTTTATGCCATAACCAGCAATTTTCATCATTTGAAATAAAGCATTTTTCTTCAAGCTGTTGGCATAAATCTAGAGTATATAAATTCCCATTTCTATTTCCTTTTATCTTGCATTTCAGATTGGATTTATTTATATCTAAATCATTTTTATCAACAATGAGACATTCATTAGAATCGAAAATTACCCAGTTGCCATGGTCTGCGCTTTGGCTAACACTCAGAAGATTGTGGCAGAGACCATCCACTAGGTAGACATCCTTGACTAGACCTACTTCACCAACTCCAGTGATTTTTCCACTTTGGTTCCCACCAAAGCTAACTTTGGCTCCATCTTTTATCACCAGATTGTTGATTTTATCTTTGTCTCCAGTCATATGTCTTGAGCATCCACTGTCGATATACCATTTTCCATTGCTGGATGCTTTCAGGCACACCTGCACATACTAAACAGATTTAGGTACCCAAACTTTCTTGGGTCCTTTAAGGTCAGACTTGTGCTTTAGGTGTGTAGTGACCTTTGGCACATAAGTTCCTTTAGGAACCCATTTATAAGAGCTATTAACACCATACTTTCTGTTAATACACGTTGACTGAGTATGGCCTTTCTTGTTGCAGAAATTGCAAAAGCTATATGGTGAAGAATTTTCAGAAGATTTTCTAAAGTAGTTCATGTATGACTTCACCTTTGGTTCAATCCATCTTTTTGAAGATTTTTGTTTGGGCTCATAGCCAATACCAGTTCGATCTCTGAAAACTTTTTGGTTGCTTAAAATCACATTCAGAGTCTCAGATCCCTTTGTAAACTTTTCTAAAACATGCAAAAGTTTTTCTTTTTCCTTCAATAATTTTTCACAATTTGAGCAATTTTCAGAAATTGAAGGAACAGCTATCGATAGAGGCTTAGCTATCGAAGGTGCATCTATGGGAACTTGCGATAGCTCTTCTTCTATCGATAGGGAAGAGGAAATCTTTTGAGAAGAGTTTTTCTGAATTTCTTTGTTTTCTCTTCTTAGTCTAACTACTTCTTTAGAGAGTTTCAAGAATTCTATGCACATTTCATCATATAAATTTTGAAGATCAGAATAAGAAGGTTCAGAGTCAGATACCTCAGAATCACTTTGCTCTTCTTGAGCAACAAGGCAGAGGTTGGCGCATTCTTCGCTATCGCTAGCTTCTTCATCAGAGCTATCACCCCAGATGGATGACACATAAGCCTTTTTCTTTCCATAAGTCTTCTTTTTCTCTTTCTCCTTTAATCTTTGAAGGCTGGGACACTCAGCTCTGAAGTGACCAGGCTTCTTGCACTCAAAGCATACAGGAGATTTGTCTTTCTGGAAGTCTTTGAAACGAGGGCCACTTCTCTGAAATCTTTCTCTTCTTCTGAAGAGCTTTTTAAATTTTCTGGCCATAAGAGCTATGTCCTCCTCATCAAGATCTTCCTCATCATCATTGACTTCATCTCTTTCTGAAGCAACAAGAGCAAGTGACTTTTTCTTGGAATTTCCTTGTGCTTCCCTTTGAGCTATCAGGGTAGGCTCATACTCAGCAAGGCTGCCAAACAGGGCAGTGATGGATTTTGTTGATTCTCCTTGCATTTCTTGAATGGCTGTGACTTTCATGAGCCAATCTCCCTTTAGGACTTTCAAAATTTTGTTTACCTGCTCTTTCTCAGTAATCTTTCTCCCCAGAGCAGCAAGATTATTGATGAGGTGAGTGCATCTGATCTCTAGATCCCTTATCTTCTCATCCTCAATCATTTCAAACTTGTGGAACTCTTCCACTAGCATTTCCACAAGCCTATCTTTTACTCCAGAAGTCCCTTCATGAGCTATTTACAAGGCTTCCCACATTTCTTTAGCAGAGTCAAGATGACTTACTCTAAAGAACTCTGTTTGACTAAGAGCACTCTGGATCATGAGGACTGCTTTGCTATTCAGCTCCAGATTAGCAATATCCTCTTCTGTGTACTCATCTTCTCCCTTTGGAATGCCCATGGGATCTCTGGGAACAATATCTCCTTCTTCTATAATTTTCCAGAGCTTGTATCCATTGGCTTTGATGTAAATCTTCATTTTTAATTTCCAGAAGGTATAATGTTTCCCATCAAATTCAGGAGGCTTATTAATGGGGCTTCCTTCAGGGAGGATATTTTCAAGCGATGCCATTTAGATCTTTGCTTCTCAGATTCGTTGGAATCTTAATAACAGAGAAGACCCGCTCTGATACCAAGTGAAAGTGACAATCGCACAAGAGGGGGGGTGAATTGTGCTATTCAAAAAACTCTAAAGAAAAATGAATACAACACAAAATTTATACTGGTTCGGCCAACACTGCCTACGTCCAGTTCTCCAACACTCTGTTGGGTTCCACTAACCACAGGTTTTACGAGCACAGGTTCACCTGTCAACCTTTACAGAGTTTTAGAATCTCTAAACACTCCCCCTTACTACCTGTAAGGAAATATCCCTGTTCTAAAGCACCAAGCTTTCAGAACAACCTCAAACAGTAGAGGATTTCAATAAATACGTTCACTTAATGAACTGATTTTGATAAACACTTAAGTACAGATGAAATCTTTAAGACAATAAATACAGAGTAATGAATGAACTTGTGAATATTCTCGTTGTTCGTCTCTACTCAATAAATGCTTGAATTCTGTATTTATATCTTCTTCTTTGGTTTTTGCCCTTAGATTCAACATTCAAGAAGCCGTTTGAAATTAGTCGTTGGGAGCTTCTATCCGTTGGCATTTAATGCAACTTCTTTATCGGGCTTAACTCTCTGCTCTAGCTTCAACTACTTCTTGCATAGGGTGAGCTAAGAGAGAGACAGACTCAGCGCTCTGAGCATCCGTACAAATAGTACTTTCTGGCAGCTTTGTATTAGCGCTAGCTTGATCTATTATCGCTAATCTCATAGAGTGTGATCTGCACTTAAACTGTTAGCTGAACAGATAATAAGTATCAAAGAATTCAGAGCTTCAAGGTATCCCATTATCGATAGATAAACATTTTAGCGCAAGCAAACATATCAGCTCTTGATTCATTAGCTCTCAGGCACTAACTATCTGAAAGATCATTATCTGAAGCACTTATGGTTATCGATAGCTTAACCTATTATCGCTAACTGATTTAGGGACTTAGTTCATTTATTTGCTGGTTTCATTTACTCATAAGCTCAATGAACTTCTAACGATGGAATCTTTCTTTAGCGATAGAGGATGACTTAGCGATAGATATTAACATTGATTTTTCTAAGTCTTCACTCGCTATTCCTTTCTATCAATTAGCTATACAGATACATTTTAACGATAAGGATACTCATTCATTATTGGTCTGCTAAGATGCCATTTCTTATTAGAGATAAATCTTTGTTCTCGCAATGATGATTTGTTACCTGGCAGATTTTATAAGATTAATTCAGAGGTAACTTTTACTTATGTTTTCTTAGGGTCAGTCCTCATCAAAACTTAAGATTCTAACAAAAGTAATAGTAAATTTTGAATCTAAATAAAGGAGGAAACAATAGACAACAGTGAACATTAATCATTAGCAAAAATGAAGTCAAAGAATGAAGCCACAGCCCACAGACTACTATCAAGAACAATGGGAGAGGAAGACTTGCATACAGCCATCACTTTGGAGCTTCCCTTCCAGAAGGTAAAATGAAGCAAAACAAAGCATGGACGTTCTTTCTTGTGTCCCTAAATTATAAACGATTACATGCTTAAACTACACATCCAATAGGTATTACTTTGAAAATGCAAAGAACCCCAAATCTAATCCTTTTAGTTTATCTTGAAAGTTGATTATGCATTAAAGTCGGATAAATTTTCAAGAAAGTAGTTTGATACCTCAATCATAATTTACATGTAGCTCACGCCCATGACAAATTTTGTGGAGCCCAATGGCTACCACGAAATAAAGGTCAAGGAAGGCAAGGAAGTATTAGTTGATAATAATAGAGAGATAATGCGTTTAAGTGACAGGAGAAATTGCACCTCTTTTTCACGCAGCAGTTCCGTGCAACATCAACTGGACAAATTTGACCTCTTTTTTTTAGCGATAACACAAATTTCAGCTATTTTCTAGCAACAAAGACATCGAATTGAAGAAAGAAGCATGGCCATTCAGTAGTTAAAATTATTTCCATAATAATTACCACTCGTTGGTCTCGTCAAGTTCAACTGAATAGTCAGATAAACAAATACATAAGTGCAAGTGCTAATATGAAGCAACCAGAGATAAGAACTGAAGTGTATCCTATTCTAAACATTCCCTGAACACTTTGTTGAAAGCCATAATAACCATCAAGAGTTACTGGCCTTGCATTGAATTTGTCCTGCAAAATGAATTTCCAATTAACCGAAGGCATTTAAGCAAACAAATGCACTCATTTAACAAAGGCAGAGCTTAAAATATAAAACTGAAAACAATATTTCTATTTTCATTTACTTAAATCCCCACAAGTACCCCAACTTTCTTCTACACACACCATAACTTAAAATATAAAATTGAACACTTTTTGAGATTAATAATCATAGGAAAACTAACCATTTGCTGCATATCATCTTGTGCCCCAACGTTGATGACTTCAGACTCAGAGTTTAGCCGCAATTCACAGGGGTCATGATATAAACTCAATACAATATAAATGTGTGTATGTACTCTAAAGCAAACAAAAAATAAAACCTTTTTCGGCAAGAAGGTTGTACATAGAAGAAGACGGAGAAGGAAGACAAAACAACCACATTTATGAGATTTGAAGGTTTCAACTTGAAAGAGAAGGTAAGCAACTACACACATGCAACTTGAAGGAAGAATAGAGGGGACGAGATGGCTGAAACTATGGCCACAGCCATAGCATAATGACAATGTATTGAACAGAGGAGAAGTAGCCTTTGAACAGAGCTTGAATTGAGTGAAGTTTCCAGAAAAATTGTCCATCCCCTCGAACACATTTCTCACAACAGCCAAGTAAGACCATGGAAAAAAGACAAGAACCCAATAATCATAAAGCAAGTCCAATGCAGCAAAAACATCGAAGATAAATAAAGTGATGGAGTACCCACTTGACAGACAGAGATGGGTTCTTGTTCGCATTGCAAATCTCGGTGGCAATCAGCGCTGAATGAAACTCCTCTAGCTTGTTTCGAATGAGCCACCTCTTCTTCACCCATTTTTTTCTCTTTTTCACTGGTTTTGAAACAAACCCTAATGCTCAAGTGGCAGCTTGCGAGAGACGAGAGGAGAGTGACAAAGAATGGGAGAGGAAAGGCATTCATTGATTTGGAGGGAGATGAAGAAATATACCGGTTGGACAGTTGGAGAGAGAAGAAAATAAAGGAAAGTACATTTCAAATGTGGAATTTCAAATTTTAAAATTCAAAATTAGCTTGCAACATAAAGCTTCTGAAAGAAGCCAAGAAATAAAGTAAGGCACACAGCCACATATACTTTTAATCCAAATCAGATTGCACGCAGTCCGAAAAAATTTAGAAAAGGGCTCAAAGCAAAATATGAGCTACTATTGTTCACAGGAATAGTAAAAGTAGAGAGAAAAACAAAAAGCAAATGAGACAAGTGATTGAGATTTATTATTGTATATTGATAATATTCTTGAAGGGAAGCTTCCATTGACTTTGAACAATTTGAAGCAGTTGAGAATTTTAGATTTGGGAGAGAATGCATTTTTTGGAAGTATACCATCATCATGGTCCAATAACACTTTTCCTACCTTGCGAATTCTCAGATTGCGAGATAACTTGTTAGATGGTAACATTCCTTTAAATATGTGCCAACTCAAATCACTCCAGATTTTGGACCTTGCAAATAACAATTTAAGTGGCTCAATACCCCATTGTATTGGCAATCTTAAAGGAATGACTAAAGATAGTGCTACTATATTGAACTTAACCATTCAGTCAGCCTTCGAGGAAGAAGATGAATGGCGCAATCAGGATATCATTGAAGTCATGAAAGGAAGAGAATTTGACATTATTGGGATCTTGCTATTTGAAGTTAACTTGGATTTTTCAGATAACAATTTGGTTGGGTCAATTCCTCTTGAGGTATTTTCACTCATCGGATTGAGAGGCTTGAACCTTTCACACAATCTTTTGAAAGGAGAAATTTCAGAGATCATTGGGATTATGAAATCCCTTGAGTCCTTTGATCTCTCTCATAACCAAATTTCAGGCACAATTCCAAAGAGCATGTCCAAGCTAACTGCACCAAACCATTTGAACATGTCATACAATAACCTTTCAGGGCCAATTCCAACTGCAAATCAATTCTTGACTTTAAATGATCCATCCATCTATGCTGGCAATCCTTATCTTTGTGGAATCCCATTATCAAATAAGTGCCAAGGTGTTGATATTCATCAAGTTCAAGAAATCAAAGAATTGGAAGATGAAAATGATTATGAAAAGGTGTGGTTTTATTTTGTCATAGCAGCTGGGTTTTATCGTTGGCTTCTGGGGAGCTATTGGGACTTTGGTGTTAAAGAAGAGTTGGAGATATGCTTGTTTCCGACGAGTGGAAGATGTAGCAGATGCAATATATGTCTTCACTTCAATAAAGATAGCAAAGTTGAAGAGGATGCTCGCAAACCATGTCCATGATTGATCTTTGTAGTTATGTGTGTCTTTATTATATCTATTGCTGTTAGTATCATGTCTTGTTGCAGTATGTGTGGGACAACAATATCAATAAAGAGTCGTTTACATATATTTATGTTTGCCTTCAGGATTTCATAGAGAAGAATTGAAGTGACACGGAGGTCTATGCTATTGCGTGGCGTATAATGAATTGTTTTATACTTGTATATATAACAAAAACTTTGTGTACTGTCAACTGAGGTTAATGATCCATTTGAATTATTTGGGCTTCAATGGGACTTCAGTTCACTTAAAACAGACTTTGGGTAGGTAATTCCGCAATGTTGATTGTGAACTAATGTTGCTATCAATCTTTACATGCACACGAACATTTTGCCAGAATCATTAGTACTATGAATGGTAGCATAAGATAGTTTTAAATAAAATGTGATGAACTTAAGGACTTGTATTTTTTGAGAAAATATTTTCATCCGATGACAAAGCTAGATATATTAGGCGGCGAATTTAGGGTGTTAACTGTTAAATAATGTCAATGAAGTTGAAAATATTACTAGTAAAAATGAGCTGAAGTAGGAGCAGAAGATCACTTTTTTGTAGACAAGTATCAGAAAAAAGAAACGAATTATATAAATATAAATTTTTTTTGAAGCAAAAAAATTAATTAATAATTAAAGGTTATTTTCATTCGTATTCAACACTATCTATGTATATCTTATTATTTCTTATGCTGAATATATAATTACAGTATTTCATTATTAAAAATAAGAGATTGAAAATAACTTTTTATTTCGCCAGCCAAGTCAACTAATAAAAAATGTATGATTAAAATTACAATGGGTTAAGAAGTAAATTTGTAATGAAAATTTTTCACTCATAGGTAATTAATAAGCAATGTTGCCCTCAATATTTTTAAGCGCTCCATGTCCTCCTAGAGTTGTTAACATAATACAATGTTGATTTGCCCTAAATTAATTGATTTTTATTGGAAAACCGTAAAAAAACTTAATAAATTATTTATAAATTAATTTGCTTGAATTGCTTCTCCAAACTAGTTTGTTTAACTTAGCTAATATATAATATGATGATATACCACATATGTCGTAATAAAGTACATTATTTAGCTTCTTTAATCTCAAAAAAAAAAAAAAGTTAACTAAACCTTAAGGAGGAAAACCTTATTTAACTTCCTTAATATCTCCAAACAAGTCAAATAGATCTTATATTAAAGAAGGAATGGAGTACAAATTTAATGATAAAAACCCTTCTAGTGAAAATATTAACTCAACTTTTTTTCTTTCCCAAACAGATGTAGTGATTACTCGCAACTTAGCTGCATACAATAAAACAGTAGCAACAATGATCCTATCCCACCATTAGAGATAAATCACATCACACACAGTCGCTGGTTTAATTTCACAAGAATGTTTATATGATCAATTGTCCAAATTTAGCACTTCCAAACGAAAGTGGATTAGCATAGGTTATACTTCTAATAAATAAACAAATAAATACATGATAAAATTAAATGAACAAATAAAGGGACATAGGTCCTTCAAGCTAAGCCTAAATAAGCTTAATAATTGAGCCAAATAAGATTCGTAAGATTCATCATCTATCTAGAAGCTTTTCTTTCAACTTAACACTCATTCAGGCTATAAAAACCTTCAGTCTCAAGTTTAGTATTAAAAAAAGGGGTAAATTCTTTCTCTTTTTTTTTTATAAATTAAAAATATGTTAGAATAATGTACGGTTGTTCATTGAATCTGTGGGGAATTCCATATGACAGCAGCAAAAGTAGGGATTCAGGTGTCAAGAGATGAATCCCCCAGAAAGTAGTCTCAATGTTCCCATAGAAACCCAAAAAAAAGCACATAAAGCAACAACAACCGGCAAGAATCAGAAGAATACTCCCCTCCCTTTACCTGCTCTCTTCACAATTGTCGTTTCATTAGCAACGACAGCAGTGGCTACACTTGCCTGCTTCACATTATCTCTCACCCTACTAAAGCCGGACACTCTCTCAAGAGCTCGATTTGCATTTTCAACAGCTGATGCAGGAGTGGTGGGTATTGACTCAAGGAAGGCCCAGAGAGCAGCATAAGATAATCTACTCATAGGAACTTCTCTCACACTACTGCTTTTATCAATACCTTCTGAAGGCAAGCTCACAGATTCGTAACTCATACCCCAACATAAGACCAGTAACTGGCTTATATTAGAAATCGTCTGTGTTGTTTCCTTTTTTTTTTTTTTTTATCTTTTTTCATTTTTGGGTATAAAAGAGCCGTGTAACACCTAATTTTTATTACTATATTATAGTATTTTAATTAGTTTATAACCACTTTTTAATTGCCAAAAGCGTGAAAATATGAAAAATTTAAATTTTTTTCTTTCAAAATACTAAATCAAATTTTCTTTCTTTGAAATGGGCATTTTTGACAAATTGGAATAACCTTAAACTTTTTATAGAGTAGAGTGGTTATTAAAATAATTAAAATAATTCGAATGATAACGCTTGGAGAGTTAAAACCCCTTACCCTATATTTATATATTATTTAGATTATTGTTATTTATTTGTCTACATCCTCCTACAACATAATGGTGGGTTATCTCAAATGATAAACCTCTTACCTGTGTATGCAGTAATACTATTCATTGAGGGTATATACATACACTTATACATTAACTTATAACTTTTCTTAGTTACTTAAACTTATATCATACATGGGTAAATAGGTTCTAAATTAACTAACTACAAAGGTACAAGACACAGCAGGCATTCCTGCTCCTTCACATTACCTTACATCTTTCTTAGCTAGCTACTCCCATTCTGCTATCTGCTATACTGAAAACATTTTTGGAAAATGTGAGATTGGAAATCTCAATAGCAGTTTATTCCATATCATGTGTGCACTTATATATATAAATCAATTTTATAAACCTGTGCATATAATGAAAGCATATATCCCTTTTAAACCAATACTTGCAGGATTTTCCAATTATAACCCTCACGGTCATAAAAGTTGAATCATAACCCTCACAGTCATGACTAGCCCTCACGGCTACTCGATAACCCTCACGGTTATAGGAATTTAATTATAGCCCTCATGACTACTCAATAACCCTCACGGTTATAGGAATTTAATTATAGCCCTCACGGCTACTCACAGCTACTCAATAACCCTAACAGTTATAGGAATTTAACTGGCAAAGGGGGAGCGACCCACCTAAGCCTTAGAGTACTCCATAAATATCATAACAGGAATAATGCTCATTTATTGCAACATATATTACAAAATTATATATAAAACCTTATATAATGAATTAAACTACTATCTGAACATCAACACTTAGTCCTAAACCAGCTCCTTTCCATTTCGTTGTCTCGATACGTCTATATCACTATCAGGACCTATACTTTCATATAATAAATAATAAATTAATATCTATACTTTCATGTAATTACTGAGCGTCTCTCATGTTCCTATGATATTATATACTTCTACCCTTTCCTATCTCTAGTATATATGAAAATCTTAATCTCTTACTCAGTTGTTAATTATACTATCATCAAATAGACACTTACAATCATCAAACCATCATATACAACATCAGCTTCAATATATCCTTAATTATTTTAAATCAACTTGCATCATCTTTACTTTTAAATGCTAAACTATTAATGATTGCCACTTACCTTAGTTCTATCTTATAATCTAATTCTTACAAGATTTACAGTTCTAAAACTACACTTAAACCTTCTAATCTGTACTATAATAATTTAACATTGTATATCTTAAATGTAGGGACCTCAGAACAGTTATTAAAATCAGGTTCAACATCATCATACAATGATCCAGGAAGCCATGCTCCACTTTCTTAAAATGCTTATTATTGATTCTATGTTAACACTACATACTTGTTTATCATTTGGGGAAACCTCAGTTGTAACTATGGATGTTAAAACTGAAATTATACTTTATAGAGTCACAAATGTTAAAATCATCATCATTCCTACAACCAGTTACATGTACAGTCTAACTTCATTTCATAAACCTGAATCGTTTGTTAACCAGAAAAATTACAGCGATTATTATTTATATCATTTGAAGTTCTTATTTTATATTTAAAACATCACATCATCCTTCCTTGTTCTTGAAATCACACACCCACATACTTTTCTTCGATACCAGCACAATTCAATGCATGCTTTAAATTGGTTTGTTCTAAAAGAAACATCTCAAGAACAAATATCAAATAGCTTACAATATTGACATTCAAGCTTCAAAAACAATCACTTATAAAATTCTTAAATCTTGCACTTCCTTAATTGTAGATTCAAAACCCTTTCATTTATCACAGCACACAACAGTAACATTTAGTATTATGCCAAATAAGTGCAGCAGCACAATTTCATAAACAATCTTAATTCCCAAAACTGATTCACAACCATAATATCTGGTATACCCTTCAAGCGAGCATATTTCTTACATCTTAAACTATTGTTCTCCTCCAACACTAGTCCTCAAAACTTTGGAAAAATCATCAAACACCCAAATAAAGAAACACATCAAATTCATTTTATGCTCAATTAAATTCCTTTAATCTCCCAAACTTCCTTAAAATATATATCATAACAATTTTTCAGTGTAGCTAAGTACTTAATTCTTATATTATAATTTCAATTAGAGCTAGCATCGGTAATTTCATTTACCATAGATTATTGATTTCCTACTTAACACGTTAGAATTCTAGACTCTCTTTATTCTTTAAGCATTTCTAATCCAAAAATCTTTACACATATATCAGATTTAAATAAGTCCTTATAACCCTTGAAAAGTCAAATCATATTTTTCAAGAATAAAGAATTGAACTTTCATTGTTATACAGAACATCAATTCATCAATGAACAGTGACTAAAGAGGTAAATTGAGGAGTTCACCCAAAAATCACTCCATAAATACATGGACACATCCAAAATCTTCAATCATAATTCACTTTAATCAATTTAAAGTCTGAAACAGTGTCCCCAAAATCAGTTTAACCCCATTCTTTAGCATATTCATTTATACCATTAAGCATACTACCACAGAAAACACCTATAGCGGCGCTTTTTTGACCCCTATAGCGGCGCTTTTGAAGTGCCGCTATAGCTAGCGCCGCAATAGGTCACGTGATGTATAGGCCTCTCTATAGCGGCGCTTTATTACCCAAAAGCGCTAGTATAGGTATGTTTTAATTAATTTTTTATTGAAACTGAAGAGGCCTATACCGGCGCTTGTTTTAAAAAGCGCCGGTATAGGCCCATCTATACCGGCACTTTAATGTCTTAAAGCGCCGGTATAGGCATCTCTATAGTGGCGCTTTTCGTAAAAAGTGCCGCTATAGGTTATATTTTTTTAAAATATACAATTTGTTTTTTAATTCACACCAACCTGCATCATTGCAAAAATTCCAGCAATTCTATACAATTCTAGGCAGTCCATATACACCAGTAACTCAAACAGAGAAGAATATGTACAATAAGACCAAAAGTTATATTGTTCAGTTAGGAAAATAAACATGCATACACTAGTCAGGCTATCTGATTTGAGAGAACAGAGGGTGTACATAACTACACCATTCTTCAATTAGCGCTTTCATCTTCTCCCTTGACAACATGAAGCAACGTGTGTCTGGGTAATACTGCGTATAGAAATTTAAATGACAATTAAATTTATCTCGATCACATGATACGATATCCCTCATATAATACATGACATAGTATCCAGAGTCGTTGTCATTGGGTTGATGTGGGCACTGTAACAAAAAATACAGAATATCATATAAGAGCAGTTACGTTATGGTTTAAGTAACGATTGTTTGGAAAAATTGAATAACTTGTAAAACCTGAACTTTGAGCCACGGATAAGCATCTTTCTGGTCGTGGGCTTTGGAATAATTGTACCCATTAGCTGCCCGATAACTAGTCAATGCTCTGGAAACAAAACATATTAAATTAATTTTAGTAGCTTGGGTCGGTCATATAAAATGACAGATAATACAACACATTCAAATAATGTTGACATTCACTTACCCATTGAAGAGACGCATCAAATCCGGGCGATTATCTGGTTCAGCAAATTCCACAGTATCCAAATAGTAAATAAGCAAAACCCAATGTAGCCTAAGACGTTTTATAACGTTATGTCAGTATATATATCAATGATGATTGGAGCTAAGAATACGATGAAAGCTATCATGCCTATACACTTACCCTGTATTAATTGGAGCTAAGAATAAAGTTCTGCCTGTTGCCTTTAAAGTGAAACGCCTCTTAATCTCTTTGAACTGATCATCACGTTTCACACCCTCAATTTGCGCTATTAAATAAGGGTTTATGAATTCGAACGAGACGTTGTCCTCGGAGACTATGACTTCTTCATGCAGGTGCCTTCAAAGAAACCATACAAACTCCCAATCAGTGTAGAACTTATGACATTGAATGAAACCACAATGGAAACACATATATACCTAATCCATAAATTGACGACCGTAGCACCGACCCATCTTTCGTCAAGCACCTCCATGACCTGATCCCTAGAAAGAAGCTCATTGAAATTTGACTCGCCAAATATAAGCCTGTTGAATGGGATTGTGACAGTAGCATCGCGAGATACGGTAGCTGCAAATGCTCGCAATCGAGCACGATTTGGCGTTTCAGCACTTGTATATTGGACAACAGGTGCAGGCACTTGAACTTTCTTCTTGCCCTTTGCTTTTGTTGCCTATAAACCATATAAATAGAAACTTTCAAAAATTCTTCCAATAAGAAGAGTGTTAGTTTAAATTAATTAGCAAATAACCACCTGTGACACTGAACCAGCTCGTGAACTCTTTTTCTTCAATTGAGCAGCTGGGCCACCGGTACCTTTTACACTAGCCACTTGTGCTTTCTTTCCCAGAGCCTCTGTACCCTGTAAAAACTTATAAATAGTAAAAGAGCGTTATTCCAAAACAAAGAATGCTAGTCTAAACGTTATTAGTAAATAACCACCTGTGGTATTGGCTCAATCAAACTGATGGGCCAAGCAACATATGCACCAACAACATCTGCGACCTTAGTCATCACATCAGGAGTAGGGAATGGTAACGGTGCATCCCCGTTCAGGGAGAATTCAATCATAACCCTCAATGTATTTTCAGGCAACAGAGAATTGTGCAGGATCCTGTTTGAAGTATTGAAGACCGTACCGATCGCAACTACTTCACTGAAAGATTGATCCTTATACAGGTTGCACCTTGATTCGCCCTACAAAAGAGTTGACAACGTTAGCTCCCAATCGATAATATAACAGTATCACTACAAGTTTATAAGTACAAAAGACAAGAATTACCTGAGGAATTTGAGCCCTAGGCATCGTACAGCTCTCCCTGATGCTTGGACTCTCACAGGAAGGAACGTTACCTTGTTGCATGAAGTTCGACATTTGTGATCCAACATTGTTACGCTGGAAAAATTCGTATATCAGATCTTGCCGTCTTTGCATTTCCTCATTCCTTCTTTGCATTTCAAGCACAGTCTCCCTCAGAGTATTGACTTCATCTTTAACACAGAAACTTCGCTTTGTGTTACCCGCTTTTGGCAGCCAAAGTAAGCTGAAGGCGTGACCCCTATACCAGTGCCCCGAACACGGCCTGAATACTCAGGACGGTCAAGTGCTCTGCTGAGGATATCGCCTTGGCCAAATATGTTGACCTCCTCGGGCGATTCTTGTGTTAACATTTCCTATAACAAGAAGGATTATTAGTTATTAAGTTAGGAAATTCACTAATAAAAAAATTACAAAGTCCAAGAGAATGACTTACACATCGTTCACGGACTCTTCTAACCTCTTCGTGAACGATGGTTCCGTCGCTTTTAGAGTGTCCTTTGATCCAAACCCTAAACCGTGGAGTGTGACCTTCTAAACCCTCTTCCTGAATCTGTCAAGGTAAAACAGGTGAACTTATAAATTAATTACATAAACATTAATTCACAATTTTAGAAGCAAAAGGGCGTTACTAACATACCATCTCGTACTCCAATTCTGGAAATGTTTTCCGGCCGCCTAAATAAGGATACGCACGGCTTTTGGCCGGCTGGCTATTTTTTTCGCTTCTTTCCCGAAACTCCTCTGATAAGCGTGATTGCACAAATTCATCCCACTCTGCTTGAGTTATGACCCATTCATATGTAGATGGGGGTGTTGGAACGACCTCCCCGTTTTCATCTCTCACATATAATGTCGACAAATCTGAACGGAAGTTTCTGTTAATTTTTGAAGCTTTCTTCATGACATAGTCCTTGTGAGTCTCATTGATATGAAACACAGTCTGTAGCAATAGAAATCATATTAAATTTGTTAGTTACAATGTTATCTATCATGATGAAATTAAACTTAATTGTAAAAAAATAGCTTACCTGAACCTCTGACCAAATCTCGTCACGTGTTTTCCTGTTTACTTTTCTCCAATCTGTAACTGTAATAGGAACTTTATTACGACCAATGCATCCAACGAAACCGGTAAGGGCCTTCGCACTCTTTCCAACTAGTTGGCCATTGTCGTTCCATACAAGGGCTGTCTTTTTTCCCTTAGCTCTACGTTTGAGGAGATCACGCATAATGGTCTTGCCACGATGAACTTGGTCTTCAACATGTGCTCTACCCTCATCAATAACTTGCTGGGAACTCTGTGGTGCTTTCTCCTCCTCAGGTACGTTTGGATCCATTGTCCTGTAAAATAATTAAACAATATATGATTTTAGTGCATGCATATGCATATAATGAAATAATTTGTAGTAAAAAAAATAAGAAAATACATACAAACTTAAATCATTATGATGGCATTTGACTCCTTTTTCTCATTGTTATATTATCCAAAATTGTTGGCTTCCTCTTTTTTGTGGGATTTAGGGTTGTGTTGACCCAAATGCCTTCTTCATGGTCATCCCTTACATAAACAGGCTCATCTTCGTCATCATATCCGTCTGCATCAAAGTCTTCTGCCAGTAATGTATCAAAGGAAGGATCATCTTCAATCATATTCATATCTTCATCATTACTTCCATCATCAACTTGTTTGGCATAATTTTTGTTCGACTGAATGACAACTGGCCAATTCCTCTTAGAAGGATCTGCAATGTAAAAAACTTGTGCCGCTTGAGACGGTAGAATGTAAGGATCATCCTTATATCCAACTTTAGAAAGGTCAACCGATATAAACCCAAATTCATCTAACCGTCGTCCACTATTATTGTTAACCCACTGACAGCGGAACACAGGAACTCTGAACATGGTGTAATCTAACTCCCAGATGCAATCAATCACACCAAAGTATGACATCTGTGCATAGACGGGATTTGTATCCCTTGCACTGGATATATGCCATGCCTCGGCAACAACTGTGACTCCACTATTCTGCATTGTGCTTTTCTCATCCTGACCTTTTGTATAGAATGTGTAACCATTGATTGCATAGGCAGTGTAAGCAAATGCGTGCAAACCCAGTCCTTTCGACAGCCAGAACAATCTTTCACAAACTGATCCAGCGTTAAGCTCATGCTGCTGACAAATAGGCGCATTTTACCATCTAATGAAATGTTTGTTGTGCTCCTTTGTAATCAAATTCTCATTTCTATCACCGTGAATTTCCCGAAGAATTTTTTTGTATTCTTCAACAAATTGTTCAACCTCAGGAGTATTATGAAGAATATACAAGTGCGCCAGCTCCCTTTCAACATTCAAAATGTGTATTAAGTTGAACCCACTCATTCCTTTCCCCGTTAATCTCCCGTCGTGACGAGACTTGGGTAAACCAATAGGTTCAATATTTGATAGGTAATCTGCACACAAATCACTCGCTTCTTCAACGATGTATCGTTCAGCAATACACCTTTCTGGTCGATATCTATTTTTAACATACCCCTTTAAAACTTTCATGAACCATTCAATTGGGTACATCCATCTCAAATAGACTGGGCCGCACAGTTGAACCTCTTTGACCAAGTATACTGTAAGATGAACCATGATGTCAAAGAATGAAGGGGGGAAATACATTTCAAGTTCGCACAGGATACAAACGATCTGTCTCTGCAAATCCTACAACTTTGTTGTATCAACCACTTTACTACAAATGAGCTTGAAGAACATACAAAGTTTGGTGATCTTGCTACGCAATTTCTTAGGTAAAATGTTGCGTATGCCGACCAGTAAGAAATGTTGCATCAGGATGTGACAGTTATGGGATTTCAGGTTCTTCAATTTCAACTCTTTTATGGACACAAGGTTTTTGAATTTTGAGGAGTAGCCTTCTGGAACTTTGATTCCATTCAGAAACTCACAAAATGATCTTTTCTCTTTCTTCGAAAGGGTGTAAGCTGCCGGAGGTAAATAAGTGCGGTATCCTCTCTCGACAGGTGCTAACTCTTGTCTTATTCCCAACTTGACCATATCTAACCTCGAATTGACACCATCCTTACTTTTCCCATGCATATTCAGCAACGTGCCAATTAGGTTATCACAGATGTTTTTTTCAATATGCATCACATCAAGAAAATGCCTAACATATAAGGACTTCCAATACGGGAGTTCGAAGAATATGGATCTCTTCTTCCAACCACTTGTCAACACATTTTTTGCGAAAGGCTTACCAAAATCATTCTCCAACGCCTTCACCTTTTTAAAAACGCTATCCCCGCTCAATGTCCTTGGTGGCCTACCTTCTTCTGAGTTCTCGTTAAACGCCTTTTTCCACCTACGCCAACGATGTTTTAACGGCAAGAACCTCCGATGTCCCATGTACACATTTTTCTTACAATGATCCAGTCGCATCGAATGGGTATCATCTTCACATACAGGGCACGCACCATATCCTTTGATGCTATATCCGGACAAATTACCGTATGCTGGGAAATAATTTATCGTGCCAAACAACATGGCTCTCAAATTAAAACTTTCTTCCTTACACCCATCAAAAACTGTCTCACCCGAATTCCACATATACTTCAAGTCTTCAATCAATGGATCCAAGTAGACGTCTATATCGTTGCCGGGTTGTCTAGGCCCGGAAATAAGCATAGAAAGCATCATAAATTTGCGTTTCATGATTAAATTTGGCGGGAGGTTGTATATCATCAAAATAACCGGCCATGTGCTATGAGTACTACTCTGAACTCCATGCGGATTGATTCCATCGGTTGCCAATGCAAGCCGTAGGTTTCTTGGTTCTTCACTGAACTCAGGGTACTCATAATCAATTTTTTTCCATTGGGGGCCATCTGCGGGGTGCCTAAGCTTGGTGTCTTTAATCCTTTCATCGGCATGCCAAGTCAAAAGTTTTGCAACATCCACATTATTGAACATGCGCCTGAATCTCGGAATGATCGGAAAGTACCACAAGACGTTAGAAGGACTCTTACCTTTCTTTCCATACCGAGATGTGTTGCATTTCGGACACTCCTCCAACAATGCATACTGATTTCGGAATAAAATACAGTCATTGGGACATGCATGTATTTTCTCATATTTCATACCGATCGAGCGGAGAATTTGCTTTGCCTCGTATGTTTTCGAAGGGAGTACATTCCCTTCTAGAAGTATATCTCGCAGAGCGGAAAGCAGTGCGGTGAAACTTGCATCACTCCAACCGTATCGCGCTTTCAGGTTATACAATTTAAGCACCACACTCAATCTTGTGTATTTGCTGCATCCCACATACAACGGCGTCTCTGCATCACTCTTCAGAGTCTGAAATATTTCAGGATCCTCCTCACCCACCACTTTCAACATTTCTTCAAGGTCATCGCTCTCATCACACATGTCTGTGTCAACTACATTTGAAGCGCTACTAACATCAGGTACCCAGTCTCTGCCAAAATACTCATACGTCTCACCATGCTTTGTCCAACGTGTATAAGACGGATCGATTCCATGACAAATTAAATGACCCAACAGGTCAAGAGGGCGAAGACGCTTTCCATATAAACAAGACATACAAGGGCACACAATTCTGTTAGCATTCTCTGCATGCTCAGCAGCAAATTCAATGAACTCTTTTGCTCCATCTATATATTCCCTTGAACGTCGATCACAAGACATCCATTTCCGATCCAACATTATAACCTACTAAAGGAAAACGTCGGTAAGATGTATATGACTTACTCATTAGGTAGCCACCTTACGATGTTACCTTACTTTCTTAACAAAAAATCGGCAGCATAACGGCTAAAAAATGAGCGTTCCCAGGCTCAAGGCCCTCTCTTTTTTACATAGAAATGGATTGCCAACTATATAAATAACATCAACTCAATATATCTCCACAGCCCACCACAACAGAATTCACAGAGCATTTATATATATAGAGTATTAATAGTTCCACAAAACAAAAATTCCATACGAGTAAAATAAAACACCACACAATAGGATTCATCGGAAAGTACCAAAACTCAATCATTTGATATGTCCCAGCCTGCTAAATTAAAGAAAAAAAAAGATAAGACTTACTTCAAGGTCCTTTAGCTCAAAGTAAGCCCCGCTAGCAACAATACGATTCTTCACCTTAAAGTGTCGAGCAATAATCTGTAAATACTATAAGGAAAACAAAAAGCAAATAGATTTGATTTAACTCAATGTTCAAAGAAAAGAAAAAGCAAGAGAGCAGTCACCTATGCCCACTTAAACAACTCAATTCAATACCTCAAATATATCAAACTATCAAATACAGCAATTATACTCCAAAAAAATGATATTATCTTTTAGAAAAGAAACAGAACAATGAATAAAAATAGACCGCAGCTCAAAAGTCCAAAACTCTTGTGCACCAAATATACGACATTTAAGTGCGTTCGTTGTTTAACATATTTCCTTGTAAGATTATATGTACACCAAAAGAATAGACCAAGAATTAGCCAATTATATTGCAATAAAATTGAAAAGAAAAGGACGAAGGATAAATTGAGCAGAAATTGAAACTATAGAACGGGAGCCAAGCTCAATTTGAGCGGAATGAAACTAAACTAAGCGTCGAAGATAAGCAATTATGACAAGATAAAGGCAAAATGGAAATAGATTATACAAACAGAGCTTCAGAATCATCATGAAATGGTGAACAAATAAACCTTGGAGAGCTTCAGAAAAGGATAACTGGAGGCAGAAAAAGAAAAGAAGCCACTATTATGGAAGAAGGCGAACGGCGGCGACGGCGGCTTCGGCGAAGAAGGCGACGGCATGTGGCTTGGAAGAAGGCGAACGGCTGAGCAACGACGGAGGAGGAGGAAGACGAGACAGCGGCGTGGGGCTTGGGGAGCAACGGCGGAGGACGGCGCTTGGGTGACTCGATCGAGTTCGCGGCATGGGGGGAAAGAGGGAGATGGAACGAGTAAGGACAGAGGTATTAATTTAAAGGCCTATACCGGCGCTTTCTTCAAAAAGCGCAGGCATAGTTTAGGCAAAAATTTTTTGAGGGAAATTTCCCTCCAAATTTCTGGGCCTATACCGGCACTTCTCCGGTAAAGCGCCGGTAAAGGTATAACAAATTAATTTTTTTTCATTTATTTAATTATGTAATATTTATTATTAAATTATTCTTTTAATAATTATTATTATAAATTTAAACAGAATAAAACCTATACCGGCGCTTCTCCGATAAAGCGCCGGTATAGGTATAATAAAATAAATATTTTTAATCTATTTTATTATGTAATATTTATTATTAAATTATTATTTTAATAATTATTAAAAAGTGAAACAGAAGTGAGACAAAACCCTATACCGGCGCTTTATATTTAAGCACCGGTATAGGGTTTTTTGATTAAAAAAAAGTAAATTGTGAACAAAAAACCCTATACCGGCGCTTTTTGGAAAAAGCGCTGGTATAGGCTAGATCTATTCCGGCGCTTTTCTTATTAAGCGCCGGTATAGGCCCTATACATACCATTACCGGTGCTTTTTACTCTAAGTGCCGGTATTGTTGCGTCGTGATAGCCCACTTTTGTAGTAGTGTATTAAATCTGCCCCCTCTTACAAATTTTAAAAACTCATAATACCCAACCTTTAGTCCTTAATTTACAATGCTCTTGTTCAATTAACACACTTCATAGAAAGCTGCAAAGTTTTCAGCCACACACTTTTTAAGCTTAACATTTCTTCCAATTTCAATATTTATACATGGCTTCCAATCATAACAATCAAAGCTCAATTGTGGCAGCAAGAAGAATCAGAAACAGAGCAACAAGGAAAAAGTTCACATTCACAACCAACACAATCAAATATATGTGTCCACAAAACATCTCTTGAACATACTTAAAAGACCTTTAAAGCTTAGATTCCACTTGCTTAAACTCAAAAATCTGGAAGTTTTCTCCATAAATAGTAACAGAACGGAGGACAAAAAATTTCTGAATCATCTCTATTTAGAAAATTCAACACAAAACAGAAAATTGCATATTGAAAAAGAACCACCACCTCATCACAAACAAAGAATTCGGCCGAGCATAGACAGGGGGGATATTAAAAATTCCAAAAATCCCGGAACCTCATAAGATACCACATACACAGCCATATACCAATTCTATCCTACTAGTATCAACATTATTACATCAGCCATAAGCACCCAAGTCAAGAAATCGGATAGACAATTACGTTTATGCCCTTTCAAGTTTTGTTCTTTTCAATTTAGTCCCTATCCTTAATTTTTCCATTATTTTCAGTTTGGTCCTTATCCAAAAAAATTAATTTCCTAAAATTAATTCTCATATCAGACCAGATATTTTCTCACCCATAAATTTATTTGAGCCTCAAAATATTTTTTCCTCAAATTTCCAAATTAAAATTTATCTTCTAATTATTTTTCCTCAATTAATAAAGAAAATATAAAATTACTAAAAATGCATCTAACCTCATAAATTTATTTATAAGACTTTTTAATTTCTAAATGACACCCAAGGCCTTAAATAAATCCTTATTATCTCTAATCCAAATTTTCGGGGTGTTACAAGCCGCATGAAATCTCAAGTCACATTAATGTTAGCGTAGAAAGCTCTAAAAGATGCCACAACACTAACAGTCAAGCAAGGTTTCTTCCATGCATTAGCAGGGAATCAACCAATAGAAGACAACTTTGAAGAGTTCATCTCAAATGAGATGTGAAGCTGGCATCTCCATTCAAATCAAAGACACTAAAATCATTATTTGGAAGTTGAATCAAACCACCAACACTGTTTGTCGAGCCAATGAATGTACTTGGGGTTGATGAAGAGAAGGAAACATTGGCATGTTCTGCTGGACTCATGATCTACCTTTCATGTCGCATCCAGAGTTCACTTTGATCTGCATTTTCTCCAAGAGGCAGAGACTAATCATGCTGATTCACAACATTACTGTCAAAAGTATTCATATAAGCACGTGAAATAGTTTCCAGGTCAATGTGCCCCATGTCACAAAGAAACATCTCTGCATCATGGTATTAGTCAAAAGCACTTAATCCATCTTCAAAATCCAAGTTCACCAAAGGATTTTCTATTATGGGCAATTCTAGTTCAGGATCAATGAGATCATTCATTTCCAAGAAGTCATCCTCATGAAATAGAGGCTCCTCTACTTGAACACTGGGACCAGAGGTGACTTCAGGTGCTCCAGGAACATGCACGGGAGAGGTAATTGATTGGGTCGGGTTGTAGTAGTGATTGTTTGAATGAAACATTTTGATTGGCTCAGCAAGTACCACCTCCTTAGAAATTTGATTTGCCACCACACTTTGTGTTCCTACAGCGGCAACCTATAATGGATGATTATAGAAGACAGAGTTAATGAAAAATCATGCCAAAAAAATACATCATGTAGCAACCAACAAATATTATATTGAAAGAACCACTAGTTACTAAACAGTCATGCCAAAAATTAACATGTAATAGCCAAGTAACCATTAATTGTTCAAAGAGATAAAACAGTTTGGCCATGTAAAAGGGAAGATGACAACCACAATCACATATTCTCTCAATCTTAGTCAATGCTCTTTTCTTCATGATCAAAGTCTTATACAGTGTCATGGCTTTAACATATCTTTACTAAGTAGGACAAAAATATAACCATAGAAACCTCATGATAGTCGCAAAATCTAGATCTCAACGGAGTGTTAGCCTACATAAGTGATGCCAGCACATTAATTCCCACACTCCCAAAGGCCATATCTTACTTCCATGTTTTTTTACAAACCCCAACCACAAAAAGAGAGAAAAATTCCAGAACTAAAGTGAAAGAGTACAGAGAATAAATGTTGAGATCATAATGGACTCTGATTTTCAGCATTCAATTTACAGTGTTTTCATTAGTAAAGAAATGAGATCCAAAAACAAAGTCTAGGAGTGAAAGAGCTGAAGAAAAATAGAAGAGAAAGAAACAAAAATTAAATAAGTTTAGAGTTTAGGCTAATGCCTCGCACAGTGTTTAAATGGAGAAGAGAGAAAGTTTTGTTTTCCGCATGGGCTTTAGGCTTAATGGGAAACAGGATGAGAAAAAGGGAAGATTTTTTCAATGGGAGGAGATAGTTGTCCTTCATTTTTCTCTTACACAGAGCAAGTGAGCTACTGCAACAGTATTTTAGGCAACTTTTACATAAACAAAACCTGAGGTAGAGAAGGACACAACGAGGGCTGGTCAGGAACATGTTCATCCATCATTTTTTTAGAGATCTCGTCAAGTTCATCATCAAATATAGACTGCACTTAATCATTACAAGTCACAGTATCAACAGAAGTACCCTCATCAACTTGTGAAATTGGAGTCTCCTTGGCAGCTGAATTAGCATTAAAATCTACAAAATCATCATCACCCACCCATTCTTCCTCTTTGAATGGTGCACCATATTGTTCACCGTTTTTAGGACCAGGTCCGCTTTTCTTCAACACTTTGTAAAGTGCATAATAGTCCTGATAATTTTCACATTAAAAAAAGTTAAGTAAATGATACGTTATCACTATCAAAATAACTTCATAACGAAATAAAAAGAAAGATAAACCATAAAAGACAATTGAAATCGATACCTTACAATTCTGGCATCATACAAGTTCTTCTTTATTCCAATGTGTACTCATGCGTAAACCAATCAGTTCGTTTACCGTGTGGTGTTCTACCTCTAAAAAATGAGTGTCTTTTTAACCCCAATAGCCCGAGAATTGTACGTAATATTACAATCTTTCCTTGTTGCTTTCCAGTATCCATATCTTATTTCTTGATTAGTCCTACCACTATTAGGATACTTTCTGTCTCTAGGGCTGAAAAAGAACCATTGCCTATCTTCAGTTTTCAGCACTGACTGCCCTTCAAAACGTTCAAATTGTAAGCAGATAAGCAATCAAGAAGGTAGACAAACAAAATAAGCTAATAAATCTTAATAAAGGGTAAAGAAAATCTTTCAAGTTAAAAGTTAACATTTAACCTCACAATTAACAAAACAAAGTAGAAGAAGAAAAGCTACTGTTAGACATAAATAAATACAAAATGGCTAGTAAGATAGGAATCTCTTTAAAAGTCTCAAGCACCATGTTATGGAAATATAATAAGATTAGGACTTAGTTATTGTTAGAATAATGAGTTGGGATGATAACTAAACATAACTTAGGCATAAAGAAAGGCTGGGTAAAGATCAGGAATGACTTAGAAATAATCTGAAAGAAAATCCTAAGTATTGCCTAATCGATTAGGTTCAGATCACAAGTTAAGAAACTTAAAGCCTAATCGATTAGGATCAGAGCAGGTTTAGATTAGAAGTTAGGATTATAGTCGCCTAATTAATCAGAGACCTTTGCGATCGATCAGGGTCTCTGTGTATTGAATAGAGAAATTAAGAGAACTTAATCTAATCGATCAGAGAGCATTAATCGATCATAGAATTTTGAAGGACTTAGTGTAATCAATTGGATAGCCCAATCGATTAGGCCTTTCCTTTAATCGATCAAAGGAACAAAGTATAATCCAAACGTAAACTAAGGCTAATCGATCAGAGGGCATTAATCGATTAGAGTATATTGAGTGATCAATTAGAGAAAGTATGTAATCTGAGTATAATCTGTTTATAATCGATTGGAAATGCCTAATCGATCAAGGTTCCCCTGTGATCGATCAGGCGAGTATTCTTCTAACTTGATATTTAGTAATGCATGCTGTGATCTATGTGTAATCGATATCTGATCAATCAGAAACCAATCCTTGTGATCGATCAGAGACTGTGATCGAAGTGGCGATGGATTTAATTCAAATTGATTGGACAACCTATTTTAAGCCTTCAAAGTACAGAGTTGGTATTCTAGGAAGTTATCGTTAGACACATAACCTGCTTTAAAGTCGTCTGATACACCAACCACCTTCTGGAAATAATGAAGAGAGATGTTTTAGAGCCAAAATTAGTATAATGGAGTTAATGCTCAACTAAAATACTCCATCAACATCATCATTCAAACAACAACAATAATCTTCTCTCAACGGACAAAATTTCAGAGTCAAGTATAAAAGGCCCAGTGAGAAATTTGGTAGAGACTCATTGATTACCACATTGATTATCTGTATTAACTATTGTATTCAATACTCACCAATTTTTAGGAAGCTCATTGATTGATATTCTTCAGTGTGTAACACATGTGAATAGCAAAACGCACAAGAGGGGGTGAATTGTGCTTTTCAAAATTAAACTATAAACTCAAAGACAATCCTTTATACTAGTTTGGCCAAACACTGCCTACGTCCAGTTCTCCAACTTCTCGTTGGGTTCCACTATATCACAGGTTTTACAACACGGGTTCACCTGCCAACCTTTACAAAATAGAGCTTTAGACTTCCTCTAAACGCTCCCCCTTACAAGTTGTAAGAATACAACCCTGTTCTAAAGTCCCAGACTCTAGAACAACCTCAAACAGTAGAGGATTTCAATAAATGAGTTCACTTAATGAACAAATTTTGATAAACACTGAAGTACAAATAAACTCATTAAGAGTAATAAAGCTTTGAGCAGTAAGTAGATGAGAATAATGAATGTAAGTTCGTCAGTTTTTGTTCTCTTCTTCATAAATGCAAGTCTTGGTATTTATATCTCTTTACAGCTTAGCCTTTTTCCTTTAGCTCCAGCAGATTGTTTGAATATGTTCGTTGAGCCCTATTAGCCGTTGGCAATAAATCTTGGTCTTCATTTCCGTCAACTTTCTTCTCTTGCTTCATTTAATTCTTGCAGAGAGTGAGCTAAGAGAAGCAGAGTCTGTGAGTAATGACAACTTGCAACATTGTACTTGCATAGCAGCTTTATCAGTAGCGCTAGCATCCCAAGCTATCGCTAGCTTCATAGTGTGAGTCCTACACTTAGCCGTTAGCTAAATAAGTATTCATGTGAAGCACAGTTGGTATTATCGATAGTGAAATTCATTAGCTCAGTGCATACAGACAATGTATTAGCTATTAGAATGTCTAAGTTATTTCAACAAGTGATTTCCTATCGATAGCTGATCTCGTTATCTCTAGTGACTATGTTATCGCTAATTCAATTCATTAGCTCAAACTATTTGCTATCTGAATGTCTCAGTGTTCTGCTATCGATAGCTATTCTCGTTATCGCTAGTTATCTTTGCTATCTATTTTCCCTTGTGATATCCATGTTGTTTATGAGACCTTAGCGATAGAGACATATATTAGCGATAGGGATATTTTCTTTTCTTTAGATTATTGCTGTCTTCATTAGCTATTGCTATCCTAAACTTTCTATTTGTTAGTGATAGGTTCTTGGCCTAGCGATAGTGTATCTGATATCTATAGGATTTTTACTTATTCAGAGTTCAGATAACCTACACTTCTTTTACTTAGTCTCTCAGCATGATTCTTATCTCAATTCATTCCAGACTCAATTATACGCTATCTGTTCATTTTACTTATGTTATCTATAGGTCCAGTCCTCATCAAACCTTAAGATTCTAACATTCTCCCCCTTGTTGATGATGACAAAACATAAGTAAAAGCATGTATAAAATAAGGTATGTGTAGAGCATAAATTGAGGCAAACACATATATTATATCAGCTTTGCAAAAGGAAGCACATCAGTTTTAGCCATATATGGTGCATATGCAGACTGATTTTTAAAGACTAAAACTTCTTCTTTTTCACATTTTGCTCCAGAAGGTGTGGCTCTGTATTCCTCATTAGGATAGTTAGAAACAGAAGAATCTGAGTAGAAGAATCTATCTTGCTCGATTTTGTCTTGCTCAGCTCTTTTCTTCTTAGCTCTGACTAGCTCAGATTTGGCTTGCTCAGGAATCTCAGAAGGTTCAGTAATGGAGATAGCCTTAGCAGCTTTAGCCTTAGTTTAGTGAAGCCTCCTTTTGTATACCCATGCCTTTTTCCCTCGAGCAATTTCCCTCTTCTTTTTCCTTGCAGTTGCTCTTTTTGCTTTCCTTCTTGCCTTAGCAGCTTCTCTCTCAGCTTTCTTCTTTGCCTCAGCAGCTTTCTTGGCCTTTTTCTTTACCTCATTTGCTTCCTTCATAGCCTTAGCAAAATCCTCCTTTTTTTGTCTCAAGATTTCAGCAAGAGCCTTCTTTTCTTCTTTTGATAGCTTGGGAGGAGAAGCTAACTTTTCAGCTGCTTTACCTCTTGTCCTTCTAGGAGCCACCCGCTTAATCCTTTGTCCCTTAAGGGCCTCAAGAGAAGTCTTTGGGATAACCTTGAAGGAGACCTCTTCTCTGGCTTTCCTCTTGCTCCTTTCTCTTTTCACCTCAACAAGGTCTTCCTCTGAAGCCTGAGGAACTTGAGCTGAGACTTGAGGCTTATTGGAAGTTGAAGGAGGAGGAGTAATGTGGTCCTCAGACGCCATGTAGCTTCGAGCAATATTTCTGATTGCGTCCTCAATTTCCTCAGTATCCTCAAGAATATCATCCTTAAAGGCTGGATTATTCTCCCCCTTTTTGTCATCATCAGCACCAGGTGTAGGTGTTTGGGCAGGGATGGGAGAAGAGATGGGAGGTTGAGGGATAGGAGAGCTAGTGGTGGTGGTAGGGATAGGAGTGCTATCGCTAATAGAGGGATTAGCGATAGAGGTTGGTGGAGTTGAATGATGGCTAGTGCTAGGGGAGGGGTTATCGATAGAAGGTGCATGTGGTTCAGGAACAGTTGGGAGTGGAGTGGAGTATGGTGGCTATCACTAGGGGATGGTCTAGCGATAGGGGTTGCTGGAGGTGTTGGGACTTTTGTGGTTTGTGGGGTTGGAGAGGGAGGTTGGCTATGGTGAGGAGGATAGGTGAGTGCTTGTGGGAGTGGGGATGTAACATCCCAAAAATCCAATTAGTAAATAAAATTGCTCAAGGAAGATAAGAAATGTCTTTTACCAAATAGGAACAATATGTAATATTGTTGATAAAAATCAAAGGTAAGTGTAAAAGAGCCAATTAAGTAAAATAAGGAGATGATTAAATTACCCCACCTAAATACTAAATAATTTATTATTATTTACTCCCTTATGTCAGCCGAAACACACACCCACACACACATTCATTGACTCTTCCTCTTCTTCCATTTCGTCTCTCTCTCTCTCTTGCTCTCCAAATGCTCAAACTTCTGCCCAAATTCCAGCAGCTTCCTTGGACGAATTTGGAGGAAGATTGAGGTCGAATCCACATGCAAAACAAGATTCAAACTCAGGTGAAGATTCTCTACCAATCTATGTCAAATTTTCCTCAATCAAGAGAGGATTTAAGGGAGATGCATGTCGGGTTTGAGGGGGGATTTGGGGGCTGTTCGAATCTGATTTTCTGTAGCTAAATGGGAGATTGTTAAAGGTGTTTATGTGGGTGAAAATTTCAAGCTGCATGTGTATTTACTTAACTTTGATGCTCTATTTTTATTAAACCAAAGGAGCTATGAAATCTGTCCAAAATTTGGGTGATTGTGGTCAGTTTTCCTTGACCGATTAAAGGAAGAGAATTGGCTCTAACATTTTCCTCTTTTATCTATGAAAGTTACAACTAAAATTGGGAAGGTATCTTGTGAAGAATTGGCTACAAATGGATGCAAGTTTGTGCTGAAAATTGCTGTCCATTTGTGCGCTGTAATAGGTGTTAAATTTTTGACTCTTCATGTGTCTAAAAGAATGTAGTATTTTTGTATGAAGGGCAATTTGGTTCAGCCATTAAGTTACTTGTGTGTGTGCAGATTTTCTTTTATAATCCACACAAGATTAGCATAACTTAGTTACCTTATTAATGATTCAAGTCGCTGCAAAGTAGTGAAGAAATATGAAGTTATGGTTTGTGCATATTGCTGCAATTTGTGACAGCAATTTAAATTAAGTTGATAAGATTGTGCTTGAATTAATAGTAGATGAAAATTTGGTTCTGTTTTGGCCTAGAACAAATGGGACTAATGGAGTTAATAAGGGATGACTTGTTTTGACTAAAAACAATGTGGGCATTATAATGTGCCCAATTTTACTGCTGCACAATTGTAATTCAATTAAAGATAATGTGACATATACTTTTCTTGTATTACATTACAAGATGTTTGATAATTTTGAGTACAAGTTGCTGCTGCCTTATTGTAAGTGGTTTTAATTAAATTAGGTTCAAAAGTTGTGGACAATTGTGCTATAACAAGTGTTTTAAGTGTGATGCTTCTTGTACATAAATGAACTTAATTATTGTTGTTGAATTGGCAATTAAATCCAGCCATAAGTAATGATATATTAAACATTGATTTGTGGAATTTCTTTCTTCAATAAAAATACCAACTTTTAGAGTTGGAGAATGAGACTTGTTGTTTTAATTAGAGATGTGAATGTGTTTCACCTAGTAAGAACTATCACTAAGGGGTGGGTAGTATACTAGGACAGAGAGTGAGATATTTAATATGTATAATATGAGTATTGACCTCTATTATTACATGATGTAATAATAAGAGGACCAAGTGGTGATAAATCTGATAGGCAGCGAGAAGGAAAGGCTCCAGCGAAGTAGTACGTGGTTGTCGCAGGTGAGGGTTTACTTCATACACACCTAGAACAATGCATGATTGGATTGTATGATAATTAAACATGATTGCTGTTACAGATACTTGATAAATGATTATTGCTCGTATGTTCTTATTATTTTTAATTTCGGAGTACTCCTAGGCATACGGTGGGTCACTCCCCCTATGTCAGATTTTCTATCCACATGATATATCTGTATTATATTATTAAAATCCTGCAGGTATAGTCACTACTAATAGGGTATGTATCCTTATTAATAGGTGGCAGGTGCTATATGCACATTGAGATAATTAATTAGTCTCCAAGTGAATGAATATATCATTACTCGGATGACCGGCGTCAGAGACGCGAAATATGAGAATAACTTATCATTATTTGTACAGCTTAAATAAATTGTGATGGTATGACTGTATGAATTTAGAGTGTATGAGGTAAACCTGAGAAAATTTTGGTTGCAGGGAAAGATAGGCTAGACTGCTTTTGGTAAGGCTGGATTTAGTGAAAGTATATGTAGCCTGAGGATGCTGTATAAGATTGCTTAGGAAGTTTGTATATATTTTTGAGTATGTTATTATTAAGCTATGGTGAATACTTGCTGCATATGTATATTTTGTAAACACTATGGTGGGAAGAAGTTGGCACATGTAAGTAAATATGGGGTAAAGTTTGTAGTAAATATCAACAGGGGTATGAACCTCGACATATATATATTACTCTGAAGTACCTATCGTAGGCAAGGGTGTGATGTCTGGATCGATATGCAAATGATAGTTTAATATATATGTTAGTGAAGTTTAATAATCAGGTACCAAATAAAAAAAATGAATGAATGATAAGTTAATTTGACACAATTAAGGTTCTAATAAAAAGTTTTAATCAGGCCAATTTTGGGCTACTTAAAAAGGTTTTCTATAAGCTCTAATTAACTAAACATTGGCTAAACGTTAAGAAAGGCTACCAAGTAGGCAAGGTTTTATCAAAAAGGTAAAACTAAAACTAGGTGTTACAGGGGATGTGAGGAAGAATGGTGAATAGGGGAGAGGATGGGTGATGATATACCTGGTGACTGAGGAGGAGCTGCCCTTTTCTTAACATCTTCTGGAACAAGGCAGAGGCATTCTTCCAAGTTCCTTACTTGGGCTTGGAGCTCCTGAATAGGCTTTATCAACTCTGCTTTCTGAGCTTCCAATGCAAAGTGGAATTCAGCAGAGAGTCTGAAAATGATCTCCTCAACTGTGTCTTTGGAAGAAGTGAAGGACTTGGAAGCAGTAGTAGGAGGAGGAGTTTTTTCTGATTGAGCTTCTTCTTCAGTAGTCTTGGGCTGAGCTGAAGAAGAGGGGCATGAGAGGCCTGAGATTGAGAGGTAGAACCACCTCCATTGATATTCACTGGAATCCCCATCTTCTTGAGGGTAGTGGTTGTAAGCTGCTTGCATTTCTTATTCTCACCATCCCCTAAAGATTTGATCTTTGAATACTCCAGGATGTAGGACATTAACTGAGGGTATGGAAGAGGAGCCTTAGGAGGTTTGTCTTATAGAAACCTGTGCAACTCCATACACACCATCTGGCCCGTATTGAGAGGAACTTTATTGATTAGATTAGGCAGCCAAGGATTGTCAATCTTTGGGAAGCTGCTGAAGTTCCCTGACTTGTGAGTCATGATCCTAGTGTAGACATAATGAAGAATCCTGTTGAGAACTGGCATATCTGCTGGTTTATTAGTGTTTGTCTCGTAAATTTATGCCAGTTGTGCGTCAGAGTACTTGTCATGCATGTACCATTTATTGTATTGTTCCCCAGAGATCCCCAAGATTTTGTTGATAGCCAACCTGTAACACCTAAATTTTTACTACTATATTATAGCATTTTAATTGATTTATAACCACTTTTTAATTCCGGAAGCCCAAAAATACGAAAAATTTAAAACTTTTTCTTTCCAAAGTATTATAAATCAAATTTCCTTTCTTTCAAATGAAATTTTCTGATAAGTTGGATCATCTTTAAACTTTCAATAAAATAGAGTGGTTATTAAAACAATTAAAATAACTCGAATTATAACGCTTGGGGAGTCAAACCTCTTACATTATATTTACCTATTCTTTAGATTACGTTCTATTTATCTATTTCCACCTTTCTTACTATAATAATATATTGGCGGGTTATCTCGATTGATAACCCTCTTTCATGTGTATGTAGCTCTATTATTCCTTAAGGGTATATATACATATACAATTATACATTGACTACAAGACAAGCTTCCCACTTGTCTTAATTATTTAAACATACACCATACCCAGGTAAGTAGGCTCTTAAAGTATCTATCTATAGGGTACAAGACAAAGCAGGCATTTCTGCCTCTTCATATTACCTTACTTTTTTCCCAGCTAGCTACTCCCATTCTGCTATACTGAAAACGTTTTGGAAAACAGTGAGATTGGAAATCTCAATAGCAGTTTATTTCATATCATGTGTGCACTTATATACATACATATACATCAATTTCATAAACCTGTGCATATAATGAAAGCATATATCCCTTTAACCAATACCTGCAGGATTTTTCCAATTATAGCCCTCACGGCTACTCAATAACCCTTACGGTTATAGGAATTTAACTGTAGCCCTCACGGCTACTCAATAACCCTCACGGTTATAGGAATTTAACTGTAGCCCTCACAGCTACTCAATAACCCTCACGGTTATAGGAATTTAACTGGCAAAGAGGGAGCGACCCACCTAGGCCTTGGAGTACTCCACAAATATCATAATATCACCACCAGAATAATGCTCATTTAAATGCCACAGATATTACAAAATTATATATATAAATTTATATTATGAATTAAACTACTACCTGGATACCAGAGCTATTTCCTGAACCAGATCCTTTACTTTCCACTATCTTGGTGAACTCATACCAAAATCAAAGCCTATCTACACATCATATTATAATAAGAGTAAGTTAATATATGTACTTCTATATTTATACTAAGCGTCTCTCTCAAGTCCTAAAATGCTTGTGACTACCCCATTATTTATATCTATGAATCATTAATATTTACTATAACTATCTGGACTATTCAACATTAAAAAGATCACTTTTAATTACTTTACTCCAATTAGTATTTCTTATTCTCAATGTTTGACTAATAAATTTCTCGAAAACCATTTCTTGAAAACCTAAAATTCCAAACCCAATACTATACTTCAAAAATACAGCCATGAGTTCAATCTAGAAAATTTTCAATTTGAGAGCCTTGATAAGCTATTCAACAATGACGCACCACCTTGCATGATAATATTTTCAATACTTTGATTATTCATTCAACCTTTAGAAACACACAATAGCATACTATAACTAATTTCCACTTAATCTCATAACCCAAACCATAATTTTCAGTTAACTTTTAGGCTCCAAACAAAACCATACTCAAGAGCTTAAGCTATCCAACACAGAAATTCAAGGATTCACTTCAACCTTAAACAATTCACTCTCAGACATATTAACATCAATACTCAAACTTCTCAATTCAAAGTATTAATTAAGAATATTGCTCTTTTAAATTAAGATTCTTTTGTAGCAAGAAACAACACTGATTGGGCCCTCATATTAATATATATATATATTTTTTTAAATCAGCACTTTGAAACTGATTTTAAAACCAAATATTGTCAAACAGAAACCTCAAAAATGAAACTTTATTCTCTTAAACATCCAATGTCATCTTTACGTCAAACATTAATGAACTTAATGCAAATAACTTTAACCAGATCTAGATCATATTGCTAGCACTTAATGTTCTTTTCAAAATTTTCCTTTATTCACAAAACAGACTCACTATCCAAATTCGAATACTTCCTTTTCAAATTATTCTTGATCTATGTTTCAGAAAGATTCTATCGCCATTTAAAACTGAACTGAACCTTTTTGAATAAGAATAAAACATCGAACCTTTTCAATATATTATTACCTTAATCCTAAACAGATCACAGCTCAGATTCAGAACTAATATTACAGAGAATCTACCAGAGAACTTTCATATTCAAAACCACCAACATCAACAAGAATTTAAACATATAACCTCATACCTAACTCCAATCTTTCAGCTTTAAGTACAACTGAAATTTTGACATAGTCTACCTCATATTCTAAACAGCAGTCCCATTTTCTACAAAATTCATCTCTGTACTATCTTGATATAATAACTAACCATCATTTACACCTAAATTATACCCCCACGTTTTGGACAACTCTACACAATGCGAAGTCATAATGAATTTTAACATAATATGACCAGCGTGCCTTGAAATAGAATTTCGTTCGTTGACATTTTTAAGAAATCATTTCATTATTCATTAAGTCCAAATTTTAGAGAATCAGAGATGACACACACATAGCCATGGAAACCCGAAAACAAAACAGGGAAGATTCATGTTCGAAACCATAAGAATCAGCAAGAATTCGAACATGCAGTAGTAAGAAAACATGTCAATTATAGTTCTAACAACATTTAATCATCATTTTACGTTGATTCAGGTAGGAAATCGAAGAGTCGGTTTGGTGAACAGTAACCCCGACTGAAAAATTCTGAATAAGGCCAAGAAGTTTCACAAGAACACAAATCTCTTTAGTGAAACTCGAATTCTAGTCTTAAGCTTCAAGTCAATCGGTTCAAAACACCCAAAACCCCAACCTAATCGAATACCCTCATTCTCAAATCGGCCCTAATCAGAGAAACAAAGAGTAGAAATGTAAAGAAGAGGCTCACCTGAACTCAAATCCGCCCTTGCATGTGGCGTCGCAGCCTTGCTCCGCTGTGAAACGCCATCGCCGTCGCCGGAAAACGCAGAGACTAGAGAGAACGGAGAAAGAGCAGAGGAAGTGAGGGAGAGGGAGAGATAAATGGGAAAATGAAGAAGGAATGAAGGAAATTTGATTTTATAAGGGTGAGAGGAAAAATTATGTTTCAACCCTTTTAACTTCTGTTCTTTCCAATTTAGTCCCTATCCTTAATCTTTCTATTACTTTCAGTTTGGTCCTTATCAAAAATTAATTTCCTAAAATTAATTCTCATATCAGATTAGATATTTTCTTACCCATAAATTTATTTGGGCCTCAAAATAGTTTTTCCTCAAATTTCCAAATTAAAATTTATCATCTAATTATTTTTCCCCAATTAATAAGGAAAATAAATCTTAAATTTATTAGAAATACATTTTACCTAATAAATTTATTTATAAGACTTTTTAATTTCTAAATGATACCCCAAAACCTTTAAAAATCCCTATTATCTCTAATCCAAATTTTGGGGTGTTACACAACCAACAAAAAATGATGCCTCTTCTTCTCACATAGGCTTCAAAAGAGATGTTTACCATTTTCCCTTTCTTGTACTCTGGAATGGCCTTTAGACCGGAGTAGAATGACCTCAGCACTTCTTCATTGTAGTCATTCTTTACACTCAGCCAGTTTTGGTGGGGAAGTAGCTAAGCATTTAGATCAAAACCCTGCTACTTGAAACAATCCAAATCTACCCATACAGCAGCCCGATCTAGGGTTCCTTTTTCTGCAAAGAAAGGGCGAGGAACTTCAAGAGGATCTTGCACATAGGGAACACTAGAGGAAACTTCTTTTTGTCACTTGGGATTTTGTTCAACAGCTTCCTTAGAAAATGAAACGTTTTTCTGAGTACGAGACCTCTTGCTCGCGGATAGAGAAGATGGATTAGCGCTAAAGGTGGCTCTGACATTGGGTACTTTGGTTCGTACCATTTTAGGGTTTTGAGAACAGAGAGATTTAAAAATGAATGCTTGAATGCTCAAAGAGTTTTGGGAGTAGAAGAGAAAGTGAATGTTCGTGAATGATTGCAAATGCAGATGACCTGACTTTATAGGTTTAGGGTTTACCATCGATGAAGATCATCAGCTAACGTTTCGCATTCTGACCTGTTAAGTGACTTGCTATCGCTAATAAGAGCTGCTATCGCTAGCAGGCATGATCCCATGCTGAGCAAGTGACTTAGATTTATCACACTCCTTCCTGCTATCGATGGCTGACTTTGCTATCGATAATGCTTGTGGCTAGCGATGGCAATCTTAGCTCAAACAGCTTTGCCCTATATATGCTAGCGATAGTAAACCTCACTATCGATTGGTCAGTCCTACAAAACTTAAGATTTGGCACTTCGATGCCTAAGTCAGTGATTGATCTATATTAATAAAATGAGAATAAATCAAGAATAAGTCAGAGATATTTACAACTCATTTGGATTCACCATTCCTAATTCCCTTCTGATGAAGATAAATTGAGCTGGCTCAAGAGGTTTGGTAAAAATATCATCAAGTTGCAAATTTGTTGAGATAAACTCTACCTTGACATCCTTCTTCTGAACATGATCTCTCAGAAAATGATGTCTCACATCAATATGCTTGGTCTGGAATGATGAACTGGATTCTTGGCCAAGCTTATTGTGCTGGTGTTGTCACAGAGAATAGGCACTTCTGGGAATTCCAAACCCAGATCTCTTAGTTGATGCTTAAGCCACAGGACTTGAGTGCAACAACTTGCTGCAGCAATATATTCAGCCTCTGTAGATGAAAGAGACACACAATTTTGCTTCTTGCTAGCCCAAGAGACCAAACGTCCACCAAGGAATTGACATTGACCACTGGTACTTTTTCTGTCTGTCTTATATCCTGCATGGTTAGAGTCATTATAAGCAAGAAGATACTCTTGAGTTCCCTAGGGATACCACAGCCCAAGCTCTTGAGTTACTTACAAATATTGTAAAATTCTTTTTACATTGGTTAAGTGGGATTCTTTAGGATTTGCTTGATATCTAGCACACATTCCCACACTAAATTGAATATCAGGCCTACTTGCAGTTAGATAAAGTAAGGATCCTATAATTCCTCTATAAAGGGATTGACTAACTACTTTCCCCTTGACATCTGCATCTAAGCTGGCAGAGGTACTCATGGGAGTGTCCTTATCTTTAGATTGCTCCATCCCAAACTTATTGAGAATTTCCTTACAATACTTGGTTTGGGAGATGAAGATGCCATCCTTCTTTTGCTTTATCTGCAGGCCTAGGACGAATGTTAATTCTCCTATCATTGACATTTCAAATTCACCCTGCATCATCTTAGCAAACTCTTCATAGAGCTTTTCATTAGTAGCACCAAAAATAATATCATCAACATAAATTTGAACAATGAGCATATGCTTATCTTTATGCATGATAAATAAAGTAGTATCTAATTTTCCTCTAGAAAAGCCTTTTTCAAGTATAAATGTACTAAGCCTCTCATACCAAGCTCTAGGTGCCTGTTTGAGACCATAAAGAGCCTTTTTAAGTTTGTAAACATGGTCAGGCTTAGAGTTTTCTTCAAAACCAGGAGGTTGTTCAACATATACCTCTTCTTTGGTATAGCCATTAAGAAAGGCACTCTTAACATCCATTTGATAAAGTTTAATGTTTTCGATGGATGCAAAAGCTAGAAGAATCCTTATTGCTTCAATTCTTGCAACTGGAGCATAGGTTTCTTCATAATCAATGCCTTCTTCCTGGTTATATCCTTTGGCAACTAATCTGGCTTTATTTTTGACAATTTGACCAGATTCATCAAGTTTGTTTTTGAAAACCCATTTAGTACCAATAATAGGATGATTTCTTGGTCTAGGTACTAAATCCCAAACTTAATTCCTTTTAAATTGATTAAGTTCTTCCTGCATTGTGACTATCCAGTCACAGTCAACAAGAGCTTCATCAACACAGGCTGGTTCAATTTGAGAAATAAAGGCAGAAAATTCTATTTCATTTTGTAGTTTCCTTCTGGTTCTAACACCCTTTGACATTTCCCCAATTATTTGTTCAGGAGGATGATGCTTAAGATGTCTTATGGAAGATTGAGGCTCATTGGCTTCATCTTGATCGTCTTCAGCATTTTCCTCATAACCCACTATCGATGGCTTTGGTGCTATCAATAGGGGAGGTTTTGAAAAGTTTGAAGAAGCTTGATTTTCAGCTTTTCCTATCGATGGCTCTGGGGCTATCGATAGTGGACGTTTTAAAACTTTTGAAAAATCTTCATCCTCATCAACACAATGTTGTTTTTCTCGAGGAGTTTCATCAAACACGACATGCATTGATTGTTCAACAGTTTGAGTTCTCTTGTTATATACTCTATATGCTTTACTCCTATTTGAATATCCTATGAATATGCCAATGTTATATTTAGGATCGAATTTACCTAAGTTTACCTTCCCATTGCTGTGAATGTAGCACTTGGATCCAAAGATTCTTAGGTGACTGATGTTGGGCTTCCTTCCTTTGTAGAGCTCATATGGAGTCTTCTCCATCCCCTTTCTTATGTATGCTCTATTTGAGATGTAGCATGTTGTGCTCATTGCATATGCCCAAAACATTTGAGGCACTTGTTTCTCATTCAGCTGCTCCTTGCCATTTCTGTGAGCACTCTATTCTTCCTCTCCACAACACCATTTTGTTGAGGAGTATGTGGGGCAGAGAAGTTGTGTTCAATACCACTTTCATCACACAACTCCATGAACTCTTTGTTCTCAAATTCTCCTCCATGATCAGTCCTGATTGCAACAAACTTGGTGCCTTTTTCATTCTGCAATTTCTTAGCAAGCACACAAAAGGCATCAAAAGTTTCATGTTTTGAGGAAAGAAAATTGTCCAAGTAAACCTTGAGTAGTCATCCACAACCACAAAAGTGTATAGACCACCACCTAGACTTTTCACTCTTGTAGGCCCAACTAGATCCATGTGGATTAGTTTCAATAGCCTACTTGTGGAGACTGTCTTCTTGGTTTTAAATGAAGACTTTGTTTGTTTACCCCTTTGGCAGGATTCACAAATTAAATCATGCTTAGTTCTAAAACTAGGAATCCCTATGACTAACTCCTTCTTAATTAGCTTATCAAGTTGAGTAAAATTCACATGAGCTAGTCTCTTATGCCATAGCCAACATGTTTCATCATTTGAAATAAAACATTTTTCCTCAAGTTGTTGGCATAAATCTAAAGTGTATAAATTACCATTTCTATTTTCTTTTAGCTTACACTTAAGATTAGTTTTATTTAGATCTAAATCCTTTTTATCAACAATAAGACATTCATTGGAATCAAAAGTTACCTAGTTACCATGGTCAGTGCTTTGGCTGACACTTAGCAAGTTATGGCTGAGACCATCCACTAGGTATATCTCTTTGACAGGACCAATTTCACTAACTCCAGTGATCTTTCCACTTTGATTTCCTCCAAAGCTAACTTTGGCTACATCTTGTATCACTAGATTGTTGAACTTGTCCTTGTCACCAGTCATATGCCTTGAGCATCCACTATCAATGTACTACTTTCCTTTCTTGGATGCTTTAAGGCACACTTGTACAAACTAGACAGATTTAGGTACCCAAACTTTCTTGGGTCCTTTAGGATTAGTTTTGGGCTCTTGGTTTGTAAAAACCTTAGGCACATGAGTACCTTTAGGAACCCACTTATAGGGGCCACTAATTCCATACTTCCTTGGATTGTAGGTAGATTGAGTATGGCCCTTTTTGTTACAATAATTGCAGAAACTATAAGGTGAAGAATATTCTGAAGATTTTCTAAAATATTTCAAATATGGTTTCACCTTGGGTTCTTCCCATTTCTTTGAAGCTTTCTTTGGCTCATAACCAATGCTAGTTTTGTTTCTAAATGTTTTTTTATCCTTTAAAATTATGTTTAGCATTTTTGAGCCTTTTGTAAATTTTTCTAAAGCATTTGAAAGCTTCTCTTTCTCCTTCAACAATTTTTCATAGTTAGAACAACTGTCAGACTTTGTTGGAGGAGGATTCGCTATCGATGGAGGAGTGGCTATCGATAGTGCAACTTTGGAAGATTGCGATAGCTTCTCTTCTATCGATAGTGCAGAGGGAACTTTTGGTGTAGAATCGGAAATATTTTTCCTAAGTTCCTTGTTTTCTTTTCTTAAACCTACAACTTCTTTAGCAAGCTTAGTTAATTCAATATGCATTTCATTATACATGCTTTGAAGTTCAAAATAGGTAGGTTCAGAATCATATACCTCAGTATCACTCAGCTCCTCTTGAGCAACCAAGCAGAGGTTAGCACTTTCTTCATTATCGCTAGCTTCCTCATCTGAACTACCACCCCAGATGGATGATACATAGGGATTCTTCCTTCCAAAGGACTTTTCCTTCTTTTTCTCCTTTTGTTTGAATCTTTGAAGACTTGGGCACTCTCCTTTGAAATGACTAGGCTTCTTACATTCAAAGCATATAGGAACTTTATCCTTCTAAGAGTCTTTTCTGAAGCTAGGACCATCCTTCTGCAACCTTCCTCTTCTCCTGAAGAATTTCTTAAATTTTCTGACCATGAGGGCCATATCTTCATCATCAAGATCTTCATCTCTTTCTGATGCAGCAAGGGCAAGAGACTTCCTTTTAGGATTTCCCTGAGCTTTCTTTTGGGCTATCAAAGTTGGCTCATACTCAGCAAGGCTACCGAACAAGGCAGTGATGGACTTAGTTGATTCTCCTTGCATTTCTTGGATAGCAGTGACCTTCATGAGCCAATCACCTTTTCAAACTTGCTGACTTGTTCTTTCTCTGAAATTTTTCTTCCTAGAGCAGCAAGATTGTTGATGAGATGAGTGAATTTGATCTCCAGATCTATTATCTTTTCTCCCTCTATCATTTCAAACTTGTGGAACTCTTCGACAAGCATTTCCACTCTTCTGTCTTTTACTCCAAAAGTTCCTTCATGAGCAAACTGCAGAGCTTCCCACATTTCTTTAGCAGTGTTCAAGTGGCTGACTCTGAAAAACTCAGTTTGACTAAGAGCACTTTGGATCATGAGAATTGCCTTGCTGTTCAACTCAAGATAAGCAATGTCATCATGAGTAAATTCATTTTCACTCTTTGGATTGCCTAGGATATTTCTGGGCACAATATCCTCTTCTTCTATAATCTTCCATAATATATACCCATTGGCTTTGATGTATATCTTCATTTTGAGTTTCCAGAAAGTATAATGTTTTCCATCAAAATCAGGGGGTTTGTTAATGGAGCTTCCTTCAGGCAAGATATTCTCGTACGATGCCATTTTGATCTTTGCTTCTCAGATTCGTTGGAATAAAAAAGAGAAGACCTGCTCTGATACCAAATGAAGATGGCAGAACGCACAAGAGGGGGGTGAATTGTGCTTTCAAAAATTAAAGCTTGGAAACACACGACAATGTTTATACTGGTTCGGCCAACACAATGCCTACGTCCAGTTCTCCAACTCCTTGTTGGGTTCCACTATACCATAGGTTTTACAACATGGATTCACCTGCCAACCTTTACAACAGAGCTTTAGAACAACCTCAAACAGTAGAGGATTTCAATTAATAAGTTCACTCAATGAACAGATTTTGATAAGCACTTAAGTACAAATAACTCACTAATAGTAATAAAGACTTTGAGCTTTTGTGAGCAGAGAATAAATGAGAATATTAAATGCTAGTTTTCTATGTGTGCGTGTGATTGAGTATTTCAGCTCCTAGTTCATAAATGCTCAAGTCTCGGTATTTATATCTCGTCACAGCATGCCTTTCCTTTCAGCTCTAAAAGGCCGTTTGAAATTAATTGTTGGTAGCTCCTAGCTGTTGGCATTTAATGCTGTTCTTCATCTTTGTCAACTTTCTTCTCTTGCTTCATTTAATTCTTGCAGAGGGTGAGCTAAGAGAAATAGAGTCTATGAGTAACGAACACCTGCAACATTATACTTGCATAGCAGCTTTATCAGTAGCGCTAGCTCCTTTGGCTATCACTAGCTTAATAGTGTGAGTCCTGCACTTAGCTGTTAGCTAAAAAAGTATTCATGTGAAACACAGTAGGTGTTATCGCTAGTGAAATTCATTAGTTCAATGTTTACAAACAATGTATTAGCTATCAGAATGTCTAAGTTATTTCAACAAGTATTTTTCTATCGATAGCCAATCAAGTTATTGCTAGTGACTATGTTATCGCTAGTTCATTTCATAAGCTCAACGTATTAGCTATCTGAGTGACTAAGTTATTTCAACAAGTGTTCTGCTATCGATAGCTAATCATGTTATGGCTAGTAACTATGGTTCATTACTGCTAGCTATTCTATATGAGGTCTTAGCGATAGAGACAGAGCTTATCGATAGTGATCTTAGTGCTAAGTCTTCATTAGATATTACTATCCTACACTTTCTATCTGTTAGCTATAGGTTTTAGCTTTAGCGATAGAGCTTCTGTTACCTATTAGATTTTACTTGTTTAATGTTAAGGTAACATACGCTCTTATACTTAGTCATTCTTATCTCAAATTATTCCAAACTAAGTCATATGCCAATTGTTCATTTTACTTATGTTATCTATTGGTCCAGTCCTCATCAGAACTTAAGATTCTAACAAGAGGTTCAATCTAAGGCTAAAAAGAAAAGGGTAAAGATGACTGCTCCCAAGCCTCAACCTAACGCAGTTGCAACAAGGAAAATCCTCCAAGCCTCCTCCAAAGAAGCAGAAGCAACAGTCTCATCTAGACAAAATGCTCTCCTACTTTCCTCCTCCATCTCCTCCTAAGAAGAAAGATCTGGCAAAGAAGAAGAAATCACCTGCTAAGAAGAAGGAGGTTGTGATTGAAACAAAGTTCCTAGAAGAACCCTCAACAGATTCTGGAGGATACATCAGTGAGTCTGGTGATGATGATCTGAATACAAAATACAGGACAAGTGGCTCAGACTCAGAATAAACCCAAGCCTCTCTCTCTGAGTATAATCTTTTTCTAATCGATTGGACATGCCTAATCGATCAAGGTTCCCCTGTGATCGATCAGGCGAGTATTCTTCTAACTTGATATCTAGTAATGCAGGCTGTGATCTATGTGTAATCGATGTCTGATCGATCAGAAACCAACCCCTGTGATCAATTAGAGACTATGATCGAAGTGGCGATGGATTTAATTCAAATTGATTGGACAACCTATTTTAAGCCTTCAAAGTACAGAGTTGGTCAAGCCTATTCTGGGAAGTTATCGTTAGACACATAACCTGCTTTAAAGTCGTTTGATACACCAACCACCTTATCGAACTAATGAAGAGAGATGTTTTAAAGCCAAAACCAGTATAATGGAGTTAATTCTCAACTAAAGTACTCCATCAACATCATCATTCAAGTAATGGCTATAATCTTCTCTCAACGGGCAAAATTTCAGAGTCAAGTATAAAAGGCCCAGTGAGAAATTGATAGAGACTCATTGATTGCCACATTGATTATCTGTATTAACTACTGCATCCAATACTCACCAATTTTTAGGAAGCTCATTGATTGATATTCTTCAGTGTGTAACACAATCTGTTCAATAGTGTGAACAAGCTCTGTATTTTCAATTAAGAGAGGATTACTCTTAAGATAGTTGGATCTTAAGAGTAGGGTGTAATCTTACAAGTTGTAAAGGGGAGTGATCAGTGAATAGTAAGGTCACTAGCTGTTACTTATAAAGGCATTCAAGAGGCTGATTTAATCTTGAAGTGTTAGTAGAACCCAACAGAGAGTTGGAGAACTGGACGTAGGCCAAGAGTTTGGACTGAACCAATATAAATCTTGTTTCATTTAGTTTAAATTCTAAAAAGGCACAATTCACCCCTCCTATTGTGCATTCCTGCCAATTACAGTTATAAGTTGGTTAGTCTTAGTGCCACGTCAACAAATTAGTTAGGGAATTAGGACCTATATAATCTGATTTTCTCCCTAATACTTGTACAATTGGACTCATTTGTGAAATAACATATTCATTTTACCCTGGTTCTCTTTAATATTCTGTTTGCCTCTCATTCTCTCTTCTCTTTTCTCTATTTCCCTCTTCTTTCTTGTTTCTTTATCTCTGTACATATCACACCAGAATATCCTGAACAACTTTAGCGAATGAAGACTTCTAAAAATGGTTATCTTGCATACAATATCAATCCTAAAGAAAACAATGATTGCTGATCTCAAAGCACAAATCAAAATCCATTAATAACCTTGCATCCAATTAGGTATCTACCATGAGAGGTTTGGGGGAAATTAAAAAAAATTTCTTGGTACATGATCCGAAAACATATTGGCCAAGAGGACTGTAAAACACCCAAACAATGCCTAGCTCATCAAATTACACAAAAAATTATCAATATCAAAGGAATAGAAGCCCACCCAAACGCCTACCAATCAAAAGCAATCCACAAAATCACACGTCAAATAAATACTACACTTAGGCTGAATAGCTTCCTATTCTAACCAATTGGAACCACAAGAGCATGTTTCACAATTACATTTATGGACAAAGAAAATCTAAGTTCATAAGCAATTCAATATCAACATGATCAAACAAAATATAAAAACCCTAACCATGACAACCCCCAAAATCCCTCCACTAAGAAAGGCAACGCCAAGTAAAAACAAAGACGATTCAAAGAATAGAGCAAATAAATATCAAGCAATTACTCAAGATCCCACTTGTAGACATCAGTTTCATGAATCACATCGAGCGTCAACCTCCTCCTACATATCTTCCTCTTCAGATAGTACATAACCAATTCCTCATCAGTGGGATGGAATCGAAACCCAGACATGGAAGCCATCATATAGCTGAAAGACTCTGGGGATGAATCCTCTACCACCGTCAGTTTTTATTCAACACCAGTAATACCCAAAACAAAAAAATGAAATTGAAGATTCCCCCAATAACAAAAACCACTCCTTTGATCCAAAATTCGAACCAAGAAGCAGTGAATCAAAACCTACATGATCCAATAGAGAAACCAGAGAAAGAGTGAGAAAGAAGTGGAAATGAATTTTGTGGGATGATATAATAGAATTTAGAGGGGATAAAGGATTTTGGGAGTAGGGGTGGTAGTGTTGTGGTCAAAGAAGGAACTAGGGAATTTTGCTTGGTCTACAACTTGCGAGTGGTAATGAAGTTTTGTGGAAGTTCTAGCGAGTAAGGATTCAGTGGTTTAGGAAATGGATAGTATTGTGAAGACATTATGTGTTGGAGCTGCTAGATGAGAGTGTGTTAGAGTGGATGCCATAACACTAATAGTCAAGGAAGGTTTCTTCCATGCATTAAAAGGGAATCAACCAATGGAAGATAACTTCCATGAGTTCAGGTGAAGCTTGCATCTCCATTCAAATCAAAGAGACTAAGATCATTATTTGGAAGTTGAGTTAGACCGCTAACACTGTTCGTGTTGCCAATGAATGTACCTAAGGTTGATGAAGCGAAGGAAACATTAGCATGTTTTGCTTGACTCATGATCTACCTTTCATGATGCATCTAGAGTTCACTTTAATCTGCATTGTCTCTAAGGGGTAGAGACTGATAATGCTGATTCACAACATTACTATGAAAACATTTTCCTGATCAATATGCCCCATGTCACGAAGAAGCATCTCTGCATCATGGTACAAGTCAAATGCACTTGATCCGTCTTCAAACTCCAGTTCTCCAAAGGATTTTCTATTGTGGGCAATTCTGGTTTGGGATCAATGAGATCATTCATTTCCAAGAAGTCATCCTCATGAAGGAGAGGCTCCTATACTTGAGAACTGGGACTAGAGGTGGCTTCAAGTGCTTCAGAAACATGCAAGTAAGGGGTAACTGATTAGGTAAGGTCATAGTAGTGATCATCTGAATGAAACATTTTAATTGGCTCAGCAAATGCCACCTCCTTGGAAATTCGATCCACCACCACACTTGGTGTTTCTTCAGTAGCAACCTATAATAGATGACTATAGAATATAGTTAATGAAAATCATGCCAAAAAAATCATGTAGCAACCTACAAAAACTATATTAAAATAAGCACTAGTTACTAAACAGTTGTGCCAAAATTTAACAAGTTGCAGTCAAGTAACCATAACTGTTGAGAGAAATAACACAGTTAGGCCAAGTAAAAGGGAAGATGACAATCACAATCACATATTCTCTCAATCTCAGTCAATGCTCTGTTCTTTCTGCCTAAAGTCTTATAGCTTTAACATATTTTTACAGCTTTATTGAGCAGGACAAATATATAACTATTGAAACCCCATGATTATTGTAGAATCTAGATCTCAAACGAGTGTTAGCCTACAAAAGTGATGCCAAAACATCTATAACACCCTAACTACCAATGGCCTTATCTTACTTCTCTCTTTTCAACAAATCCCAACCACAAAAAGAGAGAAAGAATCCATAACTAAAGTAAAACAATACAGAGATATTCATTATTCAATTTACAGCGTTTATGTTAGTAAATGAGGAAAGACGATCCAAAAGCAAAGGCCAGGAATGAGTGAGCTAAAGCAAATAGAAGAGAGAGAGAGAGAGACAAACTGAAATTATCAAGGTTTAGACTAATGCCTCACACGGTGTTTGAATGGAGAAGAGAGAAAGTTTTGATTTTTGTATGGGCTTTATGATGGGGAACTGGAGGAGAAAAAAGGAATATTTTTCAAAGAAAGAAGACTACCTGGCCTTTTAAATGCCAGAAGTCGCTGTTGTCTATTTTTCTCTTACACAAAGCTAGTGAGCTAATGCTACAAAATTGTTTTGCCACCTATTCCTCTCCATTTCTGTCAATAGAGAAGGATAGGTATAATAGTCCTGATAATTTACATATTTAAACAAAAATTTTAGTAAACAACACGTTTTGCATTATCAGAATGACTTCATAAGGAAATAAAAAGAAAGATAAAGCATAAAAGACACTAGAAAATGATACCTTACAATTCTTGAATTTTGATAGTGAATAACAACAATAGGAGATAACATTTGAGATCTGTGAGCAATTTGGTCATTGGTTCTTTTTGTAGTGATAATAGGAAATTGGATGGACTAATATAAACCATGTGGCGGTTGTTGACTGGAACACTAGATGGACTGATATTAGAAATTGGAGCTAAGTTATGTCAGTATCAATATAGTTAGAAATAATTAGAGTAGTCTCAATTTTTTTAAATTTAATCAGTTGTAAAACTTTTTAATAAAGGAAAATTAAAAGAAAATTATAGCTTTTGAATTTCAAAATCCCATATGGAAGATTTTAAATAATTGAGTAATAGTATGAGCTAGTTGAGAATAGATATTTGCAACTACAAATCACCTATATGGGATTTTGAATTCAAAAGTTATTGTTCTCTCATTTCCCTTTCAATAAACACTCTCACCTTTCTGCAAAATATTTTTTTTCTTTTTGAAAGTTATTCTCTGTCACGAAAGAACTAAAATGATGTGTCCTAAATATATGATCTAATTAGGACTTTCTTTTTGTGTCAACTCAAATCACTCCATATTTTAGACCTTGCAAATAACAATTTAAATCGCTCAACACCCCCATTGCATTGGCAATCTTACTGGGATGACCAAAGATAGTGATTACATATGGAAATCAACCAATCAATGTTAAGGAGATTCCAATTAAGTAGATGCCTCATTTCAAAATGGGCAAATGTCGTGGCAGGAGCAGGATAGGTCAAATCGTCTGCGGGTACATAAACTGCTTGAATAGAAGTTATGGACCCTTCTTTGGTAGAATTAATTCTTTCTTGTAAAGAAACCATTTCAATACTAAGGGTGGGTTGAAAACCCACAGCAGAAGGCATTCGACCCAATAAGGCCACTACTACAGAAATGGGCTATTGCAGCGCAACAATCCCGGCGCTTTATAAATGCAAGCGCCAGGATAGGATATCCCGGTGCTTTTTAACAATTTAAAGTGCCAGGATAGGTATTCCAATTTTTTAAATATAACTTTTTTAATCAGTGAGCCTATCCCGGTGCTTAATATTAGTAAGCGTCGGGATAGGTCTTTTATTTTTTTTTATATATATTTGGAACCTATCCCAGCGCTTTTTTTATATTGAGCGCCGAGATAGGTGTAAATATTATTATTTTAGAGCAGGGGCGCCTATCCCAGCGCTTAGTATCTACTAAGCACTGGGATAGGTGTTTTATTTTTATAACATATTTGACAACTATCACGGCGCTTAGTATACTAAGCGCTGGGTTAGGTGTTTTATTTTTATAATATATTTGACACCTATCCCGGCGCATAGTATATACTAAGCACCATGATAGGTCTTTTATTTTTTAAATTTATTTCAGGTTCTTTTTTTTACTTTTGGGCCTATCCCAGCGCTTATTATGTAGAAAGCCCATGATAGGCTTTCCCTCTAAATTTTTTACCCATTTCCCTCCCCCTTCCATTTCGTCTTCGTTCCCTCCCAAACCCTCATTACTTCTCTACCGAAACTTCCCTCCCTCTACTCGTCCCCATTTCACTCTCACACTACCACTTTGGCCTTCACCTCCTTCTCCGATTTCTTCCTCTCCTACATTATATTCCATCCGACCACCAGCGAGGAGAAGATGGCATTTTTCATCTCTCTAATGAAAATGAAGCTGCGCCATTTTTGAACGAGCATTTTGATTAGGTTCTGGTGTTAAGGAGTTGTAATACGATTAAATTGAAGCTTAACGTTAGATTTTACATTTACCTAATGAAATTTGAGCTGATATGATGTTCTTAGTCGGATTCGAACTCTTATGCTTGGGTGAAATAGTTTTACTTGCACTTCAATCCATTATGCTATGTTTTTCTGTCGATGGAATTCTTTGATTTGGAGTTTTGATCTTCTAGTAGTTGAGCTCTGCATGTATTGGTGAAAAATAATATACATAAGTATTACCAACTAACTTGAAATTTAAAAGAGTCCATGGTCATATAAAGATTTAATTTCTAAGCTTTGTGTGATGGTTTTGAATATGGGAAATTTATCTAGGCTTGCTGTCAAGAGGATTAATAATGTTTAATTTTGAGAAATTTCAAATCAAATGAGGGAGTATGGATTCTGGTTCTATGATAAAGGAGAGAACAATTAATCGATCAAAAGGCATTAAAGACATATAAAGAGATGATTTTTTGAGGTGTTTGTGCAGTTTTTCTTTCATTTAGGGATATATATTTGATGTTTGATCTTTACAAGGATGATTTAATGTTACCTAAACTTTTTAGAGGTTTCAAAGAGTAGAGTTTAGGCTTTGTGGAAATTTTGTATTTTTTTCCCTTCTTTTCCCCCTGTTCAGCTAGCTGATTTGTTGCTCTATTCTGGTCCAAATATGGTTTTGTTTGGTAGTGAATTTGTAGTGGAATTTTTCTATTCTTGCTGGTGCTAGTTGGCTGCTTCAATGACAGGGAAAAGAGAATTTGTGATGTTTAATTTAGTAGGAATAAGGTTTAATTGAGTATGTGAATTTGTAGTAATTTTCTCTGCTTTGATACGGTTCTTTGTGCTGTATGGACCCTGAGGAAGATGTAATTGAGTGTAGATATGTGGTAGCATGTTTAATTTATACATGGAATGTGAAATTATTTTTCTCCCTTTGCCTATTCTGTTTCAGTCAATCATGAGGAATTAATAATGGTGTAAGAATTGGATTGGAATCATCACTTTCGGAAGTGGGATTGTATGCAATTCATTCGATTTTGCTTTGAATCATTTTGAGCTATTGAACTTCACTTTGCTGAAGACCTAGTCTTTTGAATTTGAACTGCATGTTGGCTTTGACAGTTTGAAATTTGGAATAGTTAACACCCATTATATCATTTCAGACCTAATTTGTATATTATTTATGCATTTTTAAATTTTTGCTGAATATTTTGAGCTTAGATCTAAACTATTGTTTTACATAATATTTTTTATAGGAGCCTACAATTGCCTAATAGTTTGTTGGCAGAAACGGGGGACCAAAAGTGGGATATTTTTGTTCAATTTGAGAGCTTTTATTAATTGACTTTGCCACTAGAAGGTATACTTATAAATTTCCTTCCTTCATTGAATTATGAATAATATTGTTGTTGTTTCATTAAAATCTTATGACTAAGTTTGATGTGGTAGTAGTTGTGCAATATTTGAAAATATCCATGAATGGTAGATATTGTGTTTTTGTGCCCATTAATGCTATATGTATATATTCTCTGTGGATTCTGTTATTGAAGACTGGAAAATTACGGAGTTAAGGATTGGTGTTTTGTAAGCTATCCATTTCTAAGTTAAAAAGATAGGGCCTTGAGCCTGGGAACATTCATTTTGTAGCCGTTATGCTGCCGAATTTTTGTTAAAAAAATAAGGTAATATCATAAGGTGGCTACCTAATGAGTAAGTTTATTAAATCGATCTTATCGTCACTTTCCTTTAGTAGGTTACCATGTTGGATCGGAAATGGATGTCTTGTGATCGGCGTTCAAAGGAATATATAGATGGAGCAAAAGAGTTCATTGAATTTGCTGCTGAGCATGCAGAGAATGCTAACAGAATTGTATGCCCTTGTATGTCATGTTCGTATGGAAAGCGTCTTCGTCCTCTTGACTTGTTGGGCCATTTAATTTGTCATGGAATCGATCCGTCTTAAACACGTTGGACAAAGCATGGTGAGACGTATGAGTATTATGGCGGAGACTGGGTACCTGATGTTAGTAGCGCTTCAAATGTGGTTGACACAGACATGTGTGATGAGAGCGATGATGTTGAAGAAATGTTGAATGTGGTGGGTAAGGAGGATCCTGAAATATTTCAGACACTGAAGAGCGATGCAGAGACGCATTTGTATGTGAGATGCAGCAAATACATCAGATTGCGTGCGGTGCTTAAATTGTATAACCTGAAGGCACGATACAATTGGAGTGATGCAAGTTTCACCGCTCTACTCTGTGAGATATACTCCCAGAAGGGAACGTACTCCCTTCGAAAACATACGAGGCAAAGAAAATTCTCCGGTCGTCGACCGGTATGAAATATGAGAAAATACATGCATGTCCCAACGATTGTATTTTATTCCGAACCAGTATGCGTCGTTGGAGAAGTGTCCTAAATGCAAAACATCTCGATATGGAAAGAAAGTTAAGAGTCCTTCTAAAGTCTTGTGGTACTTTCCGATCATTCCAAGATTCAAGTACATGTTCAATAATGCGGATGTTGCAAAACTTTTGACATGGCATGCTGATGAGAGGATTAAAGACATCAAGCTTAGGCACCCCGCAGATGCCCCCCAATGGAAAAAAATTGAATATGAGTACCTTGAGTTTGGTGAAGAACAAAGAAACCTATGGCTTGCATTGGCAACCGATGTAATGAATCTGCATGGAGTTTAGAGTAGTACTCATAGTACATGGTTGGTGATTCTGATGATATACAACCTCCCCCCAAATTTGATCATAAAACACAAATTTATGAAGCTTTCCATGCTTATTTCCGGGGCTAGACAGCCCGACAATGATATAGACGTGTACTTGGATCCTTTGATTGAAGACCTGAAACACATTCGATGTGTTTCCTATATGTGAAGATGATACACATTCGATGCGACTGGATCATTGCAGGAAAAATGTTTATATAGGACATCGGAGGTTCTTGCCATTAAAGCATCATTGGAAGAAGTGGAAGAAGGCATTTAACGGGAGCTCAGAAGAATGTAGGCCACCGAGGATATTGACCGAGGATGACGTTCTAGAAAAGGTGAACGCAGTAGAGAATGATTTTGGCAAGCCTTTTGCTAAAAATGTATTGACAAGTGGCTAAAAGAAGAGGTTCATATTCTTTGAACTCTCGTATTGGAAGTCCTTATATGTCAGGCACTTTCTTGATGTGATGCATATTAAAAAAACATCTATGATAACCTAATTGGCACGTTACTAAATATGCAAGGAAAAAGTAAGGATGGTGTCAATTCAATGTTAGATATGCTCAAGCTAGGAATAAGACAAGAGTTGGCATTTGTCGAGAAGGCATACCGCACTTATTTACCTCCAGCTACATACACCATTTCGAGGAAAGAGAAAAGATCATTCTGTGTGTTTCTGAATGGAATCAAAGTTCCGAAAGGCTACTCCTCAAATGTAAAGAACCTTGTATCCATCAAATAGTTAAAGTTGAAGAACCTGAAATCTCATGATTCCCACGTCGTGATGCAAAATTTCTTACCGGTTGGCATAAGCAGCATTTTACCCAAGAAACTGCGGAGCACGATCACCAGACTTTGTATGTTCTTCAAGCTCATTTGTAGTAAAGTGGTTCATACAACAAAGTTACAGGATTTGCAAAGGCATATCCTTTGTACCCTGTGCAAACTTGAAATGTATTTCCCCATTCTTTGACATCATGGTTCACCTTACTGTACACTTGATCAAAGAGGTTCAACTGTGCAGCCTAATCTTTTGAGATGGATGTACCCAATTGAGCGGTTCATGAAAGTTTTAAAGGGGTATGTTAAAAATAGATATCGACCAGAGGGATGTATTGCTGAACGATACATCGTTGAAGAAGCGAGTGATTTGTGTGCCGATTACTTATCAAATGTTGAACCTGTTGGTTTGCCGAAGTCTCTTCAAGATGCGCGATTAATGGGGAAAGGAATAAGTGGGTTCAAGTTATTACGCATTTCAAATGCTGAAAGGGTGTTGGCACACTTGTATATTCTTCATAACACTCCTGAGGTTGAACCATTCGTTGAAGAACACAAAAAACTCCTTCGTGAAATACACGATGATAGGAATGGGAGTTTGATCACAAAGGAGCACAACAAACATTTCATTAAATGGTTCAATGCACGCATTTGTCAGCAGGTTGAGCTTAATGCTGGATCGGTTTGTGAAAGATTGATCTAGCTGTCGAAAGGACCGGGTTTGCAAGCATTTTCTTATACCGGCTATGCAATCAATGGTTACACATTCTATACAAAAGGCCAGGATGATAAAAGCACCATGCAAAATAGTTGAGTCACATTTGTTGCCGAGGGGTGGCATATATCCAGTACAAGAGATACAATCCCATATATCCACAGATGTTGTACTTTGGTGTGATTGATTGCATTTGGGAGTTAGATTACACCATGTTCAAAGTTCCCGTGTTTCGGTGTCAGTAGGTTAACAACCACAGTGGATGGCAGTTAGATGAATTTGGGTTTATATCGGTCGACCTTTCTAAAGTTGGATATAAGGATGATCCTTACATTCTACTGTCTCAAGCAGCATAAGTGTTTTACGTTTCAGATCTTTCTAAGAAGAATTGGTCAGTTGTCATGCAGCCAAACAAAAATAATGCGAGCAAGTTGATGATGATATGAATGTGATAGAAGATGTTCCTTTCTTTGAGACATTACTGTCAGAAGACTTTGATGAAAACGGGTATGATGACGAAGATGAGCCTATTTATGTAAGGCGTGATCATGAAGAAGGCATTTGGGCAAACACAACCCTAAATCCAACAAGAAAGAGGAAGCAAACAATTGTAGACAATATAACAAAGATAAAAAAGAGACAAAAGCTCTCATATTGATTTAAGTTTGTATGTATTTATGTTTTGCACTATGAATTATTTCATTTAATTCACATACACTTAGCATGACTTTATGTATATGCACTAAAATCATGTCTTGTTTAATTTTTTTTTACAGGATAATGGATCCCCCCTAAACGAGGAGGAAGAAGCATAACCTAGTGACCAGGTAGATATTGGTCAAGGTAGAGTAAGACATGAGGCGGATGTTCGTCGTGGCAAGACCCTTATGAGCAAACTCCTCACATGCAGAGCTCGGGGAGAAAAGGCAAAACTTAAATGGAACGACAATAACCAAGGGACTGGAGAGTCGGCGAAGCTCCTCTTGGGTTACATTGGATGCACTGTTCGGGACAAAGTGCCTATTACTATTACAGATTGGAGAAAAGCAGGCGACAAACATGAGTGGTTTGGTTAGAGATTCAGGTAAGCTTCATTTTTACAATTAAGGGCATATGTGTCATCATAACATTGTAACTAACAAATTTAATATGATTTCTGCTGTTACAGACCATCTTTCATATCGACCATACTTATAGGGAGTATATGCTGAAGAAAGCTTCAAGAATGCATAGGAATTTTCGTTTCACCTTGACCACGTATTACCTGAGAGATGAAGAGGGGGAGATCGTTCCAACGCCACCATCTTCATATGCTGGGTCAATTACTCAAGAACATTGGGATGAATTTTTGCGACAACATTTGACTGAAGAGTTTCAGGAAATAAGTAAAAAAATAGCCAAGCGACTAAGAGCTCTGAGTATCCGTATATGGGTGGACGAAAGACATTTCCTGAATTGGAGGAAGATATGGTATGTTAGTAACGCTTTTGGTTCCAAAATTATGAATAAATGTTTACGTGATTAATTTATACGTTCACCTGGTTTACCTTGACAGATTCAGGAACAAGGCCTAGAAGGTAAGCCACCACGGCATGACCTCTGGGTCAGAGGTCACTCGAAGAAGGACGGTACCATCGTTCATGAAGAGATCAGAAGAGTCCATGAACGATGTGTAAGTCATTATCTTGGAATTTCTAATATTTTTCTAACCGGTGACTTTGCTAAGTTAATAACTAATAATCCTTCCTCCTTGTTATAGGTTATGTGAACGCAAGAATGCCCTAACGAGGTCAACAAATTTGGCAGTGAGGATTTCTTTAGCAGAGCACTCAATCGCCCTAAGTATTCGTGCGGTGTTTGGGGTGCGGGTGTAGGCATCACGCCTTCATCTTACTTTGGCTGCAAAAAGAGGGCATCAAAAGGCGATGTTAGAGCATTGAAAGATGAATTTCTTACTATGAGGAAGGAAATGCTTGAGATGCAACGACGCAACAAGGAAATGGAATGACGGTATGAGGAAATGCAAACGGCACGAGGAAATGGAACGACAGAATGAAGAAATGCAACTGTACGAGAAGATGTTCGAATTCTTCCAGAGAAGTAATGTTGCATCACAAAAGTCCAACTTCGTGCAACAAAGTCACGTTCCTTCTGTCGAGAGTCCAAGCATCAGGGATAGCTGTATGATGCCTAGGGTTGGCATTCCTCAAGTAGCTCACACATTTTCTACTTACAAACTAGTAGTGATTCTGTTATATTATCAATTGTGACCTAATGTTGACAACTCTTTCGTAGGGCGAGTCAAAGTGCAAGCTATATACGGATCACTCTTTTAGTGAAGTAGTTGAGATTGGCAAGGTCTACAACAATTCGAACATGACCCTACACAACTTGTCGTTGCCTGAAAATGCACTGAGGGTATTGGTTGAATACTCTTACAATGATTGGGCACCGTTACCATTCCCTACTTCTGATGAGATGACTAGGGTAGGAAAGGTTGTCGGTGTATAAGTTGCTGGCCCATTGGTTTGATTGCGCCAACACCACAGGTAAGTACTTACTAATAACATTTGCACTAGCATTCATTGTTTTGGAATAACGCTCTTTTATTTACATATTTTTACTGGGTACACAATTTATGGGAAAAAAAGTACAAGTGGCTAATGTCAAAGGTACTGGTGGTTTAGCTGCTCAAATTAAGAAAGAGTTCACGTACCGATCCATTATCACAGGTGATTATTTGCTAATTAATTTAAACTAACACTCTTCTTAATTATTGGAAGGAATGTTTAAACTTTCTATTCACACGGTTTTTAGGCAACAAAAGCAAAGGGTAAGGAAAAAAGTTCAAGTGCCTGATCTTGTGATTGAAGATGCAAGTCCCGAAACGCCATATCAGCTCGGTTGCGAGCATTTGCAGCTACCGTACCTCGCGATGCTATTGCCTCAATTCCTTTCAATAGGCATATATTTGACGAGGCAAATTTCATTGACATTCTTTCTAGGGATCAGGTAATGGAGATGCTTAACCAAAGATGGGTCGGTGCTACAATTATCAATTTATGGATCAGGTATATATGTGTTTCCATTGTGGTTTCGTTCAATGTCATAAGTTTTACACTAATTGGGAGTTGGTATGGTTTCTATGAAGGCATCTGCATGAAGATGTCATGATCGCCGGGGAGCACGTGTCGTTCGAATTCATAAGCCCTTATTCGATAGCACAAATTGCGGGCTCAAAACGTGAAGACCAGTTCAAAGCGATTTAAAGGCATTTCTCTTTAAAGGAAACAGCCAGAACTTTATTCTTAACTCCGATTAATACAGGGTAAGTCTATACGTATTATAGCTTTCATTGTATTTAATCTCCGAGCATCAAAGATATATATACTGACATAATGTTATAAAACATTTTAGGCTACATTGGATTTTGCTTGTCATCAATCTGATGGCACAAGAGGATCCCATAATTTACTATTTGGATCCTGTGGAATCTGCTCTCCCAAATAATCGCCCAGATTTGATGCGTCTCTTCAATGAGTAAGTGAATGTCAACATTATTTGAATGCGTTGTGTTATTTGTCATTTTATGACCAATCCTAGCTAATAAAATTAATTTAATTTGTTTCTTTTTCAAAGTATTGACTAGTTTTCAGTCCTCTGTTAAGTTAAAGTATTCTAGAGCCCCAGACCTGAAAGATGCTTATAAGTGGCAATCAGTTCAGGTTTTATAAAGTTATTCAATTTTTAAAACAATATATCTAGTTAAACCATAACATAAATGTTTCTTATATGATATATTTGGTGTTTTTTCTTACAGTGCCCCTACCAACCCAATAACAACGACTGTGAGTACTATGTGATGCAGTACATGCGGGATATCGTCACACATGATCGACTCGGCATCCCATTGACAGTAAGTTTTATATTTTCCCAACTCTAATTGTGTTTATACTTGTTAGACTTCAAGTAAATTTACTTGTCATTTAAATGTGTTTGTGCAGTATTACCAGATGCACGTTGCTTCATGTTGTCAAGGGAAAAAATTAATGCACTAATTGAAGAATGGTGCACTTATGTATACCCTCTTTTCTCCCAAATTAGATCTTGATCCATTCATTAGCATGCTTTTGTTTTCAACTTAGAATTAGAATGGTTGGTTTAATTGTACATTGATCTCTTGATGACTTTCTGGTGTATATATATATATGGATTGGCTGGAATGGTATAGAGCTGCTGGTTTTTTGCACTGATATAGGAGGGTGTGAAACAAAAATAAATGAAATATTTTTAAAAAAAATATGACCTATAGCGTAATAAGTGCCGCTTAAAATGACCTATAGCGGTGCTTATTACGTAATAAGTGCCGCTATGGGGTGTCTATAGCTGCGCTTAAGAATAAAAAAGTGCCATATAGGTATTTTCTTAAAAAAAATAAGGCCTATAGCAGCATTTAGACATGTAAAGCACTGCTATAGGTATGACCTAAAGCTGCGCTTTTGACATATAAGCACTGTTGTAGGTCACATGACCTATTGCAGTACTGACTATAACGGCCCTTAAAAGCACCGCTATAGGGTAAAAAAAGCACTGCTATAGAGTATTTCTGTAGTAGTGGACGGATATCACTTGCACATAATACTTTGGAATTGAATATGGATGTCGTCAGAAGGATTTGAAACAAGTTATGAAAGGAAGAGAATTTGATTATACTATAATCTTTCATCTTGTGTTCAACTTGGATTCATTAAATAAAAGTTAGACTGGACCAATTCTTGTTGAGTTAATTAACAGTTTGACTGGACTAATTCCTCTTACAGTTTGACAAGAATATATTGAACCCAATAGACCTTTTAAGTCAACATTACTGCAGAGTAAGAACTTTCGATACATATTTACACATTAACCCTTATAATCAAGGCAACCTATAAGCTAAAATATATTCCTAAAAAATGCGCTAGCCTTCAATGGGGCTCGAACTTAAAAGAGTTGGCCCATTTAGGCCTGACTTAGAAAAAAACAATATTTTCAAAACTAGTTAATTTACGTAATCTCGAGCTAAAAAGTTTAATAAAAATATTATTATTTATCTTTTTAAAGGAATTAAGTTAGAATAACAAATTAAAAATCTTGATTTAAAACAAAGATATTATCAAATATATTTGGTTAAATACTCCAGGACTTTTAAACCCCCTTATTGGATCTTGATCCAGTTTATTCATTATTTATTTTAGAAGTTGGTAGGTATGAGGCCAAGAGTCTCCATTCTACTCACTAGGATCCCATTAAACCTACCAGTTACTATGTGAAGATGCCAAGGGCATATATATAATACAAATGCAATGTTTATCTATGATGCTTGTTACAGGTTTATGTATTATATGTATTCTTGAAAGAGTTAACTACTACTAAGATTCATCGAATCTCACTCTATTTTTTATGTGATTTTTAGGTGAGCAGGTGAACAAGAAGTAGCAAGAAGTTCATGTACACTACAAAAAATTTGACTTTTAAGTTGTTGCCTCTAAAAGTCTAAATGTTAAGTCACCTTGAAAGTGACTATGACTGAAAGTGTTGATGTCGACTTTTCAAGTCGCAATTAAAAGTCGACGTTTACTGATGACATTTTTTTGCTACAAAAGGGGTACTTTCAGCGGTGACAAATATCAATGCTGAAAGTGAAAAATAAATAAATAAATATACATCATCACCCCCATTACAATATGGGCGATGACATGGATCCTATTACCCCACTTGCCACATCATCCACCCTTTTACCACTTGTCAAGTGCCACATTATGTCACATCATCACCCAATGACACATCGCACCATTTCATCACCTTCAAAAATAAAAAATAAAAAAATTTACATTTATTGGTGAGAAATTAAATGTATGACTTTCAGTGGCGAGTTGCACCACTAAAAGTCATACCTTCGATGGCAACTTTTTTGATGCCGCTAATAGTTACTCTTTTAGCAGCAACACCTAGATTTCACCACTGAAAGCGTCACTTTCAACGGTGATTGTTTATGTCACCGCTTAAAATCATAACATTAGTAGCTTCTTTTTTGTCCCCACTGAAACCAGCTTTTTTGTAATGGTAGTAAAAGAGTAGGGATGCCTGCTAAATTTGTACATAGTTACCTATTTTTATATTTATCTATGTATATGCTTTGTTATATATATAGCTGGAAAAAGGTAAGTGTGGGTTACTTGCCAAATATAACATTTTGTGTGTATGAATATATATATATATATATATATGCTCCATACGGAGGTTCGATCCCATCTTACAAGTAAAAGGGTTATTATTCCAAATAACCAAGCTATAAGTAGTTATACTTTTGTTAAGTCTTAAACCTAGTTATCTATAAAACTTATATTACACATAGTGACAGTGTCAAGTCTCTTGGATTCTGTTAGTGTTCATTTACAATTGTTGAGCTGCTGTTAAAGTCTGTTAGTAGTTTGTTATGCATTATTATAATTATCTTATTTAATTATTTGTTGTTTCTATCATTCTAACTACTCATTTTTCCTTCATGGGTTCATTGAACCTCATTGCTTATCCTTATCCTTAATCCTTTATCTTTAATGTTCAGACTCATCGTTGCTCCCCTTAATTTCCTCTCTCTCTCTATATATATATATATATATATTATGTATTTTGTGGTTTTCTTTCTTTCTTTTTTGTTCCTCCTTGGTTATTCGCCGATTAATATTTTCTCTTCCTTCCTTTTGGTTTAGTTTTGTTTTTTTTTTCCTGCTTTATGGTGAGTTTATAGTTTGATTTACTGTCTGTTGGATTCTGATCTTAATTCCTTTTTAGTGATTTGGTTTGGTCCCTATTTTTGTGGTTTCCTTTTGCTTATTTTTTTTTATAAAATCTTGCTGATTATTTGGTTTGCAGTGAGTTTAATGTAAATTTACACTTTTCTCCCATTTGATTTGATATTCGCAACTCTATAGTTTTTTCCCCTTTATTGTGTATTCTTAAGTCTTAACTCCTTTTATCACTTCTTTGGATGTTAGTGGTTTACATTGGATTCTTTTTTTATTTTGGTAAATTTATCTCCCTCCCCTTATATTTCACTACTACAGAATTATCCTGTTGCGTTGCAACAATAGCGGCGCTCATAGAAAAAAGCGCCGGTATTGGTAAAGAAGGAGTCTATACCGGCGCTTACTGAGCAAAGCGCCGGAATAGAGGTAAGCCTATACCGGCGCTTGGTACTAAAAGCGCCGGTATAGGGTTTTAGTTTATCATTTATTTATTATTTTTTTTATTAAAACACCTATACCGGCGCTTTCTATATAAGCGCCGGTATAGGCTAATAATAAAAAAAAAATTGTTTTTTAATAATAATTAAAATAAGAGTTTAATATTAAATATTAAAACATTAATTATTTATTTTAATGCACCTATACCGGCGCTTTATTTAAAAAGCGCCGGTATAGGGGGGTCCAAAAATTTTTGGAGGGAGAATCTCCCTCCAAAAATTTTTGGACCCCCCTATACCGGCGCTTTTTAAATAAAGCGCCGGTATAGGCTAATAATAAATAATTTTTTGTTTTTTAATAATAATTAAAATAAGAGTTTAATATTAAATATTAAAACATTAATTATTTATTTTAATGCACCTATACCGGCGCTTTATTTAAAAAGCGCCGGTTTCCCTCCAAAAATTTTTGGACCCCCCTATACCGGCGTTTTTTAAAAAAAGCGCCGGTATAGGCTAATAATAAATAATTTTTTGTTTTTTAATAATAATTAAAATAAGAGTTTAATATTAAATATTAAAAAATTAATTATTTATTTTAATGCACCTATACCGGCGTTTTATTTAAAAAGCGCCGGTATAGGCTAATAATAAATAATTTTTCATTTTTTAATAATAATTAAAATAAGAGTTTAATATTAAATATTAAAATATTAATTATTTATTTTAATGCACCTATACCGGCGCTTTATTTAAAAAGCGCCGGTATAGGCTAGTAATAAATAATTTTTCGTTTTTAAATAATAATTAAAATAAGAGTTTAATATTAAATATTAAAACATTAATTATTTATTTTAATGCACCTATACCGGCGTTTTATTTAAAAAGCGCCGGTATAGGCCAAAAAATTGGAGGGAAATTTCCCTCCAAAAATTTTCGGACCCCCCTATACTGGCGCTTTTTAAAAAAAGCGCCGGTATAGGCTTCTCTTTCTCTTTTTTATTTCCTCTCGTCTTTTCACTTTTCACTTTCTGTCGTCATTTCATTTCCTCTTGCTGCTGTTCACCTTAGCTTCATCTTCACCTCGCCTTCAGTCACGCCGTCGTTCACGCCATTCTCACCGTCGTTCAAGCCGTTCTCGCCGCCGTTGTCGTCTGTTCTTCAGTCACGCCGTTCACCTTTGCTCTGCCATTTCATCTGTCATCTGTTCTTCAGTCACGCCGTTCAAGCATCCAAGCCTCTTCCCCAAATCTTTGCCTCCTTCGGTGAGTTTCCCTTTGTTTTTGCTTTTTTTTTAACTTGTTTTAGTCTCTGGGATTCCCAAATTTTTGTTGTTTGAGAAACAAATGTTCTAACATCTAATTCATTGTATTTAAAGGTGCGGTTTTTGCAAACAAAGCTGGTGGGGATTTTTCACCTCATTCTTAATCGGATAAATTAGGTGAGTTTATGTGTCTTTTGCATTTTTTTTCTTCATTTTTTTGTTCTGCGTCGCTGGAAGCCGTAAACCAAAGCTGATTCATTGTTTATACTTGTACATAGCATGTACTCTCTTATCAAGTTTTAGTTTGTGCAATAAAAAGTTTTAGTTTGTACATATTCTTCTCTGTTTGAGTTACTGGTGTGTATGGACTGCCTGGAATTGTATAGAATTGCTGGAATTTTCGCAATAATACAGGTGGGTGTGAATTAAAAAACAAATTGTATATTTTAACAAAAATATAACCTATAGCGGCGCTTTTTACAAAAAGCGCCGCTATAGAGAGGCATATACCGGCGCTTTATTACCCAAAAGCGCCGGTATAGATGGGCCTATACCGGCGCTTTTTGTAAAAAGCGACGCTTTTGGGTAATTAAGCGCCGCTATATGGTCACCTATAGCGGCGCTTTATAAGCGCCGCTATAGGTCAGATGACCTATAGCGGCGCTAGCTATAGCGGCACTTCAAAAGCGCCGCTATAGGGGTCAAAAAAGCGCGCTATAGGTGTTTTCTGTAGTAGTGTTTCTCTACCTCCTTTCTTTTTTGTCCTTTTTTTTAATATTATTAACTCCATATTTTTTTGCTTCTTTGGATTTAATTAGGATTAACAGTTCTACTAAAGATTTCTTCTTCTTTGGTTTGCGGTAAGTTTAACGTAAGTTTACACTTTTTGTCCAGTAGATTTGATGTTCATAACTCACTATAGTCTTTTTTCTGTATTGTATATTCTTAACTCCTTTTTTCACTTCTTTGGATGCCCGTGGTTTATATTGGATTCTTTCTTACTTTCGGTTAATTTATCTGTAACAATCGAGAAATTTATTGGAAAAAAAGACATAATAATTAAATATTTAAGAGAATTAATGAGTTGATAATAGAAAAATATATAGTAGGAATTAAAGATAATCAGATGTAAAAGATGTAATTTTAGGGTAAAAGTTGAATTGGGAATTATGGAGAAAATGCATCAAAATGAAAATCAATCCTATTTATCTATTTTTATGCTCTTTGGTCGGATCCCTGTAATGCATTTAAAAAAAATAATAATAACATGGGCCATTTTCTATTGTCATGCTCTTGTACTCTTTTGGTGGTGGTGGTGGTGGTGGTGGTGGTGGTGGTGGTGGTGGTGGTGGTGGTGGTGGTGGTGGTGGTGGTGGTGGTGGTGGTGGTGGTGGTGGTGGTGGTGGTGCTCTTGTACTCTTTTGGTGGTGGTGGTGGTGGTGGTGGTGGTGGTGGGAATCAGATTTTTCATCAAATCCCTTTATCTCCTCTTCCTTATTAACTGATACATACAGGACAAAACAAAATTGGGGGTTTCTGGATCCTTCACGATCATGTTCCATTCTTCTCCAATGAGTGTGCCATTCATTTTCTGTCGTCCATCTCCCTTGTCTGATCTTCTGGTTGCTGTTCTCTATTTCCATTTCTGCAGTATGGGTGCTGAAGCTTCTCACTTTTCCCCCTCTTCCTCTGTTTTAACGTCATTACTGTATGGGTGTGATAATAATGTCATTTTCACTGCTTTGTTTCATCTCTTGTGTTGGCTGTAGGTATGTATGTATACTTCTTTTTGTTTATTCTCCCTCATTTGATTTCCGAATGGCCATTCTTCTTTTTATTTTGTGAAGATGGTTTTCCTTCTCTGATGATATGGTGTGGGAATTATATGTATTATTGTTTTAAAATTTATGATTGGTATTTGAGTGGATCTGTATCTAATTTTGGTGATTCGATACAATAATGTTTTGGCAATTAGGGGACTAAAGAGTGAAATAGGTCGGAAGCTGCAAAATAAAAGTAAATTATATATATCGGTTTTGGGAGCGCAACAGGTGAGTGAATAACATATTATTGGCATGTTTATTGATGATAGTCATTTTTTTTTACTAATTCTTATTTTGTTACTTTTTTTACTGCATCTTCTAATAACAATTTCTTCAATGAAAATTTGTTAGAATGATCTTTTAGCTTCGCATTGCTATTAAAATGAGTAAATGATGAGGTTCCTGTCTAAAAATATGTTGAATTATTCTTATAAAAAAATGATATTTATGATATGGACTCTAATGCATCCTTGAAAGTAGTTTTGAGATATTATTTATATACCTACATGTTGGGTTTCTTGATTAACAACTACTCCTTGTCATAATTGATTCTTTGATCTTCACAATTAGAAATAGTAAATTGATCCCACGCATGCTTGAATTTTTTTTTATGAAAACTTGAATACAGAATGCTGGTTACTAACAGCAATACTGTTAGTTCTTGGTGCACCATGGTTAACCTCGAGTTCACTTAACATTCGTGGGCACAGTACTCACGCTTGATAATCATGAGATTCATTCTCATGTTTGTTATTCGTAGGTTTTGTACCCGCGCTTGTTTCGTGGCCTCGTGCTGTGCTTGTTTGGTTACTTACCCTCGTGGACTATTTGTCCACGCTTGTATTCGTGATTTTAAGCTGCGCTTGATTAGTTACCCTCGTGGACTGTGTATCCACGCTTATTCATTCTGTTGAAGTCCTACAAGATTTGAGACTTGATAGTTCATAATGTTTTTTTAAAATAAATTGTTATAGCATCACCTAGTTTTTTTTTTCAATTAATGATCCCCTATATTGTAAGTTATATTTGTATTTGTATTATTTAGAAGTTGATAGATAGTATCTTGTCTTGCTATTCAAGGTTAGTCCTACTTAAATATTTCCTTAGTCTTTCTTTATATCTTATTGATGGGACGTTATTCATCGGAAAAAAATTATTTTGATCTCAGATAATATTGTCAATTTTGTACCTCAAGCCGAGCAATAAAGAGCCACTTAGCCATTTGAATGCTTGCTGACTTGCTTTGAAGCTGCTAACTGATGTAAATATAATTCTAAATTTATGTATTACTTTTTATAGATGCTATGTGTAACTTATAGGTAGGATCCATGTCTTCTCTTATGTTTTTGATTATCTACAAATGAATTTACTGTGGATGGGAGCTCCAAATATTGTTTTTACTACTACAGAAATACTCTATTGCGGCACCGACCTATAACAGCGCTTATAGACATAAACGTCGGGATAGGTGTTGACTATCATAAGCGCCGCGATAAGCCTTACATATTTTGTTTTTATCTTTTTTTTTTATTTTTAACAGCTATCCCACGCTTATATATATATATATATATATCTAAGCGTCGGGATAGATTTGTGGATTTGTTTTAAAATTTTTATTGACCTCGCAATGAATTTATACAACCGTGCCATTTTCCCCGTTTCCCTTACTCCCTCATTTTGTCTTTGCTCCGAAGTTCTCTCCACTTCTCTTCTCCAAGCCTTAGCCGTCTTCTATCTTCTCCCAAATCTGTTGCATCCAGCGCCGTTTAGTCCTCCACCATTCCTGTGCTAGCTCAAGGGATCTTCAATCGGTGCTTCAGGGCCTGTCGGGGAAGCCAGGAGGGAGTGTTTCTGGCTTCCAAGGATTCGATACAGGAGATGGCCAGAGTGGTTATACGCCGATATGTCTCTCTCTCTCTCGATTTTCTCAGCGAGCGATGGCCGGTGAGCCATGGTTTTCGGCGACGCTTGATTTCAACCTCGGTGAGCCTTCCTTCTCGTCTCTACTCTCCAAACTCATCGATCTGTGCCATTTTTGACAGTGGTTCTCTTTGGGTTAGAGGGATTTTGGGGATTTAGACTAAATGTTAGGTTTTCCCTGGTCTTAAGTTCCCTCGTTGGTTATGGAGTGTTAACTTAATCCAACTGAATTAGCATTGCATTAGACTTGGTTTTGCCCAAGGATTAGTTAGTTACAACCTTAGTTGAACCGGATATGTTCAAAGGTTGAACCTTTAACTTCGAAAGTGATACAAGTAGACTTTTGGGTACGCATGCGTGATGTGGCATCATGTATTAATCCATCCTTATGGTTTCAATCACCAATTTCTTTGATTTCATAAAAACCCAATCTTCCATGTGTAATTCCCTCTGTTTTCTTCATTCTTTTCTTTCTTCGACAAAAAAACCCTTCCTTGATGCCCCACCAACACTAGAACAGCAAAACCCAGCAAGTAGTTCACTGTCAATAGAAATCTTTACAATTTCGAAAAAACGTGGGCTGTTGACACTTTCACAATACTTAAGGCGAACGTTACTTTGGTCTCGAGAACTTTGGCAATACTTATTACTGCAACAGCGTTTTGCAGGTCATCATCCATCTCGATGCTGTGTGTGTTTCTATTTGAATTATGTTCTGCATGCTATCTTTTGTTTTTGAATCTTTTAATTCCTCTGGTAAGATAATGGATTCATTTATCTATTTTTCTATTGAGATTTGAATTTTCACTTGTTCATCTCTAAATTTCTATCATAGCAATGGAAGTATTAATTTTTTCCCACTCCATTTCTCCACGTTTGTTTTTCTTCTGATTATTTGACAATTGGGTGTGCAATTTGAACTTTGTGAAAATTAATGTTTGTTTGTTCCCTGTCTTCTTTTGCTTACTGCATTTCATGTAACTAGTTTATTTCTGCTGTGTTTATCTTAGCTCAATAAATAGAAAAAATAATTATTTGGCTTGCCTATCAGAGAAGGCACGAGAATACTAGAACACTGATGCTGACAAGCATCAGTACCAATATATCAAATATATAATTTAAATCAACTATCAATACTTCTACATCAATGCTTAATAACATTTTATTTTATGATGGAAAAAATTCTATAAAATCTATACGTCGGTTCTCGTCTTCCTACGTGGATTGCTAATTCTATTAGGTATTTATTATATTTATCTTATTTAATTATTTTTTATTTCCATCGTCCTGACTTCTCATCTTCCTACGTGGGTTCTTTAAACTTGATTGATTATTGTTATCCTTAGGAGAAATAAATAGATCTCTCATTTGATTCATCTTCCATGTGTGTTAAATATAATAGGTAGTCAATAAATCAATTTGCCTTTTTAATGTACTTCCTATAATGTAGGGAACTAATTCATCAGTTACTTTGATAATTGCATTTAGTCTTAATTAAAATATTCCTTAAAAGATATGAAGGAACGATCATGCATATCTTATTAATCAACATTATGACATTTATTATGTTTTCTTAAAAACCGTCTTAATTTTTAAAACAGAATTCATTTAATTTAGAAGTTACATAAACAATATTTTTTTTCAATTATACTCTTATTTATGAAGACGATGGGGGAGAGAATTAGTGAGAAAATGACTAAGAATGAGTGGGGAATAGATATGACAGGCACCAATTAATTGGGGGCTAAACAGAAAAAATGGAGTAAATTTTTAATTAAAATAAAGTGATGCGTGGCTGTTCTTAATGCACTGTTCCCTCTGCTTCGCCCGTCCCATCCTCGTCCTTCTCCATTTCTCCTTCTCCTTCGATCTAAACATTCTTTTGCGATATACTGATCTGAATTCAAAACCGAACTTGAAGAAGAGCCACCACTTCCATGCTTCAATCATAATAAATGCTTTACCGGCGGTGGCTTCGAAGTCAGCTCTGGGAACAACTTGCCCAAACTTATATATTTGAACCGATAAGAGATATGTGATAATTAACAGGCGGTGGGTTGCTTCACACAATTTCTACTCCTCTTTCACTTTCTTCAATTTGTCCAAGGAATCGGGAACTGTGGTTCGTATCATTCTTTGTTCTGTTATATAGTACATATACTCTATTTCATTTGCACAATACATTATTCCAGGACCAAAGGGGGCTAAGCCTAGAACAGCGACAAAGGAGCAGTTCGTGAAGAAATTGAATTTGTAGAGGCATGAAATAAGGCAATTGCGATTGGAATATCTAATTAAGGTTTTGAGTCATTCTCATGCCTCGATATCGAATCATTCGAGTAACACAAACACTTGTTGCTTGTCTCTAGCAGTAGACTTAATTGATTCAATTTGCAATGGAGGGTTGCCGGACTGGTACTGTTTGCTTTAGAGGGCTGCTGAATGCGTTCTTGATGAAGCTGTAGAACAGTCTACGTACAACAATTTAGATATTATGGGTGTTTTAATATTGAGGGGATCTTAATTAGGGTTTTATTTATTTTTTTATTTGTAATTTTTCCAATTTAATATTAATAAGTCAACATTTTAATGTTACCTTGTCAACTTTTTAAATTTATTCAGTTTGCATTTTTCGTTAGAGAAATTAAATGTGTTAATTTAAAATGATTAAAAACACACTTTTCAAATTTAAAGACTAAAATAAGATTTTGTCCAAACTTAAGGGAATGTACAAGATTTTAGTACAAGATTACGAATAACTGGAGTGACCTATAGGTCACTAATAAGTAGCGTAACCCAAATACTACGAATAACTGGCACAACCTGTAAGTCACGAATAACTGGAACAACCCGAAGATTACGAATAACTGGCGTAACCTGAGGTCACGAACGATTGGCGCAACCCGTAGGTCACGAACAACTGGCCCTCTATGTCTGTTCCCCTGATAAAAATATTTGCAATCTATATATAAGAAAAGTCAATTTGTTTAACTTCATTAAGGTTTTTTCAAGTAAAAGTTAAAAAAATTACTAACCTTCAAAAAACAATTTACCAACTTCCACTAAGAGATAATACACACATACACACATATGAAAAATAATCAAAGTTATAAAGTTTATGGTATTATAATGCAGAAGCTGTAACATATCAACTATGACATGGCACGCATTTTCTTTAATTTACTGTCAAAGTAAATTTCATATTCGTTTCTCGATCAATACCATCTCTTTAACAACTAGACTTTTTTTAGGGAGAATTGCACATAGGTCCCAAGTAAGAGAATTAATTTCAGAACGGTCCATTGACAACTTCTTCACTTATTAATCAAGGTTATTGCAGTTGTTAATAGTTGTCATTAACAACTCCTTAGCACCTTTCTGAAATTAATTATTTTCCTTGGGACCTAGGTGAAATTGTCCCTTTTTTTATTCTACCAACTTTCTTATTCCACTTTTCCCAATACCATTTATTTCATTAAGATTCGGTATAAATAGGTAACTGCTAATCTCTTCTTAATATACTAATACAACACCCCTTAACTCTATGATCATTCATCAAAATCATTTATTCTTCTCCCAAGCTATTCTAACCATACACAACTTCTTCAACAATATTCCCAACTTTACCTAATCAGCTTAACAAGTTTAAGGATTTATGTTTGGATTTGTTATGATAGAAATGACTTTTTTTCAATCTGACTTTTAGAAACATGTTTGGATGATTATTTTGAAAAGCAAGTTAAGATGAAAAATTACTGAAAAGGACATTATTGTTAATAAATAATATACATATAATATGCATATATTCTTATAGTTTAGAAGGAAAAAATGAAATTTGGGGCTTTTGAGGATTTTAAAGACTTAGTTTCTCCCTTATTTTAAGGAAAATAATTTGAAAAAAAAATTATATTTTTAGCTCGAAGGAGGATATTGTGGGAGAAAATAGTTAGAGATTATTATGGTAAATTTTTGGAGATTAAAAGAAAATATCTTATTTGAGAATTTTAGGGGTCTAATAGTCTAATTTTCCCACACACGTTATTAAATAATACACAACAAAAGGCATGAAACATATCATTCTAACCCGTAGAAGCCAAAAGCCAAAAGCTCCAATTTCCAGGTTTTTCAGATAAGCCCATTAGAAGCCATAAGCTATTCTCCAAAAACGCCAAACCAAACATGATAAATAAGCCACATTTTGCTTCTGCGGCTGGGCGGGCTTTTGGACATCCAGAAGCTATACCAAACTCACCCTATATCAATAGCCTCTTTAAACCTTTGAAAAAAAAATGTGGTTCTTCCCGAATATCAACTTAGAGGTTACACAACATTTGCACTACAATTTTGTTAATATCATCAAACCACACTTCGCTCATTCTCAACATAATTTCTCTTTCACACATTTTGTCAAACCCTTGGTGTGCACAAAAAGTTCTAAAGTTATGAAATAAGCTCCCTAGTCTCAAATCACACACCAAGGTTCGTACCCACCGTCAAGTATCTCATCAACCATTCTAAAATAAAATTATCATATTTCATACCAACGTTTTCATAGAAAATAGAGGGGTAATTAAACTATATCTCATTATGTACATAAAAATGGAAATGTTAATATTTTGAGGTATATACTTAATACAAATAAGGTTTACTTCCCCAGTCCTTCAACTGATCTTCCGCCCAACACTCTCCACGGGTATGGGAAAATCGGAGTTCGAGGGCACCAGTCCCACCACCCACAAAAAAAAAGGTATAAAGAAAAATTCATACGGATACACAAAGCAATGAGAAGCAGAACAAAAGAAGGAGAAAAGGGATTGGAATATACATACACAAATCAAATTAGCCAGAGAACATGTTTATTTGAAGCTGAACACGCATAAAAAAAAAAGATATCATCCATTACTGGTTGAAGAACACAATTCCAGTTGTCCGGCACCCACAGCGGCGGCTCGAAGCTAGCATGCACATTCGTATCAGCGACCTAAGACCAGGGGGAAGTGAATGAATTTTCTCAAATATTTCTCTCTCTCTATATGTGTGTGAAGTGGGTGCAGAGAGGAACCAAAAATATCTCAAGGCTTCTCTTTTGTATATTTCCTTTTTTTATAGAAGGAAATTTTCGTAAATTCAAGGTGTTTTAAGTAAAAAAAAAAAATCTTAAAATTGAATATAATAAAATTCCCTCTACTGCAACGGAGTGTAAATTTGACCTCACCATCTCTAAAATATCATCACCCAAGCCACTAATATACTAATGTAGCCTTCTTGTCAATTTACAATAAGTAACTTAAATTTTAATTATCTTTATAATATATAGACATACATAAATATATCTATATTTCTTCAAGGCTATTACACATATATATGTAACAAATAAGGAAAATATTAATCATAAGTGAAATAATTAAACTATTTGATTTTTTTTTGCCGTTATATTTATCCTTTATTTAAACTACTTTTAATACAAACTCATCAATCAATATGGATAGTTTATGGGGAAATTGATGCATATGGGAACACAATGAATTGAAGTCTTATATTTATAACCAAAATCAGTATTAAACTAACTGTAATACTCTAAAATTTGGAAAAGAAGAAATTAGGAGTTATTATAATCTTGAGGAGTCATTTAAAAATGAAAAGGCTTCACAAAGAAATTGAAGAAAATTAGTAAGAGAATAAATTTAAATATAGGAATTTTCAACAGATTATTTTGAGACTAAAAAAAAAATTTATAGCGGAAGAAAATTCTGAGTTTAACATTAAATTCTACAAATTCATTTCATAAGAGGGACTAAAGTAAAAGGACGAAATTGCCCATCGTTAGATAACTCTTTTAGTTATAGCTGGAAGGTCAAAAACAGTAAATTGACATATATAAAATATCATACTATCCCCATCTCTTCTTCATTCCTGTCGGCCATTATTATCATCAATTCCTCTCTGTCTTCTCCTTCATTTCGCATGGAAACCGAGGTAGAGAGCGAGAGAGAGGGTTAGGTCGCCGGAGGATTCGAGGCTTTACCGTCGACGGAGGAGAGACTTTATCACACATGCATGATTGGATTTAAGTTCAGGTTGGTCTCCTCTATTTTCTTCTTATCTTCGATTTTTCTGATTCAAGCGAGTTTGAGTGACAGCATTAGAACTAAAATGGGGATTTTGAATAGAATCACCAAATAAGATGAGATTAAGCTTGAAACAAAGCATTGTTCAAAGAAATAGAAAGTTTCTTATGGGTTTTGGTTTGAAGTTTCGGGTTCCTTGTTTTAAGCTACTGTTCATAGAAGGGTTTCACCGATTTTCAACCTAAATCAAACTAAATAGTGTTTAAACTTTGATAGGAATAAACAAGAGATGAACTTTGGTCTTTGCATGTTTGATTGTTTGGTTGATCTTGTGATTCGAAATTTGGAGCTTCATACCCGGTTTGTGATTCTTCTTGCAGCGATATCTGAGCTTGGTCTTTTTTTTTTTTAATGATTGGAAACTATATATGATAAATGAAATTGGAGAAATGTGAATCATAAGAAATAATGTATAGTTGTGTTGAATGTAAAGTACTCATAATTGTCAATGGAAGAGGATTTTTGAGACCTGTCTTGCTGGTTGTTTTTGGAGCCAGAAATATGTTTTAGATCATTGTGTGCTGCTGTTTGGATAATTCGAAGTATTAAATCTGATTTCATAGACAGTTTTTAAGGTTCTCCAATGCTAAAGAAGTTTCTGAGAATGTTAATACATGATTTGGTGGTTTTGAATTATTGATTCAAGTGTGAATTTAGAATCTGTAATTTCAGTCTTGCTGTGAAGATATTGCTTAGAGAAGCTTTAAAAGAATGTAAACTGCGAATATGAAGAATATGAGGTTATTGCATTTTTAGTAGATCATAGGTTGCTTAAAGGCTAAAGTGGATTGATTATGCTAATGTCATTTAGCTGTATAGCAGTGAGAACATAATGGAGTTGAGTTTGGAGTGAAAGCTGAAGGTAAATTTTTGTTCTGATTGAAGCATAATTTAGGATTTCAACTAGATGACTCAACGTTAATTTCAAACTGATTTTATCCCCACTGTTCAAATATTATATGTTGAGACCACATAGCTACAAATTGAAAACTGATTGAACCTTTCTTGTTCATGTCTCCAAGTGTTGAGCCACTAATATGGATGTTTCAATTAACTATAGAAGCTTCAAAAAGAAGGTTTATATCTCATGATTGGTGCTGGAACTCTGTTATTGTTCAAAGAGATGGGATAAGTTTCAAAGTGCCAATCTATGATTAAAGGATTTCAATTAGTTTACAATTGTTCAAAACTGATAAATTTAGAATAGCGTGATTACAGAGGTTATTTGGTGAAGATATGAATTAATTATTTGTTTTTCTTAATTTAGTATTTTGATTTGGAGTTTCTTCTGTTTTAAAGTTGATATTAGAGTAATTTTAAGTGCTGAAACTGGGGAAAACTTTGAAGGTATCTTACTACAAGGTATTGTTGAAGGTTTAAAGAAATATGGGAATGTAATGGTTGAAGTTAATGATTTCAGTTTTAAGAATCCATTTTGACCACTGTTTTGGGAGTTATAAGCGATGTTAAATCTGATTTGGTATTGTTTAAGGTTCTTATATGTTAAGAGGTATCTCAAAGTGTTGCATATGAGAGGGATTACCTTTGGTTTAAGGGTTTATCATAGCTTACTGATTTAAGATCCCAAATATTAATTTATGGTTCAATTTGTAAGAAGCATAAGGATGTTGAATATTATGGTTACTGTTTTAAGATATTAAGTATGAATTGTTTTGATTCTACCAAATAGTAAACAAGTTAAATATATAAGGTGGAATTATGGATGTTATATGTACTTCCCATTGTTTATAGAAGTTCGAAAGTCCTATTTTGGATTCTAAGTCATTAAGGTCAAGAATCTGACTTTAATTACTGTTATTAAGGTATGTTCTAGCATATTAAACGAGAACTTAGTTAACATGTTAAAGCTGGAATTTTTTTGGATGGTTGAAGTAATGTATTAAGCTTTAGGCTTGATTGTTGTAAGCATGAGCTAGAGTTTATGAAGTATGAAATCAGTTTTAAACCGTACATAGAAGGATTACATCTGATTTTATTTACTGATTTGAGGTTATTAAATGTTAAATAATCTTGGACCGAAATCTATGTCAAGGTCATGTGTGGTTAGGTTTTAAGTGTTACATGAATTCTCCAAAGCGAAACAGAAAGGAGTTGGTAGAGGACTAAGTTCTGATAACTAGGTAGCAGTTTTAATCCATATCATTGATTATGTATGAATAATTACATAACATCTGTTACAAGTTTATATTATAAATGAAAGTGATAAACCTTGTTAATTCCTATATGGAAGTCTTACTTCTCAGTTTATATAGTACCCCAAGGCTAGGTGGGTTGCAACCCCTAGCAAGATTAGTTATCGTAACTTAATTGGTGTGAAAGAAAAATCCTAGAGGTATAGATACCGCACTATGATTTAGTGGTAGGAAGATATCCCACTATTATTAGTGGCTGGAAGTTACCCCACTATTATTAGTGACTGGAAGTTGCCAAAGACACAAAGTTTACAAGGATAATTGTTATCATTAATTGTACAAGGATTATTGATATTATAATGTTTGCACGGGTTTATTAATTGTTATATATAATAATGAATGAAATAAATTGCTACTGTGATTCTTTGAATCTCACTCTTTTTAATACATTTTTTTATTGAAGAGCAAGGAGAATGTGTTGTTTTTGGGTAAGGTATTGAGATGAAGGGTTAGGCATGCCTGCATTGTTTTGTACTGCGGTGTATGTATATATATACATTTGGATGTCTCTACCTATATATGTTATAAGATTAGGATAAGTAAAGCAAGATTGAAGCTTGCATAGTTATATAACTGATATATATATATATATATATAACATTCAAGAGAAGTGCTACTGCATATACATGTAAAGGAGTTATTGACTGGGATAAAATCTATATATATATATATAATATATGTATATATGAAGTTAAAGTTAATATGGTGAAGAACAAATCTTTAAACAGTATGTCACACAGAGTAAGAACTAAGAAGCAAATTAAAAGTATATCTTTCGGGTTTGTTAAATATCAAATTCTTACCATGTCAGTAATGTCGATTCTGCAAAAGATTTACCATCAAGCTGCATGCTCTAACCAACATTATCAATTTTCAATGATATGTTCTATTGCACAGGAAGGACCTTTGTTCTTTTCCTTCTCCAAAAGCTTTTACTGTGCAACTTTCTGCAGAGCCACCATAACGATGCTGATGCAGCCTTGGCCGATTTTATTGCACTTACAAGCTCTCTCTTAAATCCTCACACAAAAAAAAAATTAAAATCATTGTTCCGACATATGGCAACTCTCTAGCATGACACCAATATAGCTTTCTTGACAACCATCCACTGCCAACATCCAATAGCCACCTCTTGGTCAAATTTGGGGGTCTAGAACAATGAAATTATTATACAAACTTCAATCAATGTTCTGTCCTTTTTCTTATCTTAAAGTATATTCTCAAATATAGATTCAATTGTTAGAAAATTCTTAATAAATGGATGTTTGCAAGGTTATACGTGTCACAACTATTTTTCATTCTTAAAAATCTATTAGACAGCTATTAATTAAATCTTTTAACATCCATAGAAAAATCCTGTGTCATCACAGTATTACTTCATTTTCCCTGGTAGTTAGACACTTCCTTGAACATTTTTCATTTTGCTTTATATATAACCTTTAAAAAAAACATTTATGATGTTATTTAAAATGTTTTTGCTTCATGAAAACCATTCTTCAAATATTCCTTTCCCTCCCTCCCTCCCTATCATATAGTTTGATAAACAAAATGAAGAAATGTAATAAAGTAATAGGATTCAGGTATATAATTTATGAACGTGATATTTTTTTATAAAAATATCAAGATTGATAAATGATGTTAAATATATTTTTTTGATATTGATATGATCTGATTTTTTAAAACATCCAAAATAAGAAACGTTAAGTGATTGCAAGATCCTTTTTTTATACAATAATTGCAATCTATATGCTGCTATCAATCAAATATTGGAGAACTTTTTTCTTACATAGGTACTGCTCAGTGGTTGCTCTCTGTTCAAATAGAAAACCCAAACTTAAAGATGATATAAGGATCTACACAATAGAACACCCGTGAATGTTTCTTCAAGAGGATATCCCCTGCGCCTTTCATCGTCGTAGGCTCTTACGTATGACTGCATAAATCACCAAAATGGGAAACTTTGAGTGTAACTTTTAGACAATATCAGCTTTTCCTCAAATCGATATTTGAGAGTCAACCCTTTGCTCGCAACGTTATTTAGCCAATTGCAGGACCTATGTTGAAAACTGACATGAGTCCTAACAGAATTTGAAAATATATAGTTACTTTCCGACAGGATTTTGCTATCTATGAGCTTCATATATCTATGTATATATCTCCTCTCTCACCAAAATATTGGAGAATCTTTTTGGTGATGACAAATCCTCAAAACAATCTTCTCTGCAATACAAAACATATAATTAAATGTATTTTGTCCTTCATTGATTTGACCCTCATAGAAGAGATATATTAGGTTTTATAGCTGGCCTTATGGTTCACAGGCTTATTCACGCCTATTCTCTAACTTGGACAATATCAATGAATATAAAATTTGCACTAAAGCAAATCAGTCATAACCTATCTATATGAAACAAAGGAGCAACAGCGATCGAAACTTTCATTACCAGTTTTTCTATACAGTTTCTCGATCTTTTATACCTTTAATGTTCGTGGTTCAGTAATGAAACACAAGAAGAATGAGAGAAATAACTATCCAGAGGAAGATACCCAGAGTTTCAGCCAACCATCTGCATGCTTCTCTCAACATACGGCAGTTGCATCTTCATCTAAATCCAAGAAACAAAGGATGAACTCTGCTTTAGGTGATATCACAGCAGTTCATGTGAACTTATCTAATACCTTCATTGGTAAGAGAACTCTTATGCATCCATGTACTGAGGTGCTAACTATTAAGTTGTTGTTTACTGCATCCTGTTAAGTTGGAGATAGTTCACACCTTTTATTGTATCAGAGAGAGAGAGAGAGAGAGAGAGATGTGGCAACTCTTTTAATCATGTTTAAACATTATTTTAAGCTTGCAATTGACAAATGAAAAACGTAATTCTTTAAAAATATTTAACTTTTTAAAAACTTTAACTTATTATGATTTAAAATGGTTCAAATAATTATTTTTAAACTCTAAGAAACACACCTATGTATAGATATATTAATGCAAAGTGTATAAACAAATCGTAGCTAAATAACTGAAAATCTATTTAGCTAAATTTAGTCTCATAAGCATATTTAAAGAAATGCGAACAGTCTTGCAATTAAGGCCCGTTTATTGTTCTCATAAGCATACACAGTCCCTGCAGCATCTTATCTTTACACCAAATTGGTAACTCTATAATTAAAGATTCACCTAAGGTTCTATCTCATAAGTATAGGGTTATCAAAGCATCATTTGTGACCAGTTACATGTGTTGAATGTGCATTTGATGAGTTTATTTAATATGACGTGTGCATTTGATGAGTTTATTTAATATGACGTATGAATAATACAAGTTTACTTCATTTCTTTTCTCCTAAAGCTTCTGCAGATAATACAACAAATGAAAAAAGTTTATTTAACAAGTTTATTTAATATGACGTATGAATGAAATAAATCCCCCGTGCAACGCACGGGAGGTTCAGCTCGTTATATGACAGCAGATGTATACATATAGGTATGAGATGCACATTATGCGTGCATAATAGAAATATTATGATAGTTTTGGCTTCCCACACACTATCAGATAAAAATAAAAATTTGGATAGAACATGGCTATTTACTTGTTTTATAAACCATTTGATTTTATATATAGTTTGGGTTGAAGCCAATTTGTCAAAAAAAAACCCATGAAAAACATGTTTTTAATACTTTGAAAGACAAGTTTTAAATTTATTCACAATTTTGGGCTTATGATAATGACAAAGTGGTTATAAAGAAATTAACATGCCTTAGTATAGTATTATAAATTAGGTGTTATACTAACCCTTGTTTTAAAGAGAGGATGTAGTAGTAAAAAGATTAGAGGGAATAAAGTGAAAGGAAACTAAAAAGTTTGTTTGGGTGTTTGAGAGAGTGAGTTAAGATACCAAAATATGTTATTAAATTTTTTTATCACTTATGTATATGTTTATCATTACAAAAAAAATCCTTAAAAATAGAACAACGATTAAGAAAAGAATTTGTCTTTGCGTTTTTAAGATGCCAAAGATTTTATTGAATTAAAGTATGACCACGGAAAAACTTTCCATCATGCATGCTTTAACAAATTTTCTCCAAATAATGATGAAGAGTCTCTTTCAATTACATATTGAAAAACTTTGCGTCAAAGGGATAAGAGAACTGTTTTGGCCATGCACTTAAATGTTATTTTCAAATATTTAATATCTTTACATTATATAAGATAAAAGGAAACATAAATGAATCATCCTTTAAAAACAATAAAAAAAATCCTTATTATATATGATTTTTATTGTTACTCTATCAAGAAGGTTTAGAAGAGAAAAAAATAATTATGTGGTCTTGTTGGATATAAAATAAATTTTCATTTCAACACATTAAAATTATATAGATATGTTTTTTATGTCTTAATATATATTATTTTTCTTTTATTCACTAGTGAATGATTTTTTGCAGAACATTTTTAACAAAACATGCAACGTGCGGTGATAAGTGGAGCATATGCACTGATTCAAATTATGACTCTGCAATATTAATGCCGCATTAACAAAGCATTCTAAATTTCAATCATTTTAAGGTTTTGGTTACTAATTAAATGAAAAATAATGTTTTTAATTGATTACGGGGGGGGGGGGGGTTTTAAACACGTTAAATGAGAAAACATATCTGTTAGCTAAAGATCAATTTTGATTGTGACTTTGTCAATTCGAAAACTTACAAAAGATGGTGTGCTTTTACCAGTCAACTACGGCGAACATATAAATCCAAATGATGAATAATCTCATTCATGAAGAGTATTGTGTGTTTAAAAGTTGGGATAATATCAAAGAAGTTGGAATCTCATTCCACAAGTTGCGACTAAATCATGTGGTTGTTTATTAGTCTACGATCAACTTACATAAAGACACCTTTCGAAAGGCACTTTTATTTTCTTCTTCATCATTATTACACTGCTTCTTTTTAAAAATTTCTTTTCTTGACTTTTTTTCACTATCCTTGCAAGATTACTAGCAAAGTAAATTACTGTGTGGAATTTCATAAAAGTATACAACTCCTGAAGATTATCTTTTATCATATATAAGAATAAACTTAGACAGCCTATTTCTGAGCCACAGAATATTATAAATACAAGCAATGCATATTCTCCACTAATCACAACAGGTTCGCTAGATAAAATAAAACTACCTTCACATCGACATACAAAGTAAGTTTCATAGAATGGTGAATATGCTATTTTAACAACAAATTTTTGTGTTAGGGAATTTGGTACTAGAGTTTTTTGGGGAGAAAAAATATACATAAAATTTAAAAAAATGAAGTAATTTTAACATAAATCCTAACACTGTCAAACTTCCATTATTTTTTTTTGTTTTTTAGCCTCACATTAATCAATTTTAAATGTTTTTAGAAATAAAAGAAAGTACAATTTTAACAACAAAATTTTGTGTCCTGAATATCTAACATCATAAATTTTTTTATGAAAAAAATACACATAACCTTTATAAAATACAACAATTTTAACAAAAGTGTTAACACTAATGAACTTCATTATTTTTTAGTTTGTAGGGCCCATATTAATTAATTTTAAATGATTATTAAAAAAAATTTCTCTCTCTTTCATATCATTTGATCTCCTCCATCATCCTCTCTCTTTCCCCATAATGTGTGAAGCTACAAAGCATATTAATTATTGAGTGGGGTAAAGCCAATTCAAAAGATGCGAGATGAGAGAAATTGAAACGAGCCAAGGGAGTCAATAGTTGCTCTGTTATAGGCAAACCAAACAATGGGTATGCCGTTGGCGAAGATAACAGGGGCAATGAATGAGGGAGGAAAAGTTGTTGGGGTTTGAGAAGGATGGAAGTGGAGAGAGAAAGTGTTGTTGGGAAAATGCCATATCTAGTTCGTATCAAAAATAGAAAAATGTTGAACTTGTTGAAATACTAAGCACAATAATGGGGGAGAAGAAAAAGAATATGAAGAATCAAAACTACCGAGTGGGTTAAATACCAATATTATGTGTACATAACACTCTTATCTGCTACGATGAGTATTCCATAGTAATGTGAGAATGGGGAGAGGGAGGGGAGATGAAGTGGAAGAGAGAAAATAATTTTAATGATTTTTTAAAATAATCATTTAAATTAATTAACTTGGGCCTTATAAAACTAAAAAGTATCAAATGTTTAACAGTATTAGAGTTAGTGTTAAACTTGCACTATTTTATAAAAGTTTATTTACATTTTTTGCTTCTAAAAAACTTTATGGTATCAGATGCTCCTAGCATGAAACTTTGTTGTTAAAACTGCACCTATACCCTTTTATTTAATAATCATTCGATATTAATTAATCTGTGGCTCACAAACAAAAAAGTAACTAATGTTTAATTGTGTTATGACTTGTATTTAAATTAGTCCATTTTATAAAGATTGTATGCAATTTTTCTCTTCAAAAATTTTATGGTGTCCGACACTCCTGACATGAAACTCAATTGTCAAAATTACACCTTCACCTTTTATTAAATAGTATTGAGGAAAATCGCAATGCAACATTAAACATCAAAATCACAACCAATGGAGTTACACAACATTAAACATATCTATAAGTAATTTTTTATAAATAAAGTACTCCCTCTGTCCCTATATATAAAAGCAAAAAATTTGAATGGTTTTATCCATTTTTATAAGAGTCTGGCTAAATTTGTTAAATCATATAATGAGTTTTTTTTACACTTTATCTATCATTAGTCTCTCTATTCACATTCTCTTTCATACTCATTTATGACACTATTATCATATTTCTCTCTCTCTCTTATACTCAATCATAAATAAGGGCAAACTTGAGAAAATAAAATTATTTCAGATATATTTATTTATTTCAACCACTTTCTTAATCGGTGTGATGTTACCTCATTGGCTCTTATAATAAGGGATGGAGGGAGTAGTATTTAGCACTCTGATATTATTTTTCGGTTCCATCCCTAGTTTTAGATTTTCTATGATTTATTTACCACCCTAATGTTATTTTTTTAATCCATCTAGGTTTTTGTACTATTTTTAGTTACATCCAGTGGTACCTTTACTTAACATGGGAGATGGGACCGTGAATTTATAATTTAGTTATAGGCATAAATACACCTAAAGGATCTGGACAGTTATATACTCATTCCTAATTAAATAAACCAAAAAAAATTATTAAAAAAATTTCCCAATTCACTTCTCTATATTACTATCTTTGCTCATTTATACGTGTCATAATAGCATATGTCTTTCTATCTCAATAAATCATTTTGTTTAACGTCAAATAGGAACTTTCTTCTCCCTATCAAATAATTTTAAAAATTAACATTAAAAAATTAAATAATAAATTTAAACCATTTGATTTCGATATGAACAATATAACCTTGGTTCTTAACACACACACTCTTAACTAATTTAGGTGAATTAATAAAATTAAATACATTATTTGTAAAAGTGTTAGTTAATTTTCCTATAATGCCTTCTTCAATCATTTTTATTTAAACTTCTCTTAATACAAACTCCTCAATCAAAACGGATAGTTTAAGGGGAAACTGATACAAATGGGAACTCTGTAAATTGAAGTCTTATATTTATAACCAAACTCAACATTAAACCAACCCCCAGAGAGAGAGAGAGAGAGAGAGAGAGAGAGAGAGAGAGAGAGAGAGAGAGAGAGAGAGAGAGAGAGAGAGAGAGAGAGAGAGAGAGAGAGAGAGAGAGAGAGAGAGAGAGAGAGAGAGAGAGAGGAGGGAGGGAGGGAGGGAGGATGTAGTAGTAAAAAGATTAGTGATAATAAAGTGAATGGAAACTGAAATAGTTTGTTTGGGTGTTCGCGAGAGTGATTTAAGATACCAAAATTTGCTATTAAAATTTTTTACGACTTATGTATATGTTTATCATTACAAAAGATCCTTAAAAAATAGAACAACGACTAACAAAAAGAATTTGTTTTTGCTTTTTTTAGATGCAAAAGACTTTATTGACTTAAAATATAACCACGAAAAAACATTCCACCATGTGTGCTTTAACAAATTTTCTCCAAATAATGAATAGTGTCTTTCATTTACCTATAGAAAACTTGAAAGTTTGGACCAAAGCAGTTGATAGGATAAGCCAATTTTTAAAATTTGAAAGGTTAACATATATTTTTAGTTTAATAATGTAATGTTTACTCTTTATATTGAATATTGATAGTATAAAGGTGATGCGTAAAATGGATAAGAGAACTATTTTGGCCATGCACTTAAATGTTATTTTCAAATTTTTAATATTTTTACATTATATAAAATAAAAGGATACATAATTGAATCATCCTTTAAAAACAATAAATAAAATCCTTATCATATATGATTTTTTTTGTTACTCTGACAGAAGGTTTACAAGAGGGAAAAATAGTTATGTGGAAAGCATAACTATTTTTAGTAGGGTAAAGGTGCAATTTTAGGCACGAAGTATTACGTTAGGTGCATTGGACAGAAAAATGTTTTTTTTAACAGATTTTAGGCATGAACAATAAAATTAGGGGCAATTTTAGGCACGCCGTTAGTTGACCGTTAAGTTTGACTACAGAAGCTGATGTGGCAGAATTGAAAATTTTAATTAAGGATTAAGAAGTGATTTTGTGATCAATTAAGGAGTTTTGAGAGTTTTATAAATAAATTCAGGAAAATGAATTTTTTTTGGACTTTTAAAGGCCTAGTTTCTCCCTTAATTTTGGAACATTAGAGTTAGAGGAATTATTTTTGGACCCAGAAGGGATTATAGTGGGAGGAAATTCTTAGCCAGTAATGAAGAAAATTTTTAAGAATTGAAGGAATAATTTTTTTGCCCAAAGAATATATTCTATTGCTAAGATTTAAGGGTATAATAGAAAATTTTTTACCTAATCTACTGTATTTTTTTGTACCAAAGAATTATTCCTTCAATTCTTAAAAATTTTCTTCATTACTGGCTAAGAATTTCCTCCCACTATAATCCCTTTAAGGTCCAAAAATAATTCCTCTAACTCTAATGTTCCAAAATTAAGGGAGAAACTAGGCCTTTAAAAGTCCAAAAAAAACTTTCATTTTCCTGAATTTATTTATAAAACTCTCAAAACTCCTTAATTGATCATAAAATCACTTCTTAATCCTTAATTAAAATTTTCAATTCTGCCACATCAGCTTCTGTAGTCAAACTTAACGATCAACTAACGGTCAACTAACGGCGTGCCTAAAATTGCCCATAATTTTATTGTTCATGCCTAAAATCTGTTAAAAAAATACATTTTTCTGCCCAGTACACCTGGCGTAATACTTCGTGCCTAAAATTGTACCTTTACCCATTTTTAGTATTGTCTCTTAAATTTCTGCAAAACATTTTTTACAAAACATTCCACGTGTTCAAATTTTAGTATTGTCTCTTAAATTTATAGTGTATTGTAATTATTTTAAAAGAAGTTAAGAAAGGTAGAAATTCCTAGTTCCAATCCCGAAAACATTCCTGCTACCAAACATGGCATCAATCTGTTTTAGAATAGATAGATAGTGGCTAAGATTGAAATTATCATGGTAATCAAACTCGGCCTGACCCGGCCTGGGTTTGATGCTAACCCGGACCAACCCAGCATAACCCGAGTGTGACCCGGTGGGTCAGTGGGTTAGCTTTTTTTTTTTTCTAAAAAATATTTTTTTGCATGAATAGTAGAAGGCAATATTTATTGAAATTAATGATAATTTTAATGGTAATAACTATTAGTTTAACGATAAAGTACTATGAGAATGAATATTTTGTAATCATTTATCTATTTTGATAATTATTATGTGAAGAATATTTTGTGATTACTAATTTTGATGTTATTTGATAGTGGATTGATGCTATAATGTCAATATGTCAAATAAATCATTAAGAATGTTGGATGAGTATATGATATTTTGTTAATGATTTAAGATAGTGAACTAATAATTAGTTAGTTGGCAAAAAAAAAGAATTAATATTTAGTATTTAATGGAATAATGAGAGTTTAAATTATTTTTTAATTTTTTATTCCCCACCGGTCTAGCCCACGGGTTGACTTCGAACTGACCCACTAACCCTTGACCCACTACCTCCACTGGTTTAGGCCCCGGTCCGGGTTTTATTATCTTGAAAATTATCATCACTATTTGATAATTTTTTTTATCTAAGAATCTGATTAAAAATTAATTAATCATCGAATTCCGTGACAATGTGTTCAATAGGTACTCAAGTATAAGTCAGACACGCACAGAAAATATATCACTACCTATTATTTTGTTCTAACTAGCAATATTTTTTACCAATAATTACAAAATTATTAATTACAACTAACAAAAAAATTTGGCTTGCCATTTTTGAGACGCAAAAGACTTTATAAAATTAGAACATGACAACGAAAGAACTTTCAACCGTACATGCTTTAATAAATTTTCTCCAAATAATAGTCTCTTTCATTTAATATTCAAGTGTGGAAAACTCGAAAGTTGGGGCCAAAATGGTCGATAGGATAATCCAATTTTGAAAATTTGAAAGATTAACATATCTACTAAGTTTAATAATTTAATCACTGTAAATTGTTCTCTTTTATATATTGATAATATAATGGTGCTGGGTTAAGTGTATACAAGAAGTATTTTGGCGGTATACTTAAATGTTATGTTCAATTTTTTTATATCTTTACATTTTATAAAGTAAAAGGATACATAATTTAATCATCCTTTATAAACAAGAAAAAAATCCTTATTATATATAATTTATTTGTTAAGCTGATCTGACATTGAATGTTTGCAAGAGGAAAAAATAATCATGTTGTCTTGCTGAATACAAAATAAATTTTCTTCTCAATACATAAAAACTAGATATAATTATATTTTTTTTATATCTTAATGTTTATTGTTTTTCTCTTTTTCATTAGGTGACTAAGTTTGATTGTAAAACACCTGACGTGTTCAATAGGGAGAACCGAACCTAAAAATTGGTGTTGGAGTAACCTTATGAATTTTATGATTGTATCAATATGTATGTTTCCCATAGATGACAGGCACAAGAGCTCTATCTTTGTACGAGGTAAAATCCGCAAAGTTATCGTCATAGTCCTTCTTTGGTCATAGTTTAACTTTTTCTATTTTTGGCTAACATATATGTCTGGTATTTTAAGTTTATATCAAATTCTAGTATTGTCTCCTAAATTTATAGTGTATTTTCAGTTAATTTAACACCGTTAGTTTAACTGAAAGAAGAATATTTTGCTGGATAATTTAAATTATGACTCTGCAATATTAATCCCACATAAACGAAGCATGCTTAAACTTTCAATCCTTTAAGGTTTTGGTCACTAATTAAGTGCAAAATAATTTTTTTAATTGATTATGGGGTGTTTCCGAGCACCTCCTTAAATGAGAAAACATATATGTTAGCTAAAGATCAATTTTGATTGTAACTTTGTCGATTCGAAAACTTACAAAAGATGGTGCTCTTTTACCAATCAACTACGGCAAACATAAATCCAAATAATGAATAGTCTCATTTATGCAGAGTATTGTGTGGAAAATTTTGAAGTTGGGATAATAGCAAAGAAGTTGGAATCTCATTGCACACGTTGCCACTAAATCATGTGGTTGTTTATTAGTCTACAATCAACTTACATGCAGACACCTATAGAAAGGCACATTCATTTTCTTTTTCATCATTATTACATGAATTTTGTTTTTGTTTCTTGACTTTTTTTCACAATCCTCGCAAGAATACTAACAAAGTAAATTGCTGTGTATAATTACGTGGCTGTGAGGTGGGAAAGATGTTACATGTAGTTACTATGTATAGGGGCAATTTAGAAAAAAAGTGATAAAAATTAGAAAAATGTATTATATTTAGGAACAAACATATCTCTTAAATTAGTTCCTATATTTAGGAACGGAGGGAGTAATATAATGGTGATGGGTAAAGTGGAAACAAGAAGTATTTTGATGATGTACTAAAATGTTATGTTAAAATTTTTTTATATTTCTACATTTTATAAAATAAAAGGATACATAATTTAAGCATCCTTTATAAACAAAAACAATTCCTTATTATATATGATTTATTTGTTACTTTGACATAGGATGTTTGCAAGAAGAAAAAATAATCATGTTGTCTTGCTGGATATAACTTAAATTTTCTTAATCTAAATATATTTTTTACTTCATAATATTTATTATTTTCTCTTATTGATTAGGTGACTATTTTTTTATTTTTTTTATTTTTATTTTTTGCAAAACGTGTGACGTGTTCAATAGGTAGAACCGAACCTACAAATTATGGTGTTCGAGTAACCTTATGAATTTTATGATTGAATGTATATGTTTCCCATAGTTGACAGGCACAAAAGCTCCATCTTTGTACGTGTCAAAATCGGCAAAGTTATCAACATGATCCTTCTTTGGTCATAAATCGACTTTTTTTATTTTTGGCTTGCATATATGTTTGGTGATTTCAACCAAATCTACCAATCATCTAATAAATCATAAGCTTCTGGTACATCAAGTAATATGGACCGATTTCATGCTTGCTTGGACAAATGCCTTTTAACTAATATCATCCAAAAGGGTCCTAAATTTATTTGGTCCAATAATAGGAAGGGCCAAAACCTAATCATAGAAAGGTTAGACATGGCCTTCTGCAATCACAACTGACTGCAACTCTTTCCCTTATCTCATGTGGACACTTTAGCAATTGCAGCTTCAGATCATAGCCCTTTTTTTGTGAATACTGAAATTGAGGTTCTCAAGAAGCCATCTCTTAAGTTAGAACCTTTTTTGTATAAATTCCCTGATTGCCACAGAATCATTTCAGAAAGTTGGTCTAACAGTTTCCAAGGCTCTCCCAGCTTCATACTTCAGTACAAATTATAGTCAACTTTGAAGGCTTTGCAAAATCTATTATACATTAAACACAAAACCTTCCCGCCATTTCCTTTTGCTCTCTCCTGTTTGTTATTCTTGTACATGAGCCGTGTAGTTTTTGGTCTGCTCCTGACCCATTTCACTATTCATTAGCCGTCTAACTCCTTCTCTGGCTCCGTGCATACATTGTTAAATGCCATATTGGAAAGTGTCCATAAAATCTCTCACTTCAAGCTTCACACCTCGATGCCTTCATGCACTATTGGCTTGGATTCTGGCTACTAATATTGAAATGGAATCTTCCTCAATCTTAATCAGCTCCAACTGTGGCCTTATTTCCTTTTTTAAGAGAGGAGCAAGTTTAGTGGGAGATGTCATTTCCCAAGATATTGAACGCTCTTGCAGTCTTTCTCTATGGTGTACTTATTTAAGGACACCTCTTTTTCTACATCTACCTTTAATGCTTTTTCCTTTCAATTCTCTAGTTGTGATTATTTAACTATTTAGTACTATTTGTTGTTTATCCTTTTTATTTAATGATAATTGTCCTTTTATAAAAAAAAATTAATGTTTAACACCATTAGTTTAACCGACGGAAAAATATTAACTCGATGAATTTAAATTATGACTCTGCAATAAAACTAATGCCACAATAACAACACATGCTTAAATTTTCAATCCTTCAAAGTTTTTGATACTCCATCTGGTGCTAATTATAAGATCAAGTTGACTTTTTTTTGTGAATGTTAAAGAAACAAATTAAATTACTAAATTATAACATATGTCATATGTAATTAGATTATATGTTAGTTTATAAGTAAGATAAATTAGTTTTGAAGAAAAATATAAATATAAACAATTGAAAACAATTTATTGAAAAGGATAAATATAAACAATTGAAAATGATTTATTTTACATTCTTAACTTTTCTAAAAAAAAAACCAGCTTAATCTTCCAATTAGGATTGGAGGGAGTACTGATTAAGTGCAAATCATATAGAATGTTCGGTAAAGAATTTTGAATGTAGCTTTGTCAATTTGTTGGGATAATATCAAAGAAGTTGGAATCTCATTCCACACGTTGCAACTAAATCATGTGGTTGCTTATTTAGTCTACAATCAACATACATACAGACACATATAGAAAGGCACTTTCATTTGCTTTTTCATCATTATAATATAAATTTTCTTTTCTTTTCTTGAATTTTTTTTCGCTAGCCTTGCAAGATTACTAACAAAGCAAATTGCTGTGTATAATTTCAAAATAAAGTTTGAAGAAAACCAAGAGTAAATTGTTGTGTGTTTTTTTATACAAGGGAATAGTTGTGTTTTAAAAGTATACAACTCCTGAAGATTATCTTTTACCATATATATGAGAAAAAAAAACCTTGACCGCCTATTTCTTAGCCACAAAATATTATAAATACCAGTAGTGCATATCCTCCACTTACCACAAAAGATTCATTAGATAAAAAATTCAGTTGTTAAGCTTCTCTTTAACTATGCGAAGAAACGTATTTGCATTCCTTTTCCTAATGTTACTGGGGATTGCCCAATTAGGTTTATGTGGAAGTTGCATTGAATCAGAGAAGCAAGCTCTTCTCAAGTTCAAAGCATCTATTCACGATGATCCATACAACAGCCTTTCCCCGTGGAATCCCAAAAACCTTTCCTCTTGGAATCCCGAAACCAATTGTTGCAAGTGGGATGGCATAGCTTGTCACAATGTTACTGGTCATGTTCTCACACTTGATCTCAGTGGCTATGACCTAGAAGCTAATGGTGTTGATCCATCTCTGTTGGAGTTGCGACATTTGATTCATTTGGATCTGAGCTGGAACGACTTCAATGCTACTTCAATTCCCCTCTTTCTTGGTTCTATGGAGCGGTTGAGATATCTTTCCATCTCTGATGCTAATTTCACTGGAAAGATTCCCTCCAATTTCGGTGGAAACCTCACGAACTTACAGTTTCTTGATCTTAGCTGGAATTACGGTCTGCACATCAATGACATGAGTTGGGCCTCTAAACTTGAGTCTCTACAATATCTCAACCTCAGTGATGTCTACCTTGGAGAAGCTCACAACTTGTTCCAGGTACTTCATATGCTTCCTTCTTTGTTAGAACTCCAATTAGAACGATGTGGACTCGGCAACTTGTCTGTTCCTCTTCCCCCCATTAATTTCACAAATAACGTTGGAGTTCAGATCCTGAATCTCGCTTTTAATGAAATTGATGGCCGAATCCTTACTGCTTTTCAAAACTGGACTTCTGTTGAATCCCTCTACCTCTATGAAAACAATATTAGTTCATTGCCATTGTGGTTCGGAGAGTTTAGGAATCTGATTTCTCTTGGGCTTTCAGGAAATGCATTTTGTGGACCCATCCCTATTGCTTTGCGGAACTTGACTTCCCTTCGAGACCTTTACCTTTCTCATAACAACTTTAGTTCATTGCCATTGTGGTTGGGAGAGTTTAGGAATCTGATTTCTATTGGTCTTTCATGGAATGCACTTTCTGGACCCATCCCTGTTGCTTTGCAGAACTTGACTTCCCTTCAATACCTTTACCTTTCTGGTAACAACTTTAGTTCAGTTCCATCTTGGTTGGGAGAGTTGAGGAGCCTTCGCCACCTTGATATCTCCTATAATCAGATCACAGCTACAATGGATATTTCTGTGTCACAAATTTTAAGAAACATGTGTCATTTGCAAAGATTAGATTTTGGAAACAGCAATCTTCAAGGAGAAGCATTTGGCTACTCCGATTTTTCTGGATGCGTCAAATATGACATAGAGCAGCTGACCTTGCGAAATAATAAACTCAACGGCCATGTATCAACCTGGGTAGCGCAACTTGAAAAGCTTCAATTGCTTGATCTTTCGAATAATCTTTTTTCTGGTAATATTCCTCAAAGTCTTGGTCAACTTGTAAACCTTATAAGCTTTGATCTCTCAAATAATTCTTTCAGTGGAAACATTCCTCAAAGTCTTGGTCAACTTGTAAACCTTGAAAGCCTTGATCTCTCGAGTAATTCTCTTAGTGGAAACATTCCTCAAAGTCTTGGTCAACTTGTAAACCTTGAAAGCCTTGATCTCTCGAGTAATTCTCTTAGTGGAAACATTCCTCAAAGTCTTGGTCAACTTGTAAACCTTGAAAGCCTTGATCTCTCGAGTAATTCTCTTAGTGGAAACATTCCTCAAAGTCTTGGTCAACTTGTAAACCTTGAAAGCCTTGATCTCTCGAGTAATTCTCTTAGTGGAAACATTCCTCAAAGTCTTGGTCAGCTTGTAAACCTTGAAAGCCTTGATCTCTCGAGTAATTCTCTTAGTGGAAACATTCCTCAAAGTCTTGGTCAGCTTGTAAACCTTGGAAGCCTTTATCTCTCAAGTAATTCTCTTAGTGGAAACATTCCTCAAAGTCTTGGTCAGCTTGTAAACCTTGGAAGCCTTTATCTCTCAAGTAATTCTCTTAGTGGAAACATTTCTCAAAGTCTTGGTCAACTTAACCTTGAAGACCTTGATCTCTCAAATAATTCTTTTAGTGGCAGTATCCCTCACATACTTTGTCACCTTGTAAATCTAGCAAGCATTGATCTTTCCCGTAACAATTTATCTGGTGAGATTCCAAATTGTTGGAGAGATAAACATCGATTGAAAGAAATAAACTTTTCATTCAACAAACTGTCTGGTGCTTTCCCCATCTCATTCGGAAATCGTTCAACATTGCTTTGGTTGCATTTGAACAATAACCATCTAGAAGGGAACCTTCCATTGACTTTGAACAATTTGAAGCAATTGAGAATTTTAGATTTGGGAGAGAATACATTTTTTGGAAGTATACCAGCATCATGGACCAATAACACTTTTCCTACCTTGCAAATTCTCAGGTTGAGAGATAACATGTTAGATGGTAACATTCCTTTAAATATGTGCCAACTCAAATCACTCCAGATTTTGGACCTTGCAAATAACAATTTGAGTGGCTCAATACCCCATTGTATTGGCAATCTTAAAGGAATGACAAAAGATAGTTGTACTATATTGAACTTACCCGATCCATACAACCGAGGTCCTACAATGGAAGATGAATGGAAAAATCAGGATATCATGCAAGTTATGAAAGGACGAGAATTTGACATTATTAGGATCTTGCAACTTGAAGTTAACTTGGATTTGTCAGATAACAATTTGGTTGGGTCAATTCCTCTTGAGGTATTCTCACTCATTAGACTGATAGGCTTGAACCTTTCACACAATCATTTGAAAGGAGAAATTTCAGAGATCATTGGGAATATGAAATCCCTTGAATCCTTTGATCTCTCTCATAACCAAATTTCAGGCGCAATTCCAAAGAGCATGTCCAAGCTAACTGCACTAAGCCATTTGAACATGTCATACAATGACCTTTCAGGGCCAATTCCAACTGAAAATCAATTCTTGACTTTGAATGATCCATCCATTTATGCTGGCAACCCTTATCTTTGTGGAATTCCACTATCAAATAAGTGCCAAGGTGCTGATACTCATCAAGTTCAGGAGACCAAAGAATTGGAAGATGAAAATGATTCTGAAAAGGTGTGGTTTTATTTTGTCATAGCAGCTGGGTTTGTCGTTGGCTTTTGGGGAGCTATTGGGACTTTGGTGTTGAAGAAGACTTGGAGATATGCTTGTTTCCGACGAGTGGAAGATGTTGCAGATGAGATATATGTCTTCACTTCAATAAAACTAGCAAAGTTAAAGAGGCTATTCGCAAACCACGTCCATGGTTGATCCTTGTAGTTATGTGTGTCTTTGTTATATCTCTTGGTATTAGTGTCATGTAATGTTTCATTATGTGTGTGACAACAATATTATTAAATAGTCGTTTACATATACTGTGTTTGCCTTCATGATATCATTGAGAAGAATTGTAATGACATGGAGATGTTTAAGCTATTGTGTGGAATATTATGAAGTGTGTTATAACAAAAACCTTGTGTGAACAATCAACTGATATAAAATGATCCACTTGACTTAATTGGGTTTGAAGGGGCCTTCAGTCCACCTAAAACAGATTCTGTAAAGAGAATTCCCCAATGTTGATTGTGAACAAATGTTGCTATAAATCTTTTTATATACACACATACACACAAACTTTTTGCCAAAATCATTGGTACTTTGATTGGTAGCTAAAAAATTTAAATAAAAATGTGACAAACTTAAGAACTGGTATTACATTTTGAGAAAATATATTCATACGATGACCAAGCTAGTGATCTTATGTGGTGTATTTATGGTGTTAAATAATGTTAGTGAAGTAGAAAATAATGATAAGAAGGTAATAATAGTGTTAATATTAAGTTTGCTCAAAATGTTACTCTAAAGCAAATGATCCCCTTTTTTGTAGAGTCGAAATCAGTAAATTAGTAGCATTAGCAGAAAGAAAGAAACGAACTATTTAAATTATACATTTGTAAAGCAAAATAAAAAAACTAATTAATAACAAAAGAATATTTTCATTCATGTTCTACGCTATATATGTATCTCGTGTTGTTTCTTATTTTGACTATATAATTACAGTATTTCATTATGAAAAAATGAGACTGAAATGAACTTTTTTATTTAGTTAGCCAAGTTAACTAATAAAAAATGTATAATAAGAGCAATTTGGGAACTAGATTACAAAAATTAGATTTATGTCCTATATTTACGACCAAGACCAACTCCAAAAATAGGTCATGTATTTAGGACCGGAAGGAGCAATAAATTTGGTCAAAGTGCCATTATAAAGCAAACAATCCATTTCTTTAGACAAGAAATTAGTAAATTAGGTAATATTACTAGAAAGAAAGAAATTTAAAATATAAATTTTTTGAAGCAAAATTAAATTAATTAATTACAAAAGGATATTTTCATTCATATTGATCACTATATAATTACAGTATTTTATTATGAAAAATTGAGACTGAAAATAACTTTTTATTTATTAGCTAGCCAAGTCAACTAATGAAAAATCTACATTTAAAAGTTAAAGAACTAAATTAGTCCTACCATGAGTAATGTTTCCTCGGATGTTTTTAAGGGCTGAATGTTCTCCCGAAAGCGTTAATACAAAGCAATGTTGTCCAGAAAGTTTTTTATTACAAGGATTCAAGGTTCAAGTATTTAAATGGAGCATTAATGCCCCAAATGTTTCTTTAGGGTTCAAAGTTTTTCCAATTGGAGTAAATCCTGCGCTGTATGCTGTGAGAATTAAGGATTTTGATTTCTGTTTAACCTTTCAAAAATCAAGGATTCAAACCCTCCAATGGATTTCCCTTCAACATTTAACAATTAAATCACATTATAAAATATATAAATAGACAGCTCTTTAGCTAAAACCCTTGTATAAAAAAAAATTTCAATTGTGTTAAAATCGTCAACTTACGTGATTATATGATGCATGTTCATAATTCATAAATACTACTCCATCTGTTCTTAATATAAGAATTAACTGACTTTTTTTTAAAAAAAAATCTAAGAAAGTTAAATAAGTTACTTATAAATTGATTTACCTAAATTAGCTCTCTGAAGTAGTTTGTGTGACCTATAAGCTAACATGTAATATGATAATACAACACATATATTATGATAAAGTATCTTATTTAACTTCATTAATCTCTAAAAAAAAATCGACTAGATCTTATTTTAAGGAATGAAATGAGTATCAATTAATTGATAAAAACCCTTCTAATAAATATATGATAACACGATTTTTTTTTCTTTCCCAGGCAATATCCAGTGAGTACTTGCAACTTGGCTGCATAAAATAAAATAGTAGCAACAATGATCCTATCCCACCAACTTAAACACGTTATTAAAACAAAAACTCACATTATAGAGAAACCACACCACACACGCTCGCAGGTTTCACAAGAGTGATTGTTTAAACGATCAACTGCCCAAATTGAGCACTCCCAAACGGAATATGATTACCATAGGTTATACTAATAAATACATGATAAAATAAATGAACAAATAAAGGGACACAGGTCCTTCAAGCTAAGCCTAAATAAGCTTAATAATTGAACAAAATAAGAAAGATTTGTGAGATTCTGCATCTACCTAGAAGCCCATCTTTCAACTTAACAATCATTCAGGCCATAAAAACTTTCCTTCTCAAGTTTAGTATTCTAACAACTTTAGTTCAATTCCATCTTGGTTGGGGGAGTTGAGGAGCCTTCGCAACCTTGACATCTCCGATAATCAGATCACAGCTACAATGGAAATTTCTGTGTCACAAATTTTAAGAAACATGTGCCATTTACAAGAATTAAATATTGAATATAGCAATCTTCAAGGAGAAGCATTTGGTGACTCCAATTTTTCTGGATGCATCAAATATGAAATAGAAGAGCTGTACTTGGGAAACAATAAACTCAACGGCCATATACCAACTTGGGTAGGGAATCTTGAAAAGCTTCAATACCTTGATCTTTCGAATAATATTTTTTCTGGCAATATTCCTCAAAGTCTTGGTCAACTTGGAAACCTACAAGTACTTGATCTCTCAAGTAATTCTTTTAGTGGGAACATTCCTCAAAGTCTTGATCAGCTTGTAAACCTTCAATACCTTGATCTCTCAAATAATTCTTTCAATGACAGTATCCCTCACAGACTTTGTCACTTTGTAAATCTAACAAGCATTGATTTTTCCCGTAATAACTTCTCTGGTGAGATTCCTGATTGTTGGAGAGATAAGGATCCATTTGGATTGACGGAGATAAACTTTTCATTCAACAGACTGTCTGGTGCTTTCCCCATCTCAATCGGAAATCTTTCATCATTGCTTTGGTTGCATTTGAACAATAACCATCTTGAAGGAAAGCTTCCGTTAACTTTGAACAATTTGAAGCAATTGAGAATTTTAGATTTGGGAGAGAATACATTTTTTGGAAGTATACCAGCATCATGGACCAATAACACTTTTCCTACCTTGCAAATTCTCAGGTTGCGGGATAACATGTTAGATGGTAACATTCCTTTAAATATGTGCCATCTCAAATCACTCCAGATTTTGGACCTTGCAAATAACAGTTTGAGTGGCTCAATACCCCATTGTATTGGCAATCTTAAAGGAATGACAAAAGATAGTGGTACTATATTGAACTCAACCATTCTATTGACCCCTAGAGGTACTAGCATGGAAGATGAATGGAGCGAGCAAGATATCATGCAAGTTATGAAAGGACGAGACTTTGACAATATTAGGATCTTGCAACTTGAAGTTAACTTGGATTTGTCATATAACAATTTGGTTGGGTCAATTCCTCTTGAGGTATTCTCGCTCATTGGATTGATAGGCTTGAACCTTTCACACAATCATTTGAAAGGAGAAATTTCAGAGATCATTGAGAATATGAAATCCCTTGAATCCTTTGATATCTCTCATAACCAAATTTCAGGCGCAATTCCAAAGAGCATGTCCAAGCTAACTGCACTAAACTATTTGAACATGTCATACAATAACCTTTCAGGGCCAATTCCAACTGAAAATCAATTCTTGACTTTGAATGATCCATCCATTTATGTCGGCAACCCTTATCTTTGTGGAATTCCACTATCAAATAAGTGCCAAGGTGTTGATACTCATCAAGTTCAGGAGACCAAAGAATTGGAAGGTGAAAATGATTCTGAAAAGGTGTGGTTTTATTTTGTCATAGCAACTGGGTTTGTCATTGGCTTTTGGGGATCTATTGGGACTTTGGTGTTGAAGAAGACTTGGAGATATGCTTGTTTCCGACGAGTGGAAGATGTTGCAGATGAGATATATGTCTTCACTTCAATAAAACTAGCAAAGTTAAAGAGGCCATTCGCAAACCACGTCCATGGTTGATCCTTGTAGTTATGTGTGTCTTTGTTATAGCTCTTGGTATTAGAATCATGTAATGTTTCATTATGTGTGACAACAATATTAATAAATAGTCACTCACATATACTGTGTTTGCCTTCATGATATCATTGAGAAGAATTGTAATGACATGGAGATGTTTAAGCTATCGTGTGGAATATTATGAAGTGTGTTATAACAAAAACCTTGTGTGAACAGTCAACTGATATAAAATGATCCATTTGACTTAATTGGGGTTGAAGGGGCCTTCAGTCCACCTAAAAAACAGATTCTGTGAAGAGAATTCCCCAATATTGATTGTGAACAAATGTTGCTATAAATCTTTTTATATACACACTTACACACAAACTTTTTGCCAAAATCATTGGTACTTTGATTGGTAGCTAAAAAATTTAAATAAAAATGCGACAAACTTAAGAACTGGTACTACTTTTTGAGAAAATATATTCATACGATGACGAAGCTAGTGATCTCATGTGGTGTATTTAGGGTGTTGAATAATGTTAGTGAAATAGAAAATAATGATAAGAAGGTAATAATAGTGTTAATATTAAGTTTTCTCAAAATGTTACTCTAAAGCAAATAATCCTCCTTTTTGTAGAGTCGGAATCAGTAAATTAGGTAGCATTAGCAGAAAGAAAGAAACGAATACATTTGTAAAGCACAATAAAAAACTAATTAATAACAAAAGGATATTTTCATTCATATTCTACGCTATATATGTATCTCGTGTAATTACATTATTTCATTATGAAAAAATGAGACTGAAATGAACTTTTTTGTTTAGTTAGCCGAGTCAACTAATAAAAAATGTATAATAAGAGCAATTTGGGAACTGGATTACAAAAATTAGATTTAGGTCCCATATTTAGCACCAAGACCAACTCCCGAAATAGGTCCTATATTATTTAGGACCGGATGGAGCAATAAGTTTGGTCAAAATGTCTGCAAACGATCCATTTTTTTTCTGACAAGAAATCAGTGAATTAGGTAGTATTACTAGAAAGAAAGAAATTTAAAATATAAATTTTTTGAAGCAAAATTAAATTAATTAATTAATTACAAAAAGATATTTTCATTCATATTCATCGCTATACATGTATCTCAGATCACTTCTTACATTGGCTATATGATTACTGTATTTTATTATTAAAAGTTGAGACCGAAATAACTTTGTATTTGGCCGGCCAAGTCCACTGATGAAAAGTCTATATTTAAAAGTTAAAGAACAAAATGTTTCCTCGGATATTTTTAAGGGTTGAATCTTCTCCCAAAAGTGTTAACACAAAGCAATGTTGTCTAGAAAGCTTTTATTACAATGATTCAAGGTTCTACTTTAAGTATTTAAATGGATCATTAATGCCCCAAATGTTTTTTTAGGGTTCAAAGGTTTTTCCAAGTGGAGTAATTTTGTGCTGTATGCTGTGATAATTAAGGATTTGATTTCTGTTTAACCTTCAAGAATTAACGATTCAAACACTCCAATGAATTTCCCTTCAACATTCAACAATTAAATCACAGTATAATATATATATATATATATATATAAATAGACAGTTGTTTAGCTCAAACCCTTGTATAATTTTTTTTTTCAATTGTGTTAAAATCGTAAACTTATGTGATTATATTATGCATATTGATAATTCATAAATACTACTCCATCTGTTCTTAATATAATAATTGACTTTTTTTTTTGAAAATCCTAAGAAAATTAAATAAGTTACTTATAAATTGATTTACATAAATTGTTTCTCTAAAGTAGTTTGTTTAACCTATAAGCTAATATGTAATATGATAATATAACACGTTATGATAAAGTACCTTATTTAGCTTCATTAATCTCTTAAAAAAAAGTCAACTAGATCTTATATTAAGGAATGAAATGAGTATCAATTAGTTGATAAAAACCCTTCTAATAAATATATGATAACTCCATTCTTTTTTCTTTCCCAAGCAAATATCCAGTGATTCCTTGCAACTTGGCAGCATAAAATAAAATAGTAGCAACAATGATCCTATCCCACCAACTTAAACACGTTATTAAAACAAAAACTAACATTATAGAGAAATCACATCACACACGTTTCACAAGAGTGATTGTTTATATGATCAACTGCCCAAATTGAGCACTCCCAAACGGAATTGGATTAGCATAGGTTATCCTAATAAATACATTATAAAATAAATGAACAAACAAAGGGACACAGGTCCATCAAGCTAAGACTAAATAAGCTTAATAATTGAACAAAATAAGAAAGATTTGTGAGATTCTGCATCTACATAGAAGCCCTTCTTTTAACTTAATCATTCAGGTTATAAAAACCTTCCTTCTCAAGTTTAGTATACACAAAAAAGGGCAAATTCTCTTTTTATAATTATTAAGATATGTTGGAACAATATTCGTTTGTTCATTGAATCTGTGGAATTCTATATGACACAGCAGCAAAAGTAAGGATTCAAGTGTCAAGAGATGAATCTCCCAGCAAGTAGCCTCAATGTTCCCATAGAAAACAAAAAAAAAAGCACATAAAGCAACAAGAACCGGCAAGAATCGGAAGATTCCCCTTCCTTTACCTTCTCTCTTCACAATTTCAGTTTCATTAGCAACAGCAGCAGCAGCTATGCTTGCCTGTTTCACATTATCTCTCACCCTACTAAACCTAGACACTCGCTCAAGAGCTCGATTAGCATATTCAGTGGCTGATGCAGGAGTGGTAGGTATTGACTCAAGGAAGGCCCAGAGTGCAGAAGATAATCTACTTGTAGAATCTTGTCTCACACTACTGCTTTGATCATGAATACCTTCCGTAGGCAAGCTCGCAGATTCATAACTCATACCTAAACATAAGACCAGAAACTAGCTTATATTAGAAATCAACTGTGTTGTTTCTTTTTTTCCCCATTTTTTTGGGTTATGCAAGCGCCACACAAAATAAAGCTCAAGTCACATTAATGTTAGAGCAAATGCCACAACACTAATAGTCAAGGAAGGTTTCCTCCATGCATTAGAAGGGAATCAACCAATGGAAGACAACTTCGAAGAGCTCAGGACAAATGAGATGTGAAGCTTGCATCTCCATTCAAATCAAAGACACTAAAATCATTATTTGGATGTTGAGTTAGACCACCACCATTTTTTGTGGTGCCAATGAATGTACCTGAGGTTGATGAAGAGAAGGAAACATTAGCATGTTCTGCGGGACTCATGATCTGCCTTTCATGACGCATCCAGAGTTTACTTTGATCTGCATTGTCTCCACGGGGCAGAGACTAATAATGCTGATTCACAACATTACTGTCAAAAGTATTCATATAAAGATGTGAAACAGTTTCCTGGTCAATGTGCCCCATGTCACGAAGAAACATCTCTGCATCATGGTACAAGTCAAATGCACTTAATCCATCTTCAAACTCCAAGTTCTCCAAAGGATTTTCTATTGTGGACAATGTTGGTTCAGGATCAATGAGATCATTCATTTCAAAGAAGGCATCCCCATGAAAGAGAGGCTCCTCTACTTGAACACTAGGACCAGAGGTGACTTCAGGTGCATCAGAAACATGCACAGGAGAGGTTACTGATTGGGTAGGGTCATAGTAGTGCTCACTTGAATGAAACATTTTGATTGGCTCAGCAGATGCCACCTCATTAGAAATTTGATCCGCCACCACTCTTTGTGTTTCCTCAGCAGCAACCTATAAAGGATGATTATAGAAGACAGAGTTAATGAAAAGTAATGCCAAAAAATATCATGTAGCAACCAACAAAAATTATATTAAAAGAACCACTAGTTACTAAACAGTTATGCCGAAATGTAACATGTAACAGTCAAGCAACCATAAATTGTTCAGAGAAATAAAACAATTTGGCCAAGTAAAAGGGAAAATGACAACCACAATCACATATTCTCTCAATCTCGGTCAATGCTCTTTTCTTCCTGCCCAAAGTCTTATATAGTGTCATGGCTTTAACATATCTTTACTAAGCAGGACAAAAATATAACCATAGAAACCCCATGATAGTTGCAAAATCTAAATCTCAATGGAGTGTCAGCCTACTTAAGTGATGCCAGCACATCTATAATGCCCACACTCCTAAAGGCCATTTCTTACTTCCATCTTTTCTACAAAACCCAACCACAGAGAGAAAGAAGCCAGAACTGAAGTGAAAAAATACGAGAATAAATCTTAAGATAATGATGGACTAAGTGATTTTTAGCATTCAATTTACAATGTTTACATTAGTAAAGGAAGAAATAGGATCCAAAAACAAAGTCTAGAAGTGAAAGACTAAAGCCGAATAGAACAGAGAAAAACCAAACTTAAATAAGTTTTAGACTAATGCCTTGCACGGTAATTAAATAGAGAATAGAGAAAGTTTTGTTTTCTCTTAACGGGAAGCAAGATGAGAAAAAGGGTATATTTTTTAATTGAGGAGACCACCTGGCCTTTTGAATGCCAGAAGTCGCTGTTGTCCTTCATTTTTCTCTTACATAGAGCTAGTGAGCTACTGCTACATTTTTCTGCCACCTATTCCTCTCCATTTCTTTCAATAGATAAGGATAGGCAGCTTATACATAAACAAAACCAGAGTTCTAAAGTAGAGCTGGAAATTCGGACGGGCCGGGCTGAAACGGGCCAAGCCCGTTTAAACCCGCAAACAAAAATACACCCTTTTATTGAAGCCCGGCCGGGCCGGCCCGACGGGCTTTTACTCTTTTTTTTTTTTTAAAAAAAGTGAAGGGCTTTAACTTTCTTTTATCAATGAAATTGCACTGCGAAAAAATTAAAGAAACAAAGATGGGTAATTGAATATAAATTGTGCAGCAAAGTCAAGTGACATAATTTTTCAAAACTCGTATATATATAACTTAAAAGGGAAGAACATGCTAAATTTATGTGGTTTTTTAATTAACAATAGCAAATTGGCAATGTTACACAAATAATTAATTAATTACTAGATAAAGACAACAAAAGCAAAGATACATCACAATTCAAAAAATGAGATTAAATAGAACAGAAAAAAGTAGTGACATGAAACAATCATTCATTACTCCAAATATTAGACAATCAAAAAACAAGGGGCCAAGCATAAATAAAAAACATAAATACGATCCATAAGTAGCAGGTTTATAATTAGAAGTCATACACCACATCTAGAAGTCATACATCACAACTACATAGAATATTAGAATGTTCCATAAGGATACAATGTCCACATGACACAACACATTTAAAAAAACTAGTTCACAAACCACAAAATAAACCAATACATAATAACATAGTACAATTTGCCTTTTTAATTTTTATTTCCTGAAAAAAAAACTTCTTAGACGGGCTTAAACGGGCAGCTCGCGGGCCGACACGTCAAAGCCCGCGGCCCGACGGGTTAGCCCGTTTAAGCCCGTTCCCTTTTTTTGCCTCCAAAATCAAAGCCCGGCCCTCCTCGGGCTCGGGTTTAAAAGGGCCGGCCCGACGGGCTCGGCCCGAATTCACGGCTGTATTCTAAAGGTTCCTCAGAAAGCAAACCTGAGGTACGGCAAGACACAATGAGGTCAGGTCATGAACCATCTCATCCATCATTTTTTTCAAGATCTCATCAAGTTCATCATCAAACACAGGCTACGCTTGATCATTACAAGTCACAGTATCAACAGAAGCACCCTCATCAACTTGTGACTTGGAGTCTCCTTGGCAGCTGAATTAGCCTTAAAATCTTCAAAATCATCATCAACCACCCATTCTTCTTGAATGGTGCACCATACTGTTCACCGTTTTTAGGACCAGGTCTGCTTTTCTTGAACACTTTGTAAAGTGCATAATAGTCCTAATAATTTACACATTAAAAAAAAGCTTATTAAACAATACGTTTTCACAATCAAAATGACATCATAAAAGACACTTGAAAATGATACCTTACAATTCTGACATCTCGCAACTTCTTCCAATGTGTACTCATGCATAACCCCATCAGTTCATTCACCGTGTGGTGTTCTGCCTCGATAGAAAACCAATGTCTTTTTAACCCCAACAGCCCGAGAATTGTATGTAATGTTATGATCCTTCCCTATTGCTTTCTAGTATCCATATCTTGTTGCTCGATTAGTCCTACCACTATTAGGATACTTTCTGCCTCTAGGGCTGAAAAAGAACCATTGCCCACCTCCAGTTTTCAGCACTGACTGCCTTGCAAAACGTTCAAATTATAAGAAGATAAGCAATCAAGAAGGTAGAATAACTAACCATAGTAAAGGGTAAAGAAAACCTTCGAAGTTAAAAGTTAACATTCAAACTTATGATACAAAAAGAAGAAAAGCTACAGTTGGACACAAATAAACACAGAATAGCAATAAGATAGGCATCTCTATAAAAGTGTCAAGCATCAGGATATCCTCAACAACTTTAGAAAACGAAGACTTCTACAAATGGTTATCTTGCATACAATATCAATCCTAAAGAAAACAATGATTGCTAAACTCGAAATGCAAATCAGAAATCCAATAATAACCTTGCATCTAACCAGGTATTTATCACGAGAGATTTGGTGGAAATTAAAAAAGGTTTCTTGGTATATGATCTGAACACATATTGACCAAGAGGTCTGAACACAGCCAGACAATACCTAGCTCATCAAATTCAGCAAGAAATCATCAATATAATATCAAAGGACTAGAAACTCACCAAAACGCCTACCGATCAAAACCAATCCACATAGTCACATATCAGATAAACACTACCCTTAGCCTAAATAGATTCATATCCTAACCAATTCCAACCACAAGAGCATATTTCACAATTAAATTCATGGACAAAGAAGATCTAAGTTCATAAGCAATTCAATATCGACCTGATCAAACAAAATACAAAAACCCTATGTCATCTTTAGCATGTTCGAAATTATTAGTTCCTAATTACGTATACGTAATATATTGACGATACTTTTATATTTGATGAATTTGCTAAGAATGACATCTAGGAGGTCGATGAAGGAAACAATCTAAGCATCATTCATCAAAATCCCATAAAGAATACAAGGATGCAACTAAGTGTAGTGTTTTACTCAAAGCCTTCAATTCTTGCTGGCTTTCATTTCCTGTCCTTGAATTCGATTACTGTGTGTTTAAACAACACAAAGATACAGAATACAGATTGTTTATGTTCATAGACAAATCTCTCTAGCTTTGTTCTCATACAAATAACTCTTTGCAAAAGTTTAGACTATTTCATCACCATAAGTTTCACGAGCCACCTTTCTCCTACCAAATTACATTTGATAAGTTTGTGAAATTTGCAATAGAAAACAAAAGTAAAGAGATATATAGTTTTCAATATATTCACTTCAAGCTTTATAAATGAGAGATGAGCCCCTTTTCATCTATTTTCTTCAGAATTTTTGACCATTCTCAATCTCGCCAGATTGAGTATTCCAATTAATGATCCTATTATACAACGTCTGAAATTGAAATCACTTGAAATAAATAGTTGCAAAGGATTCACACTATAACCGTATCATCTTCGTGTGTGGAACATGTAGGTATCAATTGTTGTCGTGGGTTAGAAGGTATTCAATTACCCACGCAAAAAATCTATTCTATTTTGGGTTTGGCCCTTTTGTCCACCCATGTTACTTTAACCTTCCTGCTTGCGAATCCATACATTTAATGATTCTTCATTTTGCAGAGGTGTCAGAGAATAACCTAACGTACTAGTTACTGATACTTTACTAATTATTTATTGTCGCTTGCCTACGAACTTCAAGATTCAAAATCCTAAACTCAAGAAGTTGCAGATATCATATGCCTCAAATGTAGAGAACCTATTCCTCTTCACTCCCAGTCTAGAGTGCTTATGTTTTGGTTATGACTATGGTTTTGATCCTTCTCAAAGCAGAAAAGTTACATTGAATATCTCAACATGTGTGGATCTTAGTATTTTAGAATTGGAAGGAGTAGCCATAAAAGATGAGCGGGCGAAGAGTGTATTATCAAACTTAGGTTGTCTGAAGGAGCTGATAATAAAACGTTGTACTTCCTTAAGGAAGATGGAGTTGAAAATTGGCAAGCTCAAGTTTTTGTCAATGAAGGAATGTTCTGATTTAGAAGAAGCAATTATTGATGCACCAAACATGCTCAAATTTGACTATGAAGGGAGCATGGAAGTTTATCCATTGACCATTTTATCCACAAAATATGGTGCAAAAATTAAATTGCCACCTTCTCAAATAGATCCTATCTTACAATTTTATTACATAAAACAATTTCTCTCTTGCTTTTACCACATTCAACACATCACTATTACTCCATCTGAAGCAAAGGTACGCACTTGTTTTCTACTTCATATGCCATTTTTCTTATTAGTTATGATATTAAGCATTCTTCTTATTAATTAAGGGTATTAAGCTCATATATGCTTTCATTTGGTTTGATTTGTATAGTTTGATATTCCCAATACATATAGAGCACGAGACTGAACATAATCCTTTTCCATTGTGGGATTTGAACTATATGAAAGTTCAAACATTAATGGAAAAGCCAAAGAGCAAAGATGTAATGAAAATAATCGAAGGTTTGCTTTGGTTTGTGTCTAAACCCTTGGAATTGACATTATTTGTGCGTGACAAACAATTATTGGAACCTTGAAAGTATTTTTAACTTCTTGAACTTCTATTTACCTACATAATTATGAGCCTTGAATATGATGGTATTTTTATTTAACATATTATTTATATCACTTTGCTTCTTTTTTATTTGATTGGAAAATTAGGTACCATAGACACCAACTTGGGTAGTTAAAAAAGAATAATACAATTTTATTTCACCAATTGTCAATTTGAGACTCATTATTAAGATAAAGACCTCTATCTGAAAAACCTTTGTAAACCTAAGTTGTAAGACTCAAACTAGCTTACTTTGGTGAATCCCCAAGATTTAAATTAGAAAAGGAAGACGAAAGAAAATAAACAATTTTCATGTTGAGTTTGAAGTTAAGGAGGCATTATATTGAGTGATGAGTGCGTAATCATTAAATATGGCATATAATTCAATAATTAAGCTCTTCCTTATCTATAGGTAAACATTCTTATCATACCTTCAGAGAGGAACAAGGTTTCATCATATTATATATATAAAACTAATTAAATCAATTTGAAAAATTGCAGTTTAAATATGGCAAGGAAGTGAAGATGACGAAGGAGAAAGAGAGAGTTGGTTTTGGGGATCCCACACGGTGTTGGAGACACTATGAACTCAAGGTACACATCCAAGGCTTCAATGAATCTAACACAAGAGACTTGCACAAGTTCTTTGCTCCTTGTATGGATTGATTATATGACTTACAAACGGTATACCTTGATGATAATTGATTGTGTTTTCTGATTGGGCTTCATAATCAAATATTTACTAGCAATGATTAATATATCATAATTGTTTAACAAAATGTGCTTTTTTTTAGTACATCCATGTGCTATGTAATAATGGGAATTCAAAGAAAGATGTTGGAGTTTAATTTATTCTAACCATTTATGCATTCAATTGCAACTTACTTTTAATGAATGTACTTTTGGATATTTGGATATTAGATACTCCACGAAATGTTTTAGGATCCTCAATGTACCCTAAAAATTATTTCAGAGTTCTAAATATGCCTTAATCCTTAGCATAGAATTATTAGTTTACAAAGGATGTTATATAGAATGCGAGATGTCTCCTATTAATCTTTTGTGTCAATTACCTTAGGAACAACAATAGGAAGTTAATCACAAGGAAATCATAATACAAAACAAAAGATCACGCATTCAAATTTAAACTTTGAAGTGTAATGAGAGTTATATAAAATGCTCCCAAGTTTAAAGGAGTTTTGTATGATTTTACCAAATTTAAAGTTCATAACTAAAATCACTTGTGTAATTAATTTGATATCGGTCATCAAGAATATAACTAAGAAAGGAATGTAAAGCATGCATGTTATTTTGAAACTTAAAATCTTTTTAATGTAATAAATCCCTACATTATTTGTACTATAGAGAAGAACTTTAACATTGATTAAAAACGAATTTTAACCTTGATTAAAGAAATGACGTTATATGAAACAATGTAATGTATTTCAAAGTTTCCATACATCATAAAATGCTTTCAACATTGGTAACTTTTAATCGATGTTGACTATTGTTTTTCTAAAAACATTATTATCAATTTTCCAATCACATCATCATTAGCAAAAGTACCAAATCAAAAATGAAAAACCAGGTTGATCAATAAAATGATAGTAAGTGCATATCTGAAGCATTTATTTACCATATAAAGTGTGAGCCTTGAGTTTTGGACCTCATAATGAAGTATATCTGGACAAGAAACCCATGAAGCAATCCAAAACCGTGGATAAATAGTTTTGAAGGTGTATTTGAAACAAGAATGTCTAACCTTTGCTCTAAAAGTGATCTTGAAGTTTAAGATGACGATGACAATCTTAATGTGAGTAGGAAAGGATGATATCAATTTAAGTTGAGAAGAAGAAATTAGCTTAACCAAATACTTACCTTGAGCTCAGAGATAATCTCAGTCAGCTGATTTCTGGATAATTTCGCCAGATGCAGAGTTAAAGCGTCACGTGCCAGTCCTGACTGAACTGGCATACCATTTTGATTTGACTGGATGCCAGATTGAGGCCCTCTTAGAGCTACTTCCATGACTGTTGCAGCTATTGTTAGTACTGGCTGTCACCCAAGAGGGGGGGTGAATTGGGTGATAGGATAAAAAACTTAAACTTCTCTTCACTTAAAAATACAATGAAGGTAATCTTTAAGATCTTTTCAGTCTACCACAGAGTATTTCAAAACTGTTAAATGCACAAGAGATATATAATGTAGATATGCTGGAAACTAAGAGAGTTAAGGGAAGAGATAATGCACACAGAATTTATCCTGGTTCGGTCAACCCTGACCTACATCCAGTCCTCAGGCTCCACCTGAGATTTTCCACTATCTTGTTTAAACCGGGCACAAGAAAAGCCTTCCACAGGTTTTACGAGCACAGGTTCACCTGTCAACCCTTTCCTCTGGTTTTACGAACACGGGATCACCAGCCAACCTTTTCCACTGGTTTTACAAACACGGGATCACCAGCCAACCTTTACAGAGTTTTAGAATCTTTCTAAACACTCCCCCTTACTACCCGTAAGGTTACAACCCTGTTATTAAAGCAGCAAGCTTTAAAACAACCTCAAACACTAGAGGATTTTATCAAAGTAATAAGTTCACTAAATGAACAGATTGTGATAATCACTGAAGTACAAATGAATGTATGATGAAATACAAATAAGAGCTTAATAATCTGAACAATGAGTGCTCTAGCTCTTCTTTTCTTATACGCTCATCTCATCATTTCTGGGCTCACTGATATGTAACTAATACTCTGAGCAGAGCCTCTGTTTTCATCGCGGTTTGCGTCGTATGTGTGTAGCTTGTATGACGCTCATTTAAGATTTGCTCAATCAATGATAGCCTTTAATCCTTTTCCATAACCTGTAGAATATAATCATACTCAAAATACAAGCTTGTTTTGAAATCATTAGTATGATTCATTTTTCCAGCAAAAGTATAGAAAACTCAGGATAAGGTTTGAAATAATTTGCTTATGCTTTTATGTATAAATTCAAACGTTTTAACATACAATGCTTATGTAGGAATCTGTGTTTTGGTTCCTATCGTTAGGAGAGGAGCTAGCGATGGTGGATGGCAATATTGAGATGAAAGTCAACAATGAAGAAAATATGCCAAAATGCTTCACCTTTTAAGGATCAGAGAACATATCCAAAGTCTTGTAACAAAGAAGGCTTTGAGCTATAGACATGATAGACACATTGACTTTGATATGACTTAGAGATTTTCTTGACTTTTAGAGCTGTGTTCAGAGTGATATGAATATTCAATATTAGGATAAACACAAGACTCTAGATACTCTGAAATGATAACGACTGATAATGCATTTGAGTAATAGGATGAGGGATGGATTTTTGAATAATGAAGTACACACTCATTTGTCCAACTAACTGGTCAAGAATTTAAGCATTTGCCACAAAGCTTTCTCAAATGATGCTTAATTTGGGGAACATAGGATTTA